>JAKRGK010000003.1:0-1200000 GCA_022392925.1 Ophiostoma tasmaniense
GTGGTAATTCGGTACCACGACCTAGTTATTTTATAGACAGCGACATAACTGACGCTTTTTTACTACTTCACGGCTAGTTAAACCGGTGTACTTTTTGGGCATTTTGGACGTGCACGTGTTCCTCAGGTTCGACGGCGGCCCGGTGGGATTCGAACCCACGACCTTGGTGTCCCACGCCAGGCCCATGACGACTCGACCACTTCGCCATGCGGACAGATTTCATTTATTTTGACAAGAAATGGTTGCTCTTCGATCAAGCTCTGACCTTTTTCACTCGTTGGATCTGGCACTCTGTATCATGAAAAGACAAGAATATAGTAAAATATAAAGGATAAGGTTAATTCATAAAGCATACGCTGCAACACATTATTGTTAATTCGGGACACTGTTGATCAGCAAAGTGGGAGCGGCATTGTGCCACAGTGCAAACCGCCGATGCTGATCTGTCACCACGTCCGCGACGATCGGCACTGGACTGGTCCATGGTAAATCCTTCCAGTCAGTAACAAAAGGAGGCAAAACGCAGCAAACAGTCATATGATGATCATCACTGATGTCTCTGGTACTGGTCATGGCAGCTGAATGATCGGGCACATCGCCCCAACATGTAGCAGATGGGCGTTTTGTTTAGATTTCTCTTTTCTTGACAAGGAAATAAATGCCTGCAAAAACGGCCACTGGTTCGCACGTCCGCTAGTGCCGAGGAATGCAAGACCTGCTGGCCAGAGATTTGCACGGACAGTGGTTGGATATCCTCGGGTCGAGGCCTCTGCAGACGTGGACAGCCTACTGAGTGTGCGGAATTCTACATCCACACCTGCTGTTGGACGTTGGGGAGGATGAAAAGGGCTGTGTCCTATTTCTTTTTATTACGAAGGGACTTGTAAGGTTCTGGCAATACGGAGGACGACTAGCCAAGGGGAATAAGCCACAAGAGAGAAAGAGGAAAGGTGAAATGTGGTCATGTCAGAGGAGGCCGACGAGAGAGGAAATGATGGTCATTCGGGACCCGTCGACTATATGTTGTCCGACCTTGAGCGTAGTGTGTACTATATGCTGGGGAGGCTGCTCAGTGTACGAAGTAGGTGGTGTAAGTGTATGGTGTTGCCTGAGAAGTGGCATAAGCGTGTACAATACAACGTATATTCCTATCCAAAGGATAAAGGTTAAGATGATGAAGGTTAAGATGAACAATGCAATGCCATGCAAGTGAGTAGAAACAGAAACAAGCAAACAAGCAGACGACGTAATGACAGAACGAACAACAAAATCAAACAACAAACGAAACAAATAACAAATAGCCAAAGAAACAAAGAAACAAAGAAACATCCAAAGAACGCCGATCTATGCGTCGTAACCCTCGCAAATGTGGCCGTGACCATACTCCAAGGCCACAATGCTCCATGTCGTTGCTTTTCAGTCCTCCCAAACTCCAACAAACAATACTCGATCGTAATAGCAATAGCAAAGCAATAGCAATGGCAAAGCAATAGATGGCAAAGGCAATCCCAACTGTGAGAGATCCCTGCATGCCACGCCACGGTTACACAGCAATGGACCACTGCATCTGTCCGTCCTGTTGTACTGCGGTAGGTAAGTTGTCGACCAGCCAGCCTCGGAAGCTGAAAGAGGAAGAAAGAGTTAAGTCGACTACTCTCTACTCCTGCTCTCGCTTGATGGTCGGCCCGCGGTTGACACTGCCCGGCGCGCGCGGCCCCAGCATCCAGTCCTGCATCGCCAGCCACTCGCTCCATTTCTGCTCGGCATTAACGATTTCTTCTTCGGACACGTTCTGCAGCGGCCGCAAAAAGGGCACAGTCTGACTCTCGTCCATGTCGTAGTCGGCCTTGACCTTGAGCCAGTTCTCGCTCTTGGCGGCAAAGAGGTAGTTGCGGCGCTCGGCCTCGAGGACGGGCCCGATGCCGGCCATCCAGTCGTCGCCAAAGAAGCCGTGCAGGACGGCGGGAAAGTCAAAGGCGGTGGCGATGAGGCGGCGAATGTAGGGCACGAGGGTGACAAAGGCGGCTGGCTGGGCCTGGGCGGCGGTGGCTGGTGCGCCGGCCCGGGAGGAGGAGGATGACGGGCCGCTCATGCCGACGTTTGGCGTGCCTGGCGTCGAGCTTCGTGGCTTGGAGGACAGGACGGGGTGGACGGGGCGCTGGAAGGGCAGCTGGATGTTGACAAAGGCGGCGACGGCCTGGACCGGGGCGGAGTACTGTGCATGGTCGAGGAAATAGCGCACGCAGGACTGGTTCTGGACATGCCACTCAAAGATGTCGAACTGGGCATCGACAAACGGCTGAGAATATGGGTTAACGGTGCCCTTGATGGGGGTAGATGGGTATTGGTAGGGATACGGCTGCTGAGTAGATGGTATGTGCTTGGAGTGACAGCTGTTTTCAAAGGATTGGGGGATGGGATGTGACGAGGGCGAACGAGAGGATGGTGACGGCGCATGGCGCCTTGTATCTGCATTTGCATCTGTGGTATTTGGGTCAAGACTATAAGGAGATGGGTGTGCTACCTGTTCTTGTTGGAAGGAGAAGCTTCCACCGGGGCGATTGAAAGCCATTGCAAGATGTGTCGAGATGTGATGAGGAATGACGAGCGATGGCGATAGCAAGGACGGGCAGTAGATGGGATGAGCAAGCAGGAAGTGTGCGAGAGCAAAACAAAGATGTAGGGAAGGTGCTGAATAAGTAGTCGACGAATTATAGACGACGAATAAGGAAACAAATACGGAAAGAGGTTCCGGTATCAAGGCCGACGATATACGGACAAGATGGTGTATATGTATGTGCAGAGGATACAAAATAAAGAATAGACAGGGCAGAGAACAAATAGAAAAAGGGGCAGGCAGCGGATGCAGTCGAGAGGGGCGGTAGAGGAAGGGCGGTTAATATATGTCGTTGATGAAGCCCCAGGTTGCTCGAAACCGAGTTCCTGGTAAGTGTGCGTGGGTATAGTGAGTAGACGATGGGGTGTCGACTGGCAGATGGACGGCTGAGACACAGGTCGGGTGCGGATATGTAGGCACGACAGCCCTGACAAGACGTCTGTCAACGGGTGTGCTGCTTTTCTGGTCTGGATAGTCTCTGGGGCTACAGGTGAGTGCCTAGACGTAAAAATATTGTCAGTAATGGGTCCCTACAAGGCATGCATCTATAAGACCATAGATGGGACAACTTCGGGATGTCCGTGAGTATAGTAGAGCAGAGGCCACTCTACTCTAAATTGTAATTCCTCGACTCGAATGCCAGAGACAAGGCGTGCAGAGTATTTGAAAAGGGAAAGACGCCGATATTAGGGCAATAACGACAAAGGCAAGACATGGCGAGACGACAGCCGGTACTTACAGCTGGCGGCTCTGGATTTGGACCCGGGTCTGAGATTGGTGGTCCTGTGGTCTGTGGCCGAGGCGGTCTTGAGGGTCTTGAGGGTCTCGTGGGTAGAAGAAGGTTAAGACCCTGGTCGTGTGCAGCGAACAGGGAGCGAGTATCAAGCTGAAGTGCAAGGGTGGTGTAGAATGCAGTAGAGCGTATAGAGTAGTAGATGGTGTTGCGAGTAGTCAGAGAAAAGTTAAAGCAAGACGAAGGGGAAGTCTATGATGATATAATGACAGAATCCAAGAGACTCAGACCAGAGTAACGGCCGGCCAGTCTATTATGAACAAGACTAATGTCAACGGATAGCAAGTGGTGCCGGCGGATGCAGGGCTAGTCGAGCGGGTATGGCACGCCAGTTTGGTATACTTTGATGTCTTTTGATTTTTGATTCTTTTTTGATTTTTTGATTTTTTTGATCTTTTCTTTGATTCTTTAATTCTGATTCAAGTCAAAGTCGACTTATACAGAGGTGTGTGTATAATGTATAATATCGAGGAGTACGTACCTGACTACTTGGTGAGAGTGTAAAGAAGTGTAGGGCTTAGAGTCAAGTGAGGAGGGGGGTTGATCTAGCAAGAGGGTGGGATGGAGGATCAACTCTTTATTTTTGCAAGGGGAGCGGGATGTTTGAGTACGAAGTAGTACTCGAGCAGACAAGGAGACGGTAAAAGTGACGACAAAAGTGACGACAAAAAACGACGAGTGACGACGTGCAATGAACGGACATGGGCAGCTGAAGTTTGATGGCAGGCATGGAGGGAGGAGGGGGATCGGATGGTAGACAAGCTATGAGGGCCCGCGATCTGCCTATAAGTGTAGATATCGGCTAGACTGTTGCACGGTAATAAGTCGAGTACAGTCGAGTACCGAGTTGAGTATATGGGGGGCCGATCACGATGGGTAGAGACACGAAGAATAACTAGAATAAACTAGAAGAAGAGGGACGGGGAGGCTAAGAAGAAAGAAGGACAAAGAGGGACAAATTACCTGTCAAATATAAGAAATAATATTATAAAATGAAATAGAATAAGGCGACGTAGACGAAGACAAAAAGATTGAAAAAAGAGAAACAGAAACAATGAGGGAAGAAGATACAAAAGAGGAGACGGTCAAGGCGAGGAGAGGTGGACCGGGAGGAGGAGGTGAACGGCGACGACCAGCTAGGAGGCCAGGAAGAGGATCAGTTGCGAACGTGGCTGTCAGAAGGATCTAGCTTCCGTGATCTGAAGATGAACGAGAGAAAGAGTAGAGGGTAAATCAAAGGATGAAGACGAAGACAGAACAAAAGACAAAATCAAAAGACAAAGGATCAGTCTGACTTGCAAGGGCCATCCCGAGCCGTAGAGAAGAGGGTGTAGGTCAAGCCAAGCTCTTCTGTTTTCTTTTTCTTTTTCCTTTTTCTTTTTTCTCTTTCTTTTCGCCGTCTTTCTTCTTCCTTCTTCATCCGCCACACCTTTACAAATGGACAAGGAAAAGTAACTTTCTGGACTCGTGCAACTGGGTTCAAGGTGGACTGTGGGGGAGTGGAACCTGGTCAAGCCCTTGGGGTGTGTAGGGTAGGGGGTGGATGAAGAGGATAGATGCCAGGGGTGTTTTGTCGTTTAATGTTGTTCTGTCTTTTGTTTTTACTTTTATCTTTGATCTTTTATCGAGACCCGGAAGAAGATGATAATAAAAAGTCAATCAAAGAACCAAAGATCAAAAGAAAAGAAGTTGTCCCGTTGGTCGAGGTTGTTTGGGTCAAGGGAGGCCAGGGGCAGCTGGACCGGTCGGCATTTACATTTCAATCGCATTATCAGAATTTATCGGAAATATCAGAAGTTACCAGAAACAAAAAAGGCCAAAGACAGGCCTGTCTTGTCTACAACCCCAAATATGAAAGTATCTACTCCGAAATAAGACGCCGAGCAGATCCAAGAGCAAGACGTGAATCAATTTCTGGGGACGGCAAGAGAGATAGGAAAGGGCAATGGTCGCGAAGGCAGACAAGGAGGCAAGGCCAGGCCGTGGGACGGTAGCAGACAACAGACCTCCATGTCTCGTGAGACATGTCGGCGAGCCTTGGCCTTACGAGCCTTGATATTCAAGCTCGCCCTTTTTCCTGGGCCCTTTTTCCATCATCGGCAAACGTCTGCTAGGGCAACTGCCCGGCTGCCTCACCGTTGATTCTGACTGTTGACTGTATTTTGTCCGTTGTTCTGTCCGTTGCTTTGTTTGATGTTCCTGGCTAGGCGTGCGTCTCCATGAGAACCCATAAATCCAAAATCCAACATGGCAGAGCATGCACAGCACTGGATATCAGCACAAATATGGATCCCGGCGACTGCGAGACGCTGCAGTACTTTGGTCTTGTTTGAATGTTGGAAATAATACAAGCAATACCAAGACTGAAAATGAAAATGAATACAAGAGGTATCACGACCCGGCCGGCGTGGCCAGCCAAAAGCCACGCGCCCACTGGGGGCTGGCATGGGCGTGTGGGCTGGGCTAGCTCTTAACCGGCAGGCTAAGGTAGAGAGTCATCTGTAAAGTCATCTAGAGTCCTCTGTAGAGTCCGAAACAAGAGAAGAAAAAGAAAGAAAGAAGAGAGAAAAAAAAGAAAAAAAGAAAAAAAAAAGAAAAAAGAGGAATGTAAAATATTGGACGGGAGCCAATCACTGGCCGCGAGAGGGTGCAAGAGGATCTACACGGCTTATACGCCGGCAAGATGGTACGATATTGATGCGAGGATATGTATTGAGTGTAGCAAGAATGTATTATTCGTTGAAAGCGAGGCCAGATATTGATATCTTGAAGATATTGGGTATTTGAGAGAATAGGAAATAGGGGAGTAGAGAGGACGTTGTGATTACAACAAACAAGGCCTTAAATCGGAAAGAGCGAATAGTCAAAAGTCAGTCTATTGAATAGTCCAGCGCCTGCTGGATTGCGCGCCGTAACAAATAAGCACGTAGCATTGTAGGGTTGTGTTTAGTGTCCCAGCAAACAGGGCGGGGCCAGCTTATCGAGATCGTATCGAATCTTACTCCGTCTGCTGCGATTTAGATTTCAATAGATGAGATTGCAAGGAAGGTGCGACGCCCTGCTTCATCTCCCTCTCCTTCCAATGCTGGATGGACTATTGACTAGTACTGACTAAGCAGCAATGCATCGGATTGGTCATTTTCGGTTATTTCCTGACGAAGGGATTCAACACCATCGAGATCTAGCACAGAGTAGAATATTTCTACAAAACGAGCCTCATTGCAATTGAATCTACTTTTACTTGAACAAATGGAAACCCACCCGACAAGCGCCCAGGGCTGTCGCACCGGCTCCCTCTGTGCGATGGCCCTATTGGGTTAGAGGGAGAAGGATCGTCTGCGAAGAAATGAGTTTATCCCTTTTCAGCCATTTATTTACTCGTATCTCTCTTTTTACTCTTTTTCAGCTACACAGTCCAGGCTGTCCACTTGCAAGTAGAGGAAGGTGCGCTGAACTGTAGTGAGCAGAACTTCAGGGCAACAGTGATGATGTCGGCGGTGAATGATCAGTACTTTGTGAAGAAGACTAGAGAGGGGAAATACAAGAAAATAAATAATAAATAAATAAAAAAGGCGAGTGAAATAAGAAGACCTCGCAGGTGCCGCTTGATGAGAAGGGCCACAGGGTCACAGGATAACAGAATAAATCACAGAATAACCATCACACAGGGTTTGACATGAGAAAGTCTGAGAATCCGAGGAGAATGGCTCGAAATGTCGACGACGAACACATTCCCATTAGGGCAATCGGGCAGTCATGCACTCTAGAGATACTGAGACATACAGCAGACATACATTGTACAGAGACACACTCAGGCAGCCGCTGTCAACGTTGATTGACGAAAAGGGAAAAGGTTGAGAGAAAAGGAAGTTTCGGCAGATGAGAGAATAAAGAAAGAGAAGAAAGAGAAAGGAAAGAGAAAGAGAAAAAGAAAGAAAAAAGAAAAAGAAAAAGAAAAGGAAAAAGAAAAAGAAAGGATCCGAGTGCGAGCAAGGAGTGGCAGATCAAACAGGAAAAGATTGTTGAAGAACACTTTACTCGTTCATGCTCAGTACAATAGAACTAGCAGCAACCGCCACGACTAAATCAACATGCAAAAACAAGAGGAGCCATGTTCAGCAGACGTTGACCAGACCTTGACGTGATCGGCACATCCTCAGCTTGGAGAGGTCGATGGCGGCGATCTACGCGGGACATGCCTGTCTTTGTCTCTTGTGCAAAGTATGTCATATTTTGGAACAAGAGTGGTATTCTCTAGAAGAGCCAAGGTGAGCAGTATTGTATCTGATAGATGGTCTTTCCTTGTTGTTTCTTGTTTTTGTTTAATTTATATTATTTTATTCTTTCTTTTTCTTCATATTGCGTGTCAGTGGGTCTCCCGCGCATGTCTCTGGGCTAGGGTGGTGGCTCTAGCTGAACAGGGCTGGCATGGCGTCTTACTTTGCTTTTACTTTATTTCACTTTGGACTCCGTTGATGTTCAACAATAACATTAACGACGGAACGGAATCGGAACACTGCCGTCTCCCTTGAGGTGTTCAGCTGAGGTGACGCGGATCTACAGGTACCGCTAGCCAGCATGAACGCAGACGGGACACAGTAAAGCAGTAAAACAAGTAAAACAAAAGACTACCTAAAGAAAGACATTTAAAGAAGACACAAAGAAGACACAAAAGAAAGCAGCATCAGATGCACTGAGAACAGCTCGGCAGGAATGAGGATTGATCTGCCGGCAGTGTCGCGGCGATACCCCGGAGGATAGTGGCCGGTGATGTTTGTAGATGGTAGATGGTAGAGAATGACAGAAAAAGAAAGCCAAACGACATACGAGAGCTAATCCAACTGAACAGCTTGACAGGGTCTTTGGAGGTTGATATTGACGAATCACGGTTCATGGAAATCATGGCCAAGAAGCTAGGGTAGAAGAGTAGCGAGATGGGTCAGGTATAGTCAACTTGAACATGTATTAATCAAACGCATCTCGTCTTTGTATTCAATTTTGTAAAATAAAAAGAGAAAACAGTCAAATGCTGTGTTAAATAAGAGGCAGCCCGCTACGCATCCAACAGTCTGCATGCACTTGCACGTATTTACAATTGTTATTGGATTCCACCAGAGCCTCGTTCCGCTTTGGTAGGTACGCAGCATAATTCATGAAAAATAACAAGGCAGAAAAGAACAAATTGTCGGTGTGGACGACTGTGCGCAGACGTAGCACAAGGCACGTTTGCTGCATATGGCCGTCCGTGCAGAGAACAGTCGAGAACAGTAAGACTGGGTAGGTTACGGCAGGAAGAGACAGCAGCAGAAACCAATACTACAATAAAACCGTCTCAGTCGGCCATTGCCGGCAGAACGAGTGCCGTGGGTAGAATATCGGGCACTGACCGCCTTTCAGGGCGTTTTTGCATGGCGTCCTTGCATGGCATCTCAGCTGCGTCGACTGTATCAATTGTTGTAAGACTTGACTATAATTTTAAGATATACATGTAAATATATAAACAATACATATATAATCAATTAAATGCCGATTCAGTCGACAAAGCCGTGGATGAGACAAGTATAACTCTATTGATCCGTCGGCGGCCGCCAGGAAGATGGAGATGGACAGAGAAATAAACCAAATGATTAGATTGAAAGAAGAAGAAGAAAACTTACAAAAGAAACCAAGAACAGTTCATCAATTGCGGCGCGACAGCCGTGTGGCTTTACTGCGTCAGCCGCCAATGACATGGCTCGGAGTCAAATGCACTTTTTGTTTGAATGGAGAGGCTAGGAGAATAGAAGCACATCAAAACGAAGAACAGAAGAAAGAAGGAAGAAGAAAAACAACATAAAACACATGCACAACGGTCATACGTGCATCAACTGGGCAATAAACATGGCAGCGTGTGGAGTGAGGGGGGTTGTGCATGCAGTTGGTCTGCAAGTAGAGTATAATAACAGTGACAGGACAAAGAACGGCACGGAGGCCGCTTGCATAATTTGCTAGTTGGGTGTTTTCTGTTGTAGGGCATGTGATATTCGGGTTTTGTTGTGTATTTTCAGCACAACGAAAAGGCAGATCGAGAATCAAATCAGTATAAATCTGTAAATGTTTAAAAACAAACTGACATAAATGCCAACAAGAAACCGTCCATGATCCCGAAACACCGCCAATCGTAGCATATATCTGTCAAAAGAAGCTTGGTCACGGCTAGGAGCAGTCCACTCGTCATTATTTGTTACGATGTCCAACTAATTACAGATGACCTCTACAAAAAGGAGGCCGCATCTGCATCGCATTCACAGCTCTTTCTAGTTACCGTTGCGCGCCAAGGAGCTGTTTGTCCTGAAGAGTCTTCGTGCAGCGATCGTCTGTCTCTCTACTCTTCTTCTCTTATTCTCTACTGTGTCCTGTTCGTCTATTTATGATTCATCTATTATTTATGATTCATTTACTACTCCAATGACACGCCCAGCTGACGGCTGCATTGTTGGCGCTCACCGGTTGTGATCCTCCGCTCATCTCGAGGTTATCCTCTGTATTCGTAAGAGTATTTGCTGTAAATATATATACTGTGAATATGTATACTGTAAATATATATACTGTAAATATGTAATATACTATATATACTGTATATACTCAGCAGGCCAGACCAGCTGAAATAAGCTCGGAAAAGTGGGCGCACAGAGCTGCATCTGCACTCGGCGCCTGCTTTGGGACATGCTCACGCAGCAATCCTGCTCCTGCTCCTGTCCTGCTCCCACCCCTACCGTACTTGCCTGTAGCTGAGCGGAAGTGGTCTTGCGCTCCTGCCTATCGCCGTCTGCAGCCAGCCATAGACCAATAGGGCTGCCTCCGGTCCTTGCCACTAGGAATCCCCTCAGAATTGACGGTCCCGACCGGCTGGTCAGGATCAAGTAGGCACTGTTCAGCGTTGTCTTCGGCGTAGTCTGTGGAGTTCGGCGTCTGCCTGTTGGGTTCGTCGTGACAGAGTCGAGATTGTTGATCGAGATAACGACTGCACCAGCTATGAGCACCAACATGGCACTACAGTCAGCTTACAACAACAAGCTGGCCGTAGCACAAGATAGGACCATTATACCGTTCCTTCTCTGCACCTCGAATGCCTGCTTGCTTCGGTGGGCCTCGGTGAACAGAGGCAAACGGCTCTGCACAGCTTGTGCTCACCCCCCGCGGGCCAGCCTCGCCAGGGTCGCCACTGTCATTTCACCGTGTGCCAATCGCCAATCGCCAATCGCCAATCGCATCTACTAGTAACAGGACTAGTACACGCTGCAGATACGCAAACCGTGCACAGCTCACCGAAAACGTTGCGCTTGCCATGCTGTAGGCTCCAATTTGCTGTTGACAACTGCCGCCACCAGTGCACGCAGTAGTCAGTCGCAGGCTGCGTGCATTCTGTATTTCATTGGATGATACTGGTCTACCTTATAGGTGATGCGTGGCAAATAGCACGGTGGCAGGAGTACACATCAGCTCGTATCTAGTATCTAGTATTTTGGATATTGGATATGGATCTATTGATCTATTAATCTATTGATCTTTACGATCATGTCCATGTCATCTGCCTCGCTTCCACCTCGCTACGCCATTGCAACCCATCCACAGCCGCATCTCTTGCCACCACAATGCCCGCCGCTGCACCCTGCATAGCTGAGTCTCCATTAACTCTGACATTGCTCGTTATTCTGCCCAATCCAAACACAGCCGCCTGCATCTACCCGACACCTGCAATCGGGCGGAAACAAGCGAAACAAGCGAGATCTATTGTCAACCTGCAGATAACCTTTTAACAAGCCGCAGAGGCTGCAAGGTCCAGTGTAGAATGCAGATACAGATACAGGTACAGGCGAGCTGAAGACGATGCTGCGTAGGGTAGTATTGGGGCAGTGGTGGTGCATGATAGAGTGCCGTCTTCAGCCTTTGGGTAAAGTCCATGCCGGCACCTGCCGGGATGAAGCAAATAGTATCGTTGTCTTGAAACGCGGACCGCGAGGTTGTGTGCTGCGTGTTGGCGTGTTGCGTGTTGCGTGTTGCGTGTTGGTTGGCGCGCGGGCAGCGGCCTTTGCTCCGACGCTGTGTGTTGCACCCGCTGCGCTTCAGAGCGTGCGATGCTTGCATTGTATCGGTGCAAGACATATGTATCTGGCGCCAGGGCCTGCGTTTGTACACGAATAGTAGCGTCGTACCATCCGGGCACTCTGGCTTATAGAGTACCGTGTCGGCACGTCGACTCCAAACGCTCAGTACGGCTTCGCAACCTTGCGCGGCTCGCTCAGGCCCGTCTCGGGGTCAATGTACTCCTTCCAGCTCACAGGGTACATCGGACTGCCCGTCTCGCTCGTCGCCATCACAACACCCAGCACATTGCTCGCCGTCGACAGGTAGTAGTTGGCCTGGTCGCCCAGCGAAATCACCTGCGCCCGCACAATGTCGCCCGGCCGGAACGACTCGTACACCTTGACCCGGTCCTTCTCCGTCGCCCGCACGTCCTGCGCCCGGATCAGCCCCTGCCACTCCGTCGTCAGCACCGTCTCGCCCACCACCAAAATAGCAACAACCGCCTGCTTCTGCGTGATCCGCGTCACCCGGCACAGCACCGTGTTGCCCACGTCCGGCAGCACCTCGCCGCCCTCGGACAGCGCAGCGCGAGACACCGACACGGTCGCGCGGCGGTCAACGACAGGGGCAAGCGAGGTCGCGCTGGGCACGACGATGCGTGTGAGGCGCTTAGAGGGGCCGCCGGCGGCAGTGGCAGCACCGGCGGGCACGGGCGCGGGCTGGCGGAGCTGGACGTGGCCGAGCAGCGACGCAAACACTTGGCCGTCGCTGAGGTGGGTGCCGGGGCCGGGGATGTACTGGCTGGCCGCGCCAAGGTGCTGGCCGGGAACGGTGATCTGGCCGACAGTAGTCATTTTGTGTTGCAAAGTAATTAAACGTGAAAGTTGGTGCAATGTCGTCGTGTCGTCTTTGATGGGCCAAATTCTCAGGACCAGCAAGCAAGGCTAGCTACAGCTCCATGGCCTAAATTTTTTCTTATCAAGGGACTATCGATAACGTCTGTTTACTCCATACCAAAACGGGTCCAGTGGTCATGTTCACGTGACCGTTTTGTGAACAACACACTTTTGTCGCATAACAGGATGTGCGACGTTGCTATTAATATGTGTGTTTTCAGTTATTTATTTTCATTCATATTCTCTATTGCGGAGCTATAACGGAGTGGTTATGCCAAGACCTACGGGACACCACTGCCACTGGAGATCAGTGTATGAGCCTCTACGGAGTCGACGGAGACGGGCAGCACGGTTGAAGTTATCTATTATTGATCATTTCTATTATCTCAGAGCAAAGAATACCGTATCCCGCTTCATGGCTTACTTACAAGCATAGATTATGATCTCATCGACAGCTCTGGTGATCTCCTCGAGCCCGGCTTACCCGCCGCGAGTACGGTGTACAATCTTATACGATCTTAATTACCGGCTAGTCCGTCATAGAACAACTCATCATCCAACACCAAAGTAAAACAACGATTCAAAACAGCCCTTGCTTCTGCCGCCTTGCCTTGCTTTGTTGCCTTGCTTTGTTGCCTTGCTTTGGCGGCTGAAACATGTGATTGCGTTGCAAGAGAAGGAGAGGAAAGAGGAAAGAGGAAGAGGAAAAAAGGTTCCACCGATGTTGATCTGTAAGAGGAAGGCGCAGCAGACCTGCATGACACGTTTGGGGCGCTGAAGATTCAGAAGATTCATGGAACGTGCAGGTCCATTGCACAGTGCAGGCACTGTTTCTGTCATACATTTGTTTGGGCAGCTCTCCTTTGTGTCTCTTCATTTTACTCAAGTTTGCATTTCTTTTGTATTGTATTTATCGAGTCACAAGCGTCTTGTAAGACATTCTTCAGCCAGCACACTCATATTCACACCGCCAGACAGATCTCACTTCTCAGCATCAGACGTTTGTCGATTTGCGACACTTGTTCGAGACAGCTCGCACTGTCTCGACTGGCTGTCCTGTTCCCTCTCCCCTGCTCTTTCCTAGTTTGCAAGTTTGCGCATTTGGTCTTCTCTGTAATTAAACTCCAAGCCAAAATCCGCGCTAATAGCGTGAACTGCCGCATATAGCTCCATATAGCGTCCTTTCGTCCTGTTTTGGCGCCCGTTACAAGCCTGAAGCTGCCAACTCGCCCACTAATTCCTCTGTACTAGTCTACACCCTGGTGCCCGACTCCGTCTCCATACGTCGGAATTGCGCACATGCCACAGCCGCGACTCCAAAATAAACCAAAATAATACTCATAATAAATACATTGGGCAAGAGCGAGGGGAAAGGAGTCTTGTGCCAACTTCCACATCTGTCGTCACTTGCTTTTTTCCCTTGTCACGCGCTCTTTCTTTGCGCTCCTAATTTGTGCCTTTCCTTGACGTATCCTTTGCGCTCAGCCCACATCTACACATTGCAACAAAGGAGGCGGGTATAGGCGCGTCTTCATTCGAGTGTGAATAGCGACTTTACGGGTCGACGCGACCGTCCGTCTAATTCACAAACAAAGACCACCGACGACAACACCAATCCGGCGACAAAGAAGAAGAAGACAGCAAGGGGGAAAAGGACAACGACAGCGACGACGAGGGCGGAAAAGTCGAAGAAGGCGACTATAAAGTCGAAGAAGAGACGAGGGGAGGAGGAAGAAGAAAGAGGGAGACGAAAGAAGAAAGCAATTCAGTCAATCAATGGCAGTATCAGAAAAGACCATGGCCGGCAGCACGCCGTCGTGTCTGTGTCCAAACTGCGGCTCGACAGTCGACATCACGACATCAATATCAGCAGATACAGAAGCACCAGCAAAAACAGAAACAGACACGGAAGCACAACTGCGCCAGGCACGCGAGCAGATAGAAGCCCTCCAGTCTCAGGTCTCCCACCTCGACCAGAAAGCTGCTGCCGCCATCGACCGCTGGGCCGACTACGAAGACGAGCTTGTCCAGCTCCGGCGACAGCTTGCCGCAGCCAGCCCGCAGTCCCAACAACAATCACGGCCAACGCCCACTATTGTGCCACCGCCACCATCTGCAGGACCACCAGCAGCCACACCAGTCACACCCGTGTCACCGACACGCACGTCGTTCCTGCCCACCGGTGCCGCCAACCGCCTGTCAGCCCTGCTGTCGCCACGGTCGGCCAAGTCGACATCCAACCTCAAAGACGCCGCGGCAAGCCAGCAGTACGCCCACGTGCCCACGGCGATGCCTACACCGCCTCCGTCCACATCGGGCGGCAACAGCAGCAACAACGCCTACGACTACATGCAGGTCACTACACCCACATACTCGGTGACGCCCGTCACAACACCACCGCCGCCACGCACACCCTATGGATCCTTCTCCATCTTTGGCGGCAAGATCCAGACCCCGTCGCCCCAGCAGCAGCTCCAGCAGCAGCCCCAGCCCATGAGCCCGTCGACCAAGGAGCTCATGGACGCACTCACACGCGAGCAGAAGCTGCGTCGCGCTGCCGAGGGCCGTCTCAACGACACCAGCCGCGAGGTCGAGGAGCTCAGCGTGTCGCTCTTTGAGCAGGCCAACGAGATGGTGGCCGAAGAGCGGCGTGCGCGTGCACGGCTCGAGGCGCGCGTGGCCGTGCTGGAGCAGCGCGACACGGACAAAAAGGCACGCCTCGAGCGCCTCGAGCTGGCCATGGCGCGGATAGGGCGTCTGCGGGCGATGCTGGGCGACGATGCCCGTCCGAACCCGGCGTCGTCCAAGGCGGACGTTGCATCGCTTGCGAGCGAGCTGGCAGCCGAGCAGCACGAGACAATGATGCGGAAGCAGTCTCTTGCGGCGGCTTAATTTCTCATCGATTGCATCTACGGCCACCTGTCATCTTGACACTTGATTTATTTGTTATTCTCTTCTCATACCCCTTCGCATACCCATTTTCATATTCATATTTTCTTTGTTTTCTCTCCTTTATATTCCCTTGTATCTATACATTTCTTTATATTCTTCAGGACAGGCAAAGAGGCAAACTGGCACAGCTGGCACGATTGGATAATCATTGGGTTTGGAAAAGGTCAGCTGCAACGGCTTCATGGACCTGCACTTGCCATGGTAGCTTTAGGGTGGTAATTACAGTACCCAATACTTGACAGCTTTGAAATTTAGCATGCTTTATCTTATTCTTTTGTGAACATATCCAAACATGTGTAGCCATACACACGCTTACAGCTTCGCAGCCGGCTTCTCTGGCTCGTCAAAGCCCTTCCACTCCGACTCGTCGTCTGCCTTGGCCTCGCTAGACTCGACAACCGGGGTCGCTTCGGCCGTGGCTGAGGACGAAGCATCGGCTTCCTCAGCCTGCGCCTTGAGCTCGCCCTCCTCCAGCACAGCACCCTTGGCCACCTCGTTGTCCTCCCAGAGACGCAGCAGACGCTCCAGCTTGGGCGCCCACACCTTCTCGCCCTTGGAAATGTCCTCGTACTCGAGCATGTTGGCCGTGCCCACGCAAAAGTCCGACTGCCGCGTCCGTGCCAGCTCCGCCATCATCGCCACAGAGCCGACCTTCTCGCCCAGGTCGTGGCAGAAGCTGCGCACATAAAAGCCAGAGCTGACCGTCATGCGCACCCGGCACGCAGGCGGGCCCTTGCCCTTCCACGGCGGCGGCGTGTCGGCCGACGGCGGTGGTGGAATGAGGTTGGCGCCGTGCTTGCCGGGCATCTGCATCTTGGCGTTGCGAGCGCCGTTCTTGCCAGCTGCCTTGACGTCCTCCTTGGCACCCTCGGGCTTGCCATCGGCCTCGTTCGGGGCATCCTTTTCGTCGTTGGACTTGCTGATCTTGTTGTCGTGGTACGGCGACGACGGCAGCTCGCCCAGCGCGCCAGACATCATCAAGTCGTCCTTTTTCCGGCCCTTGGGACTCTCGGCCAGCGGGCTGCCGCCGGGGCCGCGCCGCCGCTTTGTCGGCCGGTCAAACACCAGCTCGTCCTGCTTTTCCTCGGCCTTGCGCTTAAAGTCCTCGTATGCCGCCTCGGCCTCGAGGTCGCTCTGCTCCTGCTCGGGCGTGCGCTTGCTGCCGCCGCCCTGCTCCTGCTCCTTCTCCATGCGCCAGACCTTCTCGGCCAGGTTCTGCTCGGCAATGCCGGCCTCCTGCTCCGGCCAGCGGTGGTTGTGTGTGCCGGGCTCGTACCACTCGACGAGCTCAATGTCGCTGACGTCGACCTCGCGCGTCTCGATCTCGCGCGGAATGGACAGGCCCTCGCGCGCGTACTCGTACAGCGGCTTGCCATTCATCTTGAGTGCCGAGTACAGCGGCGGCATCTGGCGGAACTTGCCGCGGAAATCCTCAATGGCCTTTTCGACCTTTTCCTTGGTGATCTCGTCGTATGCTTTCCGGCACAGCACGCGGCCGACGCGGTCGTAGGTGTCTGTGCTGGCGCCAAAGAGAACGACGGTCTCGTACGTCTTTGTGCATGTCAAAAACTTGTTGAGCTCCTTGGTGCCGCGGCCTATGCCGAGGATCAGCACGCCGGTGGCCAGAGGGTCCAGGGTACCGCCGTGGCCCATCTTGACGCGCATGTCACGCTTTGCCTTACTGCGGCGGCGGTGCATGGCGTTGGACTCGCGGGAGCGCATATCGAGCTCCTTCTGGATCAGTGGCCGGAAAAAGTCTGACGGGTTGAAAAAGGTCTGGCAGTCGCGGATGACCTGAGCCGAGCTCATACCCATCGGTTTGTTGATGGCTGTAACGTTAGCTTCTGATTCATTGTATTAAATTGGAGAAAAAATTTTGTTCATAAAAAACATACCGAAGACGCCTTCGAGGACGTTTTCCCGAGCCATTTTCGCTAGACGACCAAAGCGCATTCGGGGAAAGATAGATAAAGTTTTGGTATATAGAAAAGAAATCTAGAAAGGTGAAAACGTAGAGAGCTTAAAAGTGAAGCTGAGAATATAACAAAATAGCAGGAAACCGACGATGCGCGTGCCAGGGCGGAAACGGCAGGAGCGACAGGTGCGCGATGAAGGTTGTGCACTGGATGTACAGATGCAGGGTGCCGTCTGCGCGTGCTGAGTGTGTGGCAGAATTTTTTTGTGCCTTCCCTATCGGAGCCTCAATCCAGGGCGATAGGAGCCGTAGCGCAGCCGGGCCAAAAGCGGTCAGCAGAGGTATCCACCCTCCGCCCGTCCACTGTAATACTTAGTCAATGCTCTGTACAAAGTAACTTCGTCTCACATGCACCGCGGGGCCAGCTTCCGCGCCTGCCAATTTACGCGAGTCGCGCACTCACACACTGATTATATAATCAGAGCTGTGTAGCATCATCATAGCTTGTCAGGATCGCCAACCTCACCTCACTCGGGGCATCTTTCTTATCATTTTCACTTTGGTTTATTTTCACCACATAACAGCTCACATTACACTACAGAATACGCACATACGCACACATACCACCGCCATGGCCTCAAGCACGGCGTCTCGGTTTGTCCCGGAGGAGGATATCCTCATGCCGACGACCGAGACCATCAACGACAACTGGCCCATGTACGTCCTGAATGACGCAGTGGTGTATCGGCCAGATGGAAAGACGATTGCACATGCCCTTTTGGTGAATATAGAAGGGCCGTTTACTATACGCGGACGACTGGAGATCGAGGACGGCGATGACGAAGTGCAATACCGTGAGCTCCTCCAGCAACCCATACCGAGGCTTTCGTGGCATCCAGCCAGCTTCCGAGATATACGAACAGAATTAACAGACAGTCATTGACCCCACCATTCGCTCGATCGACGTCGAGATCAAGGATAGTAAGCTATACTCGATCGGCTACGACCCCTCCGCTGCCCTCTGGCTGTCCGGCAAGGCTGGCTGGTTCGAGATCAACCCACACCCATCGTATGCCAAGATCCACGCCGAGATCTGCGAGGTATCGCAGCTCGACTACATCATGGCCAACATCTACCTCGAAGACGACGGCAGCCTCAAGGATGCCAGAGTGGACCCGTCGCTCGCCGATATTAAGGAAATCCTGCTGCGCTACGCCATGGCGCTCGGTGACGGCCTCACTTACGAAGAGACTGTGGACAAGGTGCTGCGTCTGGGCCCGGCATACGTGTCGCACCTCGAGTGCGCAGCTGCTGGCGGCACGCCGTGGAAGCAGACAAGCATCTACACGTGGCTCGTCCGCGAACTCAAGGTAAGCAAACTAACGGCCACAAGGGCCAAGTACGACTGTTGACTAACCCAACAAGAACAAGGAACGCTCGCGCAGAAGCTCTAGCCGCAGCTCATCCCAGCCGCCCTTACCCGACGCCGCACCGGCAGCCGCACAGCACGCGTCTCGGCCCCTGTCGCAACCTTTGGCATTCAGAGGATCGCCGGCAGCAAACCTGCCAGACATTGACTACGCCTCAAATCCAGGCCTTCCAGACCCGAACGGTACCGGTCCCGTGTCTCCTGCTGAGGAAGAGGCCGTGTTCCAGCTCTTCCTGCGCATCGTCTTGGCCATTGGCGAGACACAGGGTCCCCCGTCGTCGGTGACACCCGGCAAGGTGCATGCCAACCTGAACAAAAGCTACAGACTTTCCAAATACAACACGGGCAAAGAGCTGTCGGGATACTTCCACAACAGACTACTGCAGAGCCTGGGCCCGGCGTGGGACAGCAGTCTTTACAAGCAGTATCTCAGCGGCAACGAGCACCGCGAATGGACGCTTCCGTCGAGTGCAGCACTGCGCAGCGTCCCGGGTCAGCTGATACGCCGCAGTGTAGGGCAGCCACGCGCACACACGCTGGCATCGCGCGCCTCGAGCGTGTCGACACCGCCGCCTGGTCGTCCCCAGTCCACCTCGAGGACAGGCGGAAAGAGTGCCGGGCTGCGTCCACATGCTGCTGCTAAGAAACGGCCGCATGGCGGTGCATTTGGCGAGGCTGGCTACGACTCGGACGACATCCCCGACTATATTTCTGGCCAGCCTACTCAGCGCGTGCCGCGTCCCATTGGCCGGCCACGAAAGTATCCAAAGGTCGACGCTCCAGCACCAGTACCAGCACCCCAGGCCCAGGCCCAGTCCCAGCCGGCACTAGACGACAGCAGCGACACCGACCAAAGCAGCGACGACAGCGACGATGACGACATTCACGACATCCACGACAGCGAGACGGTGGTGGCCGTGCACAGCGTGCCACTAAACGTGTCTACACGGCCAACAGGGCCCAACGGCACCTGGAGCTGCCCACATCCCACGTGCCGCTTCTTTGCAAAGAATGGCAAGTCCGAGGCAGCCCAGGCGAGCATCAAGGAGCACCTGCAAGAGCACGAGGAGAAGACGCTCAGCCGCGTCGACCTGGCAATCAGTGAAGGCTCCCGCAAGCACGTCTCTGTCGAGTAAGTATACTATTTGCAATCCCTTGTCTGACTACAGCTGACAGTGAAGCAACCTGCTGGCCAAGATCCGGGCCCTTGCCGATGCCAAGGCAGAAAAGGGCCAGCAAGACGAAAAGCCACCGGCGGCCAGTTCTGCCGTCGGCACGTCGAGCTCTTCTCTGCGGCGGTATCTGTTCTAATGGCCACCGTCCTCTTTCGTCTTGTCTATTCTTGCTCTTCGTGATATCAGGCGTCTGGTGTTTTGTCTTTTGTTTCAACCTCCTAGTCTACAGCTACGAGCTTATGAGCCACGATTAAATCACTGTTGATGTGTTGTTAAATTCTCTAATTCAAAATACTTGTAGTTCTGCATGACCGTTGATAAAACCCTTGCTCACTCCCATTTCAGCTCCTAGTTATATTCGTGCTTTCATTCGCATTTTCGTTTCCTTTTCATGCCAGTCTAGACATCCGGCGGTCTAAACCCCGGTTAGACCTTGGGATATATTCGCCCTTTATAGCGTACATTCACTTTATTATATTACCCGCCCGCCCATCGTCAGCAGAGCCTCTCGTGCAAAACTTCCATTTGCCATAGTAGCCGCCCTTGCTTGTCTGTCGTCCCTACTTTCTCAGAGCAAGGTACGTCTTGGCCCATTTCCACTCTGCCTTGTCTGCCGCGCTCAGCACGGTCTCGTCCAGCGACTCGACGCCGACGCTGACTGCCTCAAACAGGCCAAACGCGGCGTCAATGTCGTCAAAGAGGTGCGTCGCGTGCGGTACAAACTTTGGCGGGAACGACGCTTTGCGTTCGTTCTTAGCCGAGCTGGTGTCATCACCATAGCTCTCGTCCAAGAACGTCTTGACTGCGATGCCCAGAGAGGCATCGGGGTATTCTGTAAAGGGCAGGCTGTTCGGTTAGTAGTGTTTCAAAGCGACAGTGATGAGCCCTGATGAGAAAAAGTAAAAGGAAAAGTTAAAACACTTACCGGTGGCCAATCTCCCAGTAGTCGGACCGATCCCGGTTGGCTTGATTCGACAAAAAGGCATTAGCAAGAAGTGCATCAATCACAGCCCGTGTGGCATCGCCCGTCGTGGTGACCAGCGTGCGGAAAGCCAAGAGGTTCTTGCTTAGGGCGCCGGTATAGCCAGTAGTGTCTTGTCTCAGCTGCAGAAGGGTTGCCACCCGGCTGATTAGGACGACAGCGTTCTTGATATCTTCCGACCCATTGGCAGGGAAGCCCTGTAGCTCGGCGTGCTGGTTCTTGGAGTTCAACAGGCCCAGGCGGATCAGCTCAAATGCCAGGAAAGCCGCCGTATTGAGCACCGTTTCTTCGGGGTGACTGAACCTCGCCTTGTTCAGCTCCTTGATTGTCTTTGCCAGCGCCACACCCCACTGTGTCGGCTCGAGCGTCTTGTCGTCAATGTAGCCGCGGACCGCAAGCAACCGCCACCAGATGAGGGACACGATCGAGTCGGCCGACTCGAGGCTAGTCGTCTTATCGGTCTTGAGGACATCAGTGACAAAGTCCTTGTTGTTCAGTGCTGTCAGCTCGAAGCCAAGCGTGCCTGACTTGGGCTTCGGGAAGTACTTTTCGAACAGCTCCGTCGAGAGGTTCCACTTCTTGATCCGCATAGCTCCCGTGCTGCTCAGGCCAGCCCGGACTGTTTTGGAATAGGTGCTGTCGAACCACACCTTGAGCGTGATGGGGCGGTGCTGGAATGAGCGGTCCAGACGGGGGGCTACCAGCCCGACAGCATCTTCGTAGTGAGAAAAGAGCTGCTCTGTGACGAGCTTCTGGTATTCGCTAGAGGCAAAGCCGTCCACGGTCGGCAGCACATTGATGCTGTTGTGTGTCAGCCACGACAAAACGCGAGGACCGACCAGGCCCTTGTCGAGGTAGTGGTACAGCTCGGCAGGCAACTGCAGTCCCAGATATTCGTAGTTTCCCGCCGTCAACTTGTCATAGTCGTTCACCTTGACCTCGCCGCTTTCGGCAATGTATATAAAGTGGTTGACAGCCATGCGCGCCTTGTAGAACTTGTCCAGCCACTTAGGCTCCTTGACAATATCAGCAAAGTTGCTGCACACTGTGGCAATGTTCTTGTTGCCTGTGCGCAGCATGTTCAGAGCATCGAGAACGCTGGGCTGGCGCGGGTTGATGGTCTCATTGGAGAGTGGCGGGAAGATGGGCAGGAACGATGTGCCTGTCATCAGCCAGGCGTCGATGAACATGCTCTCACTCACAGCGAGGCTCTTCACCAACTGTCTCTTGGACACGGCCTTGGCAAACTTTCTGTCCCAGGAGATCTCAGTGATGACGCTGTCGTGGATGGGGTAGAGCAGCAGCTCCAGCGAACCCATTATGCCAGCGCACTGGTCGGATCCAACCATGTCAAATGACGCAATCTGGCGAGTCAGTATGCATATTCATCGTAAAAGTAGCAGACAGCAGTGCCTACCTGTGCAGATGCATTGAGCGGCGCCACAATGTAATGAAGCTTCCGTCTTTTGAGCAGCCGCTGCAGCAGAGGGTACAGATTGCGTGGCGGGAAAACAGCCTCACCCACTATCTTTGTTAGCTACAACCCAGACACATCAATATATCTCAATGTAGAGATCACTCACATCCTTTGGCACCAAAAGCAAATACGGCCTCGCTAGCACTGCCCTTAAAGTACAGCTCCCACGCTTCATTGGTCCGACGGTTATCGTGCAGTCCGGCAGCCACCGTGACATCCTCCTGGCCAACAATGGGCTGGCCGTCAAAGACAAAGAACGGCGTGATCTTGTGTGCCTTCCACTGGTTCAGCTCATTCTCCATGTGCATGTGAATGCCGGTCAGGCCAGCCAGGGCGCACATGAGAGGCTCGTGCGAGGGCACCTTCTCTAGCATCTGCTGGATGAAAAACGTCGCATCAACCGCAATGGCGCAGTCCTCGATGGAACTAAGATCATGGTACCTGTATTGCATGACTGTTAGCACTGCAATTCCTATAGATTCAAAATACGGTCCAACATACACGACATGGTTCTCGGCAATGTACGGGTCTGTGACGGTAAATGAGCTGGTCGGGTACATTGAAGGATTGGGGCCTGGGTGTGTTAGCTTGTTGATCGGCCTTGGTGGCAGCTTCAAGATGCACGAACCGGCCATTGTGAGAGTCTTTGAGGGGTATCGTCAGCGTAGAAAAGCTTGATAGGTTCGTGAGAGGGGAGGTTCGTCGGTTCGTCGGTTCGTTGATGCACGTAGGTGGCCCGTGAAGAGCAGCCAGTCGCATGCAGTCTATACGGAATTGCTTGCCGTATCTAACGTCGTAGGTTTCCCAAGGCCGCAACGCAACGTCGCTTAGGTGGAAGCTCGAACGTCGATGGTCAGACCCTTGGCGGAGGGAAAAGGAGGCGCGCAGTGCAAAGCTGCCGCAGTCGGTATTTGTGTGGTTAAAGATGAATGAGGTAGTCTGGAAAGATCCAGGTAAGGTCCTATAGGACAAATTTGGTGATATAAGATCGGGGTACTGTCGTGGTGGGATAAAATGTGGTGTTGACGATCACAGCGTGGACGTTGACACAGCAGACACACGAGGTCCAAACCCTCCAAAAGACCCCCAAAGAAAACGGAGCTCCCAGACACGCCCGCACTGGCTGGCCAAAAGCGGGAAAGCAGAAAAGGTGGGTCTGCCAGCAGCTGCGAGGGCCCACATATGTTGTCTGTACCAATGTGCCTTCCTCATGAGACACAAGCAGCTCTACGCTCTTTCCTCACGACACACATTTTCGGCGCGCCTTCCAACTCTGTATCTACTCAAAACACCTCAAAATTGATTACTTAATCAGAAGCAGCCACAGTTGTTAGACATTATCAATCCCACTGTAGCTCTTGACGCAGCTACTCAGCAATACATCATAAAGTACCAATCGCATTAACATAGCTTACATAATCCGTGATCACGTTTTTTGCTTTTATTCACATTGCAAGACTAGCAGATTATCATTGGTTTGAACAAAGCTTTTTGGGGTCTATTAACTATCTCTCCTGTCAAGGTGCTAGCAGCCCTGTCTCTCAGTCATGATGTAGAGAGCAGGCCGCCCCGACTCGGCCAGAGAAATCCGAATAACCTTTTCGTGTCTATATAATACCATCAAAAACACGCAGAACAGCGATGGCATGAACCCATGCCTCCAGCCTTCCCATAATCTTCTAGAACAAAGCCGAAGAAACGAAAGCCGAAGATGTAAAAAGCCCAATGACTCCTGGTATGTATCTCGGAGCGCGGTAATCATAAAATGCACATTCATGACGGTCGTAAAAAGCGTAAAACCAGATCCAGGGGCGCCCGTTTCGTTTCCATAAAAACAGGTTCCCCCTGATCAATATATCCATCGATGCATTCCGTAGGTGCCAGAGTGCACCCGTCATTTCCTTCTTCCTGTCCAGTGACTTGCTGTGGCAAGTAGACAGATGTGCCCCCCTCGTCTTTCAGATCTATTGGGTATCATTGAAAAACCAGGGGACGAATGCAGAAACAAGAAAATAAATCAGAATGCTGTCCATCGTATGTGTGTTTTGTTCGCCTGTGTGCACAGAATAATAAATATTCCGAGACCCGCCGTTTCCGAATGTGAAGGGCAAAAGGCCATAAAGGCCATGCTCGCCGTCAAGTTGATGTTTCCGATGTAGAGTCGCATACGTCGACTGGGATAGAAACGAGTAGAAGCGCAAATAAATAGAAAAAATGAAAACAAGTAACAACAAATCAAATGCGCAAGTGCATCGACATTATGGCCAGACAATGGTCAAGATCGCCGAGAACACTGTCGCGGTGTGCTGCTCGGTCTGCGTGTGCAGGAACCACAAGAGCAGCAACACATTGGCACAGACCAGGTGGCAGTTTACCACCAAGACTGGCCGGGGCCGCTGGGGTTGCCGTAGCTACCGCCGCCGCCACCGTAGCCGCCGCCGCCGCCGCCGCCGTAACCGCCGCCGAAGCCGCCAGTGTTAGCAGGGGGGGCGTAACCGCCGCCACCACCACCGTAGCCACCAGGAGCACCGCCAAAGCCGGCACCGCTGCCGCCAGTAGGGCCGCTAAAGCCGCCGCCGCCGCCGCCGAACTTGCGGAAATCGCGGTTGGAGGTCTGGCTGCGGGCACCGCCACGGCCGCCACGGCCGCCACGGCCACCGAAAGAGCTTTCGCGGGCAATGGTCTCCAGGAAGGCGGGAACCTCCTGGTTAGCCTCCTTCAGCAGCTCCATAAGCTCGCGAACAACACCACGGTTGCCACGGTTGAAGAAGGCGGTCGACAGACCAGTGTTACCGGCACGGCCAGTACGACCGATACGGTGAACGTAGTCATCAATGTCGGTGGGCAGATCGTAGTTGACGACGTGAGTGACGTTGGGGATATCGAGACCACGAGCAGCAACAGCAGTGGCAACAAGAATAGGGCAACGGGCGTTGCGGAACATCTCCAGGGCCCGCTCACGCTCGCGCTGGGTACGGTCACCGTGAATGGAAGTGGCAGGGAAGTTCTGGTTGATCAGGAAGTCCGACAGGGTATCGGCCATGCGCTTGGTCTCAACGAAAATCAGAGTCAGACCACCGGCGTGGGTGTGGAGAATGTCCAGAAGAACGGAACGCTTGTCGCTATCCTCGACGTACTCGACCTTCTGGGTGATGTTCTCAGAGGTGGAACCGACACGGCCGACGGACAGGAAGACGTAGTCCTTCAGGAAATCACGGGCCAGCATCTGGATGTCACGGGGGAAGGTGGCCGAGAACATCAGAGTCTGACGGCCGGTCACGCCGGGCATGTCCTCGCCCTCCACAATGCGACGAATCGAGGGCTCGAAACCCATGTCCAGCATGCGATCGGCCTCATCCAGGACAAGGTACTTGATGTTCTGGAGCGAGATGCGGCCACGCTCGATCAGATCGACCAGACGGCCGGGAGTGGCGACGAGCAGATCGCAACCGCGCTCAATCTGGCGCAGCTGGGAACCAATGTCGGCACCACCGTAAACGACGCAGGGGCGGACCCACGAGCGGTAGGCAAACTTGCGAGCCTCATCGTAGATCTGGGAGACCAGCTCACGGGTAGGGGCCAGGATCAGCGAGGTAGGATAAGCCTTGCGCTGACGGCTGTAGCCGCCACCCTGGGGAGCAGGGACGGGCGAGGGGCCAGTCTGGAAAGCCTGGGACAGAATAGGGAACAGGAAACCACCCGTCTTGCCGGAACCAGTCTGGGCACAAGCCATCAGATCACGACCGCCCATGACAATGGGGATCGAGTACTTCTGGACAGGGGTGGGGACTCTGTAGCGAGCCATCTCGATGTTGCGGATCAGGTGATCATCCAGAGGGGGGTTGGTGAATGTGAGGACAGGATCAGGCACGTTGGTGCCGGAAGCCTCAACGGGAATCTCATCGTACTTCTCAAAGTTGATGCCAGTGTGCTGCTTAGACGGGTCATCGGGGGTACCGAAAAGCTCGCGCTCAACACGGGGGTTGGCAGGGCCAGCAATGTGCTTGCCGTCACGCCACTGGCCATCGCCAGAGCCACGGGCATAACCGCCGCCGCCACCGCCACCGCCACCGCCACCACCAGCATTGCCGTGACCAGCATGGCCGCCGTTGCCGCCAGCGGCACCACCGTATGCGTTGGGGTTGAAGCTCTGGGGACGGTCCCACTGGCGGCCGCCGCCGCCACCACCGCCGTTCCAGTTGTTGCCCTGGCGAGCACCGCCGTAGGACTGGTTAGTGCTGCGGAATGATTAGTACAGGGTCTAGAGACAAGGAGAACAGACAGTTGCAGAATGACATACTTGGCAGCCCAAGCGCTCTGGTTCAGGCCAGAGGCAGCGGGAGCAGCCTCAGCAGGAGCGCCGGGCAGAGGGCCAGTAGCAGCGCCGGGCAGGGGGCCAGTAGCAGCGCCGGGCAGGGGGCCAGTAGCAGCGCCGGGCAGGGGGCCAGTGGCAGCGCCGGGCAGGGGGCCAGTGGCAGCGTCGGGGGCAGGGCCGGGAGCAGGGCCGGGGCCGCCGGCAGCGACCTTTCCTCTCATATGAGGAGGGATGTAGGAGCGGGGGCCATTGCCGTTGATGCTAAGGCCGCTCATGTTAAGCTGGTCAGCCATGATTGCGATGGGTAATCTTTGGAGATTGTTGGAAAAGTGTCGAAATTGGAATGTCGAAAAGAGACTTGTGGTTTTCTAAAGAACGTTGGAAAGGCTCTAAAGAAAAATGTAGATCGAATTCGTCGTGTTTGAATTAAGAGACAAACGAAACAAGCCGAAAGAAGGACAGAGAAACCGATCAAAGTAGTGAAGTCGAAGTGAAACTTGGAGATTTCCTGGCGTGTAAAAGCAGGAAAACAAGGAGACGAAAAGTAGAAGAAAAGAAAAAAGGCCTTTCTCGAAATTCTCTAGAAAGATGCAAAAACCTTCTAAAGAACAGAAACAAGAAAAAACAGATGGAAACGTGTATATGTAGCGGGTTCAATCCTCGGAGGATAGATGAGTTGATGAGGTGAAGGAGGAAGAGTTTGGGAGGAGAGGGAGGAGTCGTAGATGGAGGGATGTAGAAAAGAAAAGAACGGTAGGGTCAGTTTTGGGAGTGTCGGGGACAGGCGAATGCCCAATCAGGCTAGCTCGGCTCGAAAATTTCAGTCCTTGATAGCTCTCGCACAGTGGGCGGTGAGTGGTCCTTCCTGGCATTGTTATCATTGCCACATTGAGGCCATCAGTAAAAAGGACCAGTTCAAGGCAAGTGCGATCGACATATTTCTCAAAGTACGTTTGTTCTTTCCATTTAATTCACTGTTCTGCAGAGATTTTGCATCTACAAAGGAAAGAGCAGTCAAAGGGAAGTGCATGTTGTTTGTTGTTTGAGGAAGGCGCATCCCGACAGCACGCTCGAAACTGCCATTTCAGCATTTATGATTTCAGGTGAGGCCACAGCCCCTCTTCCCCAAGACCCCTTTATCTTATTTCAGCGGCCCCTGACTGGCTGCGGAGGCACCCCCCTACCGGTAGATGCAAGTATCTTTGTTGGTTACAGAAGGGGCAGCCTGGCGCAGACGCAGCCTAGCAACCACCACAGTGTCTACACTGTTTGCCACTGAGGCGAGTTCCACATTAAACCAACTTCTGCAGATTATGTCAGCTCTACAGATTGCAACTGAGTAATAATACGTACTGAGGGACAAGGCTGATTGCCTGTAGGTACTCATGTAGCTGCGTATTCAATGTCTTATGACGCATTCTAGGTGCTTCGATGATGGCGAACCAACCACAACATACAAACAACATGACTGTCACGATACTCTTGCACCGCCGATATAGCATTATAGTCGTCTTTATCCCTTTTGTCAGTCATCGTTGCGCTTGACATTACATAAGATCCTCTGCAGCCGACACTCTCAATGTATGTCAGACACCGTTGTCGTAAGCCACTAGAACTTCCATCACGCAGAAATAACAGCAGTCTACATCCACTTCTCAACGCAATGCTCATATTTGATTTCGTTTGTTCGTTTGTCGTGATGCTGCCATAAGGGCTCCATGTGTTGTAGAAACTGGTAAAAGTGGTATTGTACACGCCCCTCTTGTCCTGTCCTGGTCTATGCCATCAGAAATCAGGGACACTTGACAATCTTGTCGTCGTCAATCTCAATCTCGCGGATGCCGTCCTTGGTCACAGCCTTGACGGTCATGCCCTTGAAGTCGATGGGTAACCGCCGCTTCAGCTCGTCCGTGCACAATGCCAGCAGCTTGAGGCCCTGGACCAGTGTGATGTCGGGGTGGTGGTGCTTGTCGAGGATGGAGAGGCAGTAGTACTGGGCATAGCCGTGTGCGGCATAGGGCACGGGTGCCAGGGCTGCAAGGTAGTCGAGCCAGTACAGGCTGGGCTTTTGTGTGATAGGGTCGACGCCGCCAAGCAGCAGGTTGACCGTGTATGGCTTTCGTGACCGCAGGCTGGAGGCCAGCTCGCCGCGGACATAGTGGGCAACAGCCGAGGGCGAGAGGTCGGCCTCGTTGCGCATCGTGTAAAGCTGTACGTTGGCCTGAATAAACTCTGCAAAGTTGACTGTGTCACCGGCCTCGCCTGAAAAGGCCATCAGCGTGTGCTTGTTGAGCGCCCGTGTCTTGTCATCGTTGGCCTTGAGCACGGTCGGGCCGCGCATGGAGCCCTTGGACGCTGCGATCAAGGTAAAGTCCTTGCCCGAGATGCCGAGCAGAACCTCCCTGGTGGTGTTAGCTGTGATCTGTAACGTTTTTGTCCAGTATGATCGTCCAGATACATTCCCAGATGTATTTCCTGGGCATCTCCCCCAACCACTCGCTGCCGTCGTCGTCGGCCTCCTCGTGCTCTGGCTTCACCCCGCGGGCAACGTCACGGCAAGACATACATTTTGGCTGAATTGGGGTTGGCTGGTGGTTTAGAAAGAAGCGTTCAGTTGAATAGAGTGGACTGTCTAGCAGTGGTCGTCGGGCAGTATGGCTTCGTGAAGTGGTGATGGTCGTGGTCGTGTCGTCGTGGCCGTGGTCAAGCTATGCTATGCTGCGGACACTAGCTGGGCCTCTGTACTGTCCCTGGGAACGCGCCATACAGCTACAGCCTACTCCCGCACCTTCCCTCACCTGCAAGTCCTCGTAGACCGCCTGCCTGGAAGTGGATCTAAGCTCTGTACCGCTTTTCGGACAAACGTAGTGCCATTGCCGGATACATGTCCAATGTACCTATCGAGCTCCATTTTAAGTTCCTTATCGTCCTTGATAAGAACTGCTTTTAGCGGGTCCTCTGAAAAAAAAGTTCGACAGGACAGGAACGACCAGAGCGTGCTCTCTGTATGCAGAATATGCGAGACGAGGTCGATTCTGCCCATTTTTTCATGTCCCCAAGCATTGCCAACGACGACTCCCACGGCCTCTCAGCAATTGTTCCTTGTGTTTTTCTATAGCGACCATTACACCCATCCATATACAATCGTTTGGTAAACGGCACTCCGACAACACGACCATTGGCGGTGACCATGTCGTCCTTTTTCACCGTCCCCGGCGCGCAAAAGCGGAAACGGCCGTCAGGCCCAGAAGCACCCAAGAAGCGCTCGACGGCGCCTTCGTCCCTAAAGAAGAGCTACCGGTCCTCAAAACCGACAGCGGGCTCGGCCGGTGGCAAGCCTGCGAGATCCAATGACACGTCAAACACGTCAAGAACAGCAAATAAGTCGGCATCTGCGCGCAGCAGGCGAGAGCAGGAAAACGACGACGACGACGACGATTCTGTATCCGGCAGCGACTCTGACGACGACGAGCTGGGCCCCAAGCGCGGCCGTGACCAAGAGGACGATGACATTGACCTCGAGCACGCCGATGACGACTCGGACCTGGACGAGGCTGAGACTGCGGCTGAGCGGCGACTGCGGCTGGCCGAGCGCTACCTCGACAATGTGCGGCAGGAGGTGGGCGGTGCGGCCGGTGAGAACGGCGACATCTATGCGTTTGACGCAGAGGATGTTGACCGCGACCTGATTGCCGAGCGGTTGCAGGAGGACGTGGCCGAGTCCAAGGGCCGCGTGTACCGGCAGCTGGCCAACGAGCTGGAGTTCGACGGCGCATCACACTGCCTGTTCCGGTGGAACGCCAAGAACGTCAACGGCGTCGCCGTTTGTGCGCCGTTTGCGTACACGGTGTCGAGCGACGTGTGCCTGACCAAGTGGCGCATCCAGGACCTCGCCGACGAGCAGCAGCGCGTGCGCGAGGAGAAGCGGCGGAAATGGGAGGAGGAGAAGCAGCAGCGGAAGAAGAAGAACCAGAAGCGCGGCGGCAAGCACAAGAAGAAGACGGTTGATTTCACCGAGGAGATTGCCGCCATTCCCGCCCGCAAGCGGCCAGAGCGTGTGCTGACGCGCCGCGGCGACCCCAAGCGCCGCACGGACAAGCAGTACCGCGGCCACGTCGGCTCGATTCTGTGCGTTGCGGCGTCGCAGGACGGCAAGTTTGTGGTGACGGGCGGTGCAGACCGCCGCATGATTGTGTGGGACGCCGAGACCATGCAGGTGCTGCGCGTGTTCACACACCATCGCGACTCGGTGACGGGCCTGGCGTTCCGCCGCGGCACCAACCAGCTGTACTCGTGCTCCAAGGACCGCACGCTCAAGATCTGGAGTCTGGACGAGCTGGCCTATGTGCAGACGCTGTTCGGTCACCAGGACGAAGTGTCGGACATTGACGCGTTGGCGCAGGAGAAGTGCGTGAGTGTGGGTACACGTGACCGCACGGCGCGCATGTGGAAGGTGGTGGAGGAGACACAGCTGGTGTTCCGCGGCGGCGGAACGGGCGGCAGCGAGCGCAAGAACAAGTCGGCCACCGATGCCGCTGCTGCGCCCGTGGACCGTCAATCGCTGGCACACGAGGGTAGCATGGACCGCGTGGCCATGATCGACGACGAGCTGTTTGTCACGGGCAGCGACAACGGCGCACTGGCGCTCTGGAGCACGCAGAAGAAGAAGCCGCTGTCGGTGATCCCGCGCGCACACGGCATCGATGCGGTGATGGCCGGCCGCGACAAGTACGACGCCGCCCTGGCCGACCCCAACAGCAACGCCAGCGCCAAGAACCCGCCGCCGGCACCACAGCCGCGCTGGATCACTGCCCTGCGCACCATTCCCTACTCGGACGTCGTCTTCAGCGGCAGCTGGGACGGCTGTGTGCGGGTGTGGCGCCTGAGCAAGGACAAGCGCAAGCTCGAGGCCGTGTGCGCCCTCGGTGCTGGTGCTGCCGACAGCCAGGCATCCACATCCTCTTCTGATGGCGCATCCCCCTCTTTCTCTATACACGGCGTGGTCAACGACATTGCCGCCTTTGAGCGCGGCGAGCGTGGCCGTGACGGCCTGAGCGTCGTCGTGGCTGTCGGCCAGCAGCACCGGCTGGGCCGCTGGGGTCAGACCGACGGAGCTCGGAACGGCGCGGTGGTGTTTGAGATCAGCAAGGACGGCGCCGTGACGAACGGCGTCAACGGCCACCAGCCGGACTCTGACTGAGCGGCTGGAGGAAGAAAAGCATGATTGTACTTGCATAGCCATTAATTGTTCTTCTTGTCTCTACTTGATTGTTGTTATCTTTTCTTCTTTCTATCATCTTCATCTTGATCTTCTGCATAGATCCAACCATAGGAGTTTTCTGTAATTTAAAATGGGCAGGCATTTGTTTTGTTAAGTTATGTCCCTTATATTAAAATACTTGAATCATCATTGTTACATATAAAGAACAGGGCATCGAAGAAAACAAATTAACATGAAACGCTCCTTGGCAGTGTGGCTTGAGCCAGCACGGTTTAGATGCCATCCTCCCTGTGAAATCAATGATACAACGCCTGGATTGAATGCTGGTATTAAGGTGCAGTAAGGTATGTATGAAACAATATCGAATTCAAATAGGATCATCCGAGTCAAAGCCGTCGTCGACAAACCCCAGGACATGCTGTCGGGGAATGCTCAGGGCGGTTCGCAGCTGGTCCTGCTGGCAGGGGGCTGGACTCTTGCTCCTGTGTGGTGACTCTGGCCATGCATGTGGTGCTCGCCAGCGGACAGGCTCTTTCTGGGGCCTCTGTGGCGAACAGGCCCGTGAATGAGTAATCTGGATCTCGTCGTCGCTGCCTTCGTCGACACCGCTTTCACCTTGGTCGGTGACAGAGGACTGGGTAGGGGGCGACAATGGGCACGGCTGGGGAGAGGGCAGGGTATCATGACCCCCGCGGCTATTGCACGGCTGTTCCTTCTAGGAAGGCCGCATGAAAGCCAGCGGCGAGTCTTGTTTGAACGGCGAGCTGGTGCCGGCCTCAACCTCTGCTGCACTGGTCGCAGACTCTTCCGACTCGGAGCCCTTCTTGTCAGTGACGGCCTTGGTATTATCAGACATGATATTAGGTGGAAGGTTGGGTGTTATATCGGATGTGACAAGAGCCGGCGGTGGTCCGGACACCTCCCGCGTCGGCTGCTCGGCCTCGATAACAGGCGACGACGAGCGGATGACAGATGATGTGTCTTGGATTTCAGTCATGTCTGCATCTCCCTTGGCCTCGTCCTTGTCCGTTTTCTCGGGCTTTGCTTTCATCTGGGGGAGCACAGACGCTGCCGCCGCTGCCGCCCGCTTCTGCTGCTGCTGCTTCTTCAGCTGCTTGGCCGCCTCCTCGGCGTCCTGGTACTCCTTTTGCATGTGCAGGATCAGATCGCGCAGCTGCTTGCGCATGTCGGGCGCCGACGTGTCCCAGATCCGCTGGCGCCGCAGCACGATATCCTCGATAAAGCCGTCGGGGTCGTTGGTGAACTCGCGGATGTAAAGCAGCAAGTACAGGCCGCAGTCGCAAAAGTTCTCCTGCTCGGGGATCTCCTTGGCAGTAGTGCCGAGGCGGCCCGGATCGAGCGGCTTGACACCCTTGCGCTCGGCGATTTCAGCCATGAGCCACTGCTTGAGATGATCCACCGACGCGGTATGGACGCTACCCAGCGAGTCGAGTGTGAAGATCCGGGGGTCAGTGGGATCGGCCTTTTTGCCGTTGGGGATAAAGACCTTTCTTGACGTCCGGCCGGCAGCGCGAGCCGGTGGCTTTTTTGCAGATGCCGGCGACGAGGCTTGCGGCAGAGCATCACGCTTGATTTCGGTGACTTCGTCGTCTTTGGATTTTTCGTCGTCGCTGGCGTCCTCAACCTCGGTCGGTGTGTTCTTGGAGATGGGACTGGCCGACGGCTTGGAAGCGGCCTTGGCATCGTTGTCAACTTCAATAGAGTTGACAATCAACGGTGCCTTGCCCTTGGCCGTGTTGGCCTTGTTGGCGGATGGACTTGCAGAGGCAGAGACAAACTTGACCCCGTCGTCGTCGTTCTTGTCGACATTGCCGTCATCCATCGTGATGGCCTTGTCGGTCTTTTCGGGCTCTGCCTTGTCGTCTGCCTTGTCGTCTGTTTCGTCGTCTACCTTGCCGTCCGACTTGCCGTCCGGCTGGATCTCCTTGGGCAGAGCCGCCGCAAGAATCTTGGGCACGTTGCAGATAATAGCCACCCACCAGTGTGCATTCTCGTTCACAGGCACGACAATGTAGTCGTACGAAAACAGGTCGACCTTGGCCGTCCAGCGTTTGACGCCTTCAAAGGAAATGACATTGCCGCGGCTCGGCCGCAGCTTCTCGTAGAAAAAGGTGTTGTGGAAGTAGACGCGCTTCGCGACAGACGACTCGCTCTTCTTGAGCGTGCCCTGCAGGTACTGAATATAAAAATTGATAATGTTGTCGTTGAGGAACTCGCCCTCGTCGAGGCGTGCGACGTCGTCGCGGTCGACGGTGGTGCGCGCATAGGAGAGGGGCACACGCCAGTTGTCGGCCCAGTTTGGGTTCTGCTTGGTCCAGCGCTCGGCCGGGATGTCGTCGGCGTAGCGCAGGGACGCGCGGGAGTTTCTGTTGCGCAGGCGCGACAGCCGCGAGTCGGATGTGTCGGGCGAGTCTTTTGCAGTCGTGTCTGTGTGTGATGCATTCCCGCACTTGGGCGACGACAAGGGCTCCCGCTTCTTCCTGTCGGTGTCGAGGCTGAGCAGCTCCGGAGGCTCGCCCGGGTGGATGCTGTGTCTCGTCCGGCGCAGTTTGTCCAGGTTGTCCCGATACGCATTCTCGAGTGATTTTACCGTGTTTCGTGGCGGCAGAGGCGGGGCTCCGGATGTTGATGTGGACGGCCTGCCGGACCTGTACAATGGCGACGACTTGATGCCGCTGTCCACGTCGACCGAATCGTCAAAGGTTGCATCGATCTTGGCCCGCACCTCAGTCGACTCCTTGTAGTCAAGGGCACTAGACAGGCCTCTCTCAAACCTCCTGTTCACTTGTGATCTATGTTGTTAGCAAGTACTGATAGGAATAGGAGGGAGAAAAAAAACTCACATGTCAATGTCTTGCAGCCGGATAGTCTTGAGCAGCGGCGACTCAAGAACCCAGGTGATGACGCGCCGCAGGTCTGATGTCGACGAGAAGCGTATGCCCATATTCGCATTGTACTTGGTGTCCTGCGGCAGGTCGAAGCACAGCGAGCACGAGTCCATGTTGTACTGGATGGTGCGCGCGCGGTCCAGCGGCAGGCGCAGCCACGGCAGACGTGCACCGTCGCGCAGTTCGACCGGCTTCAGCGTGCCGGGGTCGCGCGGGTCGATGGTCATCCTCAGGACATTGGCCTCGCGCGACATGTAGGTGTACATTGGGTGGCGGAAGGCGGCCGTGACGCGCACGGGCGACTCGACGAGGGTGGCGACAGACGTGGACATGGGCCCCGCCCCGGTCATTCTCTGTGGCCGCGACAGCGTGACAGGCAGACCCGAGGGGGCCGGCATGTTTGGACTCTTGGCTGTCTTCTTGGGCCGCTGATGGTAGTGGTCCTCGGACAGCTCGTCGGCGCTCTCGCTGAAGCGGCGGGCGTCGTGGATGGGGCGCTTCAGGGGAACTGACGGCTGCACGTCGGACTGCATGCGCGAGCGGAACGTCTGTCGTTTGGGCACGCCGGCCTCCAGCACGATCGACAGCTCCGTGTTGTGTCGAGAGGTCGGCTTTGTGGAAGTAGGCTTGGTAGATTTTGGGTCGGCCGTCTTGGGCCGCGGCACTTCCCTCAGAGTGTCGTCGCCCTGAATCTCAATGTCGCTGTCGTCGCTATCGACATACTCGGCATTGGACTCGGCGTCCGTGATACCAGGACTGGTCAGCCGCTTCGGGCGGTCGTTGATGCTGTAGGTGAGGCGCCGCCGACGGCCTCTTCGCCGCGCTGACGAGACGACGATCTGGGGCTCGTCGCCGGTCATGAAGCTGCTGACGGAGCCGTGGCGCTGCGAGCGTTCTTGCTCGGGCGTCTGTCTGTGCCATCCACCTCTAGAGAAGTCTCTAGAGAGCGGACTCGATGTCGATGGCACCTCGTCGGTGCGTCTGCGTTTGGGGGCCGGCTGTGCTGGGGAGGATGAGGCTGCGGCTGCGGCCGAGGCTATGGGGTTGATTACTGTCGGTGGTCTGAAAGCGGCATTCGCGCGCCTGCCGCTGAGGCCATTGTGCGGTTGGAACTGGCCCAGTTCCCTCTGCATAGTCAGTATCTTTCTTTTGTCCTGCTTGTCTCGATGCAAACGCACTCTCATTGTGCTTCCAGAGCCAGACCGCGTGCTGGTCTGGTCTTGGGCAGGCAAGTCTATCGGGACTATGAGTGCATGGTCCTCCAGATGGCGGTTGCGTGACAAGCACTGAGTTGGTAGGATAGAGGTCGTGATAAAGATCGAGAGAGAGTCGAAGACGCCGGGGAGGAGGCGATGGAGGTGGCTGCAGGTACGCTATACGTCTAGTAAGTGTCGTGAAAGTGTATTATGAACTTGACGCTCGCACGGTGCGTCGGCATAGGTCGGCGTGGATGCGCTGTCGAGGGTTGTAGCGATGTCAGCCGCGTTGCCGGTATGTGAGTGTCAGCCTGCATGGTGCCGTGGACTCACGAGGCTATGGCTCAATACAACTTTTTAGGCGGTATATGGGGCGTTTGTGCATATGTGGGGAAGGCGCGGCTTGTGATTTCTTTGGCGCGTTAAGAGCATGATTATGTCATCATTCACACTGAAGCTCTCACTTTTTTATTTAAAACGGCTTGTCATACTTTACAATCTATCGTCAATCATACACATTAAATTATCTACAAGACCCTGCACACAGGTCTAATCTAAAAGTTGGTGCCGGTAAAGGGCGACTGCACACTGGCAAAGCCCTGCGGACAGGCCAGACCCAGCGCAGAGCTGCCACTGCGCATGTAGCACACCTTGGCGGCGGCGCACGCGTTACTTGTGCAGTTGGGGCTGCGCACACTGCTCTTGCCCTGGTACGTGTTGATCTGGCTTGCCAGCTTGTTGGTGGTGTCGGCCTCCATGGCCTCGGTCACGCGGTGCCAGAAGGTGGCGTTGAGCGGTGCGTCGGTAGGCCAGTTGGCGGCGGCGCCGTAGGCCGCGCGCGTCGAGTACTCGAGCTGGTAGACGGGGCCGGTGGCCTTGGAGTTGCTGGCGTCAATGTCGGCAAACGAGCTGACATCCGCATAGAACGTGTAGGCGTCCATGACCTCCCACGAGCCGGTGTCGACCTCGTACATGCGGAAGCCCGAGTTCAGGTTGGTCAGCGGCGTGATCGAGGGGCCGACCCAGGCGTTGGCGACGGCGTACTCGGCAGTCTGCTTGGTGGCGTTGTTGGCATAGTAGACAAAGGCCTGGTCCTCGTGGGTGTGGCCAAAGAAGACGCTGGCGACAACGTGGGGCGAGTAGCGGTCGATGATCTGGTAGAACAGGTCGGCGCCGTTGGGCAGCGCGTTGGTGCCATCCCAGCCGCTCAGGACGTGGCCGACAACATAGGCGCGCTGGCCAGCATCCTCGGCCTTTTGCAGCTCGTTGATCAAAAAGGAGAAGATGCCCGAGTAGTCGGGGTCGGCGGCGTGCAGGTAGGCATAGTAGTTGGACTTGTAGTACAGGTCGGTGTTGATGGTGATGACGCGCACGCCGTGCTTGTCGACGACGGAGTAGGCGCCGTAGTGCAGGGCAGCATCGGCGGCGGCCTGCTTGTCGATCCAGCCGTAATGCTGCCACAGGCTGGAGACGTGCTCGTAGTTCCATGAGAACTGGCGGCCCTCGGCGCCGTTGTTGTCAATGGCCTGGGGCGCGTCGAGGTTGTCTGGGGCGGTGTCGTGGTTGCCAAGGGCGCAGTAGATGGGGCCACCAATGTACTGCTTGAAGATCTGCCACAGCGACGACTCGACATACTCGACGTAGTCGTGCGACAGCTGGTTGGCGGGGTCGTGGGCGACCAGATCACCAGTGTACAGCGAGAAGGCCGGGGGGTCCTTGGCGGATGTGCCGGTCAGCGGGCCAATGGCCTGCATGGCAGCGAGAGCCAGGTAGTAGGGCGAGTCGCACTTGTAGGTGCCAAACAGCGGTGCTGGCACAGACAGCACATCAGCACCGGCGGCGTTGACAGATGCGGGGCGGCAGCACATGCCGGACGTGCAGTTGCCCTCGGCACCGACCTGGTAGCGGGCATCCAGGTGCAGATCAGACATGTGCAGCACCTTGACGCGCTTTCCGCTGCGCTTGGGGACCGTGGGGTTGGTCGGGCGCGGCTTGGGGAAGACGGCCGTGACAGGGCGGATGGCGGGCGCCGGGCAGAACTTGGTGCTCAGCGAGGCGCAGATGTACTGGCCGTCGAGGCCGGTGACGTCGGCAGCAGCGAGGATCTGGGTCCAGGCCGCGCCAAAGACGTCGGCGGCGTAGTTGAGCTGGCAGGTGGCGTTGGTGGCAAAGCCGGTGGTCTCGCACAGAGAGATCATGGCGTCGGGCAGCGCAGCAGGCGCCAGACGAGCGACCATCTGACCAACCGACAGAGCAGCAATGCAGCGCGAGCAGTTGGAAGCCAGGCCAGAGCTGGAGCTGTTGGCGTAAAGAATGTTGAGGATCTCCTGGGTGGCAGCCTTGATGACGGCCTCGGTGCTGGGCTCGGTCAGGTTGGCCAGGGCCGCAGGGTAGATGAGCGGGTCATTGTTGCCAATGGGAATGCTCAAGGGGCTCGTGAGGTTGAGCGGGTAAACCTTGCCGGAGATGGGGTCGCGCACAACGGGCTGGGGCTCGACGGACGGGCCGGGCTTGACGTAGTAGCTGGAGAAGACCGAGGTGGGAAAGGTCACGGGGACAGCAAAGGAGGAAACACCGGGGGCAGTGACGCTCGAGGTGTGCGAGGTGGTCTTTCCCTTTGCGGAAGTAGTGGTCTTGTGGGCATCGACGACGCCAGAAGAGGCAGCCGCGACAAGGGCAGCACCCACGCGGAAGAGGGAGACGGGCTTCATGGTGGCAAGGGCAAGCAGCAGCAGCAGCAACACGAAAGCTATAAAGACAACGAGAGCAAGGACAGCTTGTTTTGCAAAGGCAGAAGCGCGGCTGGCTAGAGGAAGCTTCATGGGACGGCGATTGAGAGCGGACAGCCGCCGCTATATATGGTGATCAGCGATCGGCACATGCGTGTAGTCCGAGTAGTTCTCTGCAGGGAAGGAGCAATGGAGTAACAACGTGCGCTTTGGAGCTCTCGTGGCACGCGTTGCTTTGATAATATGGGACGAATAATGATTTAGTGTGACGGTCTTTTTCTTTTCTTTTTCCTTTTCTTTTCTTTTCTTTTCTTCCTTCTTACTTTTTCCTGTTATTGCTTTATTCTTCTGTCGTCGGAGAGTTTCCGCAAAGTCGACAAACAGCTCCCTCGTGGTCTCGACTGAGCACGCGCACAATAAATCAATGCGACGAAGAGTAGAAAAGAAAAAAAGAAGAAGAAATTAAGACGTAAATAAGTAAAAGTGCTTACGACTCGACAAGAGGATAAACAACTCAATCAACAGAATCCCAAGATAAAGCAGCCAGCCTAGCCAGGATGAGAGCGATCGGCAGCAACGGGGCCCGGGCGGGTGGCCGGCGCTCTGGGCTTGGCTTGCAGCTATCAACGTGCACTCGTCGATGCCGCCGATAGGCCAAGCTTTAGTGGCGCCCTGGGGTATTGCAGTTCTGTAGCTTCTTTTAATGCTGTATTACACCCACTGTACTTTGTACTACAAAGTAGGCTTCAGGATAAGAGCGGGGACAGCCCTGCTCCGTACTTTTAGTCTGTGCAGGCAAGGTTTAATTACAACGTAGGATTGATGATAAGATGTGTATTTGATGTAGATTTTTTAGTTTTGCGATTTATGATTTCGTAGATTTTGCATTGATTAGTCTGTACATTGTAGATTTATTCTAGATTTACTGTATTTTTTGTCTTTTTGCTCTTTGATTTGTTGGGTTTAAAGGTCTTTTGCTGAGGATCTTGAGATGGACTCCAGTGGCACCAAATGGCAACACGGCATCATACTTTGTAGCTCTGCCCAGGATACTCTGATAAAGAACGACCTCGCATCTACCACCGAATGACACCCATTATGCTCACCGACGGCCACTACGGCGTCATCCCCGCTCGCCGGATCTATGGACACAACGCATGCAAGCTCGACAGGAAGACATGGCAGGCTCTTCCGCAAGGGGAGCATGCTTCCGTAGTCGAATCCTTCGTCTGTAGTTTCTTCTAGTCTTTATTCTAGCTTGCTTTCCAGCCTTTTGCTCGCACTTTCTCTTGTTTGTCATGCTTTCTCACTGCCATTGCCCTTCACGTGGCCAAAAGTGAGGCTGTTGAAGATCGTCGGCCATGTTCCGTGACAACGTGGTTGTTTTCAACTATTTGGTAACTCTTTTTATATTTACATTTGTTCTACTCTTTGCTCTAGCTTTTGTTGAGCTCGGATCTCCAATGGCAAAGTTTGCATAGATGTTTATGCTGGCAAACTTGATGCATTTTCGGGTTTGGATGAAATATCTCGGCAACAATCAAAACAAACTGTTGTAATTATTTCATCAAATAAAACCCAGAAAGAGAACATGAATTAAAATTAAAAAAAACCAACGACTGAAAACAAGTAATTCATTCGAGCTTTTGACAAAATATCACCAAAAGACTTGATATGTCCTGATATCACCTTCGCCTCAGTCTGCCGCCGGCATCTCACTCACAGCCGGACAAGTAGCAAGCATAATAACATGGATAAAGCCGTAGGAATAGACGCAAGTTCATTACCATCCATTATCATTCATCAATATTGCATTGTTGGTATTCGGAAATGCCGTGGTCTGCTTACATAATCACCACTTACACCATATCCGGCATCGTCGTTTGTGCATCACTTGACAGCGATGCTGCTTGTTCACAGTGCAGTTATTCACTCGCCCGTTTCCTAGCCGAGTTCTTTCCTCTTCTTGCTTCTTCTTGCCCACCACCCCTTGCTGCCCTTGTTATGCGACTGCCGCTGCATTCACTGCACTGTGGCAAACGTTCACATGTATGATTACATAAGCACGAGCATCACCCGACGGCCTCAAAATCCAGCTCTTAAAGTCTTCCGTTGTCGTCTTTCATAGTAAAACTTCCATCTTTGACACAAAAGTACTGGATCTCAAAACCGATACTACCAACTGTCCTTTGTAAACAAAATCGCATCAGCCGAAATCATCGTCTCACGATATCAACCAGAGTCTATGCAATATTAAGTCATCGACGACAACGACGACGATATCAACAACCCCCAAAAAATAGAAACCGACATCACAACTTGTAAACTAACTAATCCCTGAAAGCAAACACAGGATCAAACAAGCACAACACCTACTCACAAGACTACCCGCTACGATTGCTTACATAATCAACTATCGGCAAGGCTGGCCCAAAACGGTCCCTAAACGGCCATCACAAGCGCGCCCACGCGTTAACTCAGCAAGCGTCAACGACACACCCGTCGCCGGCGCATTACCCCCACACCACGCCTGACTGCTCCCTGCTGGCATCTGAACAGCCAAGACGAGTCAAGGAGCACTTGGTGCAGTTGTGATATCCAAATATTTTATTCACAGCGTCCCGCATCGCTCCCGTGTCCCGCGACCCCGACCTCGTCCTCCCCAACCTCGACGTCACCAGCCAGACAGTTAGCCGACCCAGTTGACTGCCGCTACACCCCGGCCACCTCTCCTACAACCAACGTCCAATCCAATCTACATCATCAATGCCGCGGCCCGTAGCCAGCAACTTTCCTCCCGAACCCTCATCTTCCATGAGCCATATACCACCGGCTCGCCAAAGTCATTCTTCAGCAAATAATCCAAAACTACACGCTACACAACCTAGTCACCGACAGGCATCACAAGGGGAATCTTCCAGACAGCTTCAGCCCACCGCCGAGACTATAGAACGCTCAGAGAGCCCGGAGAGCCCAAACCAAGAAGCCACAGAGCCTGACGACGAGTGGTACGAAGTACGCGATATCATTGACGAGAAGAAAGTCGGCCGTAACGTCGAGTACCTCATCGACTGGGAAGATAACAAACGCACAGGCCAGCCCTACGCTCCCACTTGGGTATGCAATCTATTTTTTTATATATATGTGTGCAAAGCTGACAGTCAAGATTCCGGCACGAGACGTCAACGAAGAGGCCATTGGCTTTTGGGAAGAAATCAAGCGGGCACGAAAGATCAAGGCAAAGAAACAAATCAAGGCCGCAGCCGCTGCAAAGACTGCAAAGGCAACCCGCAAGAAGGACTCACAGAGCACCTACAGCACCTCCTCCCAGGAAAACTCTAGGCCGCTCACCCCCCCGGAGGCATCTGAGACATCTGCCGACGACGTAGTAGAGCGCCCTGTCAAATCCAATCTCCGGAAGCGCACCCGATCGCGCCGAGTCATTGACGATAGTGACGCCAGTGGCAGCAGTGACAGCAGTGACGACGACACCCCTCAAAAGCGGCCTCGTCGCACAGCCAGTCTCCAGACGCAGACGCAGACGCAGACTCACCAGTCTTACCAGCCGCAAAGCCTGTCGCAAAACAGCTTGAGTCTTCTCTCGTCACCGCCCAATACTCGCCCCCCTAGCGTGGACAGCGACGAAGGTTCTGACGCAGTCCAGCTCCAGAACGAAGCCAGAAGAAGCCAAGACGAGCAGATCGTTTCCATCGTCGCCATTGTTGATAGCGTAGAGATAGAACCCGGTGCCGAGTTCGACCCCAACGAGTACACGCGCCTCTCCCAGTTTGCATCCCAGCCACAGCCACAGTCCCAGCTGTCAGCGCGCGTCATTCCCGACTCACAGCCAGACTCTGCACTATTCCCAACAGCATCGGACGAAAGCCAGCCTCGTGTGCCCCACTTTGACGACGAAGACGACAACGCGCTTGACGGACTCGAAGGACCTGAAACCCAGCCTTCTCCTGCACCTGCACCTGCACAGCCTGCACACGAACAGGCCGCTGCATCTGAAAGAGAAAGCCAGAGAGAAAGCCAAACAGGCAAAAGCGCTACTGCAAGTGGAAGCAGAGTCAATTTTCAGACTCAGCCTGAGCCGGACTTTAGTCTTCTCTCGTCACAGTCTCAAAACCCCCGGCAGACACCCTTTGCTGCACACACTCCCGCATCTACAGGCCCTAGCAATACCAGCTACTCTGTTGTGCCAGACTCAACGCGTCCAGCCAGAAACTCGACTGCCAATATCAGCTCACAGAACCTCCTGTCATCCGCACAGATCGTCCCCGCCCTGCACAGTAGCGAGGACCCCCTAGGCCGCAGCCTTCCTCTCACCACCCAAGACTCGGCCTCCCAAACATTCAGAATGGACGGCGACAAACCCCGCCAGTCCCTGTCGCAGGCTCTGCGTGACACCATTGGTGACACACTCGAGTTTGGCGACGCCTCTCTCCCTGATCCGAGCCAGGGCTTCCCGTCGCTCATGACCCAGGAAGATGCACCCCTAGCCTCGGCCGCCGCCCTGACTTCGGCGTCTTCAGCGCCTCTCCTGACAACGGCATCGCCGGCTATGCTCATGGCCACGTCCTTGCCCATGTCCATGGCGCCCAACGACCCTATTGTTCCTCTGATGGGCGACCCAGTCACGACCATGCCCGGAACCATGTTCAACACGCCTCTTGTTATTGGCGGCGTGCCCACGGGGACTATTGCTCCCAGTGACATGTCGTTTTCCGATCCCATGGTCTCTGGCGCTCTTGAAGTGTCGCCTGAACCCGAGGACCACCCTAGCCCTCAGCCCATGCAGCAGGACAACAACGACAGCAATGAGAACGACGACAACGACGACAACGACGACAACGACGACAACGACGACAACGAAGACATTGTCGATAACGCCGACGACGATAATGAGAATGACAACGATATGGACGAGAACAATGATGACAACGTCGACTCTGAAGACGAGCTCGACATGTCCAACCCCAACTACACAACGCACGAATACGTTGTGACCCTCCCCATGGCCTCCAACACCCGCAAGCACTACATCGACATGCTGGACGAAAAGGACGTGCAAGAGACCATTAGGAAGTATAGCAGCTACTTCTCGACCGACATTGCCCAGGTCCCCGATGCCGACACCGTCGCGCATGTCGATGATCTGCTGCGCAAGTTCATCGACATCTGTGACCTGCCCACCTTTCATGACAGCACACCCGGCCTGTCGGAAGATGAGCGCATGAAAAAGGCCGTCAACACAAACACAAAGTACTCGTTCATCTACGAGTTCCTCGAGCGCATCAGCACGCTCAAGAAGACTGTGCTGATCCTGGCCGGCCGCAATGCAGTCCTGGACTACATTGAGGCAGTCGTCAACACAGCCGGCATCTCGTCAGAGAGAATCACAGCAGACAGCAGCGGCCCGGCACAGAAAAGGACTCATTTTGGCACACTCTCCGTCCTGCTGGGCAACGCCTCGGAGCTGACTGCCGACAATTTTCCCAGCACCGGCATCGACATTGTCATTGGCTTTGACCACGTCGCCCGCACGTCCGGCCTGCTGGGCCACTACATTGAACTGTCCGCTGCTGGCGCCCCTGCCGACAAGGCATCGCCATCGGGCGGCCTGCCCACGCCCATCGTCTTGTTCTTGGTCAGCGCCTTCACCATTGAGCATGTCGATGTGCGCTTGGAGCTGATGTCGGTCGACGACCTTGAGCGCAAGAATGCTCTTCTTCTTAGTGTGCTCCAGGCCATTCCGTACCTCCGCGACTACATCGACAGCCACCTGCCCATGGCGCCGCACGATGCCGCCAAGGCCTTTGGCCAGATGATAACGAGCCCGTCCATTGAGCTCGAGTGGCAGCCTCAGCCGCTGCCGGAGGACGTCTTTGACATTTACATGGAGTCCCTGGGCCCCTCCCAGCCCACCTTTACACAGGAGGAGAACATTGGCCTGAGCCAGCCGCTGCAGTCTAGAAAGCGGCAGCTGGACGACAACGCCGACGACAACGGCGAGTCCAAGCGCGCCCGTTTTGGTGCGCTTGTCGACGACCAGCCCGCCGTCAGCGATACCGTCAAGAAGGCTCTTGGTGGCGCTCTCCTGGGCCCCGGAACAAGCAGCGGCCCCATGGTCCAGATCTCGCTGGCCCAACTGGAGGCGCTCGCCGCCAAGGTCACGAGTCTGCAGGACCTCCTGCAAGAAAAGGAGTCGCTCGAGCTCGTGCTGACGGAGCGCGTGGACACTCTGGACAAGCTGAACAAGAGGTGCAACAAGACGATCCGCAAGTGCCAGGAGCGGCTGCTCGAGGCGACCAAGGACCGCGGTGTGTTCCAGAGCGAGCGTGATAAGGCCACAGCCACTCTGGCCACGACACAGGAGCGCCTGGATACGCGCACCGAGGCGCTCGCCAAGATGCGCACACAAAAGACCGACCTCGAGACCCAACTCGCCGACGCCAACAAGCTGCTGGCCGGCTCGGCCCAGCCCGACGTCGCCGAGATGGGCACGCTACGCACCGAACTGGCCGCCGCCAAGGACCGCGTCGCGGCGCTCGAGCGCAAGCTCGCCAACACCGACGAGGACCTCGACCACGCACGCCACGCGTACCAGGACGCCTCCAACGCCGCCGCCGACTTGAGCACCGAAAACCGCGATCTTAGTGCGCGCGTCAAGGACCTCGAGCACCGCGCGTCTGAAAACCTGCGCCAGATCCACGAGGCGCACGCGCACAGCGAGGCCGCGGCGTACCGCGCGCAGTGGTCCGAGGCGGTGACGATGCTCAAGGAGCGGCAGAGCGAGCTGGACTGGACGCGCGAGGAGCTGCGCGTGCTCAAGAACGGCCGGCGCGAAACTCGGCAGCAAAGCGTGCCGCGGAGTCCGCGACTGGGCGTGATAAGTCCGCGCACGGTCGGAGGCCGCGTCGGCAACGGCAACGGCAATGGCAACGGTGCTGGCAACGGCGTGCAGTCGGCGAGCCGGGGTAACAGCCCGGTGTCGGCCAGCTTTGAGGCGTCGGCGTACAGCTCGCCGCTTGCCGCCGACAGCAACAACGCCAGCGGCGGGCCGCCTGTGCCGGGCATGACGTACTTTGCGCCCAGCCACCGCAGCGGCCGCATGGGACACCTCCGGGAGTAGTCTGTTTTTTTACTTGTCTTGTTTTCTTGATACCTTTTGTTGGTAATTCGTATCTGCTTCTCATCATCACTACTGTTCAATATCCTCGTTCGTTATTGGGTTGCCCATCTGACCAGGATGGCCAGATATTCTGTTCGACACACAATTTGGACTGTCTGGCGTTATCATATTACTTCATGTCTTTTGCTACCATAGTCAACTTGCAATAACATACCATGACCTCACTACACCAACTACATGCCGTGACACAGAATGAACAGCACTTAGATACAGGTAAAATAGAATGTACAGTGTTTGTGGTAGATTTCTTGACTCTAAACTCTCAAAACTTCAAAAACTCTCCGTCTTCCGGTCTCCGGTCTCCCCGGCCTCTCTCGCAATGCAGATGTAAAACGTTGTAACATTTTCGACGTGGAATGCCCGCCTGGTACATGTTCACTTCCGTGGTCCATGATCGACAGAATGCTGAGAAACGATTTATTCCTCGCTAGAATTGTGTATACCGATAGATGACGGCGCTATATGGACATTTGACAGGGCGATGGTGTGAGCTGACGACTAGAGAAATTTAAGAAGACTCCTCGGGGTACAGCTCCTCCTTCAGGGCAATGCCGAGCTCCTCCCGCAGGGGAGCAAGCTCCTGCAGGTACTGCTCGTACTGGCCCTTGTTCTCGACCTTGGCCTTGATGCCCTCGAAAACGCGGACGGCGGTGGGGTAGTCGTTGACTCTCCGGGCAGCTTTTAACGCAGCAATCAGGACGGAGGGCGAGGGGACCAGATCGTAGGCGAAGGCGTTGTTCAGGTTGCGCTGAAGGGTTAGCATGGGTCATGACGTAGGTTGACGTGCCGTGTCGTGTCTGGAAGAGAGGATGCGCCGGCTTACCTGCAGCTCAAAAACGTCCTGGACGGTCTCAAACTCCTTCTCGTATCTGGTGAGCGTTAGCAGTGTGTTTCGTGGTCGGGTGTGGCCATGTACAGTCAAGAACGACCAGCATATGCCGAACAGCAACATCAGGCCACTCCGGCACAGCTCCGGAGCACCGGAACACGGAGCCGGGTACGCCCGACAAGTGGCCTGATGTGCAGTCGATGTCGTGGCCGCAGCACCGAGGCCGTATAGAGCAACAGAGCACGGCATGCCCTCAACCAGCGAGCTTACCTGGCGGTGAACTCCTCAAAGGTCTCCTCGTGGTGGTCGGAGCGGAGACGCGCAGCAGCGCTGAAGTTGGCCTTGGGAACAAAGGCGGCGCGGGCGGCCATGGCAGCGGGGCGGGCGACGGGGGCGCGAAGGACGGCAGAGCCGCGGACGGCAGCACGGAAGATGGAGGCAGACATTGTGGTGTTTGGGTGGTCGATGGTCGGGAGGTCGACGATTGGACGTGAGGCAATTCGAGATTAGAGGTTAGAGGCTATAGCGTGGTAGAGGGGAGAGAGGTTGCGATTGGGGGAGGGTGTGACGGGATGCTGGAGCACACTGACACACGCACACGAAAAAATCGTCGGGTAGTAGGAAAGTAGGCTTGGGAGGTAAAACTGGGCCTGCTGATTGGACAGACGCCGGGGCTGGGCTGTTGAAAGACGGGGAATTGACTTTCGAGATTGAGGTTTTGACGTTGGATACTAGCAATTTAAATATCGTGAGATTTACGTTGGATGCAGTTATATCTCTACAGAATGTCTACGAGGCAGAGCTGGCGAGCAGAAAAGGCAGGTGCGGATGGCCGAGCTCGCGAGGGGGAAAAGAAGGAAGGTGCGGAAATCGAATGATGTTTTTTTCCCTCGCTGTGTCTCGCTCGGCTACAGCCACCCACAGTGCATACAGATCACCTACAATGCACTGGGACCGCTGTGACTGGTGTCGGAGCGTCTAGCACTGGCAAGAGGGGCCCATTCCGTTGCTCCCTTGTTTTCCCTTTGATCCTACCGCCAGCACGGTGTGGCCTGGGTGCCTGAGGCAGGATACGAGCTATCTGCTCCACAATTGTCCAATCACCGGTTGCGCTTTCCCAATCGCAGTGGACTGATCTGACGAGGCAGGAGCGCTCTCATCCATCCATCCTTCCTGTTCGGTAACGATCATGAGATGTTGCTATGTACATATATTAAAGTAAGAAGGCAGACCAAGGATTAATTCATCATTGGAAACAGGTTCTATGCTAGCTACTCGTTGCCAACATTCACAAATGCCTCTAGAGTGCTATGACGCTGCCCAGTGACCTGCATACAGCGCATTTCCACATGACGAAGTCGAATTGAATCGACGCCTACTCAATTGGCCAAAATTGGGATCACGTGATACACATCATGACTACGAGCCGCAACATATCAAAGATCGTCGAATATCAACGCCCTTTACAAGCAGCAATATATTACGACTACCAATCGGTCAAACAGCAAGTCAACGCTCTAGAACCGCCGTTTGGATCGACGCTCGATATCGGGTAATACTATGCGACACAGGCTCGAGGTCGAGATGGACTTGCGTCACGACAACGCCAAGCTTTGCGGCCCTGGCTCATCTGTTGAGAAGCCGGGGTTGAAGAACCAGGATTGTAGTTGTAGTTGTACTCTGGTTTGTATTGATTGTGTTGCATTGACGTTGAGCTCTTGCGTGTGCAATTTGTTCAGCCAGCCTTATCTAACAGCGGCTTATCTACCCGCGATGCGCCGCCGCGCTCAGAGGTTGTGTCCTCGCGTCTTTGGCTTGTGACGAAAGCGGTGGGGCACGGCAGTACGGCAAGCCTCGGCGATCCTGCTGAATAAGATGGCCGTTTCTCGGTCCTGATTGGTCCGGCGCGTGCTCATTTAAGCTCTGCTCAGAGCAATTCGACATGCATGCTGCTAAAAGGTGACCCGCATCGCGCCTGCCGTTGCTAGCGAAACCAAAGTACTACACCAGGACGAAAGAAGTAGCTACACAACAAAGACAAAACTAGTAAAATCCAAATAAATCGAAATAAATCCAAAATAAAATCCAAATAATGAGTGAGATTCTCCATTTTGTCGCTGTTTTAAGATTGCATGCGTATTGAGTCCTATGCGACGGGCAGTATTACACAGTCCTCTGTAATAATACCACCTACTTGCACCTCGTAAACTCAACAAACATAATAGGAAGGAAGGGAATTTCCTCTTTGTGTCGTAGCCCCTTTCGACCCCATTCGCGCCTTCCTCTTCGTGATTCCACTTGCATCCGCCGCGTCAAGTTACGAGAACGAGCATCGCAACTGCCATATGTAGCCCTGCAGCTCTCAGCTCCTGCCAAATAACGGCGAAATAACGCCAAATAATGCCACGGCCGCCTCGGAACTACTGGTCTTCTTTCCTGTTTTGTCAGCCTGCCGATTGCTCTTGTCTCACACCCTCTGTTCTTTCTGTTCTTGCCGTAGTCTCCGTAGTCGTAGTCACAATGCATGCAGCATCATAAAGCTGCAGCATCCCGCTCCTCGCCCTCTTCTACTCCCATTTCCTTCTTTTCCCAAACCTCACTTTTTTCGTCATTTCGTCATCTCGCTCCTCTCTATTTTGGCCTCGTCCTCTTCTTGTCACTCATTCTCCCGTATTTTCTTTGCGTTTGCTCCCCTTCGGTCTTCTTTCTTTTGTCTTTTCTACACCACACAATCCTCTCAGCTCCCCACCATATTTCTGACAACGACGTCAATCAAGTTCCACACCCGCGAAATCCGACTTTCCGAGCTTACCTGTGTTCCTCAGTGCTTCCAAGATCTCGAGTCTCACCCTGACAGACAGAAATACGCTTCTGCACTGAGATCATTAGCTAGCCGCGGTCAATCCATTCCTCAACCTCGACCCTCCAAACTTCTGTCGCGATAGCTCCATCTCCAACAGGTACGCGTGCCCCCTTTTCGTCTTTTTGTCCTTCGTCACTTCACCTATTCGTCCCTTTCATCGCGTCTGGGCCCCCTTTTCTATGCTCTTAGCTCCGGCTTAGATTTGTATTTGTCCTCCTCGCCCCAGCTTACACCTCGATATACGGCCCCCCTTTTGCTTTCCGATTTTCTTGTTGGCCCCCTTTTTTCATGCTATTCTATTGCTTTGCTGCTTTTATTCCCCTTCTTCTCGACTTTTCTAGCCACTGTTACCCTCTATGTTTTCTTTTCCCACTGTCTCTTCCGTCGTCTTGGCTTACTTTTCCTGCGCTTTTACTGACTCGTGACACGTGCCATTAGTTCACTGCGACCCGTCCTCGATCTCTCCCTCTTCTTTCTCATCGACCTCTCGGCGCGACCTTTTCTTCCCTTCTTTTTCTTTCCCTTCTTTTTTTCTTTGTTTATCGTGTCCCGTCATCCCATCGCCATCACACGCTCTACATCACAATGTCCTTCTCCGACCTCATCGAGTTCGGCGTGCCCACGCTGGACCGCCCCTTTGGTCTCAAGCTATGGCCCATCTTCAACAAGGCTTTCGAGCTCGCCGTCGGCTACCCTGCCGATGATTTCGAGTTTGTCGCCGGCAAGACGCCCATGTCGACCCTGAAGCACACCAGCATCTTCATCGTCATCTACTACATTGTCATCTTTGGCGGTCGCGAGGTTATGCGCAACCGTGACGCGTTCAAGCTGAAGGCTCTGTTCCTTGTCCACAACTTCCTCCTGACAGCTGTCAGCGCTGCGCTGCTGGTTCTCTACATTGAGCAGCTGCTGCCCACCGTTGTTCGCGGCGGTATCTTCCACGCCATCTGCCACGCTGAAGGCGGCTGGACCCAGCCCCTTGTTGTTCTGTACTACGTAAGTTTGATTTTGACGCATTGACTTGAAGCGTTCTCACGTGCGCATGCACTGCGCGCGGCGACGACGCTTTCACCACAACCAGACAACTACTAACATGCACAGCTCACCTACCTCACCAAGTACCTGGAGCTGCTCGACACTGTCTTCCTGTTCCTGAAGAAGAAGCCCCTCAGTATGTCCAACCACCAAACGCGACGTGAATTGCACGTCAAATGCCTCACTGAATCACTATACTAACGCATCCAGCCTTCCTGCACTGCTACCACCACGGTGCCACTGCTCTTCTGTGCTACACCCAGCTGATCGGCTCGACTGCCGTCTCTTGGGTCCCTATCACCCTGAACCTCGGCGTCCACGTCGTTATGTACTGGTACTACTTCCAGTCCGCCCGGGGCATCCGCATCTGGTGGAAGGAGTGGGTTACCAAGTTCCAGATCATCCAGTTCATCATCGATCTCGGTATGTATAGCTGCGTTTTTACCATGAAGCACCGACAAAATACTAATTACCACAGGCTTCGTCTACTTCGCCTCGTACACCTACTTCACCTCGGCTTACTTCCCCAACATGCCCAACATGGGCGAGTGCTCTGGTGAGGAGTTTGCCGCCTTTGCTGGTATTGGCATTCTGAGCTCGTACCTGGTTCTGTTCATCTCCTTCTACCTTGCCACCTACCGCAAGGATGGAAAGAAGACCACTTCGCGCAAGGCTGTCCGCCGGATGTCCCAGGCCCCTCTCCCCGACCCGCATGATCTGCTGGTCGGCGCCCAGGCCACCACTGCCTCGACCACCGGTGCCAAGCCCAAGACCAGCGGCGTCACCACCCGCTCCCGCAAGGCTTAAGCGTTAACTCGCCGATAGCCCATGCACGGTCCCTTGGCTGTGCATGCACGACACTCGACGCATCTCGAACGGCTCCGGCTGTTTCGCTAGTCTCGGATGCAAGATATCATTCACTTTTTGTGAATACTAAGATCACTTCCAGTTTATACTGGCATCATAATGTGGCGTTTTCTCGGTGGACCTCACACATCTGCGAGCAAGTGCTCGTGGCAAAGAATAAAAAGTAAAAAGTTGGGCCTAGATTTTGACGGTCGTCTACACGGCATACACAAAAAAATACACGGAGATACGAACTGGTTTGGCATGGACAACATAATTGGAGACACGGCGGACGGCGTGAACCTTTGCTTTATGGCGGCTGGAGTGGTCTCTCTCGCGAGTATCATCTTGTGCAGGGAGGCCCTGTATGCATAACACGGTCATTGATCAGTGTTTTTGGGCGGCAGCGTGCTATCTCTTGCCCATTTTCATCTTTTACATCATTTTCATTTCCCTACCTTCTACCCTGTCTTTTTGCACCCATCTTACACTCTTACTTTATTTTTATAATAATCTTTTGTCATCACAATGAATTGCATTTTCTTTTGTCGTTTCGATCTGTCTTTGCATTGTCGTTTGAAGTTATCTTGCATCTTCTAGAAGAGACAGGCTCACTGGTGTCGTTTTGACTCGTCATAGATTAATCTCGACCAAATTAATCATAAACTCTATACACTGCTATCTATGGTTGTCGAAACTTGCAATAGATGAGAGCATCGAGGATGGCGCCGTTCTTCTCGATCGACTGCCGATGCCGCGCCTCAAAGGCAAAGCCAGCCTTTTCCAGCACGCGCGCACTGGCCGTGTTGCCGTCAAAGACCTCGGCCTCGAGGCGCAGCAGGTGCGGGAAGGTGTTAAAGGCCCAGTCGCAGAACGCGAGCAGGGCTTCCGTGGCAATGCCCTGGCCCCAGGAGTCTTCGCCGAGCCAGTAGCCGACCTCCATTGTGCGGTGCTTGATGTCGTCGCCCGCCTTGAGGCCGATGCCGCCAATCACAGTGGTGCCGTCGAGGGAGCAGATGGCAAAGTCGCGCATGGGCGCGGGGGTGCGGGCTATGGAAATCCAGGCCTGTGCATCTTTGAGGGTGTATGGGTGCGGGAATGCATTGCGCATCCAGCGGGCGATTTTGGTGTTGTGTGCGGCGCGGGCCAATGCCGGCGCATCTGTGTCGGCGTACGGCCGGATGATGCAGCGGCTGAGGCGGAGCTCGGTTTGCAATGGCATTGTGTATTGTGATGAGAGTGTAATCTGTGTGATGCGGAGTAGCTAGATATAAGATTTTGGATGTACGATATCAAAGTGATGTTTGTGATGCAATGGTGACTCAACGGGCTGAGTCACGATAGCCACGATAATCAAGATGACAACAGATGACAGCAGGTGACAACAAATGACAACATCCTACATTGGGGAGGTACTTGTTGGAGTAATAAAGACTAGTGCACCGAGTCAATCGTCCGAGACAGCGGCTGTCTACAGGCTGCATGTCGACTCACCACGCGACCTGCAGTACGACTGCAAGCTGACGGGCGGGTGGTGGCCGCTGGCCGCTGGCCGGGTTGCAGGCTGCAGGCTGCAGACCGAGTCTACAAATGCAAGGCTCACATTAATTACACTCGAAGCCACAAGGCGAATGTGCGGCGAGTGTCACTCCGACGGCGGCGGTAGACACACGATTCGGTCAGACAGGTCAGACCAGATCGAAATGAGCTACGCCAGCGAGCACAAAGCACAAAGCCACGCGGAGGACAGCACTTTGAACATTAATTTGTTTAGATTTGTAGAGCGTGTAGTACAGGCCACAGCTGCAGCCGCCCAGCATCCAGCACCAGCATGCATTGCCTTGACCACGTCTGGCTACGGCTGTTTATGATAAGGTCTGGGGGTGTTGGGACGAAGCCAGACTCTGCATGGACAATAGAGCACACAGAGGCAGTTATGCATATTGATGATCACAGGCAACACACTCGTTGGCCGAATTGTCACGACATCAAATAATTAATTAATTAATTAAAAATCAAAAGAAATAGCCAGCCAGGGATGCCTTGCCTTGGCAAGCCACGGAGAGTCCTTGCGCCGCCAGGGTGCAGTACGACGTGCAAGTTGTACGGGTGTAGATGTATGAAAGCACGACAAAAAGACAGAAAAAAAAAGAGGGCAAATTGACCAAAGCGGACATTCAGAGATGCAGAGGCGACACGCGAAAGATGAAACCCGAGGGAGAGCGTAGCGTGAGGGACGAGAGGGGAGGTGATGTGAGGAGTAGGCCGAACGAGAACGCGACGCAGAGACAAAGAACACACACGAGAGCATGGCAACATGGATCGTGGCCGCCACCAATTTCCGGAGAGAAGAAGGAAGAGGGTAGAGGCTGAGACAGGATGTTTTGGAACACTATCAGACGTGAGGGATAGACGTAAGATGAGGTAGACAAAAGAGACGACACAAAAGAAAGAGACAAAGACATGCAGGGACAGGGACATACCATATGCAGGAACAGAAACAACAAAGAAAGCAGTGGTCTACACCAAGCTAGGAGAATACCTTACAAGTCGGAACAGTGATCGACGACCAGGTGAGACTAAAAATGGAAGATCAGAGACTAAAAATGGAAGAACAGAGACGACAAGTAAACAAAGGCGTGAGAATCAACAGGAAAATCAGTCACACGAGTTGCAAGAGTCAAGAATCCAAAATAGTATTTAAACCGTGTAAATAAAAAAGACTAGGGTATCATAAGTCGTCCGTTGTTCCAACACAGGCAGGCCGTAATAAACAGTAAAAGCAAAGCAAACAAAACAATCGTGTGCTGTAGTCCAAGAATAGAGTCGTAAGTAAATAAGGGATTACAACAGCTTCATGCTCCGCCGGCGGCCAAACAAGGAGGTGGTCGTCGACGGCGACGACGCATTGTTCTTCTTGGACAGCACGCGGTGCGATGGGGCCGACGACAAAAAGGCGCCGGTGGTCGACGCGCGGCGCAGGGCCGGGGCAATCGACGTGGTAAACATGTGCTCGTCCGGTGTCTGGGGCACAGGCGGAGCACTCTTGTCGATCTTGTCGCTGCCCAGGCCGAGAGACACGACGGACAGCGCCAGCGACTTGCGGCGCAGGCTGCTCACGTCACTCGCAGGAACACCGGGCAGCTGGCCGGGCAGGGCCGGGGTGGTGGCTGACAAGGGCACCTGCGAAGCGGCAAAGGCGGCATCGCGCTCCTTGTTCAGCAGACGGCTGCCACGGCGGTTGAGGGTGAGGGTGCGGGTGACACCGCGCAGCAGGTTGCCAGAGGCAAAGGTGGGTGTGCGTGGGGAGGAGGAGAGGGGAGGAGTGGCAGTGTTGGCGGTGGCGGCAGCAGCAGCGGCAATAATGGCCGTGTTCAGAGGAGGTCTCGACGTGGTGGTGTACGAGCGCATGGGTCTGGGCATGTCGTCCTTGTCCTTCTTGGCAGCAGGCGAGTCGGCAATGGTCTCCATGGCCTTGCGGTAGCGCAGCGAGGCGAGCATGCTGCCGGAGCTGTTGCGCTTGTGCTGCAGGCGCTGGGGGCTGGCATTGGCGCTGCTGAGGGCGGTGGACGGCGCCGAGCCTGCAACAGAGCCGGCACTGGTGGACGGGCGGCTGGCAGACGAGTCTGAGTGGTTGGAGCGGGCAGACAGGCTGCGGCGGCGGGCCGCACGCTCGACAGCCAGGTCGACGAGCGAGGGCTTGCCGGCGTAGACGACCGACACCAGTCGGGCCTTGTCTTCGTGGCTGTGGCGGCGGGCGGCATCGTCTGTGGGTGGTGCGGGCATGGAAGCGGGAATGTGGACAGCGACGGGAGCAATGTACTCGACCGTGTCCGAGTCGTAGTCGTACTCTTCGGCGTCTTCGTAGTCAGAGACGTCGCCGAGCGACGAGGCGTCCTCTTCTGATGAGAGGTAGATTTCGTGTGTGGAGGAGGTCATCTTTGGCGAGGACTTTTCGGTAGAGGTAGAGGCAGTAGAGGCAGTAATGGCAGTAGCCGTGACTGTGGTAGTAGCTGTGGTGGGAGCAGCGTCGAGCAGGGCATCCAGAAAACGCGAGGCGCGGCGGGCGTTGCGTTTTGGCAGCGGCGGCGGCGAGTGGTGTGCTGGCTGTAGTTTTTGTGCTTTTGTGGGCGAGGTGGTCATGGAGGGCGAGTGGGAGGGCGAGTGGGAGTCCATGGTGAAGAGGATGGGCCCTGCGTCGTCGAGATGTAGGGACATTATGTAGTTTGTTGAGTTGAAGAGAAGTCCTTTGTCTGGTATCCGTGCTTCGTGTCTGTTGATTGCTTTGTCTGTTGCTTTGTCTGTGCTGTCTTGTTCGACAGTTCTTTATGAAACGCGTCGATGCTTTTGTTCTTTCTGTTCTTGTTGCCTTTATCGACTCAACTTCCGGCAGTTACAACAGTAAAGGACGGGTAAGAGTAAAATATCAGAATCGAAATAGAATAAAAAAGCCGAAATAACAACCCAAAAAGGGGTCTGCGTCGTCGTCGACCTTCTTCTTTCCTTCTTTCCTTCTGGCTGATTTCCTTTATGATTCTGGTTAATTTTTTCTGGAGCGTGCGATCCACTGCAATCTCCCGACAGTGGGGGGTTGAAGTAAATAGTAAGTGCGTAATGCGAGATGAGTTGGGTTGAAGAGAGTTGAAGAGTGAGTTGAAGAGTGAGTTGAAAGAAAGATAGAAAGAGAGAAAGAGAGAAATAGAAGAGAAAGAGAAGAGAAACAGAAGAGAGACTGAAGAAAGAGACTGAAGAAAGAGCTATGGACAAAAGAACAAAAGAGGAAAGAGGAAAGAGACAAAAGTCAAGAAACAGGAAAGAGACAACTGGGCCAAGTTGAGGAGGCAGGAGATCTTTATTGTCTTATTCTTGGGACAAGCTGGGACACTGGAGGAAGGAGCAGGACCAAAGAAAGGAAAGAGCGACCCCGTGCAGGTATGCAGGTTGACTCGACTCGACCTCAGACACTCACACAGACAATCATACAGGCTCAGAGCCACCCTCTGAGCAGTCCTTACATAGTAGTAGCCCTCTGCCCTCTTCCTCCCTCCATCCCTGTGCATCGCGCCCATGCACCCACCAGTCCCGTCAGTCTCCACCTGCACTAGCTCAACTCGTTAGACACACCCCTGTTCTGTTTTCTGAAGTGACCCCTTGCAAGGAGGTAAACGACGGGGAGTAGTATTTTACATATTTAGAGGATTACTGTAGATACTTTTTACATTGTAGAACAGAAGCAGATTGATCGCCGGGTTCGTTGTTCTTTGTGCGGAAGCGTCGACGTAAATCGGAGTAATTATTTGGCGTGATGAAAGCAAAGAAGTTGGTAGAAGAAGCGATAAAGCTGAGCTTAAAGTATTTAACACAGTTCAGTAGCCACGTGCAGTTGAAGTTAAACAGTAGACCGCAGACATGAACAGCAAACACAAGATGATCACAAACAAGCACGGCATCAACCAACAGTGTATCCCGGAATTGCCGTGATATTCGAGTGACCATTTGTGTATCTGTCTCTGTGCATCGGTGTACCTGTTTGTTCTCTTTTATCTGTACTGTATTGTATTCTCTATTCGACTCTTCTCTTGTTGTTAATTTCTCGTGGCTGGAGATGCATCACATTCAACGGAAATGCAACTCTGCAGGTCCAAGACGAAACTTTGCCACGCAGCCCGACAGTCTGAAGGCAAAGTACTCTTACCCGGCTGTCACATAGAAAAGGTACTTGCCTGCTAAAAGACGTCACCGATTGCTTGCATACCCATCACGTCTGTATCTGTCTGTATTTATTGTATTGTATTCGGCGTGTAATCGCAGCTCGTATCTACAGTTTATCCAGTTGACACCCTGTAGGGCAGGCTGGAGTCTACTGCAGAATAGGCAGCATTCCAGTGGGAGTCAGGGTCACTCTTTTTTTTTCTTCTTCTTTCTTTTTTTTTCTTCTTTTCTTTCTTTTTCCTCTATTTTCTCTTCTTCTTTCATATTACTTCTACAGCTTACTTACACAACATCATCTCTTATCTCACGTGTGCTGTTCCGATGACTACATCTTACGAGAACAGCCTATCTCGTTTTCTTTTCTCTTCTTTTTCTTTATTTTTAACTTCAATCAACTTCTAAATATACATCCCACAGACGATAAGATGATCACGTAGCGATCCCGTAGCGATCACGTACCAGCCACGTACTCTCGTTACTCTACTCGCACTCTTCAAGCAAAGCAAGTCATCGTAGAGGCAATGACGAAATGCGGCGTCCACTCAGCACTACTCTCCTGTCAAGGTCAACTGATTCGTGTTTGTAGTGGTTGGCGCATCCTCGAGGGTGGCTGGGCTGTAGTCAAAGTATCTTTTAAGTGGATACACACGCAAAGTATACTTGTGGGGTCCACCGAGTTATTATTAGATTTCTTTTCTTTTCTTTTTCTTTTTTCTTCTTATTTGTTTCTTCTTATTTGCTCTTTTCTCTTTCTTCGCTTGCTTCGTTTCTAGCTGACGACTCTCGATGCAGCATTGGCCGATTGATGACAACTGCGACAACGACCCGATGGCCGGCGCCTCGCCTTGTCGGCGGTAAATGTTTGACGTTTGCATGTTTGAATATTTCAGTCTACTTTGTATGGCTTCTAACTCAAGACAGTCTAGTCAGTCCTTTCTTGACGGACGTGACGGACTTGTCAGTTCAACCGCCGACTGTTTTGGTAGCGTGCTCGTATCTGTGGTGACTAGTATTGGGTAAACTGCGTGCTTGCTCTGCTCTTTGCCCTCTACAGTATTAACCCACGTCAAGCGTCACAGCTTCTCCGTCGTCGCCACCTCTGGTCATGATAAAGAGCCGTGACATCAAATTCAAATGCAAACATACTACTCACTACAGCTCGGCCCGCCGCATAAACACATTGACGATGCATAGATTGCGGCGCTGACGAGGACGTGACGAAACGGTATAAGATATAAGATGGAATATAATAGGAATAATAAATAATAAACTAGAAAAGAATAGAAAAGAAACAATCCTACTCTAAAGACGGTGTAGAGTTGCAGTGGTCTAGGCGACTAGTAAGGTGGGTGATAATGCGCCTGTATTATCGTGGTATTTGTTTATTTTATTTTGTTTTATTTTGTTTATTATTATTTGTGTCACTGGTGCTTCATTCTTGCTCTTTCCTATTGCATCGCAGCAGTGTACTGTAGCATGTATCTTACGCTGAATTGTCTGGCCACGATCGAATTGGATACAGCGGACTCGGCCTTTTTTTCTCTTTATGAATCTCTCTTTCTCTCTCTATTTCTCTCCCTCTCTCTAACCATTCATCACTCAGTGTGCATCAGCCACTCACATTGCGCCATCACCATGCAAGGTGCTCGACGTGCAGCATGCAGGTAAAACTCTGTTCTGCTGATAGATAGACTAATGTGATAGGAGTAGGCTTAGTATCAGAAACTAGAATCAGAAACTAGAAACAATAGGGAAGTGATGGGTGCATTTGATACTGACACACTTGGAGACTGATAGACTGGTTGTTGTTTTGTGTGGTGGTATATTCTCTTTTCTTTTTTTCTTTTTTTTCTTTTTTTTTTTCTTTTCTTTTCTTTTCTTTTTTTTTACCTTCTTTTAAGACAACCTAGGAATGCAGTCTAGATTCAATCAAAGTAAAGATACCAAACTATAAAACATACCAAACACCAGGAATGGCACGACGCAATACTAAATCCCAGGCAACACATGCTTCCTCCGACATGCTCAACTTTACTTGTTATCAGGCATGTGGCACGGCTACAGCATTGTGATGTAGAATGTGTACAAAGTACAGATACCGAGTCTTCAATGTCCCTATTCGGCAGGATCGCCATGTCCCGCTTCCGCTTCCCTTATTCTCCTTTCCACCTGCCTACCCCTCTGTTGACTCTTTCCTCGCTGTCCGTCCCTTGGCTTCCTCTCGTCCTCACATCCTCTCTTACTGAGTGACCCTTCTCAGGCTCACACCCATACACTCAAAACCGCCTGTCTCACACATTCCCCTCAGATGCCCTCACCCTCTATCCCTTACCCACAACCCTCATCCCCTCCATCCCTAATAAGACTCCCTTAATGATCCCTGACAACGCGCTCATGAATTGTGAGTAAATACAACAAAACAGTACTTTTACGTATACCATTGATTGAAATTGTCAAACAATAGACATTGATCATAATCATGAAATCATGAAATCATGGAATCATGATAGAGGCAGGGATCCAGGGATGCTAGACTACTGAGACTGCTGGTAGGCACTGCTGACTACTCTATTCCAGCTGTACTTGAAACACTCACGGGCAGGCACTGGCGTTGCTTGCCGTTCTGAGTAGGACATGCTGTATCCCTGCTCGCATCTCTCTTGCTATGTCAGTCGTCAGTCTCGTTGAACCGTATGTAGTCATCAGTACACATGCATCACGATGGGCTTGGGCTGCAACGTCCCTTGCTTGGCTGCACGTTTACGGAGAACAACTCGGTATGCGTTGTCGTCTTGCATCTGATTACTCTACAAATGAGCTTGTACTGTACATCTACACTTTGAGTGCAGATAGAAATCGCCACAGATTTTCAGGAGTGTTTGAAGTTGTCTCCCTACTGCAGTCATTGTGAGCCAATCAGTTTACACCTTGGAGGAGAGTCTCCGGTCATAGATCAAGAGACCAAGATCAAAGATGATTAGAGTCAAAGTCAAAGAAACAGAGTTTAATAATCATATAAATAGTCTAGTTCCTGTCGATCATACAACAGACAAAGACAAAGACGCGATCAGGGACAAAGAGAATGAAGGGGTAAATGAAAAGAATAGAATACATAAGAATAAAGAATAAAAAAGAATAAAAACAAACTGCAACCGGTCGGCAAACGCATGATGACAGCATGATGACAGCCTCGAGTCAAGCTGTGAACAGATGTGATTCAATACGAGATGCGGATGCCAGGTTACAGCGCCAGCATGCTGCGATCACCATTGCTCAAAACAGTACCGAGAGTAGATGCATGGCACCAAGCAAGCCGAAACGTGTTGTGTCTGTGCCGTCTGAGATATCACCTGTGCCGCAGATCTGATCGCAGCATCGCCTACAAGTACACAGCTCCTACATGCTGACCAGGGCACAATGACTGCAGACTGCAGACTGCACTGCATCTCACTGCGAGGCTGACTGCATCGTGCATCGACTCAGCTTCCGAGCGTACAAACGTGCATAGCCACGGTCACTCTACTACATAAGCAGTGCACTCAGCTGAGCCTCAAACCTGCACACCTTCCTGCACCTAAACTTTAACTTTATTCTACTCGTCGAAGCCATCCCTGCCAAACACGGGCCGCCCAGCTTCGCTCGGACTCCTTTGAAACAGGCTCGAGTGTAGATCGGGTATGGGTATTGATTGAATCAAAGAACAGGAAAACAAAGAATCAAAGAACATGTAGACATAAATAATAATAATTAAAAAAATCACCGCCATAGATCCCGCTGCTCCCGCCGGCTCGAACTGCTCATCGGCCGCGGCCATGCATCGCCGCCGCCGCCGCCGCCGTTCCCTTGGAAACTGCCGTGGCTGCCGCGTCGTCCATGGCCCGTCGCTGACGGCCCGTCGGGCAGCGCCAGGAAATTGCCCGCCCCCATGTTGATCAGCACACTCTTGCGCGCGCCCGCCGTGCCGAGGTCCGCCCCGAGCCCGTAGCTGCTAACGGGCCGACTCCCCGCACCGCCACCGCCGCCACCGCCGTCGCCCAATCCATCATACTCTTGCCCGCTCACCACAATCGAGCTCCAGTCCAGGTCGTCGTCGCCCTTGGTAAACACCTCCAGCGTCTGCATCTGCTGCGGCGAGATCATCCCGGCAAACGGGTTGTTGCTGCTGAACCGCGGGTTGGCCGCCCCGCCGCCATTCGCCCACGGCTTCGGCGGCCGCGGCAGCACCGGCGACTGCAGAGAACTGCCCACCGAGCTGGCGTCGCCAAAAGGATTGCTCACCAATGGCCGCACGCCTTGCTGGAACCCGGGCGGCGCAAACGCCGGCGACTGGTGCGGGCTCAAAAAACCCGTCGGGTTCTGCACCTGCCCCAAACTGCCCGTCGACATGGGCGACAGCGTCGACGGCGCCGACGCCGAGCTCGAGGACGTCGGACGGTTACTGTTGTTGCTGTTCTGAGGACTGTAATCGTAGGCCGCCCCGCTCAATGGGCCGGGCGGTGCCAGCGGCATAGAGCTCAGCAGCGACTCGGGAAACTGCGCATCCCGCACATACACCGCCCGCAGATTCGGCAGCCCGCCCGACAGGATCGACCCGGACAGGTAGTTGTAGTACGACCGCGTCACGCCCGCGTACGGACTCACCCCCTTGCCCGCCGCAATCTCGTAGTTGAGCGTCTGCAGCGACGCCGACGCCAGCGGCGCAATGTCCCGCGTGCCGGCCGCCACCGGCAGCGCCACAGACACCTCGTCCACGATCGTCAGGTGCTCCAGCGCCGGCGCCAGCGACAGAATCGTCTGCAGCGTCCACGGCTTGACGCCCGTGCCGCTCATCGTCAGCACCCGCAGCGTGCTGCCCACACCGGGCCGCTTGAGGTACGCGGTCAGCCCGTCCGCCGTCAGCCGCCGCGTGTCCGTCAGCACAATCTCTTCCAGAGGCGGCACCACAGCAAACATTTGTGCGTTTTGATTCGGCTGGAAATGCTGGTAGTGGTACTCGTCCGCCCCCGACACCAGCACCTCGTCCGTAAACGCGTGCGGGCCCGCCGCCGCCTCCGTCACCTTGAGCGCCCGCAGCTGCGTCAGCGACCCCAGCACGTGTCGCAGCATGGCCGGGTCCATGCCAATCCGCACAAGATCCAGTACCTCCAGGTGCGGCCACAGGCTGCCCGACGTCAGCGCCTCCAGGCTGCGCTCCGCCCCGCTCATGTACGTCATCTTGCGCAGGTCCGGGCACCTCGCCTGCACCTCCGCCTTGAGCGCAATGTACACCGCCTCGTCCATAAACAGCCCCTCTGGCAGGTCCACGTACCGCAGGTTCGGCATCACCGAGATTGTGCGCGCAATGTCGGCGTGGTGCGACTCGCGCAGCATGTACGGTATTTTCAGAAACTGCACATACTGGCCCAGCCGCTGTGACGGGTCGTCGCGCAGCCCGCGGCACAGCAGTTTCAGACGAGCGTCTGCCGTGTCCTCGGGCTCGGCGTTGCGGTCAAAAAACGACCGCCGCTTGCGCTTGTCCGCCAGGATCGCCTCGCGCTCGCAGTAGTGTACCGTGTCGATGCGGATGCTCGTAAACAGCGCCTGTTCCGCCGCCCGCCGCCACCGCCGGCACACGCGCACGCAGTGCGCCAGGTCGCGCATGTCGCAGAGCATGCAGCTGTTGCCGTGGCTCGAGTCCTCGCACTTTTCGTATGTGCGGTCCAGGCTGTGCGGGCACACATACGCAAAGATGCGGCCGAGCACGTCGTCGGGCAGTGTCTGCAGCAGCAGCGCCGAAGCATAGGTCGGGCGGGACGAGGTCGTTGTCTTGTGAAATCCGTGGCCATTGCCGTGGCCATTGCCATTGCTGTAGCTTGCGCTGTCGTCGTAGGATTTGCCGCGGCTCTTTAGCCCCTTGAAACCGCGCGCTCGTGGCGCTGGTGCTGCAGCATAGTCGGGCGTGTCGTTAAAGGCGGCGTACTGCGACCCATTGGACGCTTCGGACACCGTCTTGCTCTTGTCGCGTTTCTTGAAGAACTTCATTTTGCGGAATGACAGTTTCATGTCGGTGGTCGAGAAGACTGAAGAGAAGAATAAAAACAGTAAAACAAAGGAGGAGGTCAAAATAAGAAGAGGGACAAGTGGCAGAAGTACTCTAGAAAGTGAGACTGGGGTAGCTCAGGGAGCCAAGGGAGCCCGTGTCGATAAAGGAGGATGATTTGCACAGCTAGCTACTTTGAGCCACTCGATGCAAAGGCGCAACTTGCTGTTCTCTCTCTCTGTCTCTCTCTCTGGCTGTGTCTTTCCGACTATGATTTGGTTGGCTGTACGTTGCGCGAGACCGACAGCGCGCAAAGAGGTAGAGAGGTTGTAGACTGGAAATAGAGGGGCGCCTATGCGACCTGTGTTTGGCCTATGACGGCAGACCAAGACGCAGTGAGACACTGCGAGCTGTTTCGTTGGCTGTCGGCTATATGTGTTGGCGCTGTTCCTCTTTTGTGAAGATGATATTAGTGGTAGTCTGTAGTTCTTCAGTCGCTGCTTCCTTGTTTCTTGCTTTGTTGCTTTTGTTCTGGTCGCCCTTGCCGATTTACTGCTGTTCTCGGTGCTTGTGTGACGTGCTGTTGTTTCAAACCCGTTCAGAGAAGGAAGGAGCAGAAAGCCAAAATAAGAAGAAAGAAGAAAGAAGAGAGTAAATCAGGGAAGGCGCGACCAAAGATTCGCAAAAGTAGAGGAAACGGGATTGATAGGAAGGAAAGAAACAGAAGAAACAGAAACAGAAACAGAAACGGAAACGGAAGGAGCCGACAACAGCTGAGCTGGGTATCAGCTACTTGGTGTACAAGGGTAAATTTTCTGGACCCACTAGGTACTGGACAGAAATATGGGTCATTCTACTAAGCCTAATTAATACTAGTAAATATACGGTACATGACGGCCTGTCTAGAATCTCGTGTGTCCTCCATCAGCATCAATTACGGCCTGCATCCTCTCCGGCATCGACGATAATAAATCATGTAAAAATTCCTCCGAAATCGTCTCCCACGCCTCGTGAACCCAGCCTCGAAGAGTATCGTACGAAGGCTTTAGAACGTCACCGTACTTATAGTCGATGTAATTTTTCATCTCGTTCTAGCACTTTTCGATGGGATTTAAATCAGGGCTATAAGGAGGCCAAGCGAGCATCGGGATGTTCCTTTCTTAAAGGTCTACGCGCGTCGATATAGCAGTGGATGAAATCGAAGAGTTCTTGTTCTTCTGCGTCGGTTAAAAGCTTTAGTCGACCGGGACGTTGTTTAACTGTCTCTAAATTAAGAGCCGTCCGTACTTGAGACATAGAAAAGCCGGTACGCCGTACGATTTCAGTCTTCGTTAAGTTACCGTCGAAGGCGAGAACCCGAATTTGGTGTCTGTCTCTTTCTGTCGTATGGCGCGTCATAATAGTGATGATTTGAATAAAAACAATCAAAAGTCGACGCGTCGAGGATGAAGTAAAGTATCTTTGAAATCACGATTCTAAACTAGACCGAAAATAGTACTAAAAGTGGAACATACGCTAAAAGAGTACCTGACAGGGTGCGAAAATTAAAGCCTGTATACCAAGTAGCTATTACAGCTACGCTCCGTAATTAACTGCCCATGCACTGCTCTGTACGAATGGGATCATGGCTATCGTCAGTCGGCCATGATCCACCATGCTACCTGCTTGTTTCAATGCTCATGGGTCGTGCCTTCTCTTTTGAGTATGATGTACTTTGTAGATGACCCTCGACTTTCTGGGAGCGTGTTTGGTGATTCGCGGCCGCTCCTTCCCTTGTCTAGCACCTGAAACACACGCCAATGCGTCTAGCGCCGCTCTACTTTTTTGTCAGTACTCAGTACGCTCAAAAAGGCGGGTCGTGCTGCCATTTACGCCACTTACAAGCACTGAAATGAAGTGTTTGCAGTTTTTTAGAGCTTACTCAGTACTATTTCTCACTATTTACTCACAGGGACCACACTATGCCCCTGTATTTGCGGGGAAGTGCCGGCTGCTGCCATTGGTCTTTCTGTCCTAGCAAGAGAAAAGAATGAGAGAAAAAGGGGCAGGAGCTCTCCAAATGCCATTTTTAGCACTGGAAACAAGTTTCCTTTGTGCCACCAACTGCTACAACTGCCGCTGATTATGAGATTACAGCACACACACTGCCACTGTAACGCCGTTTCGTCGATCATGTTGGTATTTGACACTTGCTTGTGATCATCAAGTGATATCAAGTCTACCGTAACAAAGAACACGGACAACATGCAAAGAGCCTATTGCGGGAGTCCGACTCAGGCGGGAGAGCTGCATGAAAGAAAAAAGAAACTAATACGTGCAAAGAAGAAACAGCTGAAAAAAGAAAATCACCTGCCCATCTAACATGGACATCTATATATAGATTATGCCTGTGCGTTGAGCGGTGAGCTGTCGAAGCATGTGTCTTTGTGATGCTGCAGGCTTGGACGTCAAAGAGATGAAGAGCTGAGCATGATGAAAGAGCGCGTGGTTGAATCTAGTAATAATTCGTATCGTCAAGTCAAGATCCGCCATATTCACCACAGCCATCTCCGTCATGTCATCTTAAACCAGCCCGGCTTAGTCGCATTGTGATTCCAAGACATAATGCTAAATTGAAGCAACACATAGATAGCAAAGAAACTCGTAGTGAAAGATTTCTATATTAACCCGTGGCCAGAACACAACATAACAGCCAATCTCGCTCTCGCCTTATTATATTTTCGTCCCATTGACTGGAAATCCAAAACCTAGCCATGCGAATGCGAACGCAGATTCAAGTGCAAGTGCAAGTGCAAATTAAAATCAAATCAAATCAACAAATCAACAAATCAACAAATCAACGTTCCGTCCCCGCCAACTCTACTTGCCGTTCAGCGACACGCCATCTAGAGGGCTGGCACCGCCGTTGGGCTTCGTCTTCAGAGTCAGAGGGAATGGGTACTCATCAGGGTCTTCCTCCTCACTATATAGTTAGTAGATGTACGGTCATTAGGATAACAAAAAAACTTACGGCAGCTTCCAAGCCACATAGTCTTCGGTGCTCAGGCCCTCACGGCCCTCCTGCAGACTAGCAAAATCACCAGGCGTCATCATGCCCGTCCGGTCGCGCGGCGAACCGGGCACCGAGAATGGCCGCGAGATCTTCTGCTCGACACCCGGGATGTAGTCCTCGTCTTCTTCACCTGCAAACGAGTTGGGGTACGCCCGCCGCAGCGCCAGCTGCCGTGCCTTGACATACTCCAGTCCCATCCGCTTCCAGTCCAGCAGGTCGCTGAGACGCTCCGTCCGGTTGCGCTGGTTGATCCGCTGGCGACGGCTCTTTTGGCAAAAGTCAAACATGACCGACGCCAGCTGGTTAACCGAGTCGTCGATGCCCTTGGTGCGCCGGTCCACAATGTAGATGCCGTAGTCGCTCGAGTTCTCAATCAGCTCCTCCATGTAGCAGCCAAAGCCCGACAGGTTGGTCGTGACACTGGGCACACCCATCACTGTGCACTCCGCCGGTGTGTAGCCCCACGGCTCGTAGTACGACGAGAAGACGCCCAAATGTGTGCCGCGCACGAAGTCGTCATAGTCCATCGGTAGCACAGGGTTGGCCGAGCTCAGGAACTCAGGGTGGAATACAATCTTGACACGGTCGGTAGGGTGGTTGAACAGCTGCACACGGCGAATCTGGTTCAGAATAGGGTCCTCAGAGTCGTTGACCATGTTGTGCGTCACAATCGGCGGCAGGCCATGGCGCTTCATGGCAAAGAGGCGGCGCCGCAGCAGCACGCGGTCCTGGGCTGTGATGAGCTCCTTCTCATCGGGCATCGGGTCGCCCTCGTGCCACTTGAGAGACCGCTCAAACACCCGGCGGCCAATGCTTTTCTCGATAATGTCCACAGTGTCACGCAGAGACTTGACGACAGCCTGGCCACGGAGGGCCTCCACAGTCAGCGAGTGAGTCTGTGCGGGCATGATGATGAATGCTACAACCGTCATCTTGCTGCCAGCAGCCTTGAGACGGTGGTTGAGCCGTGCAAGCGACTCAATAAACATGTCGACGCCCTTATTCCGGAACTCGTACCGGCCAGCGGTAAAGAAGTAGAGCGTGTTCTCGGGCTCAATGTCGTAGTGGCCGTAAAAGTGGCCGCGCACAAAGTCGTGGATCTTCTCCTTGCTGTGCTGGTGCAAGTTCTGGAACTCATGCATAGCGGAGAACTTGGTGACATTCAGACCATTGGGGAGGACGCCGTCTGGCTTGCGCTTCAGCAAATGCTCGCTCTCGTAAGCAGTGATATGCGACACGGTCGTAAACACATCCGCCGAGTGTGTGGCGGCCCGCTCAATGCAGTACCGGTGGTAGATGCCGCGCTTGCCAGCCTCGGCATCGACGTCAAAGTTCTGCAGGTTGTTGTAAAAGTCGACAGAGCCAGCACACAGGTACCGGCCAAGGAGGGTCGCGTGGGTGGTGAAAATGGTAGTGACGTCAATGCGGCGCTTCTTGCAGAGCGGGAGGGCGACACCGGAGAGCCACTCGTGAAAGTGCGCGATAACGGCCCGTTTCTTCTCGTGGCACACAAACTCGCCCAGGAACCAAGCAACCAGATATCCGAAAACAATGGTCTCGTTCGTCTCCTCGTCGCTGGGTGGAGCGGGAATCGAGGCAACGTTCCACAGATCCGCCTTCCACTCGTCCAAAAAGCCGTACGCAGACTTGGTGTCGATCAGGAGTACCCGCGGCGCGCCCTCAATGAGCCAGCGTCCGTACACAATGCGAATGCCGCGCTCCTTCATTGAGTCGATAGTAGCGGCAAGCTCGGGGTTTGTTGGCTCGAGCTCTTCAACCTCGACAGCAGCCTATGGGATTAGAGTGTGCAATGTGTGAATGAATTGCGCAAAAAGCGCAAAAAGCGCAAAAATAACGAGTGCAAAACATACCGACTCTGCGTGCAGAGGACCGATGAGAGTGTAGCGATCGCCATATTCTGCGGTTGTGACTGGTGCTTTTGACTTGATAACAGAGTAGATGCCGCCAACTGAGAGAAGAAAAGTCAGCATGTATTCAAATCGGTTCCCAGGAGTGTCGTGGTGAGCTCGACTTACCCCGATGGGCCACCTCTGTGGCGATCTCAAAGAGAAAGTGGTTCTTGACCTCGCGGGGCTCGCGAGCACCGTCCTGAGCCATGGTTGCGTTGTCGAGAGATGGGTATTCGAAGAGAAGAATGTAAACACACAAAAATCAAGAGAAATCGAGCGCGAGTCAGAAGATAAAAGAGAAGAGGAGAAGAAGAAACAGAAAGGAAGAGAGAGGACAGAGAAGAGGAGGATGCAGAGAACGTGAGATGGGAACCAAGGAAACCAAGGTCAGGCGATCCGCGCGAAGCTAACAGATGATGCGGAGGAGGTGCAGCTCGACTTGGGGTGAAAGGTGGAGAAGAGGAGCTTGGACTAGGATGGCTAGGAGGAGGACTAGAGGTCAGATGGTCTGGTCTGTTGTCTGTCGTCTCGCTGTTTTTCGCGCAACTCAACCGAGAAGTTTGGGTAGTTTCGACACTTTTTACTTTGGAGAGCTGGGATTATGGTATTATTGGAAGCTGGTGGCAGTGGTCTGGACGCTGGAGAGAGAGGAGGCGGAGGTCGCGAGAACTGGAGAACTGGAGATACGGAGTAGAGTAGGAGGGGGATGAGGAGAAAGTAGAGAAAGTGGTGGACAACAGAGGAGAGCAGGCAAGAGAAGACGAGAGAAAAGAGAAAAGAGAATAGAGGAAAAGGACCGATGAGGGTACTAATAAAGGCGGGAAGGGTATGTCAAGAAAGTCCTGGTCGAGGGTCGGTAGGACAGCGACGGCGGGTGGCGAGAACGTGCCTGATAACGGGCAATCTTATTGTGTAGCTTTTGCAACAAGAAAGAAAACAATTGACGTTGCTGTTGCTAGGCTGTTGAGCTTAGCAAGGGTGACGAGAGGCCAAAGAGGCAGAAGAAAGACGGGGGTGAGAAGCTATCCCAGGTAAGCTAAGCGAAAGGCGGTGCGTGGAATGTTTGGATGTCTCCCACTCTCCACGAATGGAGTAAATTGATGCGGGCTTTGTGGGATGATGATGGCAAAGCTGTGGCGGTGATGAAAGCAAGACACGAGAAAGACAATGAGAGAATGAAGCTCGAAAAAGGACGTTGGGGATGGGGAAGGGGGAATGTCTCGATGCTTTTGGTCCGGGGTAGGAGGACACTGGGTGCTCCTTCTATTTTGACTGGCGTTTCTGGGTCTTTCCCTCTCGACAATGACGACAGGACAAGCTCGACCTAAATAAGAATGCACGAGTGGCAAGACGGGAAGGAGCAATGCAAAAATCAAATGCTGGGCGAGGCTACGGGGAAAAATAGGAAGGAACGGCCATCAGTAGGAAAATCACGGCAATCTGACTCAAGATGGGCGGCACGTTCTCGATACGAATATATGACGGAGAAGGCCACGGCCTAGGCTGGTCTATGCAGTATGCAGACGTAGTTTGTGGCAAACCAAGCTTATTTCTCATACACGATAGTGCAGACTCGGGTGGTGATGAGCAATCCGATGATGGTGGGGATGGGGAAGGAGCCACCCAACGGAGGCATTTTTCCTCTTATACATACCAGTTTCCATTCCTGGCAGGTGCTCTGTGGAGTGCAGCACTTGTTCTGGATCCTACAGCTGCCTCAGTAGATTCAAGCACCAGCGTCGTGACGTGTTTGATTGTCTGATTGAGAGCTGTGAAGGGTGCCTGAAACTGAGTCAAAAGTTCATGACGCTGGCAATCTTATTCTCATGTTGGTTGCTAATACTCGGCTGCGCTTTCCAGTCATGCCAATTTGTCTCAGCTGTCTGTGCGCTATCTGTCTGTCCACCGCGCCTTCCGTCTGAGGTTGCCATAGCAGTCGAAGTTGCAGGGTTGGGATCGGTGATCTGAGATATTACATAATACATTGACTTCTAATCGGGAAGAAAACCTCATGTTAAGTTGAATACGAAGCAAACGAAAATGCAATGATATTAAGCCTTTGCACAAAAATCTATTCTCGATTGCCTCTCTCATTAGATTTTCACCATCCCATCCTCGGCTGTGGCCGTTGCGGTGCATCACTAGTTTTGGCTGAATTGCTAGCCTGCAGATTTTCAACGGCTCTCCCGAGTCGAGTCGAGTCGAGGGCGAGACTGACAATTGACATATTGCCAATCCAAGAGTAGTACCCTGGAAATGTGTGCACCCTATGACGAAGCCAGACGCTGTCGAATGCGGGGTTGGATGCATCTTCCAAGGAACAGGAGCACTGGATGCATATTCAGCTCGCGTAAAACCGGCTGCTGCTTTGTTCTTTGGCGAGGAGAGAGACGAGTGGCAAGAAAGACAGACTCGAGAACCAACCGAACGAGGTTTTCAGATTTGTCAAGATGGCTCGGTGGTGATATGCCGACTGGCATGTAGATGTCTTACAGCAGCAGTCTCTGGGAGACCCGGCCTGCCGGCCAAGTCTACCCTAAGCCATCCCCAGAACATTGCAGATCGGGTTCTATTGAGCTATTCTCCGATCAAGGCGATCTGTAAGACAAGAAAGAGACAATACCAGACCAGAGCTGACACTAGACACGAGGCTTTGATTGTCCATGTCAGCCATGCCAGACATGCCGCCATGCTCCGTCTTTGTCGCCGAGATTGCGAGAAGGCATTGTTCTTGTTGTTGGGCCAATATTGAATTTGACTGAATAGACTCTGCACGAAGAAGAAAGCTTCGGCATGTCGGCGATTTTCAGCCAAGAGCTTTATTACAGAGTATTACAGAGTATCACATCGTATTCGAGAGACTGGAATCCGAAATCAGCCCAAATCAAAGACAAGAAGCTGAACAGTCGTCCGATATCTTCAAAAGAATGCAGAAGCAAGACAGGCGAACAAGGCTTTCGTCAAAGGAAACTGGCATGGCTATGCTTATCGTGAAGACTGAGTGCACATCTCTTTGTGCCGGTTCCTGGTTCACATCCGCCATAGGCTGTTCAGTAGTACCACCGACGCGAGGTAAGGCAGCAGTATCAATACAATGAGCAGTTAAAGAAAGAAACATGAAACGTCTATAACCTAGCCGTTCACGATGCCGTCAGAACAAAGCCAGAACTACAGCCTGACAAGCCATGCTGCATCTACAACACCTTTGTTCTAGTGAACAATAACACACATTTGCACCCAGTGCTTTTCTTCATGCGAGAGAAGAGTATCAGTATAAAGAGGTCACCATGTGCATGCTCAGATAACAGCTAAAGGCTCGTCCAGTGTATACACCAGCACCAGAGATACACTGGCTAGTAGATCTAGCTACCTCTCATCAGCATGGCCCTGCAAGAGTACAATGGCGGGCACCGGCGAGGCCACCACCAGAGCCATGTGCAGCCCGACAACCCTTTTTACAACCATAGCACGCACCACGGGCACAAGCCACACCAGAAGCAGTACGAGCATATTAACAAGCCCGACCATCAGAGCCAGAACGGCCAGGGCAGACGTGGTAGCAACAAGAACCATGGCGAGCACAGCCGATATCACAACAACGGTAACACATCCACACAAGCCCAGAGCCCTGGCTTTCACATCAAGGGTCACCATCATCGCAGCCAGCAGCAACCACACGGTGGCTCATGGTATACCGGCCCGAGTAGTGTCACCTTTAACAACAGCAACAGCAACGGCAGCGGCCGCAGTAACAGTAAGCCATACGATAATCATAACCGCACTGTCGCGACGCAGCAGGACCGCGTCAGAAAGGCACAGTCTCCTACCGCTAACAGCGCATTCGATCGCAGCCCCAGCAACATGAGCATACGCACAAGCACAAACAAGCTTCCAACCAAGCCCACTGCAATGAGAGATTGCAACCCCTTCTCCAGAGGACTTCAAACTCTTGCCAGAGACGACGCAGCCATTGCCAAGGAGCGCGAGCGAGTCCGCAGAATCATTCTCAGAAACTACAAATCCATCAAGGAGGACAACCCCAACTTGGGCTACCTCGTCGAGCTGTGTGTCAACTCGCCCTCCAAGGACCTGCACCGCGTTACTCGCACGCATGCATTCTCAAACCTCATGCAGTTCCAGGATATGGACAAGATCTACGGCGAGCTCTTCCACTTTTACGTTGGCATCTCGCAGTGCCGCGGCGGCCACGGCCTCATGGACGACGATGTTGTCATGTGCGACTGCGACGGCCGCGTGCCGCAGTGTTTCACAGTGGCCTTTATGAGCATGCTGCGTGCGTACTTGGAGACGAAAAAGAGTCTCGACGACATCTACCAGGCCATGGACGCCTTTGACGCCAGCACGCTGCCTGACATTCTGAAGCGGCCGGCTAAGTCTGCCTTTCCAGTGGTGTCGGCAGACCTGGAAGCTCAGTCTTTTAGTGAAGATACTGACATGTGTTACGGGTAAGTGTCCAGTATATCGTAATCTACCAGGGTCGTGAGGTGTAGATGATCAGCTGGACTGGAAACCTCTTGACCTCTAATATTTGCATAGCATCGGCGTTTTATTGTAACTATTGCTATAAAGTGTCAAAGCCTGTGAGTTAATGATATAATTCTCATGAATATTATCTCTATATAATATCAACTGGTCCTCCGAACCCTTTTCTACCGTGAGTTCTATCGTATGTGAAGCATATTGTGTGTTGATGACTAATCAATGATGCGCTCACCGGCCATTGCATCAGTGATTTGAGACATCAGTTATGACTAATAAATGCAGTGATAAAGCTGTGATCAGATGCGTCCCATGTCCAGAACAGGAAAGTATGCTCAAGTCAAGACAGTGAAGACATTGAGAGCGGCCAGGTGCGACCCAGGCCTTTCGTGAGTAAACTTTAATACAAATTTAAATGGATAAATTCAACAGCCCAAAGAGGCAGAAAAGAGGGCCCGCGCGGCGCCAGAACACGCTGCACGCTGCACTGCACGCTGCACGCTACAAGGCCTCCGCACTAAAAATCCGCGCTTCACTACTCTCCAGTCTGCCATCGCGGTCATCATCGAAATGCTGATGGTCATGACAGCACACCGCAGACAGCCCGCATTCACGGCTACGCACCCCCAAACCACGACACCGGCTTTGGAGAAGATGCTATATAAGGCATGAATTCCAACGGACCACCCATATCGCCGCCTCGTGCTGTTGTAGCCCATCGGACTCGCGAGGGCGACACGGAGAGAGAGCCCAATCTGGAGAAACAGGAGAAACAGGAGAAGCAGCAGCACCATCAGAAACAGCACCAGTACCAGAAAGAGGGCTCGAGGAGGGGCGACAGCAGGGAGAGGCGCGGCAGCGGAGAGAGGCGCGACGACAGACCCGACCGAATCGAGAGACCCGACAGAGACGATCGTGACCGTGATCGTGACCGAGGCCGCGACGGACGTGGCCGCGACAGCAGAACCGACTGGGACAGCCAGCGACGGTCCCGAAAAGGCACAGCAAACTCGGGCAGCCAGCAGAATCGAGACTGGCGATCACGCGAACGCAGCCGCAGCCGCAGCCGTGGACACGGCACAACAGGAGACGCTCGAGACGCTCACGAGACCCGGCCATCGACAACGGCTGTAAAGCGGCCGCGCAGTCCTAGTGTGTCCTTTGGAGCCAGTACTGAATCATCTCTCGGCGGCAACGCGCATTCCCATAACAAGCGCTCTCGCCGCGACCGAGACCACGACCGGCGTTCACAGACACCCCCATCCTACAACTCGCAGCAGCACTCCTCATCTCGACGCTACATCTCACGATCGCCTCCGACAGGCCCATCATCCTCACGACGCGAACGGCGCTCACGAAACAAGAATAAGGGACGGTATTCTGGTGCAGACGGTCCCCTCGACAACGGTGAGCCCCGGCTTTCGACCACACAGCCGCCGCCGCCATCATCGACAGACCGACGTGACGGATCACACTCACCAGACCGACGTGACAGCAGGGGAGGAGCTGCAGATTTAGACTCGATAACCTACAAAGAACAGGACGCGGGCCACGATCTGATGCCGTCCGACTCACCAGCGCCAGACACCTCAGCAAGACGCTCTGCATCGCCACACGATCGAGACGCAGGCCGAGACAAGGACTGGGACTACAGGGACCGGAATCGTGACCGTCACGACAGGGACCGTGGCCGTGACAGAGACCGAACAAGAGGTCGTGACAGAGATCGGAATCGTGACAGGAACGGCAGAGACAGGGACAGGGGCAAGGACGAAAAGGATCGTGGCCGCGACTACGACCGCGACCGCAACAGAGACCGGAACCGGGACAGAGATCGTGCTAGAGGCCGGGATCGGGATCGGGATCGGGACCGTGACAGCCGCGGCCGGTCGCCTCACTCGACCAAGAAGAAGGACCGTCGGAGAGACTACTCGCGCACGTCGCAGTCAACCGACACCCCTACTGTTGCCAACGCCGACCAGGCCATAGACGACATGGGATCAAGAGGTCGCCGCCGGGGTAGCCGTGGCTATAGCCCATACGCGTCCAAGAACCACTATCCTTCGCAGCAGCAGCGGCAGCATTCTCATCTTCACTCTGAGCATGCCACACCCAACACGTCCTTTAACGACTCCCCAGCCCAGCACTCTCCGTATGGTGAGCAGGGCTGGCAACAAGGCCAGCAGTACTCTCCACAAACGTTGGTTTTTGCTTCCATTCTATTTTCTTGATACTTTTGCCCTTTACTAACAATGCAGACAACACAACCAACAGTTCAACCACAGCTACCCTCATGGCGCCCCCAAAGGCCCTTCTTCCTCATACCCCCCGACCGGCGTCTCGCCGCCACATGATGCTCCAACCGGCCCTGGCGGCCAGTATGCACAGTACGGTTTTGTCCGTGGCCAGCAGTATGGCGAAGGCCATGGTGGCAACCAGAACCACAACCACAACCACAATGGTCAATGGAACGCAAACCAGGCGCCGCCGCAGGGAGCATATCCGACCAACCCAATGACTGGTTCACCCCATGGACACAGCCAGCAGGCGCCTTACTACGAAGGAGGCGACCATTTTATGCAGGACTCCAACGGCGTGCCGTACAACCAAGCTCAGGGTCAATACCAGCACCAGCCTGACCAGTCCCACGAGCAGCCTCACCTGCACCCCGACAACGCGAGCGACCGCCACAGGTGGGACCAGGACCAGGAGATGGGCCGGGGTCACGACAGGCGGGACGACCAAATGCCGCCACCCTCGAGGCCGCCGCCGACGGGCCCCCAGTCCAAGTTCAGCTTCGCATTCAAGGCAACGTCCAAGACGCCCATGACCGCGCCCAAGGCGGAGATTGCACAGAAGCTTAGTGCCGTCCCCCAGCAACCTCGATCTCAGCAGCCTCAGCAGCAGCAATCTCAACGACAAACTACACCCCAGCATCAACAGCAGCAGCAGCAGCACCGCGACAGCTCACCGTCTCTGTCCACTCACTCACAGTCGGGCAGTCTCCAGCACCGGCCTCGGAGCAGTGATTCCCGGAATTCGTTCCCACGCAATGCGCCAACCGAGCCGGCCTCGTCACGGGCGAGAGCAGAGCGGCAGCGCGGCGCCCCGAACGCCCCCAGCGGTGCCCCCAGCGGCCCTAGCGCGGATACGAGAAGCGGCCCTCGGTTCCGCAAGGTCAAGCAGATTGTGCGTCGGCCCAAGCCGCGGCCGGTACTGCCCGAGGACATGGCCTCGTCCGGGTCTGTGTATTTCCGGAAACCGGGCAACGAGTCGGTGGTGGGCTCAGGCACGTACGGCCAGGTGTTCAAGGCCGTGCACGTCTACACCAAGCAGCTTGCCGCTCTCAAGAAGATCCGCATGGACGGCGAGCGCGAGGGTCTGCCGGTGACGGCCATCCGTGAGATCAAGCTGCTGCAGAGTCTCAATCATGTCAATGTGGTCGACCTGCTCGAGGTCATGGTCGAGGACGGCCACTGCTACATGGTATTCGAATACCTGTCGCACGACCTCAACGGTCTGCTGAACCACCCGAGCTTCAAGCTGGACGCCGCCCAGAAGAAGCACATGGGCCTGCAGATGTTCCAGGGCCTTGACTACCTGCACCGCCGCGGCGTGCTGCACCGCGACATCAAGGCGGCCAACATTCTCGTGAGCAGCAATGGCATTCTCAAGATTGCCGACTTTGGTCTTGCGCGCTTCTTTGCCAAGCGCCACCAGCTCGACTACACGAACCGCGTCATCACCATTTGGTACCGTCCGCCCGAGCTGCTGCTGGGCGAGACCCAGTACGGCCCGGCCGTCGACATCTGGAGTGCTGCGTGCGTGCTCGTCGAGATCTTTACGCGCTACCCCATCTTCCCCGGCGACGGCGGCGAGATCAGCCAGATCAACAAGATTTACAACTTGCTCGGCACACCCTCCAAGAGCGACTGGCCCGGGCTCGTCGACATGCCGTGGTTCGAGCTGCTGCGGCCCAGCCACCGCCAGCCCAACAATTTTGTCAACACGTACGCGCACAAGGTGTCGCCGGCCGCGCTGGGCCTGCTGGTCGACATGTTTCACTACGACCCGGCGAAGCGGCCCAGTGCGGCACAGGTCCTAGAGCACCCCTACTTTACACAAGAAGAGCCGGCGCCCCGCCAGGCTATAGAGTATGTCCTCTCTTTGCAATTCACTCAATCCAGTAACAGACGTATACTAACCTACAGGCTCGCGACCATTGGCGGTGACTGGCACGAGTTTGAGACCAAGGCGCTGCGCAAGGAGAACGAGCGCAAGGCCAAGATTAGCAAGGCGCTCAAGGCCGAGGGCGCCAATGCCACGGCTACGACTACTGCCGACGCCGAGCGCAAGAAGCGGCCACCGCCGACAGACGGTGCAGCTGCCAGCAAAACAGGGGCAGACAGCGATACAAAGCAGCCTGATGCTAAGCGCCAGCACATGGAGCCCGTGGATGCACCCAAGGCCGAGGACAAGCCGACCGAGCAGCCCAAGAAGCAGACTGCGCCTGAGGATCTAACAAATGGCGTCTAGGGCATGTCATTACCAACAAGGGCAACCACTACTGTCCTGGGACGTTAGAAATCTATGTTATCATTGTCATTGGGTTTTCCATGAGGCGCAAGCAAGCATTTCAAAAGTTGGTATTGGTAGAGATGGCGGGTTTTTTGTTTTTATCATATTTTTCTGACATGCCGTCGTGTCACGCAGTATACACACCTAATATTTGTTATTTTATCATTACTGGCGCCGTGTGTCTTGTATTGTCTGTCTCGTGAATGGTGCAGCAACCGACATCAAGAAGCCAGAAAAGAGAATACATTAACTCAAAATGTGTAGGACGGGCAACTTCTGTAGATACTTTTGTGTATGTAATCCATAAATCGTAAAAGGGTCGTGAAATCGTTAGTAACGAGAAAGGGCAAAAGGGCAAAAGGGCAAAAGAAGAAATATCATAGGCCGGGTATAGTACAATTTAAGCAAAGACAACGTCAAGGACAAAGATGGAATAAAAATGGCAGAAAAGGGAGAGCAAAACAACCCAAGGAGCAATATCAATCATCAACGGCAGTATCGACAACCTTGCCCTTGTCTTGGACGCTGCTGGCCTCGATGTTTCTGAGCAGCTCGCGGAGACTGCCTTCTGCATGACTGTGGCCCGGTGCGGAATGTGCAGCCTCAACACCACCTGGTTGGGACTGGGATGCTTGGCCTTGTTGCAAGTGTTGGCCAGAGCCTGGTGATGATTCTGACATGCCGTTGCTGCCTGCCGCCCATGGAATCCAGTGTGTGAGGCCGGACAGAAAACCTTGTTCGGCAGCATCTTCAGATGACAGCGCGAGCGCCCGGGATATTTCATCGGCATCTATCCCTTCATTGACCACATGGACGGGAACATCAGGTCGACGTGATCGAGTTGGTAGCCGTGCCCTGCTGGGGGTGGACGACTGAGAAGCTCTATCCCGTGTGCTTCCTCGGGCAATAGTCTGTGCGACGGCACTGCCAGACGCGCTATACACGTCCGCAGATCCATCAGTGGTATACGGAAGCGCAGGCTCTCCAAGCAAAGCCGGGACAGCCGAACTTGAACCAGAACCAGCAGTTCCGCCAGCGCCCGGCTTAGTCTTCTCTGAGCTTGCATCTTTTTTGCTGCTGTGGATGACTGCATGGGCAAAAGTGGTCGATCGCGGGCGCTGTACGGCCTTTCCCTTGCCCCGTTTTCCGGCCACCGGCCCAGATCCGGATCCAGAGTTTCTTTCAACTCCGCTACTTCCTGTGTCTCCGGTAGTGGCGTCTGCATCGGTCTGTGCGGCTTTCCGAGCCGGCCGACCACGGACTTCTTCGGCAATCTCCGCAGCAGGCTTCTTCTTCGTCTTGTCCTCTTCAGACGAGCGGCTCGACGACATGATGGTTTCGAGGGTTCCATAGGCAGCGCTTCGCCGCTTGCCGCCGTTGATCCCACCTCTGCGTCGTCTCTGGGTACGGTACGTGCTCTCGTCATCGTCTGACGGCACAGCCTGTAGTGTTGGTCCCCCGGGACTGGCTGTCCCCTTCCGCCAGCTCTTGGATCGACTCGGACCCGTGGAAGATACAAAACCGGCACCAGAGCCGTGGGGTGCCATGTGTGCCTCATACTGGTTGCTTAGACTATATCTCGACCGCGCACATATTTCAGCAATGCGGTCAAGGTCCGAGCGAATATCCGTGTTGGTCTGCAGGTCTGCCATGAACCCTTTAAAGGTAAATGCCTCTATCGGAGGCAGCTTGGCCTCGTCCGGTGCGGGGGCATTGCTACTGGAGCTCCATGACCACGGAAGAAAGCTTCCCTTTTTTACTTTAGAGCGAGCCATTCCAAATAAACTGTGAGTCAAACCCCAAGCGCCCGAGCTGGGCGCATTGTCGGTGCTATTGGATGTAGAAGCAGCAGCCGAGGCAGCTGAAGCTGGGGCTGTAGTGAAAGATGATGCAGGACGCGAGTTGGAGACTAAAGGAATGCGACGGGAAACGGCTACACGGCTGTCTGTGCGGCGGCTGCTACTTGGGCGACGATTGTGCGTTGATGTAGAAGGTGAGTTGGACGGGCCGGTATATGTGCGAACAATGACAGGCTGTGAGTAGGTGGCACTCTGTGCGCCAGTTGATTTTGTGTGGCGATGGCGGAAGACGGGCGAGGGAAAGCTACTGTTGAGCTCGCGCAAAGCAGAGGTCCGGTGTGCGACGGTCGAGTCGTCGACAGTGGTAATGTACTCGCCACTTGCGCCCACTAGGGAAGTCTCCGGAGTAGTCCTGTGGCCCGGGCCGAAGAAAAGAGGAGACGGCGAATAAGTGGTTGTGCTGGAGACGGCAGTACCCGGACGACTCTCTCGTGTTGTTGCGCCGGTTGGGGCAGCCGCAAAGGGGAATAGGGCGGTAGATGGAGAGGTATATGTAGAGGAGGACAGAGGTCGGCCACCAGGGCGAGGATTAACACGATGAGAATGAGAGTGAGAGTGTGAGTGAGAATGAGAGTGAGAGTGAGAATGAGAATGAGTGATGCCAGCTTCCGAGCTGGCTTTCTGTCTGGTAGCTGGTCCGCCAGAAGACTTGTCTAGTTGCGGCGAGGCAGCATCTCTTGGAAGATCAGAAATGTGAGAGAGGTCTGGGAGATCGCCAAAGAGAAGGGGTTTTGTGTTGGTATTTATGTGCAGAGAGTCCATCATGCACAGTGATCGGGGCAATCAAGTTCTGCTGGTCCGTCCGTCTGTCTGTCTGTCTGTCTGTCAGTACGGCATGTATGGTATGTCGTACCAATGCAAGGCCAGCTGGAGATGCAGAAGCGCTATGGCTATGAGCAGCGTCTTGATCGAATAGGAGGGAGCACGAAGGGGGGGAATGCCAACGCAACGGGACCAGCCCGAGAAGAGCGGAGGACGGAGACGGGTGGAAAAGGTAGAGTTAGGGGTAGATATGTGATAAGTAGAGAGGTAGAGAGGTAGAGAAGTAGAGAGCGGCAGAGAGGTAGAGAGGTAAATGGGTGCAGCTCAAGAGGCGAGCCCTGTCAATAGCAAGAGTCAACCGGGACAAAGAGTGTAAAAAGATGCAGAGGCGGTCAGCTCGTGTGAGAGGACATGACTGATGCGCTGTGCGCCGGGCAAAGATGCTATTTGGGATTTTATCGGGGATGCTATTGGAGATGCGGGCTGCAGAAGAGATGCAGAGAGGAGCGAGCTTGTCTTGTGTCTTGCGTCTTGCGTTGTCGATTGGCGTGTGGAATACGGCCTTGGCTGAGGTGCAGGATGCAGGCAGTATCAGTAATAGTATCAGTATCAATAACTATCAGTACAGAGTCTGATGCGGCAGTGGCCGGATTGGCCGTGCACTGTCTGGTGTGTTGTCGTGTTTTGGCTTTTTGGCTTGTTTGGCTTCTTTGGCTTCTGGTGTTTTTTGTCTGCTTCTTTCGAGTTTTGGGTTTTGCTTGAAATAGCCGCCTGCGATGTGTCGAGCCAATGCGGATGCCGATGAAAGGATCAAGGATTGAATGGATGAAAGTACTTGTGCAGCGAGCAAATACAGAATACAGAAATAGAGAAGAGACAACGCAAGATGAGACAACAACATGGACGCCGTTTATTGCTGCAGAGGAAGCTTAATCGCCGTGCCGTGTCTGGCGTGGTCGAAGTAATGCTGTGCGATCAAGCCTGTTTCAATCGCGCATGTACAATGTAGAATGCGGCAATCTGAGGTGGCGGGAAGGGGAGTTGAACTGTGAGTTGTGCGTGGGTGGTGATAAGTTGTGAGATGCAAGATGGAGATGAGGAAGACGAAGATGAGAGGAAAAGGGGCAGTTGTCAAAGGTCTGAATCGTTGACCACCTATCAGCGCCAAAAATGGAAGCAGCGAGAGCGGCAGCTGCGACCGAGATGTGTCAGTTGCGCCTTCCTGTTGAAAATGCAACTGCTGGCCTCCTGCTGCTTGCTTTTCTGGAGTTCTGGACTGCCTATAATTTTCACAAATCTCTCGATACCAAGTCGTACTCCGAAAAGGCAGATAACCACAACGCGATGAAAACTCTACAATTGTCAAAACTCAACGAGTCGATTGGCTAGGTGTGCATTATGCAGGCATATGCAGGCTGCAAGAGTCGTGGCTGCCGTTGAAAGGTCAAGCTTGGGACGACGAAAGCGGGAAAACGGGAAATGAAAACGGGAAAAGGAAAGCGCGAGTGAGGGGGCCTGCCAAAACGGTGTACCCTCCCAATACAATGTATGGGTGTGCTTCTTCGACGCCCAGAACATCGAGATGCATAATCTGTATTGCATACGGATACCTGCAGGCGATTAATTTCGATAATAAATATATATTCAACTGAATGTTTCTAGAGAATGGAGTAAGAGAGTACAAGAAATTGAGAAATGATGTTGGGGCCCAGGATGAATGCTCATAAATGCTGGCCAGCCTCCTCGACAGAACAGGCAAGAACCACTTGGCGATGCCTGCCAATTTTATATCAGATTTTACTTAAATCAACTAATATACAACGCAAATCGACAACTGCTACAATTGACGTGTCCCTACAAGTACATTGCATATCAAGCTCGGTCGGGGCAGTATTGATCTTGATGATACGGACGGTTTGCACTATTGCATGTATGCGTTGTTTATGGCAGCTGCTGCATCTCGTTATCTTATCATTTGGAGAACAGTGCAGCAGCCCCTTCGTGAAGCTGACTAATCTTTGATTTTGAGGATATTGATCTCTATATCGTGCGGTTCAAATCGTATTACTTTTAAAGGACTACCATTTTGTTGAGTTAATTAAGGCCGCGTGGTTGAGCATTGGGCGAGGCGACGACACTTGCGACACCCGTGCCAAGATCGAGCCTCGCCGCGATGCAAGTAGATTATACAACAGCCTTGGCATGGATGGTTCATCTTCAGAATCACAAGGTCAAAGAAACAAAAGATGGTATTAAACTATATCGCAACTAACAGGTAGAGGTTCTTCAGAATTCAAAAAAGACTCTTCGCAAACGGGTAGTAAGGGGAAGTGAGGCAGATAAATCAAGAAAAGAGCAAGGTCCGAGACGGAGATGACGAGGCTAGGCCTCGATCACGGTTGCGCATTGGCAGTTGGAATTGCTGACGACATCGCATCGACTCTACACCTAGGTGTGGTGTGCAATTGTGCCGTAGCCGCCGCCGCCCTGCTGGACGCGGTCGCTGTAGATGCCCGGCGCCGCGGCAGCAGTGAAGCGGCCCTCGCGTGCCTGCTCGCGACGGTCGTAGTAGATGTATTCAATGTAGAAGGCGTGGAGGTGGCCGGGCAGGACGCCAAGGCAGGTGAGGGCAATGTTGATGAGGAGGTCAGCGCCGCAGCCGGCGACAGCGTAGACGCCAAGAGGGGGGACTGTTGGTTAGTTTGTGTTGTGCCAATGAGTCTGGAACTCGAAAACTTACAGAGGACCGTGATGACGACGATCAGAATAGCGGAAGCGGCACCCATGATGGCGGTTGGTAAGTCTTTTGTTAAAATGATGGTAGAAATGGTGGCGATGGTGGTGATGGTGGTGATGGTGGTGATGGTGATGATTGTAAAAGGTGAGAGAATAAAAGATCAAAGTGAAAGACGAGAAGAGAAAAGTGCTGCCTTGATCGAGATAAGGGAGACTAGCAATTAATAGAGCATTGCGTACCGAGAGGGCGGGGAGGGATGGCAGCTGAGACAACAAATAGCTACTCTGTACGAATCGCCATTCCTCACTATTGTCATCACTGTATCGATCTAGCAGCTATGCAGCATAGCATGGAGCTACGTCAGAGACTAGGGTGGCACAGCATGACAAAGGTGACCAAGGCCGAGACCAAGGCGACGCGGCGACTAAGCGGCCGCCCAAAGCTGGCCACGAAAGCTCACAGCCTGTAGTTTTCAGGCGGCATACTGGTGTCTATTTAATTAAGACTAGAAATGCAACCACGGTGCAATCTGCCTCTAATTTCGTCGTCCGAGCGAGGTGAACTGCATCCAGCCGTTTTACAGAGTGCATAACTGTGTAAGGTGTGTCTGTCAGGTAATCGAGTCTAACGCCTTGATATAAGGAGCACACGTTTCAGAGATATAATGTATCAAGAGAAAACAAATAGTGATGTCGGCTTCAGATGTGGCCAATGACGTAGTGATGCACGTGCTGGTTGATGCTGCACATGAGAGGGGCGGCAATCTTGCAGTGTTTACAGCCATTATCGCTATTATTTGTTATTATCGAACTATTTGCCTGAATTGGGTGGCTCAATGTTATTCGGTTGCTGCTGAGATGTACACGTGAAGTTGGTCACAACATGGCAAAACAGAGGCCGCAAGGCTGTGTCTTATTTTGCCACCAAACTTCTATGTGGTTTTTTGTAAGAATTATTTTGTATATATTTATATTGAGGTAGCATAGCAGGGTTTTTTTTTAAGCTTCAGTCTTGTAGTTGTTGCTTTTTCAAAATAATTGACGTTAAAATATATCAAAAATATAAAAGAAAACAGACAGCCTTATGCTCGGTTCACACGATTGGATTTTCCAAAAAGGGGAAAACTGCTGAAACTAAACTAAAGCCTTTAGAAAACAAATGCAAAAAAATCAGCCAAAAGTGAAATACAGAAAATAAGTAAAACAAACTCGATCAAGCCTGGGACACTTCTGACGCTGTGATACCCTCAGGGTCCGTCCGCGTCCGGCTTGCCATGCCAGCATAGAACCACCGCTGCGTAGTGATATTCAAGCTTGCAAGACACTCTGATATAGCTTGAGGTTGTTTAATATCTACTTCGTAACTTGAGCTTGACGTGAGCATGGCTTACGATGAACTTGCTAGATGGCCTATGTGAATGAACAGCAAGATAGAAAGATGACACATCACACATGCTAAATTGCAGCAAAAAGGTTGATAGTGCCTGCCGTTCCGGGAGTAAAGAGGGGCTTCACGCGCAATACGTCCTTGCAAGATACAGTAGCTGCGCTGTATAAATAGAAACAGAGCAGTTCTGCGTGTCTTACCTGCCGCTCGCTTGCGCATACGGCGGCCACGGCGTTTTGCTGTGCTCTCGGTTGCTCTTTCCATGTGTAGGGCCATCTCAGACAGGTCACTGAATTTGCTACACTTGTTGGAGAATTGAGAAGGTGCGACTGTGCTGCCTTGTCCCAACTAGGCATTGCAAGCAAGACAGGCACTCTCTCTGCAATTGTTCAATCCATCGAGAGATCGATTGAATGCGAATAAAAGATGGCACCGGGATGAAGACGAATATCCCTGTAAAATAGAAACATAAAAAGTACAAAACAGATAAACTACAAAGTACTTGTACAGTACCCTGACTTCCTAGCTCGGCCAGGGTCCCTATACCCCACCACTGCCGTTGGACACCGGCCCAGCTACGTTGGGAAGGAGCGACCAGGAAGAATGCTGCAGCCAGCCGACAGCCCGGCGAGCCTGAGTAGAGCATGAATGTGACGGACTGTGTTCACAGAGTCCCATCTTCTAATCTACGCAGTATAGATATGCTCCAAGTCATATCACGAATGCTGCACTTGTTGCTGTCCGACTGGAAAGACCAGAAATACATCTTGCCTTTTGGGGGTGCTTTTTCATCAGCATCTCATCAGCATCGTGCACCTTGGCATCCTCCATCGCACCTGCCTCATCCATCATCTTCAACTCAAATCGACGGCCAAACACCACCAATTTATCAATTAAACTTGCCCATTAATTAATCAAATTCATGAACAAATTACTCTGTAATTATCTCCATTTTCCTCGCGTCGTCTCTAGCGCCTCGCATGCTCTCCCAGGGAAGGCACGAACCGCTAAACACACCCAGTCCACTGTAATCGCCCACCGCCTTTAGCACTTTAGCTCTTTTCCACAGGACCACGCTCATTTTACCTATTATTTTCGTATTTTTATTTTCACTAGTTTTTTAACGCTCTCCACGCACCGTCAGGCGTGCCTTCCCGTTCCCACGTCCTCCTTCCTTCCTCGACACCTTGTCTCCTTTCTCTTTCCTGGCCTTCCGTGCTTTGCTCCTCTTTGGCCTTTGTCTGATCGCCTCCTTCTCTCCTGTCTCCTGTCTCCCTCGGATTTCATCTCCTTTTCATATCTTTGTTGCTTCGACCTCGACATCTCTAGATCTGCTTCGCCCATCCCGCTTTGGAGCACCCTTCTTCCGTGGCCCCCCCTATTATTGGCTCTATCCTTCTCAACCGACCCCTTAAAGGCAGTCTCTACAACAGACTCGTCTTCCTCCTCGACTTGTCCAACTTCCTCCTCCTCTGTCGACCACCCCGACTTTGACAGTTGACTTGACGTTTTGCCGTTTGATAGCCAACCCGCCATTCGCTACCGCCAACAGACCTCTTCTATATACCCTTCTTCTTTGGTGCGTCCACCGTTGCGTTGCCCGGTCCCTCTGCCGCCCGCACCCCATTCGCCGCACAACAACACCCTTTCCAAGCTTCAAAGCTTCACTCTGTCTCGAGAGCTCCCTCTAATTGTCCCATAGGCTCCCATACTCAATCCTCGACCGACATTGTCCCTGAGCTTTATCCTCAACTCGTCTGGGTATGTTTTATTTGCTTCGCAGACATCCTTGCCTTAACACGCCGATACCTCTTTGGCCGCCTTCTTCCTCGCCACCCCCCGACATCTGCCATCCCCAGCGGCTTCAGAGCTTGCTATCTACATAAAGAACAGCTTTCCTGTTGCTGTGCCTGTCCCCCTCCTTTCTGCCTGTCACGGCCATCCCCCTTTCCCCACCGCTCAATGCCGGCCTCGCTTCAATATCTCGGAAACCCTCGGTCCCCTCAACCTGTCCCCCTCGACTTGTCCTCCGTTGCCCACAGCTGTCCAGCTGTCCGACTGTGCCCCGGCCCCCCTGCCTGTTCTCCTACCATTCTCAAACACCCCTAGTCATCCAATCACTGTCAATGCATGCCGATCTGTGGTCTCTCTACTAACTCAATCTCACAGCCTTGTCTACTGTCTACTCAATTATCAACATTATCAACTCTCCCACCTAACTCGACCCATCTCCAACCACAATGTCAAGCAACCAACAGGCACCTCTGTCTATTGACAGATATGTCGTCATCCACGTCGCCACCACCTGTGACGAGCACGGTGTCTATGTCACCAAGGACTCCGCCGAGGTTATCGAAATTGGCTGGATCCTGCTGGATGCCAACAACATTGAGGAGGTATGTCGCTTGCCTTGACTTTAACCTCAATAAGCATCAATGCTGACTGACTTTTAGCTATACCGCGAGAGTGTCCTGGTGAAGCCGATAAATACCCCCATCACACCCCTCTGCAGTAAGTTCTTTATTGTGTCTTTTTCTTTTGGTCTCCCACAGAGCACAAACTAACCCCATCAGCGAGTTTGACTACCTTGACCTGGGAGCATGTCCGCAACGCCGGAAGCTTCCGCGACGCCATCAACCGCTTCGATGCCTTTGCCTCCGAACACCTGACCTCCCAGAACCTCGACTTTGTCTTTGTCACCCTTGACGCCTGGGACCTTCGCGTCCAGCTCCCCCGTGAGGCCCGCGACAAGGCCGTTGTCCTGCCTCCATACCTCCAGCACTCACGCACTTTTGACCTCCGTCAAGAGTACCAGAGATGGCAGCAGCACCACCCCGAGTCGCTGCCCTTTGGCCCTTCTTCCCTCGCCAACATCTGTGCCGCTCTCGAGGTTGAGGCTGTTCAGTCTAGCGCCCCTATCAAGCACAACCTGCCCTTCCACCTGCAGGCCCTGGCCCCCGCTTCTCCCCGCAGAGCAATGGAGGAGGCCGTTACTCTGGCCCGCGTTCTTCGTGGCCTGATCCAGAAGTCCAAGCCTTCTCACGAACACGCCGACGTCCTGGCTCGCCCTATGGATGCTCGCGCTGATGTCCGTGCTTTCCTGTCTGAGCGCAGCAAGGTTCTGCACATGTCTGGACTGCCCCACGACACCACCCAGTCGGAGCTCGAGAGCTGGTTCACCCAGTTTGGCGGCCGCCCCATTGCCTTTTGGACCCTCCGCACCCCCGAGCAGCACAAGCCTACCGGCACCGGCTTTGCCGTCTTTTCTTCTCACGAGGAGGCTGCCGAGAGCCTGTGCATGAACGGTCGTGCCCTTAATGAGAAAGCCATTGAAGTCTCCCCCTCTTCCAGCCGGGTGCTGGACCGTGCCGGCGAGATCCTCACGCCCTTCCCTCCCAGCAAGAACCGTCCCCGTCCCGGTGACTGGACCTGCCCCTCGTGCGGTTTCTCCAACTTCCAGCGCCGCACTGCGTGCTTCCGCTGTTCCTTCCCTGCTGTCGGCACTGGCCCGACTGGCGACATGGGCGGCGGCTACTTCTACGGCCCTCAGGGTATGATGCCTCCCCAGCAGCACATGAACCACCACAACCACGGCCACCACGGCCACGGTCACGGCCACATGGGTGGTGGCGGCCACGGCGGTGGCCGCATGGGTGGCAGTGGTGTCGTTCCTTTCCGTGCGGGTGACTGGAAGTGTGGCAACGAGGCTTGCGGCTATCACAACTTTGCCAAGAATGTCTGCTGTCTGCGTTGTGGTGCCAGCCGTGCTAGCGCTGCTATCGTTGCCGACTCTGGCTATCCCTCCAACATGGACAACTCTTCTTCCTTCTCCATGAACCAGGGTGGCATGGGCGGCAACCCCGGCCCCGGCCCCTTTGCCTCGGGTGGTGGCCCCTTCTCCACGGGTGGTGGCTCGAGCGGCTACGGACTGCCCTTCCCCGGCCCCCAGAGTACCTATGCTCTGCCCGCTGGCCTCGGTGGTAACAACTCCACCCCCTACCCTGCTTTGAACACCCAGTTTGGCGGTCCTGCCGCTGGTGCTCACTCTGCTGGCCCTTTTGATAGCCGTGCTGCTGAGGCAGCTTTCCAATCTGCTACCAACGGCCCTGCTTCTGCTGGCCCGTCGAACAACTTTTACGGTCAGGGCGAGAGCGACCTTGCCTTTTTGTCCTCGGGCATGAGCAGCCTGGGTGTGCAGTCTGGTGACAACCACAAGAACGGTTCTGGCCCATCCAGCAAGTCGCCGGCCTAGAGCCGCCGGTCTTTGGACAGCCCGCCGTACAGCGGCCTAGAAGACGAGAGCGAGTGGAAATAACAGACGTATGGATGGATCCCACGGGATTGAATGCATGAACGAAACGAAACGAAACGAATGAACAAGAACGAACACGAACGACTGGACAGACTGAATTTACAACATGGGAGGCGCTACGGCATTGCTGGTGTTAACGGGGTGGTTATTGCATTCTTTTGATTTTTTCAAATCTTGGACCCGGCTTTGCTTTTCTACTTTTGGGCTTCTGGGCGTTGTTGGCCAGACTCTATTCTCAAGACAAGAGCTATTTGGGTGCCACGGCGCAATTCCTTGTTTGGTGTTAAGTCTTTTGTTTTGATTCCCTCGACAGCCTCACTTCATCTTCATCTTTCATCACTGTCGGCATTTTCGGCTCAATCTTTACTACTTCTTCTTTCTTCTCTTATATTCATCCTCCTCTCCTCCTTCATCTTTTCCAACTTCTCAAAACGGGAGTGTGTTGGCAATCTTTTTTTTATCTGCTTGTTTGTTTCATACTTTTATATTTCTTTTCTTTTTTTCTTCTTTTTTCTTCATTCTTTATTTTGGCAGGCTTGGGCACATGGACTGGGCAGGGACGGCAAAATTTGAGCGGGCGATCTGATCTGTACAAGGTGGGCATACAAAAAAGGAACGGGAAGCGAAACTGCAAACTGCAATCTGCAAACTGGATGGTGTCGGTGATTCATTTCTCTTTGATTTACTTTTTTTCAACTATTATTTGATGTTTTATTCATTTTGTTGTTGACATTGTTTTTGCTTTCATCTCTAATACTGCTATCATTGTTATCATTGCTCTCTTTCGTCTTGTTCTCGTCATGGTTGTTGGCTTGTTGATGATGCCTGTCAACTCGACTTGATCGGATCTCCATGCGATGCACACACACCACAACTACTCACAAGGTGCTACCTGGCCTCATCAAACCTGTTCTCCATCACCTACCGTTGTCGCTTTTCGTTTAATGTTTTCATGTTTGGCTCGGGCTTTTATATTGGGGCGGGAAGCGAGGCGTCGAGTCTGCATTATTCCAATTCACATCAGTTCTTCATAGAGGCATAAGAATCAGTGACTTATTGCATCAGTGCTTCAAACTTGCTCAATCTTTCTAATCTGACTTGTTATCGTGTTATATTAACTCCCATTGCGAATATACTGACAAGCAAACAGAGTCCAGGACCATATACGACCATCTGAGTGTAGATATGCAGTACATCAAGATACAATATAATACAAAACACAAAACACATACGCCTACAACTCTATAGCAAACACCTCGCCCCGGATCACGGCATCGAGTCGCTTGGTCAGGCTGCGAACGAGCACAGCAAGGCGAGCATGGATACCGGCGTCGGTGGTTTGTGCAAGCTTTGTCTCCGCATTGCGCAAGCGCAGCGCGAGCCGCACAACCTCTCTTCTCAAGCCGTACTCGGGGACTAGCACTTCCTGGGGGGTCGGCTGGAGCGGTGCGGGCGGGTCGGGGATTGTGCTCCCCTGACTGGAGTTGCCGCTGCCTGTGAATGCAGGCGCGGGCTCAGGGTCGTCGTCCAAGCCATCCGTGCCATCCAAGTCGTCGAGGTCGTCGAGGCCATCCATGTCCATGTCATCCATGTTGTCATCATCTTCCATCTCATCGTTATTCATGTCCTCGAGGACGGTCCCAACCTCGTCGAGGAATTGGTCCCAGTGCTCCATCTCGTCCTGCTCATACGTCATATCGGCCTGGGCGAGCAGGGCCTCGTCCACCTCGTTCTGCTCCTCAATGGCCCACGCAACACTGGCGCTGATGATTTCCTGCTGGTGGGTCGACAGATTGGGTGCTACGCTCTGCGTGTCGATAGGGTGGGATGAAGGCATGTTGATGCTCATGCCTGCAGGTATAGTCGACGCCGCCAATGCATCTTCGTCAACAAAGGAATCGTCATCTTCGTCATAGGACACGGGGTTGTTGGTGTCCTCCATGGTCGAGCGGATCGCCCAGCCTTGTCTCCTCGTGCGTTCCTGCTGGTTCATGTACCACACATCGAGCTTGTCACGCCGTGACAAAGTGTCATACCGGTCTTTGAGGACTTGCCAGGGCTTCCAGTCGGTGCGCTTAAACGGAACATTGCCACAGTACTTGGACAGCCGGGTCTCGGAAGTCTCGTACACATCGCTGTCGTCGGCGTCCACAATCGCTTTGATCTTGGCTTTTTCTGCAGCAGAAATCTCGTCGCCATCTGCATCGGTATCGGAATTGGTTTCCGGAGATTGGGGCGAGCCTGTATAGTCCTCATCGTCCGACATGTATAGCTCTTCAATCGTTGGCACAAGGTTCCGGCCGGTCGTGAAGTCGCGAGTACCCCAGACAGGCATGTACCGCATGTGAAGTCTCAGATCAAAGGGATCTTCTGGGCAGTTCTGGCGACGCCGGTTAGCTTCGAGAACAACTAGCTCGTCGGGCCGAAGAAGGTGCTGTGTGCCAAGACCCCAGCCTTCGAGGTGGCCGACACCCATCTCCCACACGGGCACGGCGTAGATTGCATCCTCCAGAGTCTGTTGGCGTAGCTTTTCATTGTGCTCTTTTGCAAGGCGTTTGAGCAATTGCTCTTCATCAGAGCTCAGAAACAAATCAAATCCACTGTCTTCTGACAAGTTGTCGACGTCGACGTCGGACCGCACATGCTCAAAGACTCCCCCAACACTAAGTGCCGCCCTGATGTCGTGGCCTGTGATGGGGCCAATTTGACCTAGAACGCTTTGGCCAGAGGTCTCGTTCACATTACCGGAGCTGGGCCCGGTCTGTTTGCTATTGTGAAGACGGGCTGCTGACGGGATGTAGTCGTAGCGGACTTTGAGCTCAATAACTTCCTGGGGCTTGCGGAACGCCTTGCCCCGTAGCATGCTCCAAAGAACATCGAGCCCGCCGCGCTGACCGAGAAGAGTCTCTATGAGCGAGCACTGTGCGCGCTTCTTTGAGTTTGCATTCCTGTTATCTGCGGCGGCATCTGCGCCTGCATCTGCATCTGTCTCATTTGGACGCAAATGACCTGGGCCTCGGATCGGGTTGCTGAAGTGCATCTCGAGCTTGACACGAAACATCTGCATGACCAGCAAGTCTTGATCGGTGAAAAGGCTCTCGTCCCGCATGAACAAAGCCCGACCACGGTTTGTTGGAATGTCCATGAGGAACCACATTTTCATGAGGGCGGATGGCGCAGTCTCTCTTGGCAGGCGATGGCCAGCACGTGCTAGGACGGCGATGATGTCACGGATCTTGCGCTGCCGGCTCACGAGCATGTTAATGTACCGGAACGTGGGCGCAAAGACCTTTGGCTTACCAAGGGGAACTGGTAGCTCGATAGTAGTTGCCTTGTACATGGTCCACGGAAAGGTTGCAATTGCATCGGGCGCGGCAAACAAGCGGGCAAGATACAGAACGTTGGACTTGAGGTCACTGTCCAGCGTTGTTTTGAAGACACGGCTGGTGCGGTAGAGCGCGAGAATGTCCTTGAATGTCAGGAACTGGCAGACGTGGAAGATGAGATGTGAGCACGAGCTGATCGAGCTGATGAGGTCAAAAGTGGCGTCAACTGGTCGGGCGCCAGCTCCTGGGAACTGGATAGAAAATTCATTGGCATTGCTGGCGTCCGCGGGGACGAGGTGCTGGAGCTGGAACGTGCTGGTTTGGCTCGGCAATTGCATGACGTCGATGAGCCGTCTCTTCTCGGCTGGCGGCGAGTTCTCGTCCGACTCTTCGCCCTCGTGGCGACGCTTTTGACCCACGGCTTCTTCGCTGGCGCCCGTGCTGCGGCCGGTGGGTTCTTGACAAGTGCTCTTGAAGTACTTGGTCCAAGCCAGGACAGTTCCGGGCTTGCAGGGAGTGAGGCTGGCCTTGGAGACACTGCCATTGAGATTGCGGCGCAGTGCGAGGCTCTGGGTGAGAACTTGAACCGAGGTCCGATCCAGTGTGATGTTGCCGACAGCATTTAGTTCCTGCTAGGAACGTGCAGCACGAGCCACCCACACATCTCTTAGGACGCGCAAAGCGTTTTGAAGTCTTTCCATAGGTGGCCCGGATGGGTCGAGTCTTTGCTGAGATGTACCGAGTTCATCAGCTGCCTGGCTGTTCCTGTAAGAAACAGAGGCCTCGAAATCATCCAACGCGGTGGGGATTGAGGATACTTTGGCTATCATCTGACGTCGGGTACACTGCATGATGTGATCGACAGAGCACCTGTAGACATCATCAGAGGGACATGTTGAGGATGGGAGCGAGACTGGAGGCAGAGTGAAAGGAGGCAAGGCGGTCGGCTCTCCGGGGACAGGACTGCTACTTCCACTCGAAGAAGAAGAGAGCATCTGCGGCCTGCGACTTGAGATTGCCGCGAAGTCAGGGAAGCGGCCGCCAAGACCGGGCGTTGGGAGAACAGCCGACGAGTCTCCGGGAAGGTTGTCAATGGCTGTGGAAATCTTGCCGAGATCTAGAGGTGCGGCAGGCTCTTTTCTGTTACCCGGAGGAAGCGGCCGCGAGAAGTCCATTGTTGTGAGGTTGAAGCAGGTACAATAGGCAGGAAACAGTATACGGCGACGAAGAGCAGTTGAGGGAAGAGTCTGCGAAGAGTGAGGTAAAGATTGGGAAGAACAGTAAGTGCAAGAAGATTCGAGCTGTTGATATAGAGACGAGTGAAAGGCGAGGTGGATCCACGTGAGCTGTTTACAAAGTCATTGGCAATCTCGTGAATAGAACTAAAGGAGAAGGTGCACTCTGAATAGGACAATAATGGCAAGAACGACGTGATGTAAAAGTGGAACAATAGCAAGCGTTACCTTACCCTCCATTGAAACGGCAGGTGCGATGAGTTCAAAAGGCAGGCGCGATGTGCTTGTGACACACTGTATTCTCTCAGCTGACGTCGGAAGGAAGGAGCGGACGGTTGAGGTCGACCGATGTAAACTGGCTTAGTAATATATCACGACTTGACGGCACCACGCCATACGAACCAGCGGGCAAGACGGCACCGGGGGCAGAGTATACTTTTAAATTCAGATGTAGCTGTACTACCAATAGCAGACTGTATCTGCATGTGTGTTGTAGAAGCCAGGATGACGCTGGAACGAGACAGAGAGGTAGACGACGGCTTTGAGCCAGAGTAGCAGCACCTGAATATGAGTCTACCGTCATAGACGGGTCTTGAAGGCTCCTTCTGTCTCTCTGCCTTCTCCATGTCCTTTCTGGCCTTCCACAGCAGCCGTGATACGCCAAGAAAGAGCACAAAATGGCAAACAAGATACCCCTAACCCGTGAGAACAAGATATGAACGAGACAAACGACAAACGATAGATATCAGAAAGAAAATGTGTAGACCAACAGCAGGAAGCGCAGATGAATGGACAGGAACTAGAATAATCAAACAATGAGACACACGTGGTGGCTGCAATGGTAATCACTTGACCCTACTCCATCTCCTCTGACGGCAGGTTGGCATCGTCGCGGCCAACAATCGAGTCGGCCACCTTCCAGATCTGCAGCAGGTTGTCCTCGGCAGCACTGCACACCAGCCACGAGTTGGCCGGGTCTGGGTTCCAGCTAAAGTCTGCCAGGTGGTTCGTGTGACCGCCGTGCATGAACAGCAGCTCCGGCACGCCGTCCTCCTGGTCCTCGGGCAGCAGCTCCTCGCCAACACGGCTGAGGTCCCAGAAAATGATGCGGCGGTCGTACGAGCCACTGCCCAGGATGGCAGGCTCGTGCGGGTGCCATGACAGCGACGTCACTGCGTCCTGGTGGCCCTCGAGCGTGTGCACCTTCTCGCGCACGTTGCGTAGATCCCACAGACCAATGGTCTTGTCGGCCGACGCCGTGGCCACAATGTACTCGCTGGTGGGGTTGAATGCCAGTGCGTTGATAGCGTCGCTGTGGCCGTCGCGCGCAACCAGGGCGGCACGGTCGTCGACGGATTGCCGCACATCCACGACCTGCAGGGTAAGGTCGTCCGACACACTGCCGACAAAGCTCTTGGAGATGGGGTGGTACTGCACGTCGTTGACGATCTGCGTGTGGTGTGTGAAGCGGCGCGACGGCTTGATGATCTTGCTGCCGGCCGTGGCCGTCTTGAGATCCCATAGGCACACCGTCGTGTCCTCGCTACCCGACGCCAGACAGCCCGCCTCGTGCGGGTTCCACGCCAGACCAAAGCCCTCCTGCTTGTGACCAATCAGCTCAAACTGCGGGTTGACGGTGCCAGTGGGCGTCAGGCTGTGCTTGGTGCGGTCGAAGATGAGCACGCGGCCGTCGACACACAGCGTGGCCAGGATGTCGGGGTTCTGAGGTTGGTAGCGCGCCTTGTTGACCTCCTGAGGGTGGTCGATGCGCTGCACAATGTTGAAGCTAATTGCGGGCGCGGCGCCGCTGCCGTTGGCCGCGCTGTTGCTGCCGCTGCCGCCGTTGTTGGCACCGCTGCCATTGGAGCCCTTGTTGCCGTAACCACCGATCTCGCCGCGCTCCTCGTCGTAGTCGACCGGGTTGGGGTCCGTGAACATGGGGATCGAGACCTCGGCGATCTGCAGGTAGTTGGGCATGCCCTCGGATGTGTGCGTACCGAGCAGCATGCGGTATTGACGCGCCTTCTTGTCCTCCTGCACCTTGACGTCGGGGAACCATTGTGTCGTGAGAGTCGGCCAGGGGAGGGCGTTGCTTGGAGGGGGTCAGCTTGCGCCTCGTAGATCAGATCGCATTGTCGCAGCACTCACCTGAGGATCATGTCGTAGAGGAAGGGGCTGTTCTTCTTCCAGAGCTTGTACTCTAAGCTGTCAGTAGATGTTCAGATGCTCTCGAGGTGTATCTGGGTCCCTCGTGCTCGTTCATGAGCATCCCAGCACCCAATGGCTAGCACTTACCTTCGTTGATCAACCGCTGCTCCTGCTCAACAGACTCTTCCACCGCCATTTCGACTGCATTCTCGTTAGCAAACATCCTCGGGATTGGGCGCCATTGTGCAGCTGCCATGCTGCCGCCGCCGCATCTCTTCAATCTCCAAACATACCATCGACGTCGTCTACCACGGGCGCCGGAGGGGCCATTTTGGACGAGAGCTGTGTAAGGTAGATATATGTAGTTGCGATTGGTAGTCAGAGAGGTCGTCGTCGTCAACGTCAAAGCCGCGGTTCGGATGCAAGGTAGTTGAAGAATAAATAATAAAAAGAGGGGAGAAGTATGGAGAGACGAGGACTAACAGGCAGGACGCTCAGGCACAGGAGCACAAAGCACCAAAAGTCCAAAATGGGGACCAGCCAAACGACAACCGCGACGGCTCGCTCTTTCCCTTTTGGCCCAGTAGCGCACGCTAAAGTCGCGTAAAGTGGACTACACCAAAAGGCGGTGATCAGCGGCAGAAACACGAGTTGAAGCTCAAGGAGCTAGCTCCATCGCGGCATCTCATTGGCCGCCTGACAGGCTTAGTCATATTTCGACATAACCACGCACGTATCTCGTCTTGTCACTCTTTCACAATGCATGGGTTGACCGATGGGAAGAACTGTGAATTTATAGACTCGCCAGAGGCTAGGATTTAAGACGCCCGTAAACGCCCGCTATTGAAACCTTTTCCATCCCATAGTGTATTCCCTTTTCCTATCCATGTTTTCCTTAACCGATACCAGAAATGCCAATCCTGGGGTAGTATGCAACATCTAAATAAAATTTCATCCAAATGCTCTTCAAGCAGGAGGAGCAGCAGGAGTTGTCGTCGGGGCGCCAGATGATTTACCCTGGCCGCCACCATTGCCGCGACCACGGCCACCACGACCACGACCACGGCCTCCGTTACGGCCACGGCCACCTCCATTGCTAGGGTTAAGGTTCGCAGGAGCAGGGACAGCGTTGTAAGAGACTGACGTCGCCTGCTCAAACACAGCAGTAGCCTTGACGGCAGCCTGCACGGCTTCGGCACTCTGTGCGCCACCACGGCCACCGCGGCCACGGCCACCACGACCGCCACGACCGCCGGCCTGCTGCTGCTGCTGCTGAGGCTGCTCGGACGAGCCGGGTGCAGGGCGGTACACAAGCGTGCTGGGCTCGAGGTTAGTACCCGGGCGAGGGCCAGGGCGAGACTGCTCGTGGGCCTGGCCACCGCCGCGAGCGTTGCCGTTAGCATTGCCGCCGCGGCCACGACCACCCGCATTGCTAAGGGCACCGCGCCAGCCGCCACGGAGGGGTGCAGGAGCAGGAGCGTCGCGGTACTGGCGTATACCAGCGGCATTAGCACCATTGCGTCCGCCATTCTGACCGGGAAGAGCAGTGAAGGGAGCTGACGGCTTGCGCTCAGAAGCAGCGCGCGAGCTGGCAACGACCTGCTGGTGGGTCAGGTTCAGGACAGACGAGGCAGGAACCAGCTGGCCGCGGAAGGCAGGGCAGCGGTCGCCCAGTGTGGTACCACTCATAAAAGTTGCGTCGAACACGACATCCAGGAACTTGGTGGTGGCAGTACGGCTAATACCGACAACGGTACCGCGCTGCGCAATAGGCACCTTACCAGAGTCTTGCACGTAGACGACACGGTCGCCAAGCATAAAGTCCTGGTTACCGAGGCGCTGCTCTGCATCCGATGGCTTCAAAACGGCATTACGGGGCACGTTCTTGATGGACTTGGTCTCGGTCGGCGCAAACGCAAGCTGGGCATCGTCGGCAGCCTGGGCAATTTGCGCAACAACTACAGAGTCGAGCTGCTCAGCGTCGAGCGGCACGCGCTCCAGCTTGCTGGTCTCCAGCGACTTGAGCCATGCGCCAATCTCCTTGACACGTGCTGCCGCGGTAGCCTGGTCGGGCCAGATGTCGGTGTCCTTAATATCACGGTTCTGGGGTAGGTACTTCAGGCCGGCAAAGAAGTCGGGGAACTTGACCATGTATTGGGCAATCAGCTGCACGGCCGCTGTGCTAAACTCCCAGCCACTCGCCGACTTGCGCGAGTAGCCCAGCACCTTTTGCTTCTTGCCCTCGAACTTGAGGTTGAGACCCAGGTTGACCTTGAGACTGCCGCCGACAGCGAAGACGAAAAAGGACGATGTGACCTTGCTCAGCGACAGCGGGTGCATATCGAGGGAACGGGCCACGGCAAAGGATGGCTGGTAGCGGTTGGTGCGGTCAGCAAGCTGCACAATCTTGTGCGAAAAATCGGGCTCCTTCTTCTGCAGAACAGAGACAACGACTTCCATGCGGTTGCCGTTGTGGCCAACAATTCCCAGCGGGCGGCCGTAGGAAAAGTCGCCGAGGTAAAAGGCGTGCGAGCCGATGGGGAACTCCTCTGCGATGGGGAGTGCTGCGCGCTCGATGAAACGCTCGTCCTCGTTGACGACATCGTCGACAATGACCTGGGTGGCGAACGTAGTCTCCATGGACGGGACCTCGGCGTACTCCTTAATAGTTGCGCCGTCGTCCGTCTTGGTCAGACCGCGCAGCATGTGGACGTGCACAGTCGACTCAATGGGGCCGGTCAAGATGGCAAGATGCTTGCTGTAATGGTCCTCGATCTGGCGAGCCTTGGAGTTCCAGTTGTCAAGCTCACGGCCGGCGTGAGGAGTCTGAACAACGAGGCCATTGTCATCCAGAGTGTAGTTGAATAGCTCGTCCGAGACGCGCACAATCTTGGCCTCCTGCAGGAAAGGGTAGCCGACGTGGCAGCGCTTGCCAAGCTTCTTCTTAGCAGCCTCGACGCTGGTGCGAGCATCTGTGTCCGTGAGGTTGATGACCATGCTCTGGTTGCGGCTCTCCTGCTGGAAGACGTTGACGCCGTGGTAGCCGAGCGCAGCAAAGTATGGCAGTGTGTGCAGACTGGGGAAACCGGCCAGAGCAGACGCATTGGTGAGGGCGCCACCAGTCAGGTCGTGAAGGTAATCCAGGCCATCCGTGGGCGGCAGCTCAAAGATGTTCATGATACAATGGCAGTGGGGAATGTCCGGGAAAATACCAGTGAACGACGAAGGGTAGACAAAGTCGGCATCGCTCAGGTATGCAAACTCAATGGGGGCACCAAACTCGTTGCGGGCCTTCTCGTCGTCGGAAAGCAGTAGGTTCTTGGGTGCCATGGCGTCCAGGAGACGTTTCTCATCAATGAAGGGAATCTTGACGACAGCCTCCCACTCCATCTTTTTGCCGTTCATGTCTAGCTCAAAGTCGCGCGGGTAGAAATCGATGATGGGCGATGACTCTTCGGTCATCAGGCCCCAGTAGATTTGGGGCACAATCTTCTTACTGCGGTCAGGCAGCACACCCATGAGCTGCTCAAAAGGCCGGAAGGGCTGACCGAGCTTAAAGTCGAGGTCGGCGCCCAGGCCCTTGATGACATCGGAAATGAGGGGCGAGTAGTGGTATTGGTAGAACCAAGGCCACGAGGCAATGCCTCGGTAGTAGTAGAACAGGACCCATTGCAGACCCTGGACGTAGTTCTCGCACAGCGTGCGGACCTCGCCGGTGATTTGGGAGTCAGACCAGTGGAACTTGTCCTTGTAGTAGTTGTCCTTCCACTGCTGGAACTTGAGCATGTACAGGTCCTCGAGGGCGGCCTGGCTCTCCTCGGCGGTGATGTCCACAACGTCGGCAGTGTCGTATTTTCTGACGACACGCGACACGGCCAGCTGGGCCTCCTCTTCATCGCTGTCGTCATTTTTGGTGGCAATGCGATCAGCGGGGAAGGACAGAATGAGGTGACGGCTGCCGGCGTCGTCCTGGTCTGTGCGCCAGTCAATTTTCAGACTGTCGGCCAGATCCTGGACAAACTTGCGGTCGTCCTCCTTGAGGTCGGTACCCAGGTCGAGGGCCTCCTCGGTCGGCTTGCCCACAAACTTGCGGAGCTTCTGTTTCCAGAGCTCCTTTTGGAATGTGGTGACGGTAAGCTTGCCCGGGGCGCTTTTGGCGGGCGCTGCCGGGGTGGGCGCAGGGGCCGGGGAAGCAGCGGAAGCACTCTTGTTGCCGCGGCCGTGCTTGCCCTTCTTCTTGTCGACGGCAATGGTCAGACCTTCGGTAGCAGGCACATGGCTCATAAGCTTGGCCTGGAACCACTTCTCGCCCTCGATCTCATGCTCGAAGAACCGGAACTCCTCGCGGGAAAGCTCCTCGAGAAGCAGGCGGAGACGCGGGATGTTGACCTGGCCACCCTCGTTGATGTAGCCGTCGCATTGTGGAATGACTCGCTTGTAGATGGCAAACATTGTTGCCAGGGCGCCCTCGTTAATGTGAAGGCGCGGCAGGTTGGGCAAGAAATCGTTGCCAATAAAGAAGGCCATCAGGATGAAATCATCAATGATGCGCTCGAGGTTGAAGGGGAACTTCATGAGACCTTCCTGCTTGAGCTCCTGGAACTCCAGCTCGAGGTACTCGCGGACTATGCACAGGTGCATGAGATAAAAGTTCTGGTGCTCCAGCTCCTTTGACTTTGCACGCGACTGGCGGCCAAAGGTGACCTCCTCACGCAGGAGACAAAAGTGAGGGTCGTGGCTGAGCAGACCCAGCATGATCAGATCGGCGTCGAGGCCGTACAGACAGTGGCGGACGTTGGAGTTGTACTCCTTCTGTGCCTTTGCATTGCGGATGTACTCCATGATCTTGTGCTCACCCTCACCGGGCACGTCGTGACCCGATAGCACAACCTTGCAGCGCTGCCAGTCCTTGTCCTCGCTGACCTTCTTGTTGACAAAGTACTTGAGCTGGTTGGATAGCCGGGCCATGAAGTCGGTACCGGGCGTGATACAGTTGCTGTCAAAGGGGTCCTCGGTGGGCATCGTCTGGCCCTCGGCAATGGCCTTTTTACGGGCAATCTCTGCATCAAGCGCCGTCCGGAAACGACGCGAGCGTTGCTGGTTCATCTTGGCACGAGGAGCAACACCATCGATGGCCATGAAGAACATCTGCTTGGGCTTGATCTTGCCGAACAGGTGCTCGATGTAATTGAAGATTCGTATGATCATTTCCTCCTCGCTAACACGTGTTGTTGCATCGTCGGAGTCGCTGTGTGTACAGTTGTGGATGATGCCGTTCATGTCGAGGTAGAGGCAGTCGAACTCGGGGATGCGGTTCTCGGCGATCAGTTGTGAGATGGCCGGATACCGCTCGGATATCCAGCGGAAGAACTTGGGGACACCCATGGTTACGGTAGGTGAGGATGTTGGAGTTGAAGTGAAGAGAGAAAGGTAGAGAGAAGCTGGTCAGATTCTCGTCGGATTTCGTTTTCTCGTTTCTTGATGCTCGATCCTGTCAGGATGCAATCGTGGCTATTCCGCTGCAGTGGCAAATAGCAAACAGAACAGACGCTGCAGCTAAGCAAGAAGCAATGACAGAGACAGGGAGAAGCGCGGTAGATAAGCGCGAGGGGGGAGAGGGTGGGAGAGGAGAGAGAGGGTGCCTGTGTTTGACTGGCAATGTTGGCGATGTGTCAACGGAGTGGCCAAAAAAACAGGCGTCTTGCGATGCGATTGAACGTCAGGCTAGGCAGGCACGGCGCTATGCAGCGCGCCTCAATGGCAGAGCAACAGCACCAAGCAGCAGCGGCGGGGTCGGCCTTATGCCGGTCCCGGAAAAACTAGGGGACCGCACAGCTCTGGCATGCAGTATGGAGCTCCTATAGCAGCGTCATAGCGCATGGAGAGGCGTGGAGAGGCTTTGAGGCCAGCCTGCCAAACCGAGCAGGAAGGCGCTATGTGGCTGGCCCACAGCATGGAAGCACAGCCCAGAGCAGCCCCAGACAGAGACCAGAGTCGCGGCTTGCGTCGCGGAAGAGAGCGGGTCCTGGATTCAACCAATCACAAGCACGAAACAGCTAAAGGCGTACGTGGTTCCTCGCAAGTGCTGTAGAGGTCTTGGCGTGAAGGTGTTCAATCCAAACGGGCAGGAGCGACTGAGAACAGCTTCACCTTTCGAGCAACCGCTGCATCGACCAATTCGAGACAGTTTCGTCAACGGCCGCCCTCATCGACGATCACGACGACTACCGATATATCGATACTTTATCGACACATTCATTCCCATTGAGAGCAGTAGTTGTTGCAGAGGCTCGACTTTGCTTAGCTACGGCTACGTTCAACTGCTCCATTGAGCTGCCATCATTTGATTGGCATCGCCATCTCCTTGAAATTATCACGAATTCCCACACCGTCAACATCTACCCACAACCACACAATGCGCTGGCTTTCGTTCCTCGCGTCGTCGCTGCTGTGCGTCGGCACCCTCGCCGCCAAGAAGAAGGCCGACGCCGGCGTCGACGTCTTCGAGGGCTTCCACGGCAAGCAGCTGTCCGGCTCGCCTATCAAGCTTGACGATGCTTCGTACAAGAAGCTGGTGGCTAGCGGGCCGCGCGACTACAGCTCGGCCGTTCTGCTGACGGCTATGGATGCCCGCTACGCCTGCCAGCTGTGCCGCGAGTTCCAGCCCGAGTACGATCTCCTGGCCCGCAGCTGGACCAAGGGTGACAAGGCTGGCGAGTCCCGGATGGTGTTTAGCGTCCTGGACTTTAACGACGGCCGCGACACGTTCATGTCTGTATGTATATACAGCGGATCAGTTGATTTAAAGAGCATATACTGATTCAATAGCTTGGCCTTCAAACCGCCCCCGTCCTGCTGTTCTTCCCGCCGACCTCCGGCCCCCACGCTGCCGCCTCCGGCGACCCCATCCGCTACGACTTTTCCTCTGGGTAGGTCATCTTGCCTTCTATGATACCTGCATCGCCACTAACAGAATAGCCCCGGCCCTGCTGAGCTTGTGCACAACTGGCTCTCTCGCCAGCTGCCTGGCCGCCCCCACCCCGAGGTCAAGCGTCCCATCAACTGGTTTGCCTGGGCCATTGGCACCACCGCCATCCTGGGTCTTATCACTTTTGTCTATGTCGCCTCGCCCTGGATCGTGCCGATTATCCAGAACCGCAACCTGTGGGCTGCTGGCAGCTTGATCGGTATCCTGCTCTTCTGCAGTGGCCAGATGTTTAACGTCATCCGCAAGGCCCCATATGTAGCAGGTGACGGCAAGGGCGGCATCAGCTACTTTGCCTCTGGCTTCCAGAACCAGTTTGGCATGGAGACCCAGCTTGTCGCTGGCATGTGTAAGTCGTTTCCAGTCTATTTGTGAGAAGAGAAGAAGAGAAGAAGGAAGAAAATACTAACAAAGCAGACGGCGTCCTGTCTTTCGCCGCCATTTCCCTCGCCATCAAGGTCCCAAGAATCACTGACCCCAAGGTCCAGCAGGTCGCCACTCTGATCTGGGGCGCTGTCATCTTCTTCATGTACAGCTTCCTGCTGAGCGTGTTCCGCATGAAGAACGGCGGCTACCCCTTTGCCCTGCCTCCCTTCATGTAAGATGTCATGTAAAGGCATCGACTAAGAGAGGTCATGAGGGAATGCTCTGCCACAGTCTGGCAACAACACACCAAAACAAGACAAGCCAGATGGTGTTCGGCGGCTCAACTAGCCGTACCAAGCCTTTGCCTAGGATGGAGATGTCTTGGGCAATATGTACAATACACAAAAAAGGTTGTCCGTCATGGGCACGCAGTACGTGGCGCGATAAGCCGCATGTTTTACAGTCAAGGGTGCGATCTGTTTTAGCTACTCGTTTATGTAGCACTTTTCATCTATTCTATTCATTTGTCTTTTCTATCACTCAGTCGTTGCGTCGAGTAAGAAGATCACTGTGTGCTTATATAATACAAGCAAAAGTGCCGTGATCAGCCAACGTGGAAAGATGTTCGATTTTGTTTCTCGCCTGCCTTTCGGTAATGCTCCAACTATTAGATCTACTGTTTGTCTGGAGAGAATACACCATTGTCTTTTACAGATTAAATCAATATACCGGAATGCTTGTTCTTGGGCGTCCCATCGGCCTGCCTGTCCCCAGTTTAGCCGGCCCGGCTAAGCCTAGCCTCCATCTGTTTACTATTCACTGTTTACTATTCACTGTTTACAGCATGTTGTTCAGTATTTACTTGTACCTGCTCTTCTACCGAGACCTTAATTGCCTCTTTCTGCCCTTCTGCCTATCCCATGTCTTGGCACTCATGACTTTGCCCAGCTGCAGGGGATGGGGATGAGGGGAACCGGCTGGGCTAAAGCGGGACTTGACGATATATATTGCAATATCAGGTAGAGTGAGGATACATTGCAGTTGTCCATTGCAAAGAGATCGGAAGACATCAAGGAACACTAGACAAAAGAACCAACGCAGCCGGGCCGTCGGACAACATCCTGATCTAATATTGCTCGATATTAAGGAACTGGCCCCCGGACGGTCTGATGCTACCACAGTATATCGCGGTGCTACCTCGCAGGAACTGCATCTGATCAGCGCTATGGGGCCTTCTAGCAGCCTTTTGAGAATCTCGGAGGCTCACGGCCGAGCAGCGGTCACCAGGCACGGGCCTCATTTCCTGATTGACAGCAAGTACCAAGAGACCAGCACGAACAGCGACACCCGACTTTGGAGAACTCGACAGATGCCTTTGACTGTGAAGGCCTCGACCAAGATGGGCCTGGCCATGGGCAGATAACGGGAGGACGGGAAGATAGTAGGAGGTAGAGAGTCTATACATTGGAGAGCGGCATGATACTGTCCTCGGGAGACCCCATGGAAGATATCTCGCGATATAAAGCTGTACTCCTGCCCTCCTCGACTTCTGTCTTGTTCTATCCCTCGCTCACTACCAGTCCAACTTCATCCGTTGACATAGGCACACTCTCGTTTCTTTATCCGCCATGAAGTTCCAGTACTCTGCCCTGCTGGCGCTTGCCGCGTCGGCGCTTGCCGCTCCCCAGGCCTCGCCTGCCGCCCAGGACGTCGTCCCTCGCCAGGCCGCCAGCGCCTGCTCATCGGCCGTCACTCTAGACGCCTCGACCAACGTGTTCAAAAAGTACAAGCTGCACGCCAACACCTTTTACCGCAAGGAGGTCGAGGCCGCCGTCAAGGCCATCAGCGACTCGAGCCTTGCTGCCGCAGCCGCCAAGGTTGCCGACGTTGGCAGCTTCCTGTGGATGTACGTCTCCTTGATTTAGATTTACTACTGCTACAGCTACACGCATACTAACCGACAGCGACACCATTGCCAACATTGCCAAGATCGAGCCTGCCGTTGCCGACGTGCCCTGCACCGACATCCTCGGCCTCGTCATCTACGACCTGCCCGGCCGTGACTGCGCCGCCAAGGCCTCCAACGGTGAGCTCAAAGTTGGCGAGCTCGACAAGTACAAGACCCAGTACATCGACCCCATCGTCACGCTGCTCAAGGCCCACCCCAACACCGCCTTTGCCCTGCTCATCGAGCCCGACTCCCTGCCCAACCTCGTCACCAACGCCGACAAGGACGCCTGCAAGAACAGCGCCTCTGGCTACCGCGATGGCGTCGCCTACGCCCTCAAGAACCTAAACCTGCCCAACGTCGTCATGTACATTGACGCCGGCCACGGCGGCTGGCTCGGCTGGGACGCCAACCTAAAGCCCGGCGCCCAGGAGCTGGCCAAGGCCTACAAGGCCGCCGGCAGCCCCAAGCAGCTGCGTGGCTTTGCCACCAACACGGCCGGCTGGAACGCCTGGGACCAGAGCCCTGGTGAGTTCTCGACCGCCTCGGACGCCAAGTACAACAAGTGCCAGAACGAGAAAATCTACGTCGACACGTTTGCCCCTGAGCTCAAGACGGCCGGCATGCCCAACCACGCCATTGTCGACACTGGCCGCAACGGCGTTACTGGCCTGCGCAAGGAGTGGGGTGACTGGTGCAACGTCAAGGGCGCCGGCTTCGGTGTACGCCCTACTGCAGACACTGGTGACGATCTTGTCGACGCCTTTGTCTGGAGCAAGCCCGGTGGCGAGTCTGACGGCACCAGCGACAGCAGCGCTACTCGCTACGACTCTTTCTGCGGCAAAGACGATGCTTTCAGCCCGTCTCCCGAGGCCGGCACCTGGAACCAGGCCTACTTTGAAGCTCTGGTTCAAAACGCCAAGCCTTCTTTTTAGGTGATGCCAGCAGGTGATGCAGAAGGACGGTGATGGAAAAGCATAGGATGATGCAGGTACATAAAGTAAAGACAGAGGTGATATGGAGCAGGATCTCGATCAAGCAAAGCGAGCTTGTCTCCATGCTGTATCTTGATCAAAATTAAAGCAGTTGACGCCGATTTTTTTGATATTTGAATTAGCTCAGGGCTTGTGTATAGCATTTGATCAATGCAAACATGACTAATAAAACAAACGAATGCCCGTTGTCGTCCGCTCAAAACTCCTCGCTCTACAACCCGCCATCGGGTGAGATGAGCACACCCACCCGCAATGAAAATTGATAAGGCCTATGCCAAGGCGACGAGACGACTATGGGCGAGGAAGAGCCTCGGGGCCAAACGAAAGAGGAAGAAGCTATGGTGTTAGTTGATTATCTTGAGCATTGAGTGTTAAATATTGAAATGAACGGGCGCGGCTTACCACTTCCAGCTTGACGGCAATGTAGTGGCCGTCCTTGGAGAACATGAGAATGGGCATGTCCAGGTCGCAGAATTCACGAATGCTGTAGTGGATTAGTAGATGTGCAGCCAAGTAACCAGAATGCCTTAACTTACAACTGCCGGCACATGCCGCACGGCGAGCATGGCGTGTCCGAGGCCGCTCTCGGGGCAATCACGGCAAGAGCCTTAAAATCGCGGTGGCCGTCAAAGACTGCCCGCGCTAGAGCAACGCGCTCAGCGCACGTGCCGACAGGGTATGCTGCATTCTCAACATTGGCTCCGAGGATGAACCGGCTGTGGCCGTTGCTGGAAGCCGTGCCGCCGGCGCCGCCTGGGCCTTGTACGCCGTATCTGGTCATGACGGCCGCGCCGACGGGGAAGTTGCTGTATGGGCAGTACGCATTCTCGGCGGCGTTGACGCTCTGGCGGTGTAGCTCACGGAACTCCTCGACTGTGATACCGAGCTGCCGGCACGAAGCCTCGACCTGGGCCGTGTCGGTGCTGGACAAAACGCTGAGGGGGGACATTGTGAAGGGGCGGAGAAAGGGAGAGAGAGAACGAGAAGAAGAAGGAGAAAGAGAAGAAAGGGAAGGGGAGGAGAGAACTCAGGAAAGGTACGAAGCTTAAAGCGAGAGGAGCTATCTTGTACTCAATTTTGAAGCCCACGCCTTGCGGAGGTTGCGACGGCTGCCGACGGCCTTTTCCACGTGGGGAACGACGTCACAGCGTTATCTTGGATTTGCAAAGAAAGACTGGTCTGGGCAGTCTTGGACTTGGATGATAGGACAGAAGGCCGGGTCGGTTGCGTCTCTCGTCCTGGTGAGTATCTCCGTTATATCGTCTGGGACTCAAAGAATATATATCTTTTGATATACCTTTTGTCACTTGTTGTCAGGAGATATGACTTGCAGCTCCAGTTCAAGATGGATGTTACTTTCCAATGCGTGCTCTGAAATTCGCCACTTTAGTGTGCCCCGACTGCAAGGTAGCCTCTGTCGCACTCCCAAACCCCGCTGTTCGCCGGCCGTTACAGTCAAGATCGGCTAATCTGGATCTATCGACAGCGTCTGGATTTATGCCTTCGCTCCACAGAAAAGCGCCTGATGGCAATGAGCTGACTTCGGGACGGAGCGCCAGACGTACTTATTAGCTGCTATTAGCTGCTATCTGTTGGCTGTCAGCTATCAGCTATCAGCTATCAGCTGTTTGTTGCCTCAGATGCAAACGGACGAGCTTACCTTTGGAAACCAACAAAAGCACTACTAACTGGCATGTGCTCGATTGCAATGAAAAGTCTCCCCACTGTGCGTGCAATGGCCTTTGGTGATGCGCAGAACCGATGCGACATTGGCTGTAAGTGACGTAGGCAGCTTTAGTTTGGTGATGGTCACCAGTTCAAACCCGCGTCGCAAATAGCTTCATCTTTGGTGTCTACTTCTTACATAATCTTCCCGTCGTTCCTTCCTTTTGTCAATGTCAACTGCATCTACGTCTTGCCCAGATAGGCAAGAGGCAGTCGCGACAGCTGCAAGGGAAGCAGCGGCAGGCCTACTAAACAGTAATTCCCCAGCTAGTTACTGCACCCCTGAGGACCCCTTTTACAGTGATTGGCTCGATACCTCACAAACCCAATCACCTAAACATGGGGTCTCGCACAGTGGGTCCGTGCACCCTATTCGAGCCCGCAAGACATGTCACCCCTGAACGTCGGTGCTTGTCCTCGACTGCGACAGCGCGACATGCAAAACTCCTCTTTCTGGTGACAACGACATTGCATTCCGACTGTGCAACTGTGACCCGCGGAGAGCTTCAACGGCACAAGAATAGGCAACCGAAAGTCTAAAAGCCGAGTTCTGCTCAACGCGACCGCGACACATTCTCAACCTCGGCGCGATCTTCCTCGACACGACGACAGCGACGACGACAGCTCGCCAAAGGGACTCTTAAAAGGCTGTCTCAGACAAATAAACGTGTATATCTCCGAGACGGAGACACTTTTCACGTCGCCGAGGCTTTGGTTGTCTTACGTCAACACCTACCACGACATCTACAGCATCTCCAACCTCCTCGACATCACACCCTCGCCATGGATCAAGCAGATATCCCCGCGCTGCTGTCGCGGCTGGCCAGCGACGAAGACGCAGCGCGCAAAATGGCCGTCTTCAAGCTCCAGTCATCCATCAACGACCCAGCCTTTGCAGACGTGTTTATCTCCTCCGGCGGTCTCATCATCCTGCGCCGCCTCATCCTCGCTACTGGCGGCAATACCCTCGCCTACTCTCTACAATCACTTAGCCGTCTGCTCGAGGTCGACATGGGCTGGGATATCTTTGAAGGCCCCTCATCCAGCGACCTGGTCGAGCGCATTGTCGAGCTGATCGTCACAAACCCCCTCGTCAACATCCTGCGTGGTGCCATGAGCATCCTGGTCGCGCTCGTCAGCCACAGCCAGTCGTCAACTGCGCGCGGCGTCGGTGTCGGTATCGGCGCCGGTTCAGCATCGGCTGCCCTGCGCACGAGCCCGCCTGCAAGCTTTGGTTTCCGTGCCCTCAAGCCTGCAGTCGCCGTCTACCCCCAGTTCTTTGAGCTCGTTATTCAGCAGCTCCAGTCCGCCGACCACGCCTTGTGCGCCAACGCCCTCATGCTGGTCAACGCTCTCATCCGCGACGCCATTTCCAACGACCCAGCAAACCTGACGGCACCAGGCGGTGCAAACGGCGGCTCATTGTCGGCGGGCGGCCTGGCCCCTCCCAAGACCAGCAGCAGTGGCAGTAGTGGTGCTGCGGCAGCCGGCGAGGACTGGTCCAAGCTAATCAAGCGGCTGCAAGACCTTGGCCTCATCAAGGCCGTTTACAATCTCATGCAAAGCTCGGCTCTGCAGGACCTCGCACATCCCTTGATCGAGTTTCAGTCGCTCACCAAGGTGCTACTGCGGAAATGGAAGGAGGTGCATATAGACCTGGAGCGCCCCGAGCACCGCCGTGCTCTGAAGGGTCTGCACCTTGCCAGCGCACCTGATCGGTCGGCATCCAACGGCACAGCGGCAGAGGGTGGCGGAGTCAAGGGCAGCCGGCGTCACAACCCCGAAAAGTGGCGGCGGTTGGGATTCGAGTCAGAAAGCCCGGCGTCCGAGTTTGACATTTCTGGCTTTCTCGGCATGATGGACTTGACAGACTATGTGCGCAAGAACGAAGATGGCTTCCAAAAGCTGCTGCTGGAGCAGTCGTCAAAACCAATGAGCGAGCGCTGCCCCGTTGCACGAGCCAGTCTGGCTGTCACCATGACCCTGTACGAACACTTTGAAGTCGACCGGTCCGAGCTGGAAGACTTGAGCAAAGACTTGCAGGGCTACTACGAGAGCTTGGACGGCGGCGGCGTCGACAGCAAGGATGCCGACCGTGTGTTCCGTCCACTGCTTTTGCAATGGTCACGCCTACACACAGCCGGTCTGCAGGCCTTCTTCCGCCTCTGGAAGGCGACGGGCGCCGAACGCGACGACTTTGAAAAGGTGGCCGAGCTGGTGCGCATTCTCATTGAGCAGGTCGTCGGCCAGGCCGGGCGCACCAAGGACGTGGCCGAGGTCGAAGAGGAGCTGCAGGAGCACGACTGCGCGAACCTGCGCGAGCTGCAGATGGGCTTGCTGGAGCTATCATTTGAGGACCAGTGGGGTCCCCATCTGTACCAGGCGCGCGACGAGCTGCGCATGGAGGCCCTACAGTTTGTCAAGGAGCAGCGTATCCGCTGCCTGCTACAGGGCTCGTGGTTTTCGCGGCCTGTACCAAAACGCGACCGCTCGCACAGCAACCTCGCCATCCAGTCGCCACCCCAGACCGCCGGGCAGGGCCAGCCGGCCAAGCGGCGGCTGTATGAGCCCAAGGCGTGGCGGTTTGCAAAGCTCTCACACAACCGGCGATACCTGCACTATGCCGACTTTGCACAGCAGACAGCGCACGACCCCGGCCTGGACTCGTTGACCGAGAAGATTGACCTCAGCACCATCAGCTCTGTCGTGTCCAACGTCTCGGCCAACAACGAGGATGGCATTAGCGAAGTCAGCGGCGGCGCTCTGTCGGGGGCTGGACCGCGGTCGGCTACCACTAAAATTACAGTTTATGCCTTTGAAAACCCTGACGAGGCAGCCAAGGCTGACGGTGAGGGCCATGACGGCCACGACGGCCATGCCAACGGCGACAGCAACGGTGCCGCAACGCGCGAGGTGGCTATTCTTACGCTGCACCCAATCAACCACTCGCTGGCGTCGGAGTGGCTCGACGGTCTCCTGATGCTGCTCAACCAGGCGCCCATTACAGCCGAGACAAACAAACTCGTGTCCCTCGTCGGCGACTACGGCATCAAAATCCGGCTGCTCAACGTCCGTCTCGAGACGGTCTATGCCGGCCCACTGCCCGGCGCTGGTGCCGTGCCTAGCCGTGAAGGTCTAGATGACGACTATTTTTATGAGATCTAGACTGCCAGCCATCTGTTCGCATTTTATTTTGTTTCTTCTTCATTTTTTTGGCTCATGTTGAAGAATAGACTGGTTGCTTGTTGGCGGAAACTTGGAGAGAACACGCTTTTTTTACGTAATTATTCTTGACATATACCAGCACCTTTTTCTGTTTTGATACCACACAGGCACATCAAATCGAGTGACAAGATATTGAAATGATTGAACATAAGAAATTAAAAGAGGTAGATCGAGCAATATAGTAAAGTATAGCAAAGTAGTAAGTATCCAAGCCAACGAATTCAAACAACAAGACAGGCCAGTCAAAAAAAGAGACTATGATGAGAGAACAACAAAAAGAAAAAAGAGAGAGACAGATGTAAAAGCAAAATCATAGAACGCCGCCATTAGGTTGAGTAAAAAGAAACTGTGAGAGCAAAGTATGCGTGTGCGAAACCTTTTTGTTCCCGCGTACAGCCTCCCAAGATAAATAAACCCCGTAAATGCTAGTTTTTGATATCCAAAATGCTTAGATGATGTCCTTGACGCTCGAGCGACAAGGTGAGAGAAAGTCAGGCCATTACATGTTGGCCAGCTCGTTGTCGATCTGGCGGTCCATAAAGGTCCGGCGCTCGCCAACCAGCTCCGTCTGCAGGCGCTGCTCCACAAGAGCGCGCACCTGCTTCTTGGTCACCGTGTCAAGATCGACCTCGACAAGAACGGACTGGATAGCCTCGACAATCAGGTTGTCGTCCGGTCCGGCATTGCCACGCTGGAAGTCAAACGACATCACTGACTGGTGAGCCGCCTCGCTACCCAGAGCCTGCCGTGCGCCGCCGGTAAAGCCCAGCTGCGACGTAGAGCCGCGTAGACCGCCAAGCGAGGGGGAGGTGTTGGAACCGGCACGCAGGTGGCTCAGCGGACGAGATTGGCCAAATTGAGCAGGCGTGTCCTGGTAAGGGCTGGACATGCGCTGGGCACCCATGCCCATGCTTGCCATGGAATGGCGGTTCTGAAGGGGCTGGTCATGGTAGGCCATGTTGGGCACAGTTGAGCTGCGCACACCGGCACCATACAGGCCAGGAGAGGTCTGGCCCTTGGGCGGCATGAACATGCTGCCACGGGTACCCATGCCAGCAAGAACAGAGGGCTGGCGAACAGATGAGTACATGGACTTCATGTCATCCATCTCGTAGCCATCGTCGTACATTCCACCTTCGTGGTAGCTCTTCTCGTTGACATTGCCACCACCGCGGCGACCAGGCAGGTTGTTGATGGTAGCATAGTCATCCCAGCGCTGCAGAGGGATCGAGCGCGGGTCGAAGCCCTCGTCATCCACAGCGACCAGCTGGCGCTTACCGGACTCTCCAATAACGACACGCGTGTTACCCCAACTGAAGTTGTCCTGGTTCCAGAACGAGTAGATCGGCAGGATGAGCGAGTAGACGGGGAAGGCCAGAATGTAGATGATCATCCAACCGACGTGCTGCCACTGGCGCTTGACAATGAAAATGATGGCCTGCAGACCGTAGACGGCAGCCAGAATGATGATAGACCACATGGGGAAAGCACCAGAGTCGGTAGCAACTGAGTAGATGAGGTAGGCCAGGTACGCACAAGTAGCCGGGAGAATGACGGTACCGAAAAGGTCGATGAAGACGACGAAGCGCATACTGAAACAACAGAAGCCACACATCTCCTTGAGGAACATGAGCTCCATCAGGTTGTGAATAGTCGAGTTGATCCACCGACGACGCTGAGACAGGAGAACGCTCCACTTCTCGGGGGCGGCAGTCTGACAGTAAGCAGAGGCAATGAACTTGTACGACATGTAGGGGAAGTGCTTGGTCATGAGGGTCGTCAGGAAACGATCCTCACCCAGAGACAGCAGGTTCTTCTTGTGCAGGGTATCGACGTTGCAGTCGCTGTACTCGCGGATGATGGCATCGGAAATAATCAGCGGCTTGCCCTTGTCAGCGGTGCGAAGGCGGTACATGGTGAAACTAGATTGTTAGTATGTAAAAATTCACGGTGTGCAAATAATCCAAAGAGAAAAAAAGAAATCTACATACCAACCAGGGAGACAGGTGACACTGCCAAAGAGAGACTCGAAAGCCTTGGCCATGTGATGCGAGATAAAGTACTCATAGACCTGGATCATTGTCCACCACGAACGCTCCTCGTTTTGCAGACTGGTTTCACCACAGATACCAGCAATCTTGGCATCGTTGGCACAGGCGGCAACAAGGCGGTTAAGCGAGTCCTCCTGGACGTTGGTGTCGGCATCAACCATCAACATGTACTCGTACAGCTCGGGATCAACACCAATGACGTTGTTGATTTGGTGGAACATCTCCAGCTCAAGAGGGTTCATGGGGGCACGGTGGTGGACGCGGTTCAGGAAGCTCATCAGCAGAATCTGCGAGTCACGCTTACCACGGTTACCGGGCTTGGCCTTGGACTGCTCTGACTCCTTGCCAACCTTGACGACAACGAGGTAAGGGACGACATTGCCCTCAAACTCGTACAGACCAGAGAAAACCTTGCCGTAGTTGAGCTGCTCGCTACCGGTACCGACAGACTTGAAGGGCAGGGCAGGAGGGTCAACCTTGGGATCAACACCGAGAATGTCGAGGACAATCTTGGGCGTAGGACGATCGTTACCCTCACCGACAATGACACCATCGCAAATGACACAGATCAGCTTGCGCTTGTTGTCGTACTGCAGAGCAGTGAGCGAGTCCAGAGCTTGACGCAGCGAGTCTTCACCTTCCGTGTAGGCGGGCACCTGGCAGATGACAAACTTGTCCTGGGGAGCAGGGCGGCGCTTGGAACCGAATTGCAGAGCAGACAGGAACTTGACGACGATTACAGTGCAGATAATGATAGTGAAAGCCAGCAGGATGTAGCCGTTGACCTTGCAGCGAGCAGTGTCACGGAAGTCAGGGATACCGACGTAGAAGTTGTTCTTAATACAGTTCAAGCTGTTGGCAATGTTAGCCGTCAGAGTGGCGTTGCTGGCTGCGCTGGTGATGATCTTGTTCCAGGCACTGGTGATATCAGTGCCGGGGGCGCTCGTCACAGCATCGGTCAGATCCGAGTTAAGGAACTTGTAGGTGGACAGGTCGTTCATAAGGTCGAGAGTGTAGAAGTAGTTGCTCAGATCGTACACGTCGCCCTCGTAGATGACCCACTGGTAGTTGTTGGTCTCGCCCTGGGTCTTGATGGTCTTCTTGGACCACACCAGGTCACCCTTGTAGTACTTCTTGATGGCAGGCTCAAAAGTCGCACTGTACCAGTCGTCGTTGGCGAGAGCACTGGAAGTGACAGCCTGGCGGGAACCAGAGACGTGGTTGGCAGTGGGCACGTTCAGTGTGGTGTTGAACTGCAGGTACAGGGTGTCGTCGGTGACCAGGCCGGGGCACGACAAGGTCAGAGGGGGTGCAAAGTAGGGGTCGAGAACAAGACCGGCCAGGGGCTGGATGACATCTGTGGTGACATCCTCACCAGTGATATCACTGTGCTGGATACGGTAGAACTTGGAAATATCGTAGACCTTGCCATGGATGCCGACATAGAAATCAGTCTCGCCCTGATGGGTGCTCAGCTGAGTCTCAGTCCAAGCTTTATCATAGTTGGGGCAGAGCAGACGACCGAAAGCAACGATCCAGAAGACGACAACGGCGTTGAGCAGAGCAATGAACATGCAGAGAACAAGCTTCTCACGCCATGCCATACGGACATCGGGTCTCTTCATGCGGCCAACGTAGCGGAGGAGGGGAGAGGGGATCCAAAAGGTCAGGGTCCAGACGATAGCCACCCATATACGGCGGCTTCTGGTAATGGGCTGCGAAGTGATCTGCTTGCCGTTGGCCAGCTCGGGGTCGAGTCCAATAAACTCGCCGTCGTTGTTGTAGTACAACTGGCCACGCATGTCGTCACCCTTGGTGCCCAGACCATAGTCACCCTTGAGGGCACGGGCCTGCTGGGGGTTGTACATAGCATCACCGCCCATGGCACTGGCACCCATGACAGAGGGAGCCATGTTGGTGCCCATGCCACTCATAGCACCCATACCCATACCGCCCATGCCCGCACCCATGTTGCTCATACCAGCAACGCTGGGAGCGCCACCAAGTGGGGAGGGGCCGACAGACATGCCGCCTTGACTGACGCTGCGCTGGTGCATGCCAGGGTGGTTAAGAAGGAGCTGGTCTTGGCTGTTGTTGGAACCGTTATCACCGAGGGCAGGAGGCTGGAAGTAGCCGCTCTCCATGCCACCGGGCAGCATCATGGAGCCGACACCACCAGGGCCCATACCGTTCTCAGGCTTGAGGTCCAGCATGTTCTCGGCCTCCCACCATGCATTCTCGCGCATCCAGATGCGCTCGGTGCCAACAACGACCTCGCCGTTGCTCCAGCCGCGCTCGAGGATCCAGCTTTCGATACCATCACGGCCGTCGCGGCAGCCCAGAGAGGCGTACCGCTGAACAAACTCGTCATAGTCAAAATCAGCAGTGAAATCGAGGTGCTTGTTGCGGCGGTTGGCCCACTCAGGCAGGCGCCATGCACGCAGCTGGCGCGAGACTGTGCCAGCAGACCACGCCGAGTTCATAGAGGGAAGAGCGGCCAGGCCAGCAGGTGACTCGTCGGTAGGGTGGATGGACAAGTGGTACCAGACACGGCTGCTGCCCAGGACATTGGCAAGGTCAAGACGGCCCGCACGACCCAGGTTGACACCCTCGGTCTCGTTGGGCATAAGCAGGCTCTTGACAAAGCCATCGGGCTCGGAGGAGTGGACAATACGCTCCAAAAGCTCCTCACGCTTCTCCAAAAGATGATTCCGCTCACGGCCAGCAGGGCCAGTCATGATACCCAGATCGGGACCCACATCATTTACGGCATTCTCCATCTCGCGGAGGACAGAAGAGCCGGCAGTTGCGACGTCGACACCGTCCTGCTTCATCTCAGAGTTAATGCCGAGGTTGTCGTCAAAGACACCACGCATAGACATGGCCTTGCCCAAGACGGGGTCGGGGATCTCGAGGACAGTCAGGCACACAGTGTCGCCATTGTCCTCGTTGGAGGTGGGGGTGCGAGCACCGTCGTTGGACTCCTCGCCATCGCGGATGCGGCCCATCTGGGCGGCAATGGCAGCATTGGCCTTGGAAATAACCCAGTCCACCAGCGCCTCGTAAAGACCGCCAATGAAGATGTTGCGCTCCTCAGTGGAGCACTTGTGGGAGAGAACGTCGGGGTCGACGCCCAGCAGGCCACTCACATCGTCACAAACATCCTCGAGAACATCACCGTCCAGGCCATAGTCCAGCGTGTTGCCGAGCTTGAGAAGACCAGCCAGAATCGAGATAAGGTTACGGTGGGACGCACCCTTGATGCCAATGTCCTTAAGGGCAGCGCGGAAATCGTCGGCCGCAGCAGCATCATCAGCAGTGGGCAGGTAGGAAGGAGGGTCGTAGGTGCCGGAGCGAGACAGCAGGCTGTACTCAGCAGCCGACCTGAGGCCAAGGAACTCGCGCTCTGCAGGTGTGGAAGCAGATGTGAGCAGGTAGTAGAAGACGTCAAAGGCACGGTGGCCCTTTTCAGACGGGATGTTGAGCAAGCCACGCTGGGTGTCAATGCCACCCTGGGACAGAGCGAGCGAGGCGCCAGTCAGGTTGCCGGCCAAGTTGAGAGTCAAGGAGACGCCGAGGGCAGTCTGGAGAGGAGTTGACGGGTTGAAGGGGGTGACGCAGCGCAGGAAGGGCTGGATAGCCTCGAGAGACTTGAAGACGGAGGTTGGGACGTTGAGCGGCAGCGAGGAGAGAAAAGGGCGGAGGATGGAGGGAGTAGAGGAGTGCAGCGAGCCGAGGATGACGCAGCCGTCCTCGGCACGGCGACGGGCATGCTCCCAAGCACGGGCAGCCAGAGCCGCATCGACGGTACCGCCGGGCTGGCCATTGGTACCGATTTGCGAGGCTGTGAGCCATGTGTTGACGACGATGCTAGAGCCGGCATCGAGGCTGTAGGGGGAAGAGGAGAGGTAGATGTTGTGGATGGCGTTGAGGAGGGTGGTGGTCGAGACCTGGGAGGACTGCTGGGCAGCACCCCGGTGGCTTTCGGAGGCGACCGAGTACATAGACATGCGGTTGCTCGCCATGACGGGCAACGGATGGAGCGGTGATGCTCGTAGCCGGGACGTGAAGACACTGGTAGACCAGGTCAAGTCGTAGAGAGGAGGTCAAGGAAAAGGTCGAGGCAGATATTCAGACGAGCTTCATTTGCTGGTTCGAGGATAAAAGTGCGTGATACAAGATCGAAGAATGGCAGTGGGCAGTACAGCACCGGCCGGTATTAGAAGACTGTAGGGATAAAGTGGTAAAGAGGACAATAAACAGATAGACAGATAACGGATGAAGACGAATCGAAAAAGAGAAAAAGAGAAAAAGAAGAATCAGAATTAGCGAGAGGAGGAAGACCAGACGTTGTTGCGAGAAAGCAGCAATGCGAGGCCAAAACGACAGGACGAAAGCAACCGACGGAGCGAGTGACAACGGCTGGCAAACAAGGTGCAAAAGTGAAGAAAAACAGAAGAGAGAAGAGATGCCGGGTGAAGCAATGCAGATGAAGCACAGGATGCCGCAATGCAGGAATGTGGTGAGAAGGAAGTAGAGGTAGAGGCGGCAGTGGAGGACAGTGGAAATACGAGTAGGTGTGGTGTGGGTGCAGCAAGCAGTACCAGTAGCTTATTCTGTATGGGGAAGGAACGACTCAGGGGCCAATAGCGCAGGGCTCTCACAATTCAAAATGAGCAGAGCGGCAGTGAGCACAAGCACAGGTGTTTGAGTTTGGTAATACGGTCCAGTGGCTGTTGTCACTAAGCATTTACAGCTATACTGGTGTTACGGAAAGAGGGAAGGACCGGACATGCAAGTGCAGATGCAGAGAAACAGGAGACGCCAGCAAGACGACGATGGAGGAGGCAGGCACGCCAGCGCACTTGCCAAATCGAACGATACAGCGGGCATGTGTATTCCAGCGGGAAGGTGCAATCAAGCTCTCAGTAATACAGGGCAATCGGGAAAGAGCAGGGCAAAAGAACAAGCAAAAGCAGAAGAACGGCCTAGAATAGCAACCAGAAACGGCAGGCCCGTGGCAAGCCTGGCAGGCCGGGGCAAGCAGGGAATTTGTGCATGACGCCCCAGCGTGTCGAGTCAATACGAGTTTGGCATTAGGTCAGATGCTATTGCTTGCATTACCCCATAGTGGATTGGGCAGTAGGGGTAGGCAGGTACAGCGTACAGCGTACAGTGTACTTTAGCTACAGTACAAGTAGCAAGTACCTGGAAGTACTCTGTAAAGTAAACAAACATCCATAGCATGCCGGTTGGTATGGCATACTCTAGCAGTCGATGGCAAACTCTACAAAAAACTACTTGCATACTAGACCGCAAATACCACCTGAAAAAAGTGTGAATTTTCACGTAGATAAACAAGCCAAAAAACAAGAGTTGAAAACAAAAGCTACGTAAATCACCAGCTTCCAAGCCGTACCGCGATGGCCCTAGACTGTATCAGGCCTAGCTTTATTTTGTCTGTTCAGGGGTTGCTAGAGGGGTAGCGCTGGCGTGTGTTTATTTTTACTTTTTGGTGGTCATTCTCCACTTCGTATTGGACGGTAGCAGTATTATCCATAAATTCACACATTTAATGGATAAATTCGATAAATAGCCGAACAAGCATGCACACACTGGCCCCTTTACCCTTGGACGGGCTAGCCCACACAGAAACCGGGCCCAAACAGGCTAGCTCTCATCCGGTCTTATGGTTGATTTATGTTTATGTTTACAGTTTTATGCTTGTGGTAGCGTGCTATGCGCTACATAGTATCCGGTAGCCTGTACTCTGTACTGAGTTAGTTGGGATAGGCCGACACGATGTAGCAGAATCAACCACGGCTGCAATTGCAGACAGCGTTACTCGACGCCTGTGATTCTTATTCAGATACTACTGTGTGCCCTGATTGTAAATGATTTGTGAATGCCATCAATCAGGATTCCGGGGTGCCGGACTGCCAGCTGGAATGCGAGATCGACCGCCCATCGATTCCCGAGTATGCTAATGGACAGAGAAATGGGATAATCTACTTGTATAAAATGCGTGGGAAAGGTAATTGAGAATGCTCTGTACAGAGATCACGATATAGTGATAGTATCCAATAAGCTACTATTCATAGCAATGACGACAATGGTGGTCTCGTATCTACTCTGGGTGTGGTCCAACAGCCAGACAAAGAGCAGAGAATACGAGATCGAGGACCTTCTGGAACGCGCCCCGCAGCCAGTCAAGAACGAGAGAGAACGGTAGATATGTAAATAGTATTGGAGTGAGTGTGAATTTACGCAGTAATATCAGACAATGCTACTGTGATGTGCTCGGTCAGGTCAGAGCCTGTTTTGCAGTCATGCGTCGGACGGGCGGTTTGAGATAATCAAGTCGCGCGTTGAGAAATGGAGACCTGGGGAGAAAAGAAACACTCGAGAAAAAGACAGTAAAAGAGAAACACCCGGGCTTGGCTAGAACTCCTCTTGCGGCTGTGGTCGGTCAGACAAGGCTTGCAGTTGCAGGATGCAGGATGCAGTAGAAGCACAGAGGCTGTGTGACTGTGATGTGCAAGACGCGTATGAGTGTGTGAGGGACTTGCTAATGGCAGAGAACAGAGAACAGCAACGCGTGCATACCAAGTAAATGTGCAGATACTCTCAGCTTGCGCAGCTCGGCCACGGTGTGACCATCTGGTCGGCTTCTGGTTGGATCGGACTGCATCTACAATGTCCTCTATGTCTCTTCTCATTGTCTCGGTGTTTTCAGCCTCCCCCATGATATTTATGGCGGGGCGGTGCATCTGACGAGATCGTGGACATCCTCCATGCACAACTAAAAGTATTACTATGACAGTATTACTATTCACAGGCGCACGGCTGATCACCGGACAGTAGCTGGTCTTCACCTTTCAGCCATATCGCAGATCCCATCTCAGCTGGTAATTTCCACAGATGCGAGGGAAGACAAGTAGAAATATGGTCGACTAGAGGCTAGAGAGGCTAGAGTGAGGCTAGAGAGTGGCCGGTGAAAATTCAAATGAGGTCATGGGCGTGTGATGCCGACAATGTCTTTCCTGTCGGCGAACGGCCCTTCATCGTGTGATTTTGAGGTGTTGCTTCCTCTCGGCCACACTGCCCACAGTCACATTAATGTGTCTAATGATTCTCTACAGTACAGTGTTCTCTAAGCACCCCTTTAAAACAGAGGGCCGTGCAAGCACAAGCACACAATTACCGAAGAATTTGCAGAGCGCATTAAACTTCAGCGCGGTGGGTCGTCATTTTACTGGGAAATAGAGAGGATACCCTTAAAATTTACTGAGTAGAGGGGAGAGGAGCCAGTAGAAGACCCAGACTCCTCCCAGAGAGGCCCAGAAGCAGTCATGCAGTAGTGCTGGAAAGATGCAGGGGCTGAAGCGGCCCAAGACCCTTGCCTCGCCCCTGCACCCATGAGAGTTGATTTGAATTTTCTTGCTTTCGGCCTCAGGGGCTCCGCCATGCACCGAAAGAATTCGATGGTTTTTTATGGTTTCGATGGAATCAAAGAGTGTTCGATATGAACATTGTCAAAGAACATCAGAATTAAAACTGAGGGACGTGATGCCTCATATCCGCTTTTGCCAACGCATCGACAACATGATCAGTCAACAGGCATGGACTGAGTAGTACGTATGGCGTTGTGTTACAGGACATATCGGGTATCGAGGCGTCGAGGCATACTGAGTAGACACGACGAACCAGACACACCCAGAGACATCGAGACGACACCTGGCTGAGGCTCAGTTGACATCACACTACAATCATTGCTTCGGGTGGCCATTCCGTTTGTGGCAGGGCTACGAAGTATTGCCGTCTTTCCCTCTTTCCTTCCTCTGTACTCAGTGCTCACTTTAGCACAACAGTTGATCATCATCTTCTGATCCAATGTGACCGTCTTACCAGATATCCCTTGCCTGGCTGAGCTAGACCTGTTCCAACCTTCGCGTGGTAATGCTCCGGCTGTCATCTCTCAGTATTTTGTTCTATTTTCCATTTGTCCCCTACTCCCAACTCTTCCATCACCTCACTACTACGGGAGATGGGCGGAAAGCGCCCAAGAAAATGCTGTCACAGGCCCCAGAGCCGGTTTGTCCGGCGTAGGATCACCCATGTCCATTGCCATTATGGGTGGCTCGCTTTGATCCCTGTATTTTCTTTGATTTCTACTTTGTACAGAGTATTTGTTTTTCTCCTTGTCATTCTACCAATCACAAAAGCGGAACAGCGCACTCATTGGTATTTTCTTTTGATTTCAACATCCTCAATCGCGATCATTAAGGGGCAGTCTGAGACACGAATTAAAGGGGGACAGAGACATTAGATGCCACCGCGTAAATGTCGCCGTTGAGTTCACTTACTTCATAGTCTCTGTATTCTACAAAGTAAGACTCTAGTAATATCTCCTTGCATGCCGATGCTGTACTGTCTCGCCTTGATGGCATCTTTGGTCAGGTCTGGCATCTGCTCTCCATCACGCATCTCGATCATGTCATCCCGGCATTCTGTCTTCCTTTCTGTTCTTTTCTGCTCTTTTCTGTCCTTTTGTGTCTTTCTACCATGCCTTAACTGCCTTTTGTCCCATCCTACATTCGACACGTTGCTGTTATGAATCAAACACGACTCACTGTCATCCCTCATGCCTCTCCCCATGCCTATGTACTGTGTATTTCTGCTCACGTCACACACAATCACACAAAAAGTTTTATGCGGAGTGGTGCCGTGGGCTATGACCAAGTAGATTATCAATTTATTCGTTATTTAATTTAATCAATTTCTCTTTTCTCAACTACTGAGTACATTGGCTTCGATTTTCAGATTTTCTTACCTGTTTTTAGATCCCACTATGGAGATATTTTAAGCAGCCACACTAATGCCTTTTTACCTTTTTTGCTCCTTTACCAACTTGCAAGTGGAAAAATAGCTCCAGCACTCCATCCCGCTAGCAAGTCACCAAATAACCGTGTCGGACAACCTGTATTGTCATCTGTGATCCTGTTTGCTGTTGCTCGACCTCGTATCCTCTGCCGCTACTGCCCGTCCTGTGGTAATGCTCTACGCACTGTAACATGAGCTGCATCAGACTTGATGTCTTCTCGTGTCTTTACATAGAACTCTACAAAGTATGCTTATATCTTGACTATCAAATACTCTGCTCAGTATTTGCCTCTTTGCCTCTTGTCCCGTCCCACGCGGCTGTGCTGTGGGCTGATGCTCCTGCCCTGTCTCTCCTGCTACACACCATTACAAAGCAGCACGCCATAACAGGCAGGAACCCTTCAGTCCTCTGTAGACCCCTATCCTTAAGGGTACCAACCTTTGTCCCGTCAGATCTTACCGGGCAGCAGTCAACGTATTCTTCAAATATCATATTATCACTTCATCTACTCAATCTACTCAGTACATACTAAGGCGCCAGAAACTGGTTAATGGTAGGGTGCAATACGAGGTCAATACTTCGTACAGCGTCGGCGCTTGCCTCTGTTCTTGCCTCTTCAGGGGCTTTGACTGCTATTTATGTTTATTTCATTTTTCTTTGCCATTTGATTTTATTTGCTTTTTACTGGGACGTGTTCCACCCACACCCCTGTCGCTCTTTCCCTTACACTGCTCCAGCGCCCTTCGGACCTGTCTCCAGTGCATCGCTGGTTTTACCACACCACCGCGCCTTCTGCTCTGGGCGTTCCAGGCTCTTTCTCCTCGTCTCCTGCATTGTATTTCCGATCTTCTTTTCTATTTTCCATTTTATTCTTTATTTTCTTTTTTGGTCTGCCCACTCGTTACTTCCACGTCTGGTCTCTGGCTCGTTCGTTCTTTCCTCTCCAGACCACCTCTCAACCTCTCACTCTGTACTTCTCCTTGCATCGACACTCGTTCTTGAGCCAGCCCTGCTCGTCTGCTCGCTTCTGCCTCACTTTTGCACTTTGCTTCCTTTCTTCTTTGCTTTTGGTTCATTGGTTCGTTTGGTTTGGTGTTACTTTTTTGTTAATCTTCTTCTGCCTCCACTACTTCTTTCCTACCTTCTACCTCCTACCATTGAATCATTGACCACCACGCTCGCTACCTGCTTCACAGCAGCCCTCCTGGACGACACCTCGCCACGGACTCCGATGCAGACCTAGACTCTTCGTCTCGTCATTTCTTAATATCCTCTACATCTCATCCCATCTCTCGTCACATACACACTCGTTAGACCTAATACGCCCCGGCCTCGCCCGGCCCTCGCCCCAACCATGGCTCTCAACCTCCCGTCGCTCACCAGCGGCTCCGGCGGTGCACACACACAACCGTCGCTGCCCTCGCTGCCCGCCCATCTCCAGTCCGACACCCACCTCACAGCGCACCTGGCCAGCCGCTTCCATGTTTCGCTGCCCACTGCTCGCCTCTCCTCCCACGCCCTCATCTCACTCAACAACTATGCCTCCTCCACAAAGGGCATCGATGGCGGTAAGGAGGGCAGTGCTCTCGCCGGCGCTGAGGACATGGCCGAACGTGCCCTGCTCCGTCTCGGCCACCGCACAGAAAACCAGGCTATCCTGTTCCTCGGTGAATCGGGCTCTGGCAAGACCACCATCCGCGCCCATCTGCTCGCGGCGCTGCTCAACAAGACCACAACCCCCCTCTCCAACAAGGTGTCTCTCGCCGCCTACATCTTTGACACCCTGACCACCACAAAGACGGCGACCACCCCCACTGCGTCAAAGGCTGGTCTCTTCTACGAGCTCCAGTATGACACCTCCTCGTCCACCTCGCCTCTCCTCATCGGTGCTAAGCTCCTCGACCACCGTCTAGAGCGTAGCCGGATAGCAGAGGTTCCCACGGGCGAGCGCAACTTCCACATTCTCTATTACCTCATGGCCGGCACCAGCGCTGTCGAGAAGGCCCATCTTGGCTTCGATGAGTCTCACACTGGTGGCCAACGCCGCTGGAGATACCTCGGACACCCGACCCAGCTCAAGGTCGGCATCAACGACGCCGAGGGCTTCCAGCTCTTCAAGACCGCCCTCCGCAAGCTCGAGTTCCCCCGCTCAGAGATTGCCGAGATCTGCCAGATTCTCGCCAGCATCCTGCACATTGGTCAGCTCGAATTTGAGAGCACCTCGGACACCACCCCTACTGGTGATGACTCGGGTGGCTTCTCGCACGAGGGTGGCCAGACTGTCATCAGCGTCAAGAACAAGGATGTCCTGTCCATCATTGCCGCTTTCCTTGGTGTCAGCGCTGCCGACCTCCAGACCACGCTGGGCTACAAGACCAAGATGATTCACAAGGAGCGTGTCACTGTCATGCTCGACCCGGCCGGTGCCCGCAGCAACGCCAACGAGCTCGCCCGTACTCTGTACTCGCTGCTTGTGGCCTACGTCATTGAGACTGTCAACCAAAAGATTTGCGCCCCCGAGGAGTCTATTGCCAACACCATCTCCATCATTGACTTCCCTGGTTTCTCTCAGCAGTCCTCCACCGGCTCGACCATCGACCAGCTGCTTAACAACGCTGCCACCGAGTCTCTCTACAACCTCACTCTCCAGAACTTCTTTGACCGCAAGGCCGATCTGCTCGAGAGCGAAGAGGTCAGCGTAGCTCCCACGAGCTACTTTGACAACTCGGATGCCGTCAAGGGCCTGCTGAAGCCCGGCAACGGTCTCCTCAGCATTCTTGATGACCAGACCCGCCGCCACCGCAGCGATCTCCAGCTCATCGACAGCTGCCGCAAGCGCTTCGAGGGCAAAAACCCTGCCATTGTTGTCAGCTGCGCTCAGGCAAAGCTGCCCGGCAGCAACTTTTTGTCGGACAACATGGCCGCCTCCTTCACCGTCAAGCACTTTGCCGGTGAGGTCGAGTACCCCGTCAAGGGCCTCGTTGAGGAGAACGGTGAGGTCATCTCGGGCGATCTGCTCAACCTTGTCAACTCCACCAAGAGCGAGTTTGTCGCTCGCCTCTTTGGCCAGGAGGCTCTTCAAACCGTTGTCCACCCCAAGGAGCGGTCCACTGTCATGCAGGCTTCGGTTAGCTCCAAGCCCATGCGTGCTCCTAGTGTCATGTCGCGCAAGAACGGCCGTGGGGCCATCCGCCGCCGCCAGGAGGCAGTCAAGAAGGACTCCCTGGAGGATATCTCTAGCGAGGTCGGCGGTGCCTCTTCTCCTGCAGGTGATGGCCGTCGCGCTGCTTCCAAGGCTGCATCTGAGCAGGGTGCCTCTGGCCAGTTCCTCGCATCCCTGGACAACGTGACCAAGTCGTTCAATGCACCCAACACGAACGCTTACTTTGTCTTTTGTCTGAAGCCCAACGACCGCCGCATTGCCAACCAGTTCGACAGCAAGTGTGTGCGCACCCAGATCCAGACCTTTGGCATTGCCGAGATCAGCCAGCGTCTTCGCTCGGCTGACTTCAGTCTGTTCCTGCCGTTTGGCGAGTTCCTCGGCCTCACAGATGCCGATACCCTTCTTGTCGGCAGTGAGCGCGAAAAGGTCGAGTCCGTTGTTGAAGAGAAACGCTGGCCCAGCAATGAGATCCAAATCGGTGCTACAGGCGTGTTCTTGAGTGAGCGGTGCTGGGTCGAGATCGCCCGTCTCAGTGACAACGTGGCCCACTCGGTGCGCTATGGCGTGCCGTCGGATGCCGGAGACGGTCTTACACCCATGGATCCCTTTAGCGCTTCCAAGGAGCGTCTTGTCAACTCCAACTCGCCTTCGGCATCTGGTGACAAGGCCCGCGCTGCTGGCTACTTTGGCAGCAACGACGTCGATGCCCGTTCGGATGCCGGCGCCTCTGCCTTCAACGGCGGCGACATGTTCCAGAACCTCGACACGCGCGAGCAGATGGCCGAGCGCGGTAACGAAAAGTCCATGGAAGAGGTTGAGGAGTTCAAGGACTCGTCCAAGCGCAAGCGCTGGATGTTTGTCGTCTACCTGCTCACCTGGTTCGTTCCCGATTTTGCCATCCGGCTCATTGGCGGCATGCCCCGCAAGGACGTTCGCATTGCATGGCGTGAGAAGCTGGCCATCAACTTTATCATTTGGTTCAGCTGTCTCGCCTGTGCTTTCGTCCTGGTTGTCTTCCCCCAGCTCATTTGCCCGACCCAGCACGTGTACAGTGCCTCCGAGATGTCTTCCAACAACGGTAAAGACGACAACCCCTCGTATGTCTCGATCCGTGGCCAGGTCTTTGATCTCGGCGATTTCCTCCCTCACCACTACCCTACGTACCTTCCCACCAAGATGCTCACGCAGTATGCTGGTGAGGACATCACTGCTCTGTTCCCCGTCCAGGTCTCTGCTTTGTGCCAGGGCACTTCGGACAGCGGCATCAACCCCGAGGTGACGCTTGACTTCAAGTCGACCAACACCACGGGCTCGGTGACCACCATCAGCAACACTGACCTCAACGCTGGCTACCATGATTTCCGCTACTTCACCAACGATTCGCGGCCTGATTGGTTCTCGGAGATGATGATCATGATGCGCGCCGGCTACAAGAAGGGCAACATTGGCTACACTTCCAAGTACGTTACCAAGCTTGCTTCCGGTGGCAAGTCTGTTGCCATCCTCAACGGCCGCATTTACGACATGACCAACTACATTGCCGGTGGCCGCCAGCTGATTGCCCCTACGGGTGAGTCTGTGTCGGGCTCTTCTTCCGACCTGAACTTTATGGACCAGCTTGTTGTGGATCTCTTCCAGCAAAAGGCCGGTGACGACGTCACCAAGTACTGGAACGCCCTGTCTCTGACAGCGACTGAGAAGTCGAGAATGCTTCTGTGTCTGGACAACCTGTTCTACGCCGGCGATGTCGACACCAGAAACTCGCCGCGCTGTCTGTTCTCCGAGTACTTTGTCCTCGCCGTGTCCATTCTGCTGTGTTCCGTTATTGCCTTCAAGTTCTTTGCCGCGCTGCAATTTGGCACCAAGAACATGCCCGAGAATCTCGACAAGTTCATCATGTGCCAGATCCCTGCGTATACCGAGGACGAAGAGTCTCTGCGCCGTGCCATCGACTCGGTTGCCCGCATGCGTTACGATGACAAGCGTAAGCTTCTCTGCATTCTCTGTGACGGTATGATTATCGGTCAAGGCAACGACCGCCCGACTCCCCGCATCGTTCTGGACATTCTGGGCGTGTCAGAGACTGTCGACCCCGAGCCGCTCAGCTTCGAGTCGCTCGGTGAGGGTCTCAAGCAGCACAACATGGGCAAGGTCTACTCTGGTCTTTATGAGGTGCAGGGCCACATTGTTCCCTTCCTGGTCATTGTCAAGGTTGGTAAGCCTTCCGAGGTGTCGCGTCCCGGTAACCGTGGTAAGCGTGACTCTCAGATGATTCTGATGCGCTTCCTCAACCGTGTCCACTACAACCTGGCCATGAGCCCGCTCGAGCTGGAAATGTACCACCAGATTCGCAACATCATCGGCGTGAACCCTACCTTTTATGAGTTTATGCTGCAGATCGATGCCGATACGGTGGTGGCGCCCGACTCTGCTACTCGTTTTGTCTCTGCGTTCTTAAACGACACTCGCCTGATCGCCGTCTGTGGTGAGACTGCTCTGACCAACGCCAAGGCGTCGTTCGTGACCATGATCCAGGTTTACGAGTACTACATTTCCCACAACTTGTCCAAGGCCTTTGAGTCTCTCTTCGGTTCCGTCACTTGTTTGCCTGGTTGTTTCTCGATGTACCGCATCCGCGCTGCTGAGACTGGCAAGCCTCTGTTTGTTTCGCGCGAGATTATCGACAACTATGCCACTATCCGTGTCGACACCCTGCACATGAAGAACCTGCTGCACCTTGGTGAGGATCGTTTCCTGACTACGCTGCTGCTCAAGTACCACAACAAGTACAAGACCAAGTACATCAACCGTGCCCACGCGTGGACGATTGCTCCCGACACCTGGAAGGTCTTTTTGTCGCAGCGTCGTCGCTGGATCAACTCGACCGTACACAACCTGATGGAACTGATGCCCATGGCCCAGCTCTGTGGTTTCTGCTGTTTCTCCATGCGCTTCGTTGTTCTGATTGATCTGCTGTCCACTATCATCCAGCCCGTGACTCTTGCTTACATTGTCTACCTCATTGTTCTTGTCGTTACGAAGGGAACTGTGGTGCCAATTACTGCTTTCATTCTGCTCGGTGTCATTTACGGTCTGCAAGTAGTCATCTTTATCCTGCACCGCAAGTGGGAGATGATTGGTTGGATGCTCATGTATGTCTTGGCTATTCCTATTTTCAGTTTCGGTCTGCCTCTGTATGCGTTCTGGCACATGGACGACTTCAACTGGGGTAACACTCGTGTGGTTGCTGGTGAGAAGGGCAAGAAGGTTGTCATTTCTGACGAGGGCAAGTTTGATCCCTCGTCCATCCCGCGCAAGAAGTGGGAGGAGTACCAGGCCGAGCTCTGGGATGCCCAGACAGCGCGCGACGATGCCCGCTCGGAGATCTCGGGCTACTCGTATGCTACCAAGCCCGGCATGGGTGGCCACGGTTTGAACGTCGCGGTGTCTGAGTACGGCTACCCGTCGCGGCCCGGCTCCACCACAGGCTTCCCCATGCACGACAACAAGCTCAACCCTGGCATGAACAATGGCAGCCGCATGAGCCTTATGAGCGACCACCAGCAGGCCATGGGTGCCAACCGCATGAGCCAGTTTGGCGGCAGCCAGTACTTGGGCGGTGGTGCGGAGATGGAGATGGCGAACCTCGCCGGCATGCCCAGCGACGACGCTCTGCTTGCCGAGATTCGCGAGATTCTGCGGACAGCAGACCTAATGACGGTGACGAAGAAGGGCATCAAGCTGGAGCTGGAGCGCCGCTTTGGCGTTCCTCTTGACTCGCGCCGTGCCTATATCAACAGCGGTAAGTTATCATGCACTACTTTGATCTTTTTTTACCGAATTTTACTAACATTCACCAGCTACCGAGGCACTTCTTTCTGGCCAGCTGTAAACGGCGTCGTCCATGACCTTGTTCCTCCTTGTTTTCTTTTCTACGTTCTTTTCTTTGCGGCAAGCCAATCGTTGACATATCTTATATCTAATATTTTGTCTATATTTTCTTTTTTCCTTTTTGTTTATTATCATCACTTCTGCATATCTAACGGGGTATTGGAAGACAGCATCATCATTTATCATCTCAGGGAACGCCGTCTTGTTTCTGTCTTTTTTTGTTACTATTGCCTGGATCTATCTGTTCAGAAAACATTGCATGTCTTGCTCTTTCTTTTTTCGAGTTATTTTTGTTTGTTATTTATTTTTGCCCATTCGCGAGGGAATTTGTTTGTTGGGAGCGAAACCAAAAGATAAGTCGGTCAATAGCACGTTTTGTTACTTGTTTAATATTGAATTTGTTTGCTATCATGACACTTGTAGTTTCTTTATAATTGGCTAGGTTCTTGCTTTTTATTTCCATTTTGATTTTACTTCTTTCGTATTAACTATTCTATAATGATAAATCAAATCACTTCACCAGTTACTTTGTAGCAATTAAGAATATATTCAATAGCAGCCATGTTATCCAAATTTTAATAAATCATTACATCATTAATTAGATATCATCCCTACTTGGCCAACGCCTTCACAGCCGGAACCTCGTCGTCGAGAGGCAGAATGTCCGGCTTGGGACCCAGCGGCGTGATGCTAAAGGGGTTGATCTGTGTGTGACTCTTGGTGTAGTGGTACTTGATGTGCAGCCAGTCGGTCGAGTCCTTGTACGCCGGCACGTTCCAGTACAGGTTGCGCATCCACTTGTGCAGGTGCGGGTAGCCGGAGCGGATGTCCGACAGGTTGCACTTGAAGTGCTGGACATAGACGGGCTGGTCGTTAGTGTTGCTTTTGTTATCGAGACTCGGGAAAACTTACATCAAACCGGATAATGGTGACAAAGAGCCGGATGTCGACCTCAGTCATGGTCTCGCCAAACCAGTAGGGGCCCGGGTTGCTGCCGAGGTGCGCCTCCGCGCGGTCCAGCGCCTCAAAGAGCGCCACGACATTGCGCTCGTACGCCTCCTGCTTCGTCGCAAAGCCGCTCTTGTACACGCCGTTGTTGATCAGGTCGTAGTGCCACTCGTTGGCCGCGTCAATGTCCTTTTGCAGCGCCGCCGGGTACAGGTCGACGGCCTTGAACTTCTCGGGCAGCAGCTCCTGGAAGCCCGTGTTGAACATGCGCACAATCTCGCTGCTCTCGTTGCTGACAATCGTGCCCGTCTTCTTGTCCCACAGAACGGGCACGGTGACGCGGCCCGTAAAGTCGGCATCGGCCTTCATGTACACCTGGCGCAGGTGGGTGTAGCTCTCATGGCCGGGCAGCGGGTCGGGGATGGCGTTGACGCCGGGAGAGTCGGTGTCCTCGGGCGTGACAAAGCGCCAGCCCTTGTCGCCGAGGTGCCAGTGGACGACAGAGAAAGAGATCATGTCATCGAGACCCTTGAGCTTGCGGGCAATGAGGGCGCGCGTGGCCCAGGGGCAGGCGTAGCTGACATAGAGGTGGTAGCGGCCAGCCTCGCCGGGGTACTTGACATTGCCGTCGGCGTCGGCCTTGCCAATCCAGTCGCGGAATGCGCTGACCTGGCGCTTGAACTCGCCAGAGGTGTCCTTGGGGTTGACCCAGTCGGTGACCTTGAAGCCGGTGGTAGCCTGGACGTTAGTAGGGCCAATAGAGACAGGGAGAAGAGAAAGAGCATACCATTCTGGAGGGTGTAGATGTGGTAAAGGTGCGCGAGGAATGGGTCGAGATGATCGGGAATGGTCGAGCTGGGGAGGATGTCGAGGAGGAAGGGCGCAGGGCGAACGAGGCTGCAATCGAGGTAATGTTGAGGAAACCGGAGCGCACAGTCGGCGGACGAACAAGGGCAGCAAGCATTGGCAGGTGTAAGTAGAGATAGAGGGGTAGCTGAGGTAGAGGACGAGAGGATGTTATAAAAGGATAAAGAAGATTATACGGTAAAATAGGATAACGCTGATCACGGGATACGAGAGCTGTTTTACTGTTTCGTTCCTTCCTTTTCTACGGCTCCTTCCCAGTTTTATAATCCTTACATGAGCACTACAAATCCAGCTCGTAATCACTCTTTACTAGAGCTTGAGGCTTGAAAGAAGAGTACACAGGAAAGAGGGGCTTCAGCTCGTAGCTGCCCTGCCGGATGTCGTCCAGTGCAATTGATAATGCATGTAGGCCCCGTATAAAACGCGCTAGAGCCCGCTAGAGCGGCAGCTGTTGTTTGACAAATCGTGACGTAAAGCCGTCCATCGACTACCGCCAGATCAGTCAGCATTAGCTCCGCCTATTCGGTCGACCCCGGTTGACCCCATGCTTGGTCATCTTTGGATGTTTTATGTAATTATTATGCATCCAAACTAAACAAATGAGAGCCAAACACACATGTTTGTCTTGACACTGAAACACCACAACCCAAATCACAACGCATAAAAGAGACAAAAGTAAAGTAATGAGTATCTACTGTCCTAAAAAAAGTAAAAAGTAAAAATAAAACCAAAACTAATGTTATCATCGCTTGCCCGTGTATCCCATCGAAGTAGTATCAATCTAGTCTACATCTACCGCACCTTGACCTTGACGTAGGGCACCTCGACATCCTCGCCGTCGATATCCTCCACCACAACCTCAAAGATCACCTCCTTCTGGTGCTCCGGAATAGGCTTCTTTGAAATAGCCTCCACAAGTTCGCTCAGCTTCATTGCGTAGCGGTCCTTGAGCTTGCTTGCCGGGAAGAAGGACGCGTACAGCAGACTGACGCCCGAGCTCAGCATCGTAAGGGTCAAGCCGCGCTTCTCCATGTCGTCGATCAGGTCCTGCAGCGTAAAGTCGGGCACCTCGAACCGGTCCCAGATCTTGTCCAGAGTCACCTGGCCGTTGGGGCCCTTGTACACCACCTTGGGGCTGGCAATCGGCTCACTGAAACCAAAGAACGGCAGCGCGAGGTTCACAAAGCCGTTCTTGTACTGCTCCAGGTCGTCCTTGCCGTCCACAATCTTGTACAGCTCCAGCGCAACCAGACCCGTCACCAGAGCCGTCGTCGTGGCAATGGCCGGGATAATCTTGCCGGCAATCAGCTTCGTCTTGTGCCGGTCCGCAGCCGCAATGTTGTAGTTGGCCGCTCTCAGGTTGCTGGCAGCGGTGATAAAGTCAATGTGGAAGTTGGTGTCGTCATCCTTCTCAAACTCAACGGGTGTGAGCTTGAAGCCGGCCATGGAGCTCGGCGACGGAATGTCTTTTGCCAGGTCATCCAACTCGGCCTCCTCATCCCGAACGGGCTTCGATGCGTTCGGGTCGGGGTCCTTGTCGTCGGCTTGGATCTTGACAGCCGGGTCGGGCGAGAAGTCGGGCACAATAATGTTGTCCAGGGCAGTCAGGTAGTCCTCCTTGGCCTTGCCCTGCAGATTGATACCGTAGTTGAAGGCGTGGAGGTTGGTGGCAGCGACCAGGAACTGGAAGTGTGTCGGGTTCTCAGGGTCGAACTTGAGCGGGTCGGGAGCACGCTTCGGGCCGGACCAGAAGAGCGCGCCGGTCGACGTCACAGAGTCTTTGGGGAAGTTGAACAGCAGCTGCTGAATGGCGTTGTTGTATTGCTTCTCGAAAATCATACGTGCCCAAGAAACACAGTCCTCGAAGCCCAAGGCCCGCTCGGTCTTGAGGTAGTCGCGCAGAGTCTCCAGGGTCGCAATCTCGTTGCCCGACTGCTTGGCTGTCGTCTTGAGGTAGTTGGGCTGTGTCAGGTACAGGTTCACAGTCTCGGCCGACTTGACAAAGTTGGTGTCAAACACCTCGCGAGCCCAGGCAATGCAGTGCTCAATGGTGCTGGGGAAACTGCGCAGTGTGCACATGGGGAACGACTTCTCAGGAGGGTCCTGCGACGACGAGTACGCCTCAGTCAGCTTCGGCAGAACAACCTGCGTGTTACCCTTGGTACCGAGCGTGCCGCTCTCCAGTAGAGGCTTCTGGAAGAAAATACACCGGCGGTCCACATATGTGCGCGCCTCCACGTTGTCAAGCGCGTTGGTGACACCGTCGAGGGACGCCCAGAATTCCTCGTTGAAAATGTGCTCCGATTCGGCACCCACACGCTCAGACAGGGTCACGATGTGGCCCTCCAGCTCGGGGTTCATCACCTGGACGGCCTTGGCGGCAGTGTCGCTCTTCATCTGACCGACATCCTTGGAGCGGAACAGGAACTGGCGGTTCAGGTTGCTCTTTTCAATCGAGTCGTTGTCGGTCACAGTGATCTTGCCATTAGGGCCAGTGGCCAGACCCATCATAGCCCAGTTTTTGAGCGTCTCGCAGCCAATGGCGCCAGCACCAACAAGGAACTGCTTAACGTTGGACAGGCGCTCCTGGTACTTGGCACCAAAGACGGCAATCTGGCCATCGTAGCGCGAGCCCGTCGGCTTGCACAGCTCCTCAGAGCGCTCAAACTTGGCAGGCAACGACTCGAGCGAGTCGTAGTACATCCACTGCTTGACGGGGCTGAACTTGCCCGACACAGCCTTGAGAACCTCCTGTGCAGTAATACCGCCGAACAGAGCGGCCATGGGGTTCAGGTCACCAGCTGCCTGGTAACTGAGCTCCGACAGCAGCTTCTCGTCAATCTCCACCTCGATCTTCTCCTGCGCGGCAAATGTGCGGGCCGAAGCCACCAGAACGGTAGCATCCTCGGCGTTCATTGGGCGAGGGTAGCGGTTGTGTGTCTGCACAAAGGCGTGCAGGGCCTGGAAGCCAATGTGCAGCTGCTGCGGGCGGTCGAACTTGGCGTAGTCGGAGATCAGGAACTCGGGCTCCTTGAGAGAGTCGGACAGCTTCTTGAAGTCGAGGATAACGGGCATCTTGACTTGGCGGAACTGACCCTGGCGCTGGTACTCGCCGAGACCAGAGACATCACCAATGCTGAATGTGTAGGGGCCCTTGACAGTCACCTTGCGGGGCTCACAGCCGTTCAGCCCCTCCATGCCGATAATCTCGGAGAAAGTAACGTAGTCGCCGTCCTCGAGCGTGTGGCGCGCCTCGTCGCTGATGGTGACCACACCCTCCTCGTCAATACCGTTGACAATACCCATGCTGGGTTCCTCGCCAGTCGCGTCGGAAACCGTGAACTTGGAACCAAAGTCACAGAACAGAGAGCCAAAGAGACCAAAGGTGTCGGCAATGACGACATAAATGCCCTTGTCGTGGCAGTAGTCGGCCACGGCGAGCTGGACGTTAAGAGGTGTGTTGGTCAGGACAACAACCTGAAACTTGTCGAACTGGGAGAGGTTTTCGGCGAGGCTCGCCGTCTCGAGGATGTGAACCGGGGTGTATGCGTTGAGCTCGGCGACGCGGGGGGCTGTGACTTGGTCGCGGGGCTTGCCGACATCCTCAGGGCGGAGGAAGAACTGGGCGGACAGATCGGCGATGGCGGCCGGGGTAGGGTCGTGAAGGGTGAGGCTCTTGACGCCAGCAAGAGCAATGTTCTTTGCGATCTCAACACCGAGACCGCGGAGACCGACGACGAGGACGTTGGACGAGCTCATGCGCTTCATAGCCTCGTGACCGAGCACGTAGAGCTGGCGACTGTAGAGAGACTCGTCGATCTCGGTGCTGCCGACGACAGACTCGTCGACCTGCATTCTGGTGACGAGGTCGACCTCGGGCAGCTTTGAATCCTAGACAGTCAGTATGTAGTGTAGATGGCGTGGGTAATGGCCGAGGCGTGAATCAAGACAAAGGGAGACATACACTCATTTTGAGTTTGGATGTATCTGGCAAGCTGCCGGATGAGAGTTTTCGCTTCCCCAGTTTGGCGTGCAGTGTCGTAGATTGGGCTTCTCGGGCCTGAAATGACACTTGAGAGAGAAGAAGAGAAAGGAAGAAGAGAAGAGGGGAAAGAGAGTGAGAAGAATAAGTAGCAAAGAGAGAAGAGAGGAAGAGAGGAGGTTTGGCAAGAAGGGAAACAGAGAGGAGACAGTGAGTGAAAGAGGCCGTAGCAAGAGAGGGAGAGAGAGCTCAAACCCCACCCAGAGAGAGACAACTGGGCCTGTTGACGTTGGCTGACTGGCTTATGCGGGGTCCCTGGTGCTATTCAGCTAGGATCGTAGTTATGCAAGGTGAAGATTGGCAGTGACGCAGGTGAAAGTGTAAAGAGGAAGGAGGGAAGCAGAAATGCGAGAACGGAAGGAACAAGAGACGATGATGTTTACTTTAGGAAAGAGATGAAGGACACGGAGGGCAGGTTGGGAAGCAAGTACGGGTGGTTAGGGACAAAGAAGGAAGGGTCGAATGAGGCGAAACGTCACTTGCCCGTGGTATTCGTATACAGAGGTACTTTGTACTTGCATTTATAATAGAGCATTAATCATCATCAGGGCAGATTTCAAAGGCAACTCTCTACCGCATTTATGCATACTTTGTAGATGCTGCAAATACGCCTAGCAGAGTAAGGCGAGTCGCACCTTCCTCGTGGTGATCCAAAGCAGAGGCAGGAGCGACACGGGGGACGCAGCTAATCATGTGTCGTGGAGCACCTTCCATAAAAAGAACACCTGTAGACGGCAGGCGGCCAAAGTAGGCACACAGCTCCAAAAGGCAGGAACGGCTTGCCAACATTCGAGAGAGTGCTTCACTACGATATACAAAGGCAGCAGCAGACTGCCAGGAGCCAGGCCAAACTGCAATGCCCCGCCACCGAGGGCCCCGCCAGTGACCTGTTCTGCGGCTTCCTTCTGATTCCATCCCCCAGCAACAGCAACGAAAAGTGGATACAACGTACGCGTTAGTCAAACCCTCGCATGGTATGGTGCCGTCATAAATAGTGGGCACGCCTTTCTGGGCACTTCTTGCCCTTTGGCTGTTGGAGAGACCGGAGCTTGCACATGGCCAGATTGCAAAGGCCGCATAAAGGCGCATTCTCGGCATTCTACCGGCCAGTCCCTTGGTCTGCGGTCAAGGCATAGTTGGAGGTCTTTGGCAGAGCATTCACTCAATACCGAGCAGCTGTCACACAGTAGCAATGACAAGGCGTTGCACAGCTTTCAAAGCACCTTGCGCAATGCGTCCTGAAATATTTATAAGCCGCGCCAACAAAGGCATGTCGTCAGTTGCATCACGAATAGTCAAGCTCATTGTCAATGTATATCAAGGCAAATCGTCAATTCTCTAGAGATAACATGTAATGTCCGTCCCGAGGTCGTTCAGATCTCCCTGAGTTTCCAGCAATCGTTTGAGTTGTCTCAACGAATCGCTTACTGGATCTTCTTCAGCTCAACGTCGAAGATCAGGTCGGCGTTGGGGGGAATGTGGCCGGTGAAGCCGCTGGATGGTTAGCACTGGTCAAGAGTTTCTCGTCGATCGGGTTCCGTTGTATCTTACCGAGCACCGTAGCCGTAGTCGCTGCTGATGTCCAGGGTGGCCTTCTCGCCGAGCTTCATCTGGACGACACCCTCGTCCCAGCCCTTGATAACCTGGCCGACGCCAATGGCGGTGACAAAGTCGCCGCGGCCGACGGAGCTGTCGAACCTGAAAGGTATTAGTACTGGTTTTGTCTATAATCTATTGCAGCGCAAGCCATTCAGTGCTAGGGCCTGCGGCCCATGCTGCAGCCGGCTTGCTCCTGCAGCCATGCGGATCTAAAAGGGTACACACTTCTTGCCCTTGTTGTCGGGCTGGGTGGTGTCCTTGAGGAAGCCAGTGTACTCAATGGTAACACGCTGGCCCTTGACAGGCGAGGGGCCGTTACCCTCCTGGTGCGTAGTCTTGGTGACACCCATTGTGCGAGATGTAGAGTGGAAGAAGCTGTTGGTAGCGGTCGAGCGAAAGAAGGCGGATTTGTTAGCGGGAGCTTTAAGGATGGCGAAAGTGCGAGACAGAGAGGCCATTGGTGTTTGCTGAAGGAAGAAGGGAAGAGAGAAGAGAGAAGAGGAAGGAGAAGAGGAAGAGGAAAGAAAGAGAGAAGAGGAAAGGAAAAAGGAAAAAGGAAAAGGGAAAAGGGAGAATGACTTAAGCAAAACCAAAGGAAAGCTTTGCACTTTTATAAGGTGGATCGGGAAAGAGGGGCAGGAGTAGAGCTCTGAGCCATTGTACTTTCCCCAAGTAAACACCAGGCTAAGCTATGGCAAATGGGCAAACAATGAGCAAACTTACAAATGGAGATGACGGTGTGAAGTGGTGAGAGAAGCTGTACAATGTACTTGAGCTGTGGTTGAAAGAGGATAAAAAGAGAAAGAGGAGAGGAGGAGGGAAGCAGAAGGGGTAGATACAAGCTCGGGCGGAGGGGGATGGAGTATTTATGATCAAAACGGGAAGTAGCTAGATCTTAAGTTTACAAAGTAAGAGGCAGAAAATAGAAGTAGAAAGTAGAACTCATACGGAAATCAAAAAGCGGCAAGAGCAACTGAGCATCATAGACAAAGATAGAAGGAACAGACGAGGCGACAAGGTGGAGGGTGGGAGGTGGTAGCGGTAGTGGGAGGCACCGAAGACACGGAAGCTAACAGCGAGGGAGGAGGAAGAGGGAAGGTACGACCACCATTAGCCATTGGCATTGCACTTGCAGGGGGGCGTCGATCCTTGCGGCAGCAAGTACTACCAACAGCCAGACACACGCAAAAAGATACACATCTTTGCATGTCTTGGTACATCCGGAGCGGAGTGAGAAGTGGGACGCCAGGACGAGCAAGAGAAGATGAAAGAAGAGCCGATGCCCAGGAAGGCGGGATTAATCAGATTATTTTGGGATTAAGTTTGTTGGGAGTTGGTTCTGCAAAGTAGGTGCATTAGAGGGGGATTAGAGGGATTAGAGGGATTCGAGGGATATAGAATCATAAATAAAGCGAATATTTAACAGCAGTTGCAAAAGGAAGGTGCTTTCAACCGAGGACAGAGCTTCCTCGTCACAGTGACTACCCGAGATGCTTCAACAACCATAGTGATATGGTATCGAGCAGGCAGTGATACAGTAGAAACACGACAGTAAGTCAGCAGCACAGCAGCTGGATAGAAATCCTGATGCCTTTACACCAAGCTGTACCAAGCTGTACCAAGCTGTACCAAACAGCTCGCGGGTCGGCCGTGGCCAAGTCGATGTGATGCAGCGTAACTCACGTATTGTTTCTTTCTGTCCCTGATCTGGTCGTGTACACAATTTTACAATCAGCATTCATCTCATGTCCATGCCAGTTCGAGTTGCACAACCATGTGTAACTGTCTGAGTAGCAGTCGGTGGAGCTTGCTACGAGTATGATCTGTGATCTTGATCTATGATGTGATGGCGGGGAGCCGGATCCACTATTAGCTTATCTGCACCTGCCATTGGGACATTTAAGTGATTATATAATCAGTGTTGACAGCCAACACCAACACCCGACGTCTTTATTGCACCAGCATTGACGTGCGGCAGCTATCAATTCAATTGTGAGAAGCCAAATACAGAAACATATCCAAGTGCTACTTCCGAGCGCCAATTCACGCACGTATGGCAAGGGCAATGTTGCCGCCGAGGGAGCACAGACCGGGGTGTCGTAGATATGATTCAGTGCGTAGAACTTGGATTTTATACAAGAGCTTGCCATATGAATGTACGTGCGTGTCAAGCGGATACTTGCACATCCACGGTCAGACTCAGATCTGTGCTCTGCGGGCGATCCGCTGTTGATGTTTTATGAGCGATAGAGATGATATGAGATGATGCAAGTCTCGATGCTTTGTTATTGTGAGTGAATATGAATACTGCGCTACACAAGACCGTACAATAGATACGCGATGCTGTGCAAGCCGTCTCGGACACCCGAGGCTATGGTGCTCCGATCCAGGAAACAATTTGGCGCACATGGTATTCTAGGTAGAAGCATCTCCAAATCAACATGAACACGAGTAAAAAGGCAAAAAGCAAAAAGCAAATAGTAAAAGCAAAAAGCAATTGCACCCCACCCTCTTAAAAACTTCCGGTGTAGCATCTGCAAGCCTGTTTAAGTGCATAAGTGCGGGAGGACAGGTGCTGTCAGCTTGACACGTTGACGACGGGAGTAGTGAGCTTGGAATGATGGCAGAAAAAATAGGCAAAAACAACTACAGAGAAAAGAAAGGAAGACGGCGGTCAACAAAGTACAGTGCATGGTGATCATCAGCCTCGAGCCGTGAAGAAAGTGACAGGTCGTAGTGGTATGACGACCAGAAAGAGAGAGAGAGAGGAACCGAGCAATAAGAACCAGACTATCAAGACACCAACTAGTCAGCCTCGAGCTTGCCAACATCATCATGTTGTTTCACATTCACCGCATCAACAGCACCACTCTGCATGTAGGCCTCCAACGCCAGCTGGAGACTCCATCATCTGTGAATGTTTCTCATAGTCTATCTGCATCTATTTTCATCTATTTTCATGCAATTCATACACTTTGCTATTGCTAGTACAACGCCAGTAGCCGCACCACCCCTCACTTCGTCGTGCACAAGCTTCATGATAATTCCACGACGGCGGGGCTGCCTGTCAGCTCGGGTAGATTACTGTCACAATTCAGGTTTGGCATAAAATACGGTCCATTGCCAAGCGACACATTGTCATGTATTTGCACACGATGCCCGGAGATATTGACGGTAGTTCTGCTCATGGCGGAAGCCGGAGTCTGGACTGGGCCCTGATCCTGTTCGCACGTATTAGCAAACTGCAGTACAAGATAAGTTGGACTTGTTCTTGCACTCATAGCCTCGGTTTGTTTTTAAAAGCCGCACACTGCATAAATTCTTGGCTTATTTCAAACAGAGTACAATACTTTATAGCATAAAAGGGTATAACAAAGGATCTGCTATGCATGCAGTTATTGCCTACATGCCCAGGGTCAAGCAGGGTTCTTCTGCTTAGGTACGGAGAAGTCCGTTGATACAGCAAACACCTCGACACCGTAAATCCCACATCGCTTGCAACTGCAGGACTCGTTTGTTGTCATGCATCTGGCTGCACCTCAGGGTCCAGCTGGGAAGGGTATTCAAGAAACCCATTTCTCGGCGGTGCTAATGCAGGATGGAAAACTCAAAAAGCACTTTTGTAGATTTCGCCAAAATAGATACCATCACGGCACTGGAAATCCATTGCCAGTCGATGATACCCAGACTGGTCCAGTGTCATTTGCATGGGTTTCCACCTTCAAGTCTCTTTAGCTTCAAAGACTCAACGCCCACCCACTCCTACACTCCCGGCCGCAAAGGATACTTTGTGATACCTCGGCAATCAGGCATGGTTTGCAACAGTCCGCACCTGCAACCTTGATGAGATACACCAAACGTTTCCGATGGCTACAGTAGCAGGTTTGCTCTACGCGGAGTACCTACGAGTAATTCAAGAGCCTACGATTGAGTATAAAAAGTAGGCCACGGCCTTGACACTGCAAGTCGATAGACGAGACGGGTTGCTCTGAGCTCGATGTCGAGGCCATAAGTTGATATCAAAGTTACATCTTGACCGGCACACCAAAGCGTATGTATTATGTATTGTATGCAAAACATAGCAACCGATATACCAAGCTCATCTTCGCTTCCACCTACCCACGTCTATATCCGCATCGTCCAACTTCACATGTTTATCGGCTCCCCTTGGGCGTACAGAGATCGCGGTGTACAGACACGATGCCATGGGACTCCATAAACAAAGAAAACAAGATATCAAACATGACAAAAGGACAACTGACTTGGCTATCAGATCAGACCAGACATTGATATCGGGCATCCATAGCGAGTTGTGCAGGTATGGCGCAGTGTAGCACAGGTACAGGTGTGTTGCCCCGAGAGTTGCAGGAAGCTGCAGGTGGATGCGGTTGCGTAGTGCCAGGCGGCAATACTGCCATCTTGGGATACTTTGGTCAAGACGCCGTCCACTGCCAATGTGCCACATGGCAAGATTCAGAGTCGTGGCTGTCTGTGGATGCAGTGTTAGTCATCCCGTTATAGGAAGGCGTTGTGAGCACGTACTTGCCGTATTATTCAAAGCCATCGAGAAAGCCACGTGGCTAAGATTGAGCTGTTAGCCATGAAAGGATGTCGAGCTATATTTGTCATGGTGTTGGTAGTGTTACTGCCAACGTTTATTGGTTGTCATGTGACATCACGATAGCCTCATCTGAGATGCAATATCACCGACATGTCAACAACAAGAAGCAAGCAACCGAAAAACACAACTCGGTTTGAGGTTTGTCATGTCAATTAAAATTTACTTTGATGGTCCGTTGGCACTCTTGGGCACCTGCAGTCGGTCTAGTCAAGACTTTTATGTTTGCATTGCAGACATTGCCAGCCTCGTGATGGTTTGGACAGGATGAAAATTTATTGTGTTATTAGATACAAGTGGTGTTGTTTCTCTTCTGTTCGGTTAGGCGTGTGCACTTCTTTTCTTTGAATAAGTTCCTTTGTACTGTGGTTTCTATTTTATTTTATTCTTGATTATTTTTGAAAATTTCCGTGATGTTATTTATTTAAATTTTGATTGAAACTAAATCAAGTTTGTGTTCGGGGATATTGTTTCAAGAACTGCATTGAACAATACAAAGTGATACTCAATTAAGCCAATGCAATTATAAGCCACATAAAAAACAAATACGATTCAAGAAAAGCCCGATATACGTCATGCCATTAGATGCACAGGCGGAAGACACCACAAACCTTGAAACGTCGGCGAACATATATCGAGCTGTCGCCAGAAATACGTTCAATATACGGCACTGAAAGGATGCACAGACTCTGTATTTACCATATCAGAGGCCCTCTATGACACAGCTTGCTTGTGTCTAGTGTCCGAGGGCGAGGATGCGTGAGGACGACCGGACTGCAGTAAAGACAGCTGTCACGAGAACATGCACCTCCTGATAACGGATTAAAAGCAGCAAAGGCCGCGAGAATAGAAGTGCAGATAAGAATGTGATGAAAGCTGTGCACCAGCTTGTCACGGCATCCTGTCATTCTGATGGCACCCGAGGCTGTCGATGGTTGGATGCCTGCACACACTGCATCGTGGACTCAGAGATACTCTGACGAGGGCTATCTATTTACAAGCAATATCAAAGAGCATAGCATATAGATGTGTGATATGGCAATATCGAGCTGCCGTCCAGGAACTGTGGCCGTGCCGTCCCGAATGTCCCGATGCCAGCCGGATGTCAACATGTCATGACATCAACAAGTTGACTGACAACATGCTCTCGGTCTCACTTGATAGCTTGAATACATAGCTTTACTCGCCATGAGAGACAACTGCTGTCTTGAGATTATGTCATGGCCAAGGCCACGAGAGTCGCGATAGATGACCTGCATTCCTCACCAGCTACCTACCTTTGAGGGTTGAAACCTTTCATCAGCAATGACCCCATCTACTTGATACTACCCGCATTCCATTGCGCATTCTACCAGAGCACTACAAAGTAACAACAGACGCAAGCTCGTTTCATGTCGAGACAGTTGTTAGTTTATTGGTTTGCATTCCCCGGCCAGGCGAGGAATGAGAGGGATTTGCAATTTACAAGGCAAAAGGCTGTCGGCAGCATGGCTGGCCTCTGACCCTGACCTTCCATTCTGCCACAAGAGTTCTTTGCGAGTTCCTCTGCAAGGCAGGGAGAGATCTGCGCATAGGGGTTCTGCTCACGATTCGGACGTCCAAGGAGAAGACACAGCCCAGCATCCCTTTACAGATGGCACATCAAGGGAGCCAAGCAAGGGCCGATTGAATCAACCATGGGGTGTTGCTATGCCTACATCAGTATTTCAGTATTTCTCTATCACTTACCTGAATCGACAATTGTGTCTGTTTACTTTCGATCCTTTGATCTCGCGGCCGGCGATACGACCGCTCGATGGCTCGTTGGACCGCTGAAAGGCCTGGTTATGGAGAGATGGCCGGCCGCCGGCCACGACCTGCAGGCCGCGTCATTGGAGCCGCCCACCCTCAGCTCTAGCAGTTGCAGTTACGAGCTCGTACATCTCACTCAGTGCTGCACATCGTATCTTACAACCGGCATATGCGGGTGCTGCAGTCATTAGCACAGTAGTGCGCTGTGGGCGACAAAAGAGGAAAATGCACAAAGTATTCTTTTCCAACGAGGGAGGATAGTCCAGTCCATCACACGTTGTCCACGCAAGGGATGACCCTTCATAGACCTGGGCAAGCTACTGAGTAGAGAGACAGACAACAACGTCGTTGTTACCAAGAGGAAAAGGAACAACGCAAAAGTAAGACATTTGCAGTCTACTCCCTACCACTGCATCATGAAACGCCCGCGCAGGAAGAGAGACAAGAATGTATGAAGGGCGCATCCCTTTTGTTCCCTTGTTCTTTCTTTGATAGTTGCTTCTCTCGACTCGGCTCGCTTCCGTCTCTAGTCATTCTTGCACAATGTATGCTTATTTCTACATTCCACGACATCGTTATGCTACAGACCACAGACCCCGACATGCCGTCTGACCACGCGCAGAATGTTTTCTTTAGAGTGTTTAGCATGTCAATAACAAACTCGCGTGACGGCCATACTTGTACGCTGTACTGAGCAATCCCTACAGCAAATCAACGAGACGACGGCATCCGTGCGACGCTTTGATTGTCTATTTTAGAGAATATTGTGGTGTAATTGCAACGCTCGGATTGTGTTTGATTTCGACTATTGCTTTCGGAGCCTCAGCTACGAGAACGGAGTATGTGGAATTACCGCTGAGTGCCGCTGTCAGCTAATTTCTTACAGTAATAGTTTCTTATGCTCTCATTTTACGTGCATCTGACAGTTCAAATGTCAAGTGCAACTGTGTGCCGTGTTGTCACTGCCCAGGCGCCGCCCCTATTGAGCCCATGCAAAAGAGATGAGCCTCCACAGTGATGTTGTTATGAAGTACTTTCTCAATAGAATGGAAGCGCTGAATGTGATTAAATTTGATCACGGCTGACCTAAACATATCTTGTTATAACTAAAGTTGACGATGTTGAAGAAAACGGCCGTTTTATCAACGGATTGAGAATAACAATCAACTAAATGAGGCAATATGACCGCAGGCCAGTGCTGTAGAAAGTCGACAGAGTCGAAGAAAACGACAAGACGAGAAAACGAGAAAACGAGTAAACGAGTAAACGAGTAAAAGGGACAAATCGCCAGGGTCGAGGTCCAGACGAGGACAGACCAGCAGATCAACACGCCCAGCATATCCCGCAGCGCATTCTTCACGCCAACACTGCACGCCGACTTTCTCTGTACTGAGTAATAATCGTACAAAGTAGCCTGTCTCTTTCTGCATCGTAGCCACTCTGTGCCCGGGGTTCCTGTCGATCTTCTACAAAAGAGTGCAAGGCTGGCCGCTGGCATAGGAAAATAGAACAAGCGGAACAAAGCTCGATCCGCAAAATAGGGGCGGTCTTCTGTAATACAGCGACATGTTATTCCCAGACCCGCCGAGTGAACATCGCACTTTCCAGCCGGCAGGCCATGCTTTCTCCCATGCTTCTCTTTATGCTCTCCTCTCTCACTGTCTGCTTGTTATTCTACATTCCACATGACAGAAGACGAGATGGAAGCACGTTCCATCTGCGTGGCTGTGCCATGTTTCTCTCTATTCTCTTCCTGTCTGTCTCTGTCTCTGCCATTCTCTGCCGCTCGGCTCTACCACAGTTTTACTCGTCGTTTGACCTTTTTTGCACTACCCACCAACTCCGTGTCGTAGTTTGCACACAGATAAGATTCTGTGTCTCGTATTACCCCGTGCGAGTATGTGCTCTGTGTTCAAATAGCAAACATCAGCAAATCAACTACAACAAGCACAACACAAGCACTAGTACATACCACGAACCTGCAGGCCGCATGCCCGACGGATTCGTCCTCCGGTGGGACGATGCCAACTCTCGTGAATGCATTTGAGAGCATCTTCTAAATCACACGTATTGCCAGTTGTACGACACGAGGGTAGCAGGCACCGCAGTGACCGAGAGTCCAGACCGTTGGTATTTACAAGTAAGTCATTTGAAGCCAAAGAAATCAAAACAAAAAGGAGCTGGATGGCTCGATAAGGATCGCAAACAGTCGATCGCATGAAATGAACGAAGAAGCAAACCTCCGGAGATCACCCGAAACGACGATGATCTTCGTTATTTCTATTTCTCTTCTTTTTCTTTATTTTCCTCTTATTTTCACTTTCTTTCTTTGTTTCAACTTGGCATCCAAAATTAAGGGCCTTGTTAGTTACGTTAGTGACCTCCGCTGGATAATGTCTTCATGCCGAACTCTTTTTATCAGAAGACTATCTCAAGAGTAAGACAGCATCAATGTGCAATACAGTATTGAGTCAGTGCAGCGGAGGCCAACGTATGAAACCAGCCCTTTCCGCTTCAAGCATCCTTTGGCAGGGTAAGTCCTAGGCGCTGGCAAGGCAAATTGGCATCGCGACGGCGCGGGGCAAAAGGATAGCATCAGCTTGCAAAGCAACGATTGTTCAGAAAGCCTTTGGCAAGATGTATTTATCAACTTCAGAGTCGATGTCGTAATGGTATCGTGAGAATGCAACGTACGTCGTGGCCTGCGAATCCAAGTTATTACGTCGGAAGCAACACTTCGCTGCACGATTTCTTGAATTCATCCTCGTATCGTCTCTGTATCTGTACACTAGACTATATCCTGCAATAGCAAGTACAAGTACTTTAGTACAGAGCCTTCGGAGCCCTCGCAGCACACAAGTAAATACCAGACCCCTGGCACTGATAGCCAATCATCAGCGGGTTCTAGTGCAGGGTGTTCCTGAATAGACCCACATCAGAAAACAAAAGCCATTTTCCATTGGCCAGTACTATTATGGCTGGGGCGATGGAAGGCACACCTACCCCTGCAATTAGCAGAGGACCCACTTCTATATGATGGCCTGGATGATGCCAGGTTTGGCAAGTCCAAGGACATGTCTCTTTGCACTCTATTAACTAACAACAGTACTTAATCGTACGCGGTATACTGTCTCTGCAAAGCAACTTGGACTCTATGCCAGACACGTGCAGTGTGGAGCACTCTTACAGCGCATTATCTTTGTTTGGTAGACGAGTTGGTGGCTTGAAGAATACGATTACAGCGTAGCGAGCGCCGAAGAGAACTGACAATAAATCCTTACAGACTCGCATCTTGTGCTCCGCCTCGCTCTGTTGTGCTTTGTGCTTATTCTCAGCACTCTGGAAAAACAGTAAGATAAGATACAAAGACAGTAAATACAGTATTCCACACTGTCCAGCTGAGTGCGCCCAATGCCCTGCCGTGACAACACATCTCGCGTGATCATATTAAACACATTGCGGAATATGGAAAGAGGCGTACCGAGTACGACTGATGTCGTTACCTGAGTCTACGACTGATACCTCACCGACTCGCCTTTTGCCTTGATGCCGTTGACATCCCCCTCTAGCCTGAGGACTAGAAGAACATGACACGCTAATAAAAAGTCCCGCTTCAGGGCGCGTCCCGTTTTTCAGGTACTAACGCAGGTGGAGAGGCGAAAACAAGAGAAGGATGAACGAGACTAGTGATGACAAGTATATTTTGTACTGTGTAGAGCGGTAAAGGTACATATCGAATGAGCTCTGTGAAGAAAACAAACGAGGAATGAGCGACCGGTCGCCCTTGCTAGACGCGACTGATCAACTGAATTTACAAAAGAGGAAAGTGCAGAGAAGCAAAGAAGAGACAATCAATACAGACTCTTTTCTGCAAAATACAGAACAAGAGATAATGCACAATGAAGACGCATTGGGGATATTGATGCCCCAGCCGAGCACAAAGCGAGTGTCGGACAGCCACACTGCCCTGAAGAGGGTGTGACTGCCTCATTTCCTCTGTTCTTATTTCTTAGTGCTACTCTGCCCTGCACCAGTCGTGCCTTCCCGATTCTGTTCTCTTTCTGTAATAGCCAAGATACAAGTATCGATTCCACAAATTAATTCGAAAAGAATACATTAATATCGATATTAAACCCGTAAAATATTCTAAAATATTACAATAACAACATCCCATGTACCTCCCCATTGTATTGTGCGTGCATAGTACATGCTGCCGTATTGGCATCTCGGCGCCATTGCCATTCTGCCTTTGTACACTCTTACACGTCGTCCATTACGACTCTAAACCCTGTCTATCCACAGTACCACACCCACTCCTCTCTTTGGCTCTTGCCTTCTTTTGTCCACACACCCTGTCGTCTCCTTTCTCCCCCTACACCTGAGCTAGCCCGCTTCGGTGTCTCTCTCCCTGTATCCCATCCCCTGTATCTCTCTGGAAATACAGCGCATGTGGCCTGTCGTTGTACATAGTAAACAAGAGAACAAAAGTACCTGTAACTGTGCACGGGGCGTGTCTTTCGCTCCCTGCCCTCTCACTCCCCTGTCATCTCGCCTGCCCTCCCCATTCGTGCTCGTTTGCTCCTTCCTCGTCGTCGCACCCCCCTTTCCCTGCCCGTTCCTGCCCTCCTGCTCCTTCCCATTTGGCTCTTTCCTTGCTATTCACTCGTTCTTGCCTTTTGTTTCTCCCCTTCCTTTTCCTTCTTCTCCTCTTCTTTCCCTCCCCTTCTTTTCTTCCTCCCTTCTCCTCGTTGCCGCCCATCGCCGACCTTGACATCGACAATACTCTCTCCTTCGACGACGTCGGCCTCTTGCCAACGACCGTAACGACCGAATCGGAGCCTACAGTGTCCTCACTTTCGCTTTCTCTCTCTCTCTCTCTCTCTCGTCATTTTCGTTTCCGTTTTCCGTCCTCTCCATCTCAATTACTTGGAACCTCCGGAGGTCTCCCGCCTGACGCATTGCTTCATTGTTTTGTGTTTCTTTGCTTTCGAACAGTCACTCCTTTCGACAGAAACAAAAAAGTTCATCGCGGACCCGACACACGCTTCCATTTGACGACGAAACTCGCATCCGATATCGATAATCTTCAAGCCATTTGCATTTTTGGGGTTTGGTCTATTCAGCCTTTTGCATCCAACTTTCGACGACTTTTTAGCCGTCACGCCGCTCTTTTTTATCTGCTACTATAGCAAAACGTAAGTGTGCTCTGCGCTGTGCACCTTGAACGGCCTCGACGCGACAGTCAACCTCTATATCCTCGCCCATTCCAGCAGCGGGACTCGACCTACGACAAAAGACACTACCACAGCAGCAAGATCTCTTCAATATACCAATATATCACGGCAAGGGAGGCGGCTGCATAGCATATAGCATATAGCATAACGCTCGCGTCCTGCTGTCTGCTATTTCTCGACACACTACATCCCGTCCCCAATCTGATCGCCTCCGCCGAATATCGCCTCATATGGCTACGACCCTGTTTACACGCCTACGCCGTCACACGTCCTCACCTCATCTAGGTCGATCTACTGCAATCTGGGAATCACTTTATGCCGTCGAACCGGCCATCATCACACGTCTGCAGTAACTAACTCGTTCGTCATACAGACACTCGTTGACAAATCACTTGCCAAGTACATTCGTTTATACATACTCCCTGACATTGTAAGTGCGGCTTCGCGACATTGACATTGAGACGACACGTCCAATCAGCCAACATCATCTAACATCGCCAGACTCAGCATCCGCTACCACCTTCGTTTACTTGATCAAATTGATCGTCCACTCGTTCCACGACCAACACCTGCCTCTGTCCCGAATGACTCTGGCTTGATCGATCATTTGACGACTAATTCGAAGAAACGCGATTCTATTAAATCATCCTACATAACATCTCTATAACTCTACACAACATGCGCACCAACGCTTTCCTGGTTGCCGCGTTAGCGGCGGCCGTTTCCGTTGTCAGCGCTCAGGAGGACCGGCCTAGAATCTACTTCCCCCGCCAGGTCAAGCGGTCTTTTGTCAACGCCACCAGCACTCAGCACAGCCCTCACGCAGCGCCGCCACCAACAACGGCACCGAGCAGCGTGTCGTCTCTTGTCGACCAGACCTCGTCCGACAGCTCGGTTGTCGTCTCCGAGAGCTCATCCGAGTCTACCGACTCTAGCGTCACCAAGCGTGCTTCTTCGGCAGACATCTTCCTGACTAGCCTGGGCATCACCCTGCCCCTGCCTGGCACCAGCAGCGACGAGACCTCGTCCAGCTCCAGCTCCCGCTCCCGCAAGTCTTCGTCCAGCAGCGATGATGGCACCACCACCGTCGTTGTTGCCACCAGCACTGTTGTGGTTGCGCCCGGTTCCACCAGCACCAGCTCGAGCTCGACTACCACCAAGTCGTCCAAGACCGCCGACACTGAGTCCTCGTCTGACTCGTCTTCGTCCGAGTCTACCACTACCACGAGCAAGTCCACCAAGACCACCTCGTCCTCGACCACCACTTCCGAGTCCGCCAGCGAGTCGTCCAGCGAGTCGTCCAGCGAGACTTCCAGCGAGTCATCCTCCACCGAGTCTGCTAGCGACTCTACCAGCTCCTCCGGCATTGTTGTCTACCCTGGCACCACCAAGACGTCGACCTCTTCGTCTTCTTCGGCCACCACCGCTTCCGCTACCACCACCACGGCTGTCGACCCTCTGTCGTCGCTGATTAGCAGCCTTTTCGACACTGCCAGCGCCTCGACCACTGACTCTGCCATCTCGAGCGGCATCAGCCACTCCGGCGCCGGCACTGGTGCCACCTCGACTGTGTCTGGTGCTTCTTCCACCGAGGCTGCCAGCTCCACCATTGCTGCCTCGACTGACCCTGCCTCGGTTCTGTCGTCTCTGCTGTCTACCATCACTGCTGAGCCCACTGCCAACGTCACCTCGTCTGTGATTGAGGCCAGCAGCGGTTCTGTTCTGACTTCGGCTGCTGAGTCCTCGGCCATTACCATTGTGCCCACCGTTTCCACCAACAGCACTTCGGCTGCCGCCACCTCTGCTCCCGGCTCGTCGCTCCCCGCCTCGACTGCTGTCCCCACCTCGGTCTTCTCGCAGACTGCCAACGGCACCGAGTCTGCTGCCCCTACCTCTGTTCTGTCGACGGGCAGCATTCCCGGTACCTCGATCGGCACCTCCGTTGTTCTGCCCACCACCACTGCCAACAGCACTCTGATCAGCGGTAACGCTACTGAGCCCACCATCCCCGTGTCTCAGTCGTCGGTGCCCGTGACTCTGTCTGGCAGCAGCACCGAGTCCAGCGCTGCTTCGACCACTGTTGCCAGCGGCAGCGCCATCACCAGCGGTGCCTCCAGCACCGTCCCGGTTGTTGCTACCAGTGTTGTCACCAGCACTTCGGCTTCCAGCACCGCCAACTCGCAGCAGTGGCTCCCTACGACCATTATTGTGCAGCCTACCACCAACGCCGCCTCCGTCTCTGGCTCTAGCCAGACCACGACCGCCACTGGTATTCCTACTGGTCTGCCCAAGGCTATCACCCCTGACACCAGCAACAACCCGGCGCCGGCCAACACGACTGAGATCCAGATTGCCTTCAGCTACGGTCTCAACTATGCCTTTGTTGCCAGCACGCCCAAGGCTGCCGCTCTGGTGCTCAAGGTTCTTCCCGAGCTGCTGTCCTTCCAGGGTGGCTTCGACGAGAGCATGACTGTTGTCCAGCGCCTGGTGCCGTACGACACCACTGAGCAGCTTGGCTATGTGACCATGCTTGCCATTTGCACGTACCCCACCAGCCTGATTGAGCAGCTCCGCCTGGACATGCACATCCCCTCTGCTGCCCTGTGGAACGACCCCAACCAGCTGCCGTACAACATGTCGCAGGAGATTAACACCGCCATTGACATTATCCTGGGTTCGACTCTGGACTACACTCCCACTGGCTCTGGTGCTGGCGCTTCCTCGACCTCGACCTCGGGCTCGAGCGACCTGTTCAGCAACGACAACAGCTCTGACCAGTCGTCTTCGCAGCGTGGCGTGACTGCCGGTATCGCTGTCGGTGCCGTCGTTGTGTCGGCTGCCTACGGTACTGCCATGTTCATCATTGCCCGCCGCTACAAGCGCAAGAAGCAGTCGATTCACCGCCGCAGCAACTCGCTGACCAACCCCTCGGAGATGCGCCAGACTGCCAGCCCTGCCCTCATGGGTGGTGCTCTCAGCCGTGACTTCACCTCGAGCTACGGTGGCGTTGCCGGTGGCACAGCGGCAGGAGGCCGTGACAGCCACGGCAGCGGTCGCAGCAACATGAACAACTCTGCGCGCACTGCGTTTATCTCGGCACCGGTCAACGCCGAGAACTCTCTGGGTTGGAACTAGATTGGATGAGTAGATAAGAAAGGAAAAAAAAAACAGAAAAATCATTCTCTCCCCCAGCTCTACGAAGCCTCCCCTCATGCGTCTTCTTTTTGCGTCTCGGTCTCGAGATGATGTCTTATACCCACAAAGCTTGGTTGTAAGAGCAGATATGCCGCCACGTCCACGCCGTTGAAACCACCATCATCCTCTTTTATTTTGATATCTTCGCTTCTTACAACTCACCCACACAAACTACACCACCACTTTCCTACCATTATTTCCTATATATTCGATACCCTTCGGGAGGTTTGTTTGGGCTGGTTGCTCTCTTATTTTCTATTATCTAACCCCTTTTGCGTCTTGCGCATTTTTTTTTGTTTTGCTTTTGTCTATTCACTTCTATACCTGCATCTCTGCCAGCGTCTACACAGACGGTCTGGTAGTAGAAAGATTTACGAACCATATACAGCGGCGACCGATTTGGTCTTTGCCCAGCCATCTATTTTCTATCTGTTATTCTATTTCTCTTCTTTTCTTTTCATATCATTGGCTCTTTGGGCACGTGCTTGACCTCTTTTACTTGTTGTATACTTTTATAGATTACTCTTTAACATTTTTGGACCACGGCTGGACACCGGCTACGATTCGTGTTGTCTGTTGCTGGCGGCAAAAAGTTGGGAAGAGAGGGATCGCCTTCTATGTCTCTTACTATTTCGTTTTGGATTATAATACTTTATTTCTCTTGGACTGGGCCTTGGTGAGCATGGCAATACAAAAATAAAACGACATTGTTACTCTAGGGGAGAGAAAACCCACTGAAACACAGCAAGGGATGAGAAGATGAAGATGGAAGGAAGAAGGAAGAAGAGCCGGGGAAACCGAGTGGACAGTGGTGTGTTTGAAGGGGTGGCACAGTCAAGGTTGCTATCCTGGATGGAGGATCATAGACAATCAACTCGTCATCGACATGGTTCTCGTCCAGGATGTAGTCGTCGGAGGCCTTGTCAACTGTACTTGTATCTATTAATTACTTACTATTGCTTACTATGTATTTTATCTATGCTTCCACCAACCACGTTCTGTCCCTTGTCTCTGTGTCACCAAGATCATCTCTATTACGACTTCATCCTGACTTTATCACATCATGTTTTGCATTCTCGCTTCCTTGTGCAACCAGCCGAGACGAGTCTGCTGGGCTCGCGTGTGCGTATGCATGCACTATGAGCAGCCACTGGAAAGTGCCACAAGCATATTCCTGCTTCTCTGTTATGTATCCAGTCGATCAGCCTGACTGTTGTTGTCTAGATTTTCAATGGAGAGTGTTTTACTCGGACCATATCCTATACAAAAGCTGACATAATCTTGGCATTTCTGATGATAAGATGGGAAGGGGGAGTGCCAGTCCTTCCCCACAAAATACTACTTGCTTGGCTGCCGGCGGAAATTGGGGAAGGGGGGCTGCTAATAAGGCAATTAGAGGAAGGGGCGCTACTCACTTACAGCGAAACTACAGAGTATCAGTAATTACTCCGACAAGACAGGGAACGAATTCATGCGCGGTTTGTCTTGGTCGGCAATCATATTGCATTTTGTGTGAGTGCAGAGTGGAATTAAACACATTATGCTTCCACGTTGCATTGACGAGGTTGACCCCCTCATTTCAGCGCTCAACTTTTGGCCTCGCCACCAGAGCACTTGACCAGAGCAAGTCGTTTGGTTTCGTCGTTTGGTTTCGTTTCGTGCTGGTTCGTTTGTTTTATATATCCTTTGATTGCAGTTAACAATGGCATCCCAAACGGGACGCTCGGCAGATGGTCAATATGCCCCTGTCCTGACCCATGATGCCACAGAGACAGAGACGGCATCGGACGAGCCGTCCTCGGCCCGGCTGACACCGCAGAGCGGAAGGGATAATGCCGATACCGACCCAAAGGAAGAGCGGTCATCCTCAGAGTCGGCACTGTCCGTTTTCTCGTCGTCGTCGGAAGACATCTGCATGACCACGGCCGGCACAGCACCACGCTCTTGGTTCTACTCTGCCGACGAAGAAGCCGCGGTCGTCCGCAAATTTGACCGCCGGCTCGTGCTCTTTGTCGCCGCGCTCTACATGCTGAGCTTCCTTGACCGCTCCAACATTGGCAACGCGCGCATCGCCGGCATGGACGCTGATTTGCTGATTGGCAGTCCGTCGCTCAAATCGCTCAAATCGAACAGATTGGACAGATTGAACGACGTTGACTGGTACGGCTGGTCGCTCACAGCATTTTATGTCACGTATATCGCCTTTGAGTGGATGGCCCTGCTGTGGCGCGTCATTCCCGCACACGTCTACGTCGCCGCCCTCGTCGCCGGCTGGGGCTTTGCGGCCTCGCTGCAGGCCCTCGCCCCGTCGTACCCGTGGCTCATCGCCATGCGTGTGCTGCTTGGCATTGGCGAGGCGGGCTTTGCCGGCATCCCGCTGTACCTCGCGCAGTTCTTTAGGCGCGGCGAGCTCGCCATGCGCACGGCCGTGTTTATTTCCGCGGCGCCGCTGGCAACGACGTTTGCGGCGTCGCTGGCGTGGGCCATTATGGCGCTAGGAAAACACGTCGCGAGCCCGATTGCGCCGTGGCGGCTGCTCTTTTTGGTGGAGGGGTTCCCATCGGTCATGATGGCCGCTGCAGCGTGGCGCGTGATTCCCGATGCGCCGGACAAGGCGCACTACCTCACACGGCGCGAGAAGAAGCTGGCGCGACAGAGGCTGGCCACGTCTGACGGCCCGGAGGAGCCGAGCAAGAGCAGTTCCCGTGTGTCGGCCCTCGCCGACCCAGTGGCGTGGATCACGGCCGCCATGTTCTTCCTCGCCAACATGGCATACAGCTCGCTCCCCGTGTTCTTGCCGACCATTTTGGCAGAGATGGGCCACGACGCCACGACCGCACAGGCACTCGCGGCGCCGCCGTACCTGGCCGCATTTGCCATTGTCCTAGCAACTGCACACGCATCCGACCGCATGCGCGCGCGCGCGCCGCTGCTCGTTGCCCACGCCGTGGCCTCGGCGGTCGGCTATGCTATTCTGTCCCTTCCCGAACGCAGCCTCGACCGCAGCAGCATCTGTCGCTATCTGGCCGTGTACCCAGCCACAATCGGTTTCTTCAATGTCGTCGTGCTGCTGATTGCGTGGAATCTCAACAACCAGCAGGGCGTGCGGCGGCAGAGCGCTGCGTTTGCGCTGTTCCAGGTGGTCGGGCAGTGCGGCCCGCTGGTGGGCACGCGGCTGTACCCGGACGGGGATGGGCCGCTGTTTCTGCGGGGGATGCGGACGATGGCAGCGGCAATGGCGGGAGTTGCCGTGCTGGGCGTAGTATTGCGGGCAGTGCTGCGTCGCCGGAATCGAGTGCTGGATTTGCACTCAAGAAATCTAGAGAGGAGAGGAGACGAGGCAGAAGGACTCGCCGATGGGGGCCTTGAAGCGGCACGGCAGCGCAAAACAGCGTTTCGATATATGCTGTAACTGCATGTACAATGGCATTTTCAATATACATTTAATTTATAACATGACAGGTGCAACGGCGTGGCTGTTGTACGCTTGGCATTCAAGAGCATGCCGTAACACGGTAGGGCTGACTGCTACCATATTTGATAGTGAGCTGCCACAATGGTTCCTGTTACTACGCTCCTGCTCCCGACTTCTTTGTCAAGTCGTTGGTCGTATGCCTCGACTGTCATTCAACTGTGACTTGACTACCAGTCTTGATACATCTAGTCTTGTGATGTCTTGATCGTGCTGACTTCGCCCGGAGATGGCCTGGGGAAGTCCGGAGCAGATGCGGCAAACGATGCTCGCCTCTGCGAGATATATAGTCCCTACCGCGCATCTGTGAGATTTCTCTCGTATTTGTCGTTGGATCATGCTTAATTTCTTTTGCAGTGCCCTTGCATTGAACATTTATTCGATTCCAACTCTCCAGTCTCACCGATCATCTTCATTGTTTACCTTGTTCGGGCTGCTTGCTGGCCTCCCCTGACCGAATACCACAATGCACTCTCGAATCCCACCGCAGAGAAAGCCAGCTTGAGCGCAAGTCTGTCTCTACTCTCGCACTCAAGCTTTCTTGCTCCCAACTTTGACTGGTGCTGTCATCAGAATCTTCCGTTCTCAGCTTGCCGATCACCACTCCGTTGCCAGCACATCTCGACCATCACCTTCAATCATCCGACAGCCCCCATCCGTCTAGAGATCGACCCCAAAGACAAACCGAAAAAATACGAGACAGATCAACAAAAGCTTACTCTGACAATCATCCTACGACGAGACAGTCACACAAATCAAACTACAGCTCCGCAGCGCCATGTCTTTGGCTATCGGTCGATGAATGTTCATCTAGAGTCCGACATTTAAGTTGTCCATTCATGCCAAAAGCGTTAATGATACGCGGAGTGGAATATAGGTTGTTGGCATCGAATTGAATTTCTGAATTTCCCGAGTCCGCTTGACGGAGGTAAGACTGGCCATGGGGACAGTCGTCGGCATTACTCGAACCTGTACAAAGCATGGATTACATAAGCCAGCGTCGGTGGTTCGCGCACCGACGCGGGAGGCGAGCTAGAAGAAATGCAGAGCCCCGATTGGCTGAATTGGACGTCACTTTGTGTGGTATGTACCTCTCACACATATGTGCACACAAAAGTGACATTGTCAAGCACACTCCACAGTCGGTGGTTCGATTCGCAACGGCCGTGGCCGTCACCAACGAGGTCAGCTCCAATTTCCCTTTTTCTACTCATCTCACCTCTGGCATGTTTTCACGCTACCAAGCGACAAGAGAAAGACAAGAGGAACGAACAAGAACAAGAACAACAGCCCAAAGCCTGGAACGGAGAATACGGGAAACACGAAATTCGGGGATTAGAAATAGGAAAGACAAATATCACAAGAGGAAAGAACGACCAAGAGAAAACCCGACAACATGGTAAAGGCATGGGAGATGAATGGGATAGGAAGGAGCTTTCATCGAGCCTTCTATGTGTTGCCTGTTGAAGCATGATTTCCCGTAATAGCAGCAAGAGTGTGGTTCGTTCCTGCCATAATTAGTGTAGTACTAGGCATAGCATTCGTCCGGTTTGTGTCAGCATTTCGTCCGCATCTCCGTCAGTCTTCGGAGTCGACTCCGCGATTCTATCAAGGACTGCAATCACATGCTGCTTGTATTTACTGAAGTATGTCCATAATGTCCATGCATCAAGCACTGAAAGCCATTGGGTTTCCCGAGTTGCTTCTGTCGGGGTTTCTTTTGGTAGAGACGGGCGTTTGCACCACGGAATCTGCCAACACGCGAGCAAGATGCCTGTTCTGTAAGCAGAGCACTAGCTAACGTAGCATGTCAATGTCTCCGATCCCAAGAACCCCCTGATGGACTCCCAAGATTCTCGAAACTTTCCGTGGGTGTAAGCTTTCTTTATGCAATTAAATTTGGCATTAATTTAATTCGGGCTCGTGGCTTTCCTGGTAATTTTGCGTGTTTAGTTGGTGTTGTTTAAGAAAGATGGACAGTCGCTCCTGCCAGAGCTTAACTCCGAGACAGCAAGTTGCTCCCTTTACTCCATGCTGAGCTAGGCCCGATGTCAGGCACGTTCGCTGTCGCTGTTTTGGCAGCGTCCGTGATTATTGATCTGTTTTTAGTTGTTAGTTTTAGTTTATAGTTTATTGGTTTATTCAAGTTTTCTTCCTATTTTAGTTGGCACCCTCTTCGTCAGACACATATATCTCTCGGTATTCCTTCTTTTCTGCCCTGCTTGTCCTTGCCTGTCATCCCATCTCGAGCATCACATCCTGGCATCTCGTCAAAAAAACAAAAAAACGACTTGAGCTTGAACAGTCGCCAACCGAAAAAGAATGCCGATTCCGAATCTACTATAACATTGCACTTAGACGAACAGACGTTGCCACGACCTATCACGGCTTTACAGCTTCGACGCCACCAAACCTTATTCGCCAGCCTTGACTTACACGAGTCGGCATTGCATAGAAGCATCGACGAAGCATCTCATCAAAGAATTGAAGAAAAAGAGAGAAGAATACACAAAAAGAGACAGACAGAAGTCTCAAGAACACCTCCCTGATACTGGCTGTCATCTACTTTGTCTCACCACCCACCTGGTCCTCATCTAACCCGACGACATGGTACGTCCGAACACATCATTTCATCCCAAAATTTAAAAAGACGGAACAACAACAATGAGAATAAATACTAACAGAAACAGGCTGGCCCATATGCCTCCCCGTACGCCGGCCTCGGTGGCCTGCCCACTACCAAACTCGATGATCCCATCTGCGCCGTGCTGCTAGTCTTCTTTGTCGCCTCTGCCGTCGCCAACATGACCATTCTGCAGGTCAACCTGCGCCGCGGCCACAAGTTTATCATGTCTGGCATGCTTTTTGGTTTTAGCTTTGCCCGTACTACTGCCCTCGTCATGCGCATCGTCTGGGCCTCGCGCCCGACAAACATCCGCATCGCCATCGCCGCACAGATCCTCACTGTTGCCGGTGTCATCGTCTTGTTCCTCGTCAACCTCATCTTCTCCCAGCGCATCCTGCGTGCCTATCGCCCGAGCATCGGCTGGGGCCGCCCGGCCACTTTCTTCTTCCGCTTCCTCTTCTACTCCGTCCCGGCCTGTCTCGTCATGGTCATTCCCGCCACCATCGACTCCTTCTACACCCTGGACACAAGCACGCGCACCACCGACCGTCGCGTCCAGCTCGTCGCCACCACCTACATGGCGGTGCTCGCGTTCCTGCCCATCCCCATCACGCTGCTCACCCTCTATGCGCCCCCGCGCCCACCACACCACGGCGCCCCCGAGTCGTTTGGCCACGGTAGCATGCGCACCAAGATCACACTGCTGCTCTTTACCAGCGTGCTGCTGACCCTTGGCGCCGCCTTCCGTGCCGGCATCAACTTCCAGCTGCGCCCGCGCGCGCACCCGGCCTGGTTCCACAGCAAGCCGTGCTACTACGTGTTCAACTTTGTCATTGAGATCATTGTCGCATACACGTACACGCTGACGCGCTTTGACAAGCGCTTCCACGTGCCCAACGGCTCGTCGGCGCCGGGCCACTACGCCGCGGGCGGTGCTGCTGTGGTCAGGGCTGCAGACACCGAGAAGGGCGAGAAGGGCGAAAGCGAGATCGACAGCACCAACGGTGGCGCCCCCCTCGAGCGTCGGCCGACTCTGATCGACCGCATCAACAACGAGAGCGATGTGTTTGGCTCAGACACTGAGCGGTCTGCCGTGCCCGAGACCGAGGAGGCCAAGGAGGCGGCGTGGGAGAACCGGGCGCGTGCCGAGCTGCGCAACGAGCGCAACGGCGTCGTTGCATAATCACCTAATCATTTGCATTTCCTTTGTTATCACTTTTTAGAACTAGATCAGTGCCATTGCAGCGCATATACCACTCCATTATAGATGTATCTGTTTTGTATTTAATATTTTAGCCTTGCGCACTGGAGCCGTTTTCATTCATGATAAATACATATTTTTACTTCTCGGCAAACTCTTTGGTAGTTCATGATATTGTCTCGTCTTTGGCATATAGATTAAAGAAACGCAAAATGAATTGATAAACATGCCCAGTATGTGAAAGCAGAAGCGAGACAGCTGTAGGATACACATCAACACGACAAGACAAGACGACACAGCACGTCATTAGATAAGCAGTAAGAAAGACCATAAATACAAGTACTGGGAGAGACCCGTCTTATTTTTTGCCATCTTGCCATCTTGCCATCTTTCATATGTTTCCTGGTGTATCCTCCCGGCTCGCCACTCTTGTCATTCCCATTCTCATTTCCACTCAATGTCCTCGTCATCCGTTTACAGGAAGTAATCCGGAGTGCGTCTGGACACCATTGGCTCGCCCGCCCGTGGGCAAGGGTCGAATTGCAGGCTGTATAGTTAGTATGTGAAAAAAAGAAGGATAGAACTTGTACTGACAATGTGTATTTGAGGTGCTCGTCAATCTCCATGATCGCAGCCTGGTTGCCACACCGATAGCAGTAGTTCGGGGCTGAAATGTTAGTACTGACACATACAAAATAAACTGAATAAAAATGACATACCCGAGAAGATGGTGACGACATTCCGGTCTTGCGACCAGTTGTAGCCCTCCATGACAAGCTGGTGGGCACGGGCAATCAGCGTCAGGCCGTTGTTATGGTTGAACGCCTCCGAGATGTCCTGGCCAAACGTGTAGCCAGCACCGCGGGGAGAGATTCCCCATCCGCAGCGGTCATCGGGGTCCGACCACAGCAGATCGCACATTGGGCCCTCGTGCGGCACTTCCTGGATCCGGTCCAGTGCACGGATGTTGTCAAGTGTGTCGATACTTGGCGACAGGCCGCCGTGAAGGCAGAAGATCTGGTTGTCGATCAGGGCAGTGAGCGGCAGGTAGTCGAAGAGGTCGGTAAAGTACTTCCACACGTTGGCGTTGCCGTACTTGCGTAGGCACTCGTCGTAGAAGCCGTACACCTGTGTGATCTGCCGTGACTCGTGGTTGCCGCGCAGAATAGTAATGCGTTGCGGGTAGCGGATCTTGAGGGCTACCAGCAGTGTGACGGTCTCGACCGAATAGTAGCCTCTGTCGACGTAATCGCCCATGAAGAGGTAGTTCGTGTCCGGGTTGGGGCCGCCAATCTTAAAGAGCTCCATAAGGTCGTGGAACTGACCGTGGATATCACCGCAGACGGTGACGGGGCATTTCTGGTAGTCGGCGTTAGTTTTCAAATATCACACAAGGAGCAGGCAAGATAGAGACTCACCACTGGCTGGACATTCGACTCCAGCGTCAGGACTTCCCGTGCCTTCTCGCACAGTCTCTGCACATCGAGCTCGCTCAGCTGCTTGCACTTCATAAGGCTCTCAATCCAGCCATCAACTGTGGGCACGGTGGTCGGCTCCAGCACCGGGGCCGGGGGGAGGTCTGAAGGGGCTCGTCCAACGTCTTCCATCTTGGTGTCCATTTATCGAAGACAGGAACTTGTGGGAAATGTTTTGTTCGGGTGGTGACGGCAGTCGGGGGCCGTTGAGCGAGGTGATGAGAGTATGAGACGCAAAGGGGTATCTCGAGTCGAATGCAAATGAAGGAGTTGCCGTGATCGGAGGGGGTGGCTAGATTGTTAGTTGTGTTTGGAGGGAATATTTTAACAAAGTTGGTCTTGAGGATATCAGAGAAGAGATCAAAGAGAGTCAAAGTAACGTCTGTGGTGAGATGAGATGGAGACAGGCAAGCATCGGTGAGCGCGTGTCCGCATGCCGGTCGAGTTGACGCGAGCCAATGCACACAGCCTGTCAACGGCCCCCTCGCATGGCTTGTAGGTACGCGTCAATGGGAGCACGCGCGATTCGAGGCAATTGAGGTCGCGGCAAATGAGCAAGGTGGTATGTCGATTGACGGCTGCATCGTGACATGGCATCGGGCCGCTGGCTGATCTCGTCTCATCTCACCGTGTCTCGCCCATCTCGTTATTTCGTTTTCTTGTGTCTCTCCTGCATTCTGATCGTCCGCAAGACCAACAGCTAGAAAGACATACAAAAGAACCGTCACGATCAGACGGGTGATGCTGTTGTTGTTGGAAGAAAAGGCAAAAGAGCCAAAACTAGGGAGTCGCCGTTGAGAGAGACCCTTTGTCGTGCGTCTAGTCGTCAAAAGCTCGTCTTTTTTCGTTTTTGGTGTCGTAAATGCTGTCTAGAGTCGAGGAGTCGTCTGGCGGCGTCAAATATACACGCGGGTGAGTGTGCAAAACAATGTCGTGATAATGGTTGAGTCGAAGGGGGGGAGAGATTGCGGAGATGGGGGTGTGTTTTGTGAGTGTTTTTGCGCCTTGGGCTGGCTGGGCTGCTAGCACCGCTGGAAAGCTGGGAAATCAGCTTGGGGCCTGGGTCTTCGGGGGGCACAGAGGGCGGTGGCGATGATGATGGGATTTGGATCTTTTCCGGCCTAGCTTCTGATAGGAGAGGGATACAGGTTATTATTAGGAGGCTAGAGGAGAGAGGCAGGAGGGGACTGTGGGGAGTAGGGAGGGACAGACAAGAAATGGAAAGAGCGAGGGACACAGAGAGCAAGATAGGAAGGAACGCACTACAGGGCACTTCAGACGAATACACAGCTGCAAAGGAGGGGCCAGAGCTGTAATGCTGTAATTACAGGGGACAGCTGGCACGCTCCTGCCGATTTTTCGCCTTTGTTGATTGTTTTGGTGGGCAAGCGCCGCCCCTGAAATGAGGTATGGAGTTGCTGTAGGGAATAGATGGGGCGCTGGAGCGCTAGCGCTACAGGAACTACGGAATATCACGTGTACTGTGTCAGACCGACCCCACTACAGCTCGAGCTTGGACATTAGCCCAATAGTCATGGTTATGTAATCATCACTGACGATATCAGAGTCAAAAGTCATATAAAAGATGAATAGATCGAGTAAAAATTTCAAAGGGAATAAACCATACATGCTAACATAAGTGACGTTATATATGCAATAAAAAACAACTGAAACCCCCATCAGGCACGGACTACTACCTAGGATAGCCCGAGACCGACCGGGCCGCTGGGCACCCGCTGCACGACGGGCGCCTTGGTTGTCGACTCGTGGCCCACGAGGTTGCGAAAGTCTAGGCCGACGTCCGACAGCATGCGTGCGTGCTCGCGCGCCTGCTCCATGCACTTGCTCCACTCCTCGCCGCCGCGCTCCGTGCTACTCAGTTGCCGCGCCAAGATGCTGTTGAACCGCTCGACCTCCTCCTTGGCCCACTTGACGCACGCGCTCATCATCGGCGGCGGGAAGCACGTCTGGAAGCACGCCACCGTGTTGCGGATCACCGAGAAGTAGACAAATGACAGCTCCCAGATGTACAGGTGCAGGTCGCCCTGGAAGATGCACTGCCGCGACCGCTTCTGGATAATGTCGCTGCGCGCCTCCAAGTACGCCTGCCGCGCCCGGTCCTCAAAGCCCAGCCGCGTCAGCCACGACACGTTGCGCCGCGTCTTGCGCTGCTCATTGTGCGTGTCAATTAGCTCGCGGATAATCAGCGCCGCCAGCCGCGCCGACCGCTCCTCCACCTTGAACTCAATAAAGTCCTGCGCAACCGCATTGTTCTTGAGCCCGCGCACCAGCGCCTGCATCTTCTCGACGCGTGCCACCGACGGCTCAAACTGCTGCAGCGCAATGTCAATGTCCAGCTCGTCCATCTGGCTTTCCACCCACCGCAGGTTCTGCTGCTTGCCGTCAACCTCGATCAGCATGTCCTTGATGTCCGACAGCGTCTCCAGCAGGTCTGTCTTCTGCAGCAGACCCGGGTCGCGCGACGCAAAGTAGTTGATCGTCTCCTTGGCCTTGTTGTTGGCCTCCATCTCTGACTGGATACCGCGCCGCAAATCCTCCACGACCTTGCGAATGTTGAGCAGCAGCGCAGACTTTTCCGGGTCGTCGGCCTTTTCCGTGCGGTAGATCACCGTCTCCTGGCCGACGCCGCGCACCATGATGGCATCAATCAACTTTGACCGTCCCGAGCTGCCGGGGCCGCCGCCGTTGTTGAATGAAGGCGACGTCACAGACTCGCCCGACATGGCCATGTCCACAACCTCAATATCGAGCAGCGGCCAGCATCGGTCCGCTACCAGCTTCAACATGGGGCCATTGCCGCCGTTGGGACCGTCCACCTTCCGCTTTTTGCGTGACGCCACCAGCAGGTGGTCATTCAGCAAAAAGATCTGCATCGCCCGCCGCGACTTGTATGTTGCATTGTCCAACTCAATCCACTGGCCGGCATTTTGCACGACGTGACGGCCAACTGTCATGGGCAGGAACTTTTGCGAGCCCTCGACGTTCTTGTACAGGGCCTGCATCTGCGAGTTCCAGAGCGCCGTGCGGTCGGCCACTGAGCTGCGCTTGTCACGCTTGCTCAGGCCGGTCGAAAACCCAACGGAGCCCAGACCCGTCGCATCGGCACCGTTGGCATTGCCGCCAGCACCGTTACCGGCCGTATTGCTGTTGTTCGAAACCGACGTCGACGATGCTGACCGCAGAGCCGTCGTGTTGACCTTGAGCTCTGCCATCAAATTCTGCAGTGTGCGCATCTCGTCCTTGAGCTTCTCGGCCTCCTTGCTAATCTTGATGAACTGTGTCCGGTTCTGGTAGAGATTCGACTGCAGGTCGGCGCCCGCTCGCGCCCGAAGATCCCGCAGCGCCTCCTCGTACCGCGCAATCTCCTCTTCTGACGCATCGCTCAGCATCGACGCCACGTACTGGTCTGGCGCCAGTTTCGGGTCGCGCAGCGCCTTGATCTCTACCGGGATGGGGGCGCTGCTCTGACCGCCTCCGCCCCCCCCTGGACCACCGCGCCCAGCCCCGCGCTCGTCGCCCCGCGCAATAGGCATATTGCTGGGCGCGCCGCCCGGTCGCCGCGAAGATTCGTAGCGGTCGAATGATGGTATGGATGGGACTGGTGGCTGGAATTCGTTCTTGGGCAGGTCGTTGAAGCGGGATGAGTAGCGGCGTTTGATGAGGTCGGATGTCTGTAGTGTTAGCTTTGTCATTGTGAGAAGTGTACGTGATATAACTTACTGCTCCGCTAGATTGTTGCGGCGGCACGCGGGCCTTGGGAATGGGTTGCATGTTGGCGGGCGGTGGCCGCGAGCCATCCTGGCGTGTGAGAGGGATTCCGTTGTTGGGGTTGGGGAGCGGCGCCGAGATCTGCCTTGGTGCGCTGATCACTGGCCGGTTCTTGCGCTTAGTGCCGCTCCGCAGCGAGATCCTGAGCCTGTCTTCGGACATGGCTGTGGTTTTATGTGAACTCTGTCGATATTGTGTCTTTGACGATGTCGATGCTGTCGTCGTTATGGAGAGCTGTCTCCTATTCAGCCTCCGTAGTCCAGCTACAGCAAGCTTGTGTAGAGACTGGCTTTGTATGGCAGAAACGTATAGAGAAGTCTCGCTCGGTTCGAAGAAAACAAGATGGTATTTGCATGTGCTGTCAAATGTGGTGAATGCGCATCGGCACGTCGAGGTTAGTTACGTCGCAGGAGGCTGACGGCAGCTCCCACCTCCGGAGGTGGGTCTGCTGGTCTACTGCTAATAGGGTCACGTGCAGTTTCAAGCTTCGGGTCAGTTTGGCTGCTAGTGGACTGCTAGTGTACCGCGGCCGCTGCACGATTGGCCAATCAGTGGGGGCGCAAGCTTCAAATCCTCCGTAATACAGTGGGCAGACAGTGCCAGTGGCTCTCGAGCGGGTGGTGGCGGGCGGGCATGAGCAGGTGTAGAAGGCGCTAGAGGGGGCAGTTTCCCAGAAGAACGAATAAAAGTTAATATGAAAATAAACCCGAAAAAAGAAAAAAATAGCGAATATCGACACTTCGAAAAATCGACGACCGACCAACCGCGGGCACCATCACCACCACCACAGCCGTTATTTGCGTTACCTGCATCTACACTACATCTGCCTCGTGTGCTCGTCACTACATAGGGCATACCACCACAACCAGAAGCCCAGTGCTTGTTCGCCTTTCAGAGCGCATTTCAACGTCATCCCACGAAAGCCCGACCTCGGCGACGACGACGACACGACAGCGACCATTTGCGAGCAACACATAGACGCTCGCACGTTGGACTAGAAGACACTCTTCTAGCCAGCGACCAGACACAGTAGACGACCCGACGTCCCCGTGTCTTACACTCGACCTTCCCTTACCCACCCCCACACATCACAACCATGTCGCAGCAATCAACGCTTTTCGCGACGGCCTCTGTCGCCGCAGTAGCAACAGGCATTGTCGGTGGGTATTTCTAGTCTGTGTAATATGGCGGCCAGAAACTAACAGTACAGCCTACGCTCTCTACTTTGACCACCGCAGACGCACGCAGCCCGAGTTCCGCCGCGAGCTTCGGAGAAACGAGCGGCGGCAGGCCCGCGCCGAAAAGGAGCTGGCGCAGCAGGAGACTGTCAAGCAGCGCGAGGTGATCAAGATGGCCGTCGAGATGGCCAAGGCTGAGGGCTTCCCGACGAGCGTCGAGGAGAAGGAGGGATACTTCCTGGAGCAGGTGTCCAAGGGCGAGGCCCTGGCAGCAGACCGTGAGTTGCATCCAAGTATACATTGTTTTTCTGTATGATGACTAACTGGACAGCCACCAAAACCATTGAGGCAGCAATGCACTTCTACAAGGCCCTCAAGGTCTACCCGTCGCCCGGCGAGCTGATCCGCATCTACGACCAGACCGTGCCCAAGGTAAGCAGCGGCAGACAGAAACACAAACAGACAAAGATGGACTTGGACAACTAACAAAACAGACGAGCCTGGATGTCCTGGCCGAGATGATTGCCTACGACACCGACCTGAAGCTGGGCGAGGCCGCCATGCCCAACCCTGCCGATTTCCTGCCCTCTGTCGGCCTCGACTAAACATCTAGACGTCACTCTGGATGCTGGATGTTAGATATCTGGGATCTAGAATCTGGAATCTAGAAATCTAGAAATATCAAATCAACTCACTCTACTACTCTACTGCTTTACTACTCTCGACCCATCGATCAATCGATTATTCATTCATCTCTTTCTACTTTAATTTTCTTCATTTTTCATTCATATGATGGCGGCAAACCACTCCTCTCTTTATACCGACTAAAACGACTCAAAAACACCAAAAACAACAATACAACAACACAACAACACATTATACACGGAGGGCATATGCTTTTTAGAACAACGAAACAAACACAAACTAGACATATGCCCGCCGCTCGCTGCATAGGACTGGCATGTCTAGCCTATCTGGCGAAGAGACGATGGAACGATCTATCATGGCAGATGAGGTGGAAGAGAACGAGCAAGCAAAGAGAGGGTAAGGGAGAGCTGGCGTGGTGTTTGGAGGCTGGGTTCTTTTGGCAAACGATAAAAGCGGCACGATCAAGGAGGAGAGAGAAGAGGCAGAGGCATAGGCATAGAACAGACCGTGTCTTGTCCTGTCCCCGTCTCTCTTCGTCCTGGGCTTGTATGATCATGTATACTTGGAGAAAACCCGGTTTGCTGGTTGTTGGTCTTATTTGGATGCATCTGCTTGTTAGGGTATTGAATTACGTTTACTTATGTTTGATGTGTATGATGATGAGTGATTTGAAACTATTAATCTCGTAAACCGACATGCTAAACTTTTGTGACGCCAATCCCAATCTATTTACAATCGACAATCGACACCAAACAAAACTACCGCTCAATGGGCCGGCCCTTGCGGTCGACGCGCGTGTCGCGCGGGTCGAAGCCGCCGTTGCCCCAGGTCGCCCACTCGGCCGTCGCAGGGCCCATGTACTCCTCGGGCGTAAAGTCGCCGTCGGGGCCCTTCTCGCGCAGCAGCTGGAAGAACTTGTCGTAGTCAATGACCGTGTGCCACTTGCCGTCCTCCTTGCCGCGGAACCGCTCGCTCGCAATCAGCACACAGCAGCTGTGTGCGTGCTCGGCGGCCAGGCCGTAGCCGAGGCCGCGCTTGTTCAGCTCCGCGTCCAGCGCCGTCACAAACTCGCACACCTCGTGGTAGAACGGAACATTGGCCATGGTCAGACCGACGCCCGCCGACGTCGACGTGCCGCAGAACGTCACGCCCTTGATCTCGATGAAACAGGGCAGTGCCTTTTCCACCAGGTCGGCATAGCCGCGCACCTCGTCCTCAATGTTGAAGCCCTTGACGAGCGTGAGGCGGAAGACGGTGCGCTGCTTGAAGCGCTTCTCGCGCAGAATCTCGAGACAGCGCTGGAAGCGCTCCCAGAAGTCGCGGTGCAGCGGGCGGTCAATCTTGCGCAGCGTCTCGCGGTTGGACGCGTCAATAGACACGTAGAGCTGCGTGACGTGGTGCAGCGCGGCCAGCTGGTCGGGGTGCTGTGCGTTGCACACGAGGAACGACGAGATGTTCTCGTTGTGCAGCATGCCCAGGAACTCGTTGATGTGCGGGTAGAAAATGGGCTCGCCGACGAGCGACAGCGCGCAGTGGCGAATGCGCATGGCCTCGGCAAAGCGCTCGGCGCGCACGCCGGGGACACCGCGCATCATCTTGATCTTCTGGTAGTGGCCGGCCTTGACACCGTCAAAAATCAGGTCGGGCGGGTCGACGACCCAGCGCCAGGTGGTGCCGACGGGGTTGGTGCCGTGACGCCAGCAAAAGACGCACTTGTTGGAGCACGACAGCGACGGCGTCGTCTCCATACACTGGTGCGAGTTGATGCCATAGAACGAAAACTTGTAGCACGAGCCGCGGCCACGTAGGGCCGACTTGGTCCAGCGGCAGATCTTGACGCCCGAGTGCGAGCCGACGACTGCGTAGCCCTGCTTGGTCAGCGACTTGAACGTCGGCGAGTCCTTGGCCACCATTTCCTTGACGACCGGGGCCGGCATCACGACGCCGTTGACCTTGCGCGGGCCTTTACGCGCAACGGTCTTGGTAGCCGTCTTGGTCTCGCCATACGAAGTAAAGTCAATAGCAATCGGCGCGCGGTTGGCAGGGCTGTCAGTGGTAATCTCCTCGTCGGCAGCCTCGTCCTTGCCGTTCTGCAGCAGACGACCCAGGTCTTCGACATCGTCGACAACGCCCGCCTTCTTGAGACGCTTGATGTTGGCCGCCTTGGACGCAGCCGACGTCGCCTCAATGTTAAACAGCACCTCATCGTCCTCGTACTCGACACCGCCGTCCTCGGCCTCGTCGTCTTCCTCGTCCGCGCTGACATCCTCCTCGTCGCTCTCGATGGCATCGCCCGAGCCGGCCACGCCCGTACCCAGGCTGCCCGTGCGCGCCAGCATGCCCAGCACGTCCACGACACCGTCGGACCACTCGCCCAGGCGCTCCATAGCGTCCGACTTGGTGTTGCCACAGCCCATGGGGTACGCGCGCTTGCGGCCGGTCAGCTTGGCCATCCACTTGTCGAGCTCCTTGGCCTGGAAGCAGAAGCCCTCGTCCTCGGTGGGCCAGTGCTCGCGGTCGCCAAACCCGAAGACGGAGTAGCCCAGCAGCGGGCTCAGCGGGGCGGTGTCGATGCGGAAGTCGTGGTGCGTCTCGCGCAGGTGCTCGAGGAAGGTGTCGTTGATGCAGTCAATGTTGTAGCTGGGGATAAAAAAGAGGTAGAAGTAGGTTGAGGGAGCAGTCGAGTCGGCGGCCTCGCCCTCCTTCTTCGGGGGCGTGATAAAGTACTCATCGAGGTCGACGTCGGCAATGTCGAGCACCTCGGCGTCGACAAACACCTTGCCAGTCTTGCCGTCGGGTAGCTCCATGGCGGCCAGGGTCTTGCTCAGGCCGTCGGCATAGTCGCGCACAATCTTGGCGGTGGCGCCGGTGATGGACGAGTAAAAGACAATGGTCTGGATGCGCTCGGGGATAAATGCGGGCGCAGAGCTGGTGCTGTTCTTGGGCAGCTCGCCCTTGATTCTGCGCGGGCCCGAAGTGGCATTTTTTTTTGTTGCTGTTCCGTTTGCAATATTCTTCTTAACGTCGACAGGCACGGCCTTTTCAGTCACTACTGGCACTGTCTTGGCCTTGGCCTTGTCGTCGGCATCGTAGATCTTGGGGAAGACAAGCAGACCGTCCTTGTCGTCGGGCTTCTCGGTGATCTGCAGGTAAATCCGCAGAGAGACGAGCACGGCAAATGTTGCCAGCAGGAAGGGGATGCGGTATGCATGCCATGTATCGGTAGCAGCTGTCGGTCAGTATGCATGTGCCTGTGCACAGATGACATTGTCAAAAAGACGATGCGCCATCGCGGGGAAGAGGACGATTAATAAGAGGACGTACAGTCTGTTATCTGCTGCAGAAGAGGGCTCAAAGCCCACGAAGTCGACGCCATTTTGCTACTGGGGTTCGTGTGAATCCCAATGTCAATGCAGCCAATGTCAATTTCGATGTCGTGATGGTGATGGAGGGGATGTTGTCGACTGGGGAAGGCTGACAACTTTTTTTAGAAGCATTTTGATAGACGCAGTGAAAATAAAGTGGAGACTGTGGCATTTTGCTACACACACTCGACACATTCAGGCATTTCCCCATTTTTAGTGCAAGTCGCATTGGAATCAGCCCCTCACGATTCGCTATTGAGAGAGGAAATTAGTCATTCGTGCGACTAGCACATGGCGATGACAATGTAAATATCTTGCGTGTCAGTCGTCAGTTTAGGAAGGTACGACTTGGTAGAACGTGAATATTATATAATCAACAAGATGAGTAATTAAGGATTTCTGAGATGATCAGAGCGACAGATAAAATATCTAACAGGAATAACAAAAAATAGAATAAAACATGTCTATGTGGTATCTCGACTTTTGACGCAAATTGCAGAGTAAATCAGACACATAAAACGCCCATATGGTGACCGCCGTTGCTGATGCGCAAACACCAGGAGGTGTTGAAAATGCAGAAAATCAAAGAGAAAGCAAAAACAAAAAAAGGAAAAGAAGACTAGACACTAGACAGTGCGGTTGCCATCGGCAGTCTTGTCCTTGGGCCGGAGGTCACGCAGACATGGCGCATAGAGCATGTCGCCGTGGATGACCATGATGCCGGTCTTGATGGCGACTAGAATCCACAGACAAAAGACAGAGGCCGAGAACATCATGGTGATGACGCGGAAAAAGACGCTGTCAAGCTCGGTGGCCAGCATGCTGGTGCAGCTCGTGAGCACGCCGAGGGGGAAGACGAAACCCCACCATCCCATATTGAAGGGGAACGACTTGGTCGTCATGATCGAGATGAGGGCAAACGCCAGCCAGCCGAGCGCGGCACCCCACAGGAAGAGACCAGCCAGGACGCCGCACATGTAGAGCACCGTGCCGCCGTAGACGGCTGCGGCGTCCGTGGCCGACAGGTTGGTAGAGTCGGGGATGAGTACGCCGTTGAACGCGCCCGTCGCTGGCAGCAGCTGGTAGGCCACCTTGCCGAGCTGCTGGATAGCGAAGCCGCCCTGGCCCATCGGGCCAATGGGCAGGAACACGGACACAATGACCTCGCGCGGCGGCAGGTCGTGGATCTGCAGGCGCAAGAAGTAGACGGACATAATGAAGAAGGAGAAGACCATGCCGAGGCCCCAGAGAATGTACGACGTGACGAGCGTCGTGACGGCGTGCGCACGGCTCGGCAGGATCTCGGCAATGAGGCCACCCGACGCAGACGCGACGACGACGGGCACGACGGGCAGCAGTAGCGCGGCAGTCATGTGCGACAGCTGGTTGCGGTGGTGGTGGACAATGACAAAGGGAATGATCAGACTGCAGGCGCACGACACGAGCACGTCGGCCCACCAAAAGGCCCAGGTCAGGTAGATGGCACCGTGGCCCCAGCGCGCACACTCAAAGACCATCATTTTGACAATGGTGGCAAAGCCCATAGGGATGCAACCGAGGAAGAGGGACTGCGAGGGGTGCTTGATCATGACGCCCCAGATCTCGGGGTAGACGATGTAGCGGGTGAGGGTGATGGCGGAAAAGGCGATAAACAGCAGGATGTTCAAGCAGAAAACGACAATGGAGATGTAGCGCACCCACTCGGCGTTGTAGGGCATGTTGTGCAGCAGGATCGCGACGATGCCCGTGCCCATACACACGGAGAACCACGAGGGTGTGAAATTGCGCACAACCCGGCGCCAGCCGTGGTTGTCTCTGCTGTCGATGCCGTTGCTGGGGGCCAGGGCGCCGCATGGCAGTAACACCGGGCGCTTCGTGGATTTGCTGCAGGCGGCGGCACTTGCAGCACACGGGGAGGGTACTATTGTTGATGCTGCTGCTGCTGCGGCCGCCGTTGCTCGTGGGCACTGCGGGACTGGAGCCAGACCCTTTTCAAGATCCGTCTCGCCACTGGATGCCGAGTTGGATACATTCACGGCATTGGCGTCTTGTTCGTCGACGGCGTCGGCAACGGTTGTGTTGACAGAGCCGGAAGATGGCCGCATGGCGTTGTCGTTGTCGCTTGAAGAGGCGACTTGCTCGGCGCTGGTGTTTGCCTGTCGCAGGGTGTTGAAGAAGAAGCTGTTGCCCTCGGCCGGTGTCGCCATGGGATCAGCTGGAGCTGGATCGATGGGATGTAACGAGCTCATGGTAAAGAGCGTAGCACGGTTGAATTTTATTTCGAATAGATAAGAATCAATATTAATTAAGAAAGATGATGTAATCCGTAGTGGGCGATACTGTCGAGGAAGGTGCTACTTATTAAGCGTTACCGGAGATGCACAGTTGACGGAAAATCAAAACCAGAAGAGATCAAAAGGTAAAGGACAAAAAAAGAGCTAGCTTTGTGGCGATTCTTAGGTATAAGTAGTGCGGCTATTGAACGAGAGGAATGACCAGAATACTTTGTAATAAGAAAGCAAAACGGAAAAAGTCAAATCATTGTAAAACAAAAAAAAGATTGAATATCGCCGTGGCCGCGTGCCAATGGCAGCCGGCGATCACCTTCACACCCTCCTAGCACAACAGCATCTCAAACTTGGTAACTGCACTGCAATGACTCCCCCAATGCTACAGTCGAGTACTGAATAGGGCCTGGCTCCGCGAACTAGCACGACTAGCCGTTGTTGAAGCCCTCTCTCTCTGTTTTACCAAAATAAAAGTTGATAATGCACCAATGGCGGCACATTGCCCTCCGCGGGCTTGCAGCACTTTGCGACTTTTGCGACTTATGCGACTTGTCGGCCATAACGAGTCACTCGACTCATGGCAAATGACTGGGCATATTTTGTAGTGAAAATTCTCATAACTGAAGTCTCGCCTCTCGGCTTGGCGCCCCAGGTCGCATAGAGGGCAGCCCCACTCTTGCACTCCTGCCATCCCCATCAGTCGGTACGCCATTCTGACTTTGCCATGTTCTTGCCGGCGGTTGTCGGTGCTGGTGCCGCATTCCCATTAAAAGTGGAGATGCCAAGGAGAAATGTCGGCTTCAGATGATCTCAGTGTCTGTATGACTGCGATGTCAAGCATCACATACCGATAATATTCCATACGCCGTAAATCGACCAGTCTTTTCGTCATCAAAAGTACGAATCAATACGAGACAGAGAATTAGCAACATCGCAATCTGGCTGCATGCACCTCGGCATTCCGAGGACGGGAGATGGGCGCGGACGGGACAAGCGGGAGACGCGACTAGAAGCGAGAAAGCGATAAAATTGTATCAGATCTTATCTACTGGGTAGCGATATAGCTTCATCTACTGTATGCAAGATAACATGGAAAATTGAATAGAAGGGTCGCTGCTTAATATTGATACAAACACCGTGCAGGCACAGTTTACACACCTTAATACACACTGTACTTAGTATTACATAATACTTTATCCGAGGTGAGCAGATTTTACTAACGCCAGCGCTTTTCCCGTGGACAAAGAAAAACTGCACTCAAGCCACCGTAAGATCACTTGTAATAGTGGCTGTCGGCATGACATGCGTAGCGTCTATTTCCGTAAAATGACAGTTCTCGCCCCTGGAATACCCGATGCTTTCCCTGTCCGGCGCCCGAGTAGCCGTTTATTAGCTGTAGATTCCAGGGTCTATTGAGGCAGTCCCTGTCTAGGGCACCTGCCTTTTGTCCAGCAAAACAGCCACCTCCAAATTTTGCAATGCAATCTTGCAAAATTTTCTAAAAACCTCTCATCAGCATCTACAACAACCTGTACGGATATCAAGGACACCGGAGAATATCTGTGCACATTACTTACCGACTCACATTGATACGACTCGGACACGGACTGCGGCGAGCATCCTGCATTGCCACTGCACAGGACCTTTGCTGGCTGTCCTATTACGGCGCCAGACGGCAGTCGGTAGACCCACAATTCCCGAAATCGGACATGTACGCTGCGTCGTCATGAGGCGATTGAGCAGACTGATTGATGCAATACGATTCAAATCAGAATATCAAAAACATCATTTGTCGATCTGACGAGAAGAGAGTGATTTCTACGACAATAATACAGCAAGGCCAAACCAGCGAGACCATCTGGAGCGATACACTGGAAACCACTAAACACCGCTGCAAACCAGCAAACGACCACTGAGACCACTAAAGACTACGAACAGCCACTAACGACTACTTGTAAATCGACGGCGGTTACCGTCCAGTCCGCCTTTGGCACTACGCTACGCTACGGCACAGCGACAAAGAGTCCAAGACCTTGCCCTTTTGTTCGAGAGCAAAGAGCGACCAGCGACCAGCGACCAGCGACGAAACAGGCAGGCGACAGCCAAGTCCGTCAAGAGATTTCAGATTTCCCAAACGACGACGAGAAGCAGCACACGTCACAACAGTCGTACGACACCGCCCTTTCTCTTTTCGATTCGATTGCACTGCACGATTGCATTACAAAACCCCGCTCCTGCAGCCGCCGCTTTCCTTTCCCACCCGTCCTGCCGTGCGCCGTCCAGACCCTGACTCGAGCGAACCCGGACGCCGACCCGACAACCACTAGCCCTGTCTTTGCCTTGGTCTTTTGTCCTGTCTTTTGTCCTGTCTTTTGTTCTCGTGCCTCCCCCCTCGTATGCAACCTTATCAACCACGACCACGACCTGCAACCCCTCGCCCAACCACGACCGCCGACATCCCTGTATCTTTTACTTTTCTTTCTCAACTCCCTGGAACCCCCTCTTCCGACGTCGACTTTTCCACCTTTTGGCGTTTGACTCCCCGACACTTTGCTCTTTGACTTGATTGTCGTCCCTATAACCCGCCGATCCCGCTCTTATCTTCCTAGAACCCCGACTTTTCCTCTTCTCGCTCTTCTTGTCGACGTGTCCTTATCTCTGTCGACATTCATAAAGAGTTGTCTTGTCGATTGTATTGTCGTCGAGTATTGTCGTCGAGTATCTGTCTTGCACATTGCCTTTCTTCCTTAACACAAACACATCCAGTATGGCGGTCAGTGTTATGCAGCCGATGCCTTCAATGGCCGACGCGTCCATGGACGCGTCCATCCCCGATACCTTCCCCAAGCCCTGTGCGTCGTGCGGCAACTACTCGCACCGCTCCGTCTGCGTGCCCGGCGTGTCCCCGCGCTTCGAGGCCCTCGTCCAGTCGCTTAAGCAGGCACTGGGCCCGTCGTCGGGGCTGACGTCGGACGACGTCGACGTCAACCACTTGACGCGGCTCATGGCCGACTATGACGCCAACGACGAGGGCTGGATGCCCTACAACTTTGGCGACGCCTCGCGTGGGTACACCCGCAACTTGGTCGATGAAGGCAATGGCAAGAGTAATTTGGTAGGTTTCCCTTTCAACACTTGTTGGCAAAATGACAAAAAGCTAACAATGCTGTAGCTCCTTTTGGTGTGGTCGCCCGGCAAGGGAAGCCCGATCCATGACCATGGCAACGCACACTGCCTGATGAAGATTCTGCGTGGCGAGCTGACGGAGACGCGCTATGCGTTCCCGGAGTCGACGAACGAGGCGATGACAGTGACGTCCGAAAAGACGTACAGTGAGAATGCCGTCGCATACATGGCAGATGAGCTGGGCGTGCACAAGATCTGGAACAAGGGCAGCGACTTTGCAGTGTCGCTGCACCTGTACACGCCGCCCAACGTGGCCAAGGGCGGCTGCAATGTGTTCAACGAGAAGACGGGCAAGTGTGCGCACGTCAGCAAGTGCGGGTACTACACCGCATATGGCAAGCTGTTGAAGGATGCGTGAGGTGTTGCGAGGTGAAGAAGACGGGCGATGCCTGATATGATAATGATTTGCGGGATGACTGAGAGGCGTCCTGTTGCTTTGTTGCTTTGCTTCGGTTCTTTGTTTTATTTTTTACCCTTTGATATATGAGATAGCTATCCAACACTTGCTATGATGCTTCAATCTCATGTTGGGTGTCGTTGTGCGGTTTGATGTGATGTCGATGAGGTTGGCGATGCGGTGGCGTGACGGCCTGACCGCTGAGTCGACTTTAGTTGGACACTCATGTTGTCGTCGCTGTGCTGGTAAGAATGGCCGTGTTGGCAAGTGTGCGTGATCCTTTGCCGGAGTGAAAATCGCAAAACGGCGTTTCCAAGGCGCGGCTGCCACCAAATTGAAGAGGTGAGGTTGAGTGTCAGAGCAGAAGATCCCAGAATAGAAATGAGTAGAAAATAAAAAAGTAGAAACTGAACAGAACAAAAATGGGAATCACGCAAACAATATAGCATCAGAAAATGGCGAGCGAGGGGACAGACGGGCTTCGGTGATCGTTTGCGATGCTCTGATTGGATCGTGGCTATTGCGTGCTTTTGCTAGGCCCACGCCTTACAGGCGTGCAATCCGAGTACCGTGTCATGTGACTGGATTGCTGACAGCACTCTGCTCAGTATTTTCTATTTTGGTCACTAACACCCAAGGATTTGTTTTACTTTGTTTTCTTTAGACTATCTTGTTCACATCATATTTAACTCACATTCAATTCACATTCGTATACCTCATTTGTCCTTTAATTTCACAATCAATAAAAAAACTAGTTGGCAACAAGCACCTGGCGCTTATTGGGCGGCCCTGTAAAACTGCCCGCCTCGCATGCTGCTTGGATGACAGAACACTTTTGCGCATCCCACAGCGCGCACCCTGCGTGGCCCGACGGCGGCGCAGAGTCGTAGCATGCCTTTTCCTGTTGCCAGCAGTTCTCCGATGCGTCCCAGCAGCCCGCCTCGGTCGTGTAGCTCGGCACCTCGACGCCGCACCAGTTGGCGTTTTTGACCAGACATGTCGACGGCACCAGCTCGACGCCCGCGGATAGAAGCGTGTTGGTAGAAGACGCCACGGCCTGCTTTTTGCTGTTTTCGGCAGTGGGCGCGAAGACGGGCGGGCCGGGCATGGGGTACGGCCAGACGGGCTCGTAAATGTTGAATGACGTAGACGGGTCGCCGGCCTTGACGTAGCCGGGAATGGCCACCTTGTAGTCGGATGGGACCTCCAACAAGCTTCTCTGCGAGGTGGTCGTGTTGGAGGACGGCTCCAGGTACACTTGTGCACACCCGACATAGAACTGCGGGTCGCCCACCTGTGCGCGGTGCAGTGCCAGCAGCTCGGGCCGCACGAGGTACGCCGCCCCCAAAGGCAGGCCCGTCGGCAGCGTCACCGTCAGCAGTCCGTTGTTGGCCGTCAGTTTGTCGGTGCACCACTGGCCAGTGGTATTGTCATAGCCGTCCTCGTAGATCTTGAACCAGCCGTCGGAGGGCGAGGTCTCTGTCGACGAGTTTTGAGAAGAAGAAGCAAAAGGCAGCTGCTTCATGTAGACGGCACAGGGTCCCTTGTGGGAGGAGTCGATACCGAGGCCGGTGGAGCCGTCGTTGGGGTCTTCGCGGAACTCAAAGGTGAGGGCGGCGCCCGTGTTGGCATTTGAGGGCACGGCACAGGTGAACTTGACGGCATTGAGGCCGTCTCTGCCGCACACCATGTCGGAGCTGGCGAGGTCCTCGACGGGGTATGTGGCAGTAGGGGGGTCGAGGGGCATACGGACGCACGTGCCGTCGCCCTGGTCAACACCGTTGATATAGAGTGTGGTAAAGGTGGTGTGGGCGTGGACGACGGAGAGGATGAGTGCCAGGAGCGGCAGGATGACTGCAGAGGGAGTCATTGTGGTCTTGATGAGGCTGAGTTGACGCAGATAATTGCTGTTTGCTGAAGAAGAGTGAAAAGCGAGTATGAAAAACAAGACCGCGATAGATCGTGTTGTAAACGTGTAAGTAGGGTGGTCTGTGCCAGCAGAGAGATTACTGTGCACCTCGCTGATGTAGAGTACTGTGACAGACGTGAAGTCGCGCTGTAGTTTATATAATTCATAAACATGCACATGAACAAGACACTGTCTAAATGTTGAATGAACGGTACGGTAATGAGTGATGAGGCTGAACAACTTTAGAGGAAAAGTCAACAGACGTCGAATTGTTCAAAGAGCAAGACAAGCTTAAACAATAACAAACAGAGGCTTTTATTCCATGAAAACTGAACATACTTGTATATCAATGCGATCACGCAAGGCACGCATCTCTGGTCATACCAGGCTTGTTTGCTCGATCCTGCATGCATACTTTGTCTGCAGGTACAGATGTCTCTGTTGGCGACAAGGGGCGCTACATAAAACGTGGCATGCATAGACAGCAGTCCATGGTCAGTATTTTCAGTAGAGCAAGTCCAGCAGCTCCTCTTGAAACCAATGTCAACACATCGCGATGCACTGCAGACGGTGTTGACCCGGCCTCAAGAGAGCACAAGACTATAAGACTGCCGAACAAAAGCAATAGCAGTCATCCTGTGCAGTCCGGGCGTGGTTCCTGGCTCCTGGATCGACTAGCTAGCCGAAATGTCTCACTGTATGGCGTCTTGTCTCTTGAGTTCTTGATCTTCTGAACCCTTGATGCCCAGTCTCGTCGTCTACCTCTACAGTGATGACAACCACGACACCACGCACTAGCCCCGATAGCATATTAGAATAATGTCAGCAAGTAAACCAGTTCAACGTATTCATATATACAAAACAAAATAACGGACCAGACAAAGCACGACGCCAATCTATTTGAAACGGCTCTCGAGAATTTGCTGGTTGGCTGTCAGGTTTCAGTGTCCGCCACCCAAGCTGTGTAAGACGGACCTTGCACTGTTATTAACAGTAGCACAGAGTGTGCATGTGTAATTATCGGTTCGTCCTCGACGCTGCATGCTATGCGCAGAAATGAGGACGTCGGTGTTGATTACATAATATCACCAGACATCTCATCCCCATCTTCACCGAGAGCTTGACGACAGCTATGAGCGGAGATTTATCATTTATTCTTTCGCTGGTGCAACGTATACATCACAAAGCAGGCCATGACGGGTGTCATGGCTGTCCTTGTCCTTGTCCATCCCTATCGTACATACATTGACAACATATTGTGTCGTGTCTTTCTCTTCATCGTCATCGCTTCCTCGCCCGTGCTTTTGCTTTTGCCTTTGCCTTTGCTTTCGCTATTGCTCTCGCTTGCTTGCTTTTGATCGTTTGATCGTTTTGACTCTTTTCTATTCAAAATGACAACAGATGTAAAATTAACGGGCGTAAATTCGTGTGTTCAGACTCGTGTTCTATGCAGAACAGAGACTGATGTGCTTTTGTCTTTCTTTTTGTAGAGGGGTCGTCGGCGACTGTCCTCGTTTTTGGGGGATTGGCCAACATTTACTCGTTGATCTTGGCCAGGATCCTGCATTGTTAGCACTGCTAATCAAGTTCATTGGAACAGATGACTTACTCGCTGTCGCGGAACAGAGTGAACTCCTCCTCGCCGACCTTGATGGGGCTGCCGCCGTACTGGGGGATCAGCACCTTGTCGCCAGCAGAAACACCCATAGGCGTGCGCTTGCCGTCCTTGTCCAGGGCGCCGGGGCCGACGGCCAGAACCTTGGCCTCGTTGAGGTCCTTGACGGCCGACTCGGGCAGGAAGATACCGCTGGCGGTCTTGGTCTCGGCCTTGACGCGCTGCACGATGACGCGGTCCAGCAGGGGGACGAGGTTCTTGATCGAACGGAGGGCGCTCTGGTTTGTTAGTGGCTGTTGGAAAAAGGGTATCGGCAAGCCGTCCGGCTGCTGACCGGAGGGTCGGAGAAACGGGACGGAGGCAGCTCCGGTGGAGATACAGCAAGAAAGGCGGGGTCGAGGGACGTTATGGGCGCCGAGGGCAACGACGGCGACTGGGACTCACCATTTTGACGGTTGTGTAAGGGTGGTCGTGGTGTGAGTAAGGATCGTGAGAAGTGATGTTGCTGATGTCAATGTCAATGGAGAGGATTTTTGTTGGTCTTTCAGTTTTAGCGTAGCGGGCAGCACGAACGAGCCGAGAAAATAAATAATTAACCACTTAAAAGTTAATTTAATTTAATTTCTCAGAGAGCTTCCAAGAGCATCTAGAAACTGCTTGGGAAGCGCATAGAATCCAAAAGGCTAATGCCGAATTACAGGCGCTACAGCGAATAAGACAGCAGGGAATGTGACAGAAACCGCCTATGGTGCCCGGCACCACAGATTTTCCGGTACCGTCACGGGGGACATTTAGTGCTGTAGAGCGGTAAAGCGCGGTAATGGTGCTAACCACAGCTAGCCAGGACCCAATTGAAATCGCATCCAGTCCACTTTCTGGGTCCATCACAGTCTGGGGAAGGCCGTCATATGTTGCTGTTCATTCTGATACTCAGAGCGTTGTATAATTACTGTATGTATTCATGTAGTCCAAACTATGTATTGTAAAGGACCGGCCGTGGTGATTCTATTAATAATATGCAGAATAATAAAAGAACAATCAAACAAGAAAAGAAACAGAAAAAAAATGATATCCCAAACAACCTCAACCTATCCAAACAATCGACTTAAATAACTATAAAACACGAGAAAACCAGCATCTACTTGGGTGCCGGCGGGGCCGGCTGCTCCAGAATGTGCGTGTGTGTGCTTGCCCGAAGTACCCGGCCCGGCTCGACCTGCCGGCAGATCACAGTGTTGGCGATCCACTGGTCCTTGAGAATGTCCGCCATCTTCATCCGCTCCTTGGGGTCAATCGCTAGCATCTCACCAATCACATGACGGCTCTCGCGCGGAAGCAGACGCAGAATCCGCCAGGGGCCCTTGATCACCTCGCGCTTCTCTGCCGGCTTGTCATCTGTCTTCTCCGTTTTCTCCGTCTTCTCGGGAGGCTTGTCACCAGCAGGCCGGTCGGGGTCTTGTTCGACTTCCTCTGCCTTTTGAGCAGGCACGTCTTCGGCCTTGACCTTTGGCTCTTCCTTGATCTCTTCCTTGATCTCTTCTTCTCCCTTCGCCTCTTCCTTCACCTCCTTGGGCTCTTCCTGGGGCTCCTCCTGGGGCTCCACAGCCGCATCGACCGCCGCCGGTTTGCTGTCGGGATTATCGTGGCGCTCCTTGCCAGTGCCAGCGGCCTTGGCGCCGCCATTAAGCGCTAGCTTCTTAGGGTCGTGGCCGGGCGTCGGCTCAGATGCAAACAGCTTGTACGAGTTGTCCGTCATGCGAGGGACCTTCCACGGGAATCGGCGGAGCGTCATGCAGCAGAAAATTATTGCCAACGACCAAATGTCCACCGCCGCAGGGTCGTACTGCCGCTCGTCGTACACTTCGGGTGCCAGGTATGGGTCTGAGCCCACAATGCCCGTCGCCAGCACGGTGCCGCTCTCGAAAGGATACTTGAACACGTGTGCGCTGCCGAAATCGATGATCTTCATGATACCGTGCTCGCTAACAACGACATTGTCCAGCTTCAGATCACGGTGCGCCAGGCCCATGCTGTGCAGATATGTCACGCCGCTCAGGATCTGCAGGAAACAGCACGCAACTTCTGACCGTGTCATCTTGCCCGTCATCACGATCGCAAACAGATCGTACGGCGCGTACTCCATCACCTCATACCACTTTGTCTTCTCACGAATAATGTCAAGCGTCTCAATAATATTGCCGTGGTGAAGCGACGAGCCGATGCAGTACTCAGCAGTCAGCTTCTTGACATAATCCTTTTCACTCTCGTACGTGTGACGAGGACGGAACTCCTTGACTGCAAAGACGGTGTTGTCCTCACTCCGTTTCATGAGCCGCACAGAGCCGCCGGCACCCGATCCCAGAACCTTGCCAAGCTTGCCGTATTTGGTAGTCAGGCTGTGCTCGTCACTGAACGGAATGTGTGTGGACGATTTGTTGGCGGCGCTGTTTTTGGCCGAGCGAATAGACACGGCAGGAGAGACAGCGCGCTTGATTTTGTGGTGGTGTGAAGGGCCGAGTTTGAAGAACCGTTTCAGGTCGGACATGGAGCCCTGCCGGCTGTGCGTGTTGCTATCGCTGGTGGCAAGCTCTTCTTTTCGGTGGTTGCCAAACCGCCCCGAGTGCCGCTTCTCGTCCTTGGCCTTGGGTAGCGAAATCGTAGACGCCGAAGGCGAGCTGTCTTTCCGTCTGTACACTCTCGGGAACACAAAGCGCGGTTCCACGACCTTGCCTTGCGGCGGGCGCTTGTTAGCCGCATACGGGTCGTGCGGTTCGCCTGCAGGTGTAAATGGGCGCGTGTAGAACTGAGACGCCGAGTTGTTACGCGACGGGCTGACTTCGCGAGAGACAGGGAGTGACTTGCCGCCGCCACCGCTAGAGCCGCTGCCGGTCGGGCCGAGTGTGAACATTCCCTTGCGGTGGTTGCCTAGCGGTGCATTGTCCTGTCCGCTCGAAGACGACACGGGCCGGCGTCCCATCTCTTCAGACGACACCGGCCTTCCAATGGAGACCTTGCCTCTCGAGACGGGTGGCGACGCATCCTTTGACGATTCTTGGGGAGTGATAACGCCGGGACGCAGGTTGTGGGATGCGGCGTTGTGGTCGGCCGAGACGTGGGGCGATACGCGCTTGTCGGTTTCGAGGTAGGAGTGACCAGAGGGCGTCAGGGGAGGCGAGTTGATGCCGTGGACTCGTGCGCCGAGCATTGGAGAGCCGCTCGATGCGGGCGTGTGCTGGCCGCTAGCATGACGCGATTCGTCGTCGTGTGAGGCAGTCTATAGGTTAGCATTGACTCGTCAAGCGGCAAGGCAAGCGAATAAAGCCGAATAAAACTCACTCTAGATGCCGGCAATGACACGGGTTCAAAAGCAAAGTTGGCTACTCTGAGACCCTGCAGACGGGCGTCGCCAAGAGATGATGTGAGCGCAGAGATTTCTTCCGGAGTCACGCCGTGGGGGATGCTGGAGGTGGCGCCAGGTTTTCTGCGACCGGTGGCCGGAGAGGATTCGTCGGTGTTTTGGACTTGGTGCTGAAAGCGTAGCGAGGAGCCAGGCCGGTGCTCACTTGTGCCGGGGACACCGGAGAGACCGGAAGAGCCGGGGCGAGCTTGTGCGTGCTCCTGGGACCGTTCTTGGCCTACCATAGTGTGTTAGTATCTGCAGACCGGTGCAGGGATGCAGGTTTTTTATTCAGGTCTGAATTTGGGTCTGGATTGAGGTTGCGCAGTGCGTGCAGCTGTCGCTGTACTCAATAGGCAGCACAAAGCAATCACGTAGGGATAAAGCCAAGCTAGCCTGCTGGGTGCGCGTTTGTTCGTGACCCGGCGGGGTACCACCTCCAATCGCAGACTATGAAAATGCCCAAATTGCAGTAATCAAAGGTAATCAGCGGCTTACCTTCGGGCAGAGGATCCGCCGTGCCAGGCATGGTCCGTATGGGTAGTATATAGATAAAGTGCGTCGGCGGGGATATGTAGAGGAATTATGCTGGATATTGCTGTTTAGATTGCTTGGATTACTTGGGTTGCGATTCTGCGATTGATGTTTGGGCAAGGGATGAGTCGCGTGCAAAGGGGACCAGTGCTGGTCAACAGCTGGCCTGCAGAGTGACGGGATGCCGGGATGCCGGGATGTAGAACTGGGCTGGGCGTCACTGGGCGTTGCTAGGCGTCGCTGGCTTGCTCTGCAGCTCTGCAATGGTCGGCGGAAGCTTGACGTCGTCTTTGAAGATTTGAAGGCTTGAAGTTCGGCTGATCGAATTTGGAAATCGGGAAAAGAGGGAGGGCGATAAGAATTAGTAAGAATTTATGTGGACGGGAATAAAGAGTAGAGCGTAGAGCAGCGAGCAGCTAGAAAACGAGTGCGCGGGGAAGGGCCTTGTCAATGGTTGGAAAATGTAAAGATGCTGCGACTTGAATTGAGAGTTGACGATGTCAAATTAGATGCTAATTGAAAGAAGCAAGAACTAATTTTTCAATAAAACAAAACTAATTGCCCATCCCTTCCTACGGTCGAACTTTCGCCGTGTTGGCCAGGCCCTGCACGGGTCCGAATGCCGCCACCCACAAGGCAAGAGCGAACGGGCGAGAAGGCGAACAAAGCAGGAAAAGGCAGGGACAAAATGACTAACAGCGTTCTCAGAGGAAAGGACGATCGGTGTTCCTGCTCGAAACGGCGTAACCTCTGGTTGTTACATGTATTTTACTAAAGTATTTTTTAAACGAATTTTGCAACCAATTCAATTCAATTGACACAGTCACACAGCATGCTTCAAATTTCTACACTCTACAGAGCAGACTGAAGAGTGACCTTCAGTAGAGCACAGCTGCAGTGGATGCAAGTTCTGGCGGGGCATCCGACCCACGACTCCACGGAAGATACAAAGCGGAGAGGGCAGTCTGGCTAATCATAGAAGTAGCTTTCTCGTGACGTTCCTTCCCGTCCGACAGCGGGGCAGCGAAGAAGGAGAGAAAGAAGAAGGAACGACGTAACAAGAAGGACAAAAGAGCAAGAGCCAGAACAAAGGAAAGAGCGTCATTAGCTTCGGCGAGTACATCCAGTCAGCAGCACATGCTTGCCTCGGTGACTATTTTTTATTAATATTTCATTCGACTGATTAGATTAATTTGTTTTTAGCAACATGCTACGCATCGCGATGTCAAGCTTCAAGAAGCACCCAGTAATTGAAGATATACAACGTGGTTTAATACGAACTGGTTCAGCAAGAAGCCGGTATTGGCGAGATCAAAACCGGCAGGAACCAGTTGATCAGTGATGTGATATGCGAAGTCGGTGGCAGGCACAACCGAGGAGGAGAGTCGCACCTGCCATGTCCTTCGTTAGCCCGCTCACGGAGCACAAGTGACAGTCCAGTAGCAATCTCTCAACAAGCAGGCGCAACCGGGCCAATCTATACGAAAATAACAAGAGCCTGGAAAATACGGAGAAACAGGAAGGCGTTGATGTCAGAACGGAGAAAAGAAGACAAAAACAGGCAGGTACTGTGTCGCCGTACCTGCCTGCATCTTGGCGGCACGGCCAGTATTACGGGCAGTTTTGGGGTTGGTTATCCACATGCCGTCCCAGAAGTCACCAAATTCAATGGATAGGCTGGCACAAGTCTCCAGAAGAAGTGCCTAAATTAGAAACAGTGGTGAATTAGCTTGGATATTAGTGGTTGCTGTCTACTTGCCAGTGGAATAACACCAGCGGTTGCATCATTTGTTACTGAAAGTTACGGATCTCGCAGACCGTTGCTTAACTACAAAGTACACTTGATAAGGTCGATAATTTGTCACGGAAATGAACTTTGCCCACGGCCGATTTTCGCTCTTGAAACGGCCACAATGGTATCGATTTGGTCCCGGTCGGCCGGCCATGTCGTCGCCAGGTCGGCCCGGCCCGTACATGCGGCCCCGGAGACAGGCCGGTCTTCTATGCCGGGCTCTGCACTTGGCACCGCCGTTTCTGCTGGATGACTACATCCCACGATACCAAATGCTGACCGAAGTCAATGCTGCGAAAAAACGGTCTCGAGCGTATGCGCACCTCAGCAACTGCAATCTATGTCCGCGGCTGTGCGGCGTGAACCGATACGAGACGACGGGCATGTGTCTTGTCGGCGACACGGCCAAAGTCAATGTTATTGCGCCGCACTTTGGAGAGGGTATTTATACTCGGTTGGTTTTGTCATGATCAAACCATTAACATAAGTAGAACCTTGCATTCAGGGACACAACGGCAGCGGCTCTGTTTTCTTCAGGTATGTCGGCGTTGATATCATCACAGTATAACAGCACTGACTGTCTAGTATGTGCAATCTTCGGTGCTCGTTCTGCCAGAACCACGACATCAGCCACCAGCCTAAAGGCATGGATCTCGCGCCTGAGGAGCTGGCCGAGTGGTTCATCAAGCTGCAGCAGGTCGGCAACGTCCACAACATCAACCTCATTACGCCCGAGCATGTGGTGCCACAGGTCGCGCTGGCGATTCTGCACGCGCGTGATTTTGGGTTGCGGCTGCCCATCATCTACAACACGTCGTCGTTTGACTCGCTGGCATCGCTGGAGCTGCTGGATGGCCTGGTAGACATATACTTGCCCGACTTTAAAGTGTGGGAGCCGGCGACGTCAAAGAGACTCCTTAAAGCAGACGACTATGCAGAGACGGCGCGCGAAAGCATCAAGGCGATGCACGCACAGGTGGGCGACCTCTGCTTTACAGGCGACGGCATTGCCAAGAGCGGCGTGCTGGTGCGGCACCTTGTGATGCCGGGTCTGGAAGAGGAGGGCGCCAGGATCATGCGGTGGCTTGCAGAGGAGGTGTCGAGGGACATGTTTGTGAACATCATGGAACAGTACCACCCAGACGCGCACGTGGGCAAGCCAAGGAGACGAACAGCAAAAAGTAAAAGAGAGAGTGAAAGCCAAAGTGAAAGTCAAAGTGAAAGAATGGCTTCGGGGGGACTCGGCAGGGATGAAAGCCACACGAGAGACGACGGTCTAGGCGCGGCCAGCATGGCCAGCGCGAGCAGAGATACAAAGGAGCAGAACGAGAACAGCGACAAGAGCAGCAAGGACGACAAGAACGGCAAAAAGAGACCGGAAGAGGTTCGCTATGCAGACATCAACCGGGCGGTCACCACGCACGAGATAAGTGCAGTGCGCAAAGCGGCAGAAAAGGCTGGCCTGTGGAGGTTCTGCGACCCGCCCAGACACGGCGGATTCAATATTTGACGTATTCTACAACATTCGATTGTTGATTGTTGATTGTTGACGTATGGGATTTCGGGGCCTTGGCTTCTCCCTCTGGGCCTGGTTATGGTTTCTTCTTTGGTCTCTTGGCCTCTTTGGTCGTCGCTCCCGACTCGATAGCTCAAGCCTCCCGACTGTTGGATCTGGACAGACCTGGATTGGCCGATTTACGCAGGGATTAGAGAAGAGCGGGCGGTTTAGGAGGAGCTGAGCTGGAGCATCGGACATTGGATAGGTTTGTAGGTAAGTGTGAATGATGAGGCGAGGAGAGAACATGCCGAAACAAGGAGAAGAAAGAAGAAAGGAGCGAGTCAGTTGATCTAGACGTTTCTACTGCAGCCTCTTCTTCTCTTTTGTTCTATTTTTTTCTTGTTCATGACTCTTGTTCATGACTGTTTCGAGTGCTCCGTCTTTTGGTGTGCTTTCCTGGATGTATTGGCCGTTGTCCCTTTTTCCTATTCGTTTTCCTTTTCGTTTTCCTTTTCGTTTTATTTATTTTTATTTTCTTCTTCTTTTTGATATCCCTCCAACTTTGCAATCTATCACATTGGTGTTATCTTTTGATTTATTCTGATTCACCTGCCATCCACCTCTATAATTGTAAGCCTCATCTTTAATACTTCTTCATCTCTTATCTCTCATATTTTCTTCCGTTTCCCATTCATCTACCCGTTCATCGCCATCGTGCCATTTGCATTCATCGAGCATTTTTCGGCTCCCCATTATGACGCATTGGGCGTGATGAATAGAAAACAGACGCAAAAGGCTCGCTTGGCTGGTTGTTCTCCATTCTCCATACTCTTCATCAATCACTCTTTGTCTTGGCCCTATTCATGTTGCATGTTGTTGGCCGATTTCCTAAAGCGGGCGACTACCACCACATGGCTGCAGTGACGGCTTACATCCCTTGTCAGACCCGTCTTTGTTGACAAGACCCCTCTCGCCAGCAACGCCCCTATCAGTCTTTATGCTCCGGGTTGTTTTGTGTCTTTTGTTTTGTCTTTTACGCTCAAGTTTACATTATACCCTCCCACAATATTTAATACAAGACAGCTTCGACGTTCCTGGGCAGACCGAAAACCAACACTGCTGATCCCTCGCTTCTTCTTGTTTTCTTGTTTTTGATTTCTTGTCATTGCTCTCATCGTCTTGATGCTTCTTGATTCTATCATTCTTTTTCATAAATCTACCTCTTGGTATCACCGATAGCGTTTTTATATATCCAACTGCCCTTCCTTTTTTACTACTTATTTGATTTTCATCCCCATTTCGAGATATCAGTCATGGAGCACAACGAGAAGAACAAACTAGCCGTGCAGACTCCGGTTACGCCGGTGACTTCAGTAGCATCGACGCCCAGGGTCACTTCCCCAGACCGGGCTGCCTCGAAGCAACAAAAAAAGATGCAGCAGAGACAGCAGCCCCAACAACCAAACACCCCCGAGTCGCCCAAATCCCCAAAGACACCACAGCTGCGGCGAGCAACCATCAGCAACACCAAGGCAGCTACATCGAATCCCCGGAAGTCGGTCAAGTCATTCCGGAGACCCGGCCACAAGCGGTCTGTCACCGACTTGAGAACCTTTGAACAGATCCAGGCCGAGCATATTTACTTGTTCTCCAATCTCCAGCAGCAGGAGGCCCGCATCCGCACTCTTGTCGCCGCTCTGGCCACGGTCCAGTCCCAGCTGCAGCTTCCTTCAACCACGGCCGAGGCCCGTCGTCTGCGCAAGAATGCCGGCTTCATCAAGAGCAAGATCTCCGATGCTGAGCAGCAAGAGCGGCTGGCTCTTCTGGGTATTGGTCATGTCAGCGCCGAGCTGCAAAGCCGGTACCGCCACCTGCATCTACACCAGCACCTGTACTTTCAGCAGGAGCATATTGCTCACTTCTATGACCATATTGAGCATCATGGACACCACAACAGTGAGCACAATGGCCAAGACTCGCAAGTGCCCGACACACCCTACCTTGTACCTCAGCGGGGCTTCGAGGCCAACGAGGGCAATGCCAATGACACGCACACTGGCATGTCGGAGATCCCGATGATCAGCCCCAAGTCATGGGAAGAGAGACGGAGCGGCGGCGAGACAGAATTTATGTCGCCCATGAGCCCGCTTGCGCCCGTCTTCCAGCCTCGTGCATCGTTCCTCTTTGGCCACACTCACACGGCTGCCAGCAGCGGCGGCATCGACAATGTCATGAAAAACGCTGCTGCTGCCGACGCTGCCAAGCAGGAGAGCCTCGGCGGCACCACCTTTGCCGGTGAAGCCGACGTCGACGACAGCATTGACAAGATCGCTGAAGCCAAGGTTGACGTCAAAGCTGTCAACTTTACACCCCGGTCTGTGCCCGAGGAAGAGTCCGCTGCCAAGGAGGACAAAGACACAGGTGTCGGCACTACCGGCATGCACTATGTCTTTGATGCCCATGGAAAAGAGACCAGTGTTGGCGGCGGCGGCGACAGCGATGACTCGGACGAGTTTATGCCGCGCGAGATCCGTACGAGACGGGGCTCTCACGACGGCAAGCACGCGGACCAGCACTCGAAGCCGCTGATGTCGGCGCGTGAAAAGCGGATGAGTCTACCGCCTGTGCGCTTCTCCTGGCCTGAGAAGGAGGAGTAGCTGTATATATATGTTTCATTAGTTTTGTTTTTGCTCGTTCTTGTCTTGTTGTTTTTGTCTGCATAACGGCCACACCCATGGAAACCACAAAAATAATGCAATCGTTCTGTTTACCTTGCTTTTGTTCTTTCTGCTATGTTCTTGTTCTCTGCTTTCTCTTCTGTCTGTTCCATTGTGCCTTCACTTCACCTCTATATAACCAGCACACATACCATATAACGAATAAATACGAATAAATACGAATTAAACAACAACATTGGCAAATGCAAAACATGACATGTTGATAGCCTTGGCTTTGGCTGGACTAAAGGGGGATATATCAAGCAAATTGCCTCCAGATATTCAACTGCAAACAAAAACGCATCTTCTGTCTAGGCAAATCTTTTACTCTAGAAATCTAAGCAAACTCGCCAAACTGGCCGTCATCAAAGCCAAGCTCGGCAGCCGACTTCTTCTTCTGCTCCTCCTGCTGCAGCTGCTGCTGAACCTGCTGACCGAGCAGCGCCGGGTCGCCCACCGATCGACGGTTGGCTGTGCGCCGGTTCGGCGGCGGTGGTGGCGGCAGTGAAAAGCCAAAGCCACTTCCTGATCCGGAAGACGAATTTGATGAGGCATAGGACGAGGCCGACGGCGGCGGTGCCAGCGAGAAGCCCGCCGTGGACGCCGGTGCCGGACTGCTGGTGCCGCTGCCCGGCTCGCTGCGCCGCCCAAACTTGCTCGAGCTGCCCAGGTTGATGGTAATGGTCTCACCCTCCTTCAAGCTGTAATCACGCTTCTCCGCTGCAGCCTTTTCCTCCTCCTCCTTCTTGCTCTTGGCCATGCTGGCCTGTGCAGACGCTCCCGATGCCACCTCAAGTCCGGCCGTCTTGCGCGCCTCCTGCAGCGCCACACCAAAGTCAAACGCATCCGGCCGCTCCTCAAAGCCGATGCCGATCATGGCGCGACGGCCCTGGCCATCCTGCACGCGCAGGGCAAAGAAGCGCGAGCTGTCGAGGGCGGGCTCGACGACGCCGGCGTCGTTGTAGGGTGCGGCGGCGAACAGCTGGCCGGATGCGGGGTCTTCGAGGATGACGTCGACTTTTACTTTTTCTTTTGTCTCAGAGTCATCGTCGTCGTCGGTGCCGGTCTCGAGGACGCGCAGACGGGCGGTAAAGATGTGGCGCTTTGGGTCTTCTGTCCAGGTGGCTGCGGTGTAACCCTTTGTTGAGGTCAAGGGCGGGATCTGGTAGACGTGGACCTGCGAGCCGATGAAGAGGACACGCTGGATAGCGTTTGCCGGGAGCGGCTGGCCGGTGATTGGATCGATAGCCGACATTATGAGATAGGAGGCGAGCTGAGATGCACGGTGGTGAGATGTAGATTAGATGTGAATTGAGTCGATCAACGAAGATGACAGAACATTAAAGGAGTAAAACTGAGTAAAACAGAGTAAAACAATAACTGAGCTCGCTTTAGAGAAGCAACACGTCCGAGTCAAAGATGGAAAGCAGACAAAACCGAATTGTGCTGCCTGGCGATGCGAATTTGACGATGTAGAGAAAGCGATGACGGCAGCTATTCGTCAGAAGCTACAGCTGTCTTTAGCGCTCGTATTCTCTATATTTCAATACGAATAAGTGTAGCAAGTGGAGCCCCATCAAACGGCCCCCGCTCAAAGACCCCAGCTATCGCTATCGCTAACGCCCTGTAGTGCAGACATGCAGACAAGACTGAACTACCCCTCTCATAATTTGGGCGGTGGCGGGCGGCAGAATCTGTTCCTCTGCACCATGCGCATTCAGAATTGAGTCACCATTTTTCGTACATTGAAGCGCACCGAATGCGGCAAGATCGATCAAACGCTATACACCGTTTCGACTACACCCGACCTCGACTGCATGCTTCCCCTGCGCCGGCGCACATCTCTGCCGCCCTTCTCGATCATTGCCTTTGCCTCTACTATCTCGTCGCCGTCGACAACGCCACCAGCAGAAGCTGTCTCTATTGAGACCACAGACACCACCACATCCACAATGACCGCCCACGATGCCACAGCGCCCGCAGAGGCGCCCGCCTCCAAGTCAAGTAGCGAGCCTTTTGAGTATGTTTCTTCTTCTACCTTGTTCACCTCTGTCGACGTCGTCTAACATTCCAGCGTTGTCGCCACATACAACCGCCTGCTCGCCGAAGACGCAGACCTCACAAAACCCGTCGCCGCCATCGAGGCCCTCATCGACGTCCTCCGCCACACGACCTCGTCCACCACCATGGAGACCTGGGAAATCACAAAAGCACAGGTCGCCCGCCTCCACTCTGCCGTCCCCAACTCTCTGCCCCTCGAGGCCGGCACAAACGTCTTTACAAACTTTCTCGGCATGTCCATGCGCCAGCCGTCTGGCAGCAACGCAGTCGTGTCCGGCGGCCTCGATAGCTTCGACAAGATCCGCCAGCACCTCATCAACAACAGCCAGCTCTTTGCCCAGCGCGCCAAGGAGGCCCGCGACCGCATTGCCGAGCACGGCTGCCGTCTTGTTGGCCACGGCGATGTGGTGCTGACCGCCGGCGGCTCGCGCGCCGTCCGTGCCTTGCTGCTCAAGGCAGCCGACCGGCTGCGCGAGTCATCCCTCGATTCGTCCTCGACACCTCCGTTCACCGTGCTCTATGTCTGCGACGAGCGCTCGCGCCAGGAGTCGGACCGCGCCATGGCGATCCTGCGCCAGCACAACATTACCGTGTACGAGATCGACCCGAGCGCCGTGGCGTACGCGCTCGAGGCGCACAACGTGCGGTCCATTTTTGTGGGCTCCGAGGCGGTGACGCACGACGGCAAGCTGGTGTCGCGCATCGGCACGTACCAGCTGGCGGTGCTGGCACAGACGGCGCGGCCGCCGCGCAATGTGTACGCGCTGGCGGAGACGCACAAGTTTGTGCGCAAGCTTCTTCTGGGCAACAAGGATCTGGCGCGCATTGGCATTCTGCAGGGCTTTGTGCCGACGGCGGCGCCGACGCGGGCGGGCGTGCCGATCAGCACAAAGCCGGCGCTGGCCTTTTCGGACCAGGTGGACGTGACGCCGCCGAACCTTGTGACGAACATTATCACAGAGAACGGGATCATCGACCCGTTCAGTGCGTACCGGATTGTTGCGTACTAGATGTAAAGAAAAGAAAAGAAGAAATGGAGAGAACAGAAAGAAAAGCAAATGGCACATTATGGCGTTACGGTTCTCGGGATTGGATGGAATAAAGACACCGGAGGTGCAATGCGTTCCTATTAATCAATATATTTAAGCGACAATTTATAATAACAATATTGAGTCCAACTTGAAGTGAAGTAGAGAGAAGAGACGAGCAATTGCAGAACAAAATGAACAAGAAAGAAGATAAACCTAGCAGCCGTTTTTCTTGACCGTATCCGTAACCATGCAACCCGGACAGAAGGAAAGGAAACAATCAAAACAAGTAATAAAAACAAATAGTAACAGAAAAAAATGTTTATAGATCCAAGATTAAAATGTCTAGAGTCTGGGTCTAGAGTCTAGATGTCGCGGACAAGGCGAGCACCGACCCAGGCATAGGGGTAGTTGCGCTGGTACCAGTTGACACTATTGGTTAGTCAATGCCAAACCTCAAAGACGGGAAACTTACAAAGACTTGCGCCCGGCAATGCGCGGGTGCGTGGCCCACGAGCCGCCCAGGACAATGTTGTGCTTGCCGTCGAAAAAGTCGGCCGTGTACGCCGGGTACAGCTTCATCGGCTTGAAGCCCTCGTGCGCAAACAGGGCAGTGCTCGTCCACTCCCAGACACCGCCCATCTCGGACTGGCCGGCGAGGCGGTTGCCCTGCGCCGTTACAGACGTCGGGTGCCAGTGCTGCAGGCCGACGTTGGCGCCGTCCAGGTTGAGGAACAGCTCGTCGGACTCGGACTCGGCCGGGGGCGTCTCCTGGACGCCATTGTTGGAGAGATGGCCATTGACAGCCGGGAGCGTCTTGCCAATTTTCTTCTCGGCGACCTTCTTTGACAGGTCGGCGTGCTTGTAGATGCTGCGGGCCTCTTCAAAGGAGGGGATGCGGCCGCCCATGTAGGCAGCGCAGCCGTTGAGCTCGTCGTACGAGGCAAAGACGGGCCAGTCGAGGGCGTGCTCGAGCGGCACGAGGCCGTAGACGGTGCGGACGGCCTTGTTTTTCATAAAGGCGGGCGGCAGTGTCTCTGCGATCCCGTCAAAGTGGTTTGAGTGGCCATTGGTTCCGTTGGCGTAGCCGTTGGCCTGTCCAACAGCCGCCCACGATGCAGGAATCTTGCTGACACCGTTGTTGAACATGTAGAGGGCGTACTATACCGTTAGAATCATACAAATGTATATGAGAAAGACATACCTCTTCGTTGGTAATGGGCCGGCCCTTGGCCTGGAAGGCCTTGACACGCGTCATGTACGCCGGCTTCTCGTTGTCCCAACCAAAGTGCCGCGTCGGGTCGGTGCCGTTGTCGGGGTCGTCGATGCCGATGACGACGTTCTGCGCCGGGATGTCGAACCACTGGTTCTCGACACGCGCCGTGCGGGCTCTGGCGGCCATGCCGGCAAAGTCGGGCCGCGGGACACCCGGCGGCGGCAGGGTCTTGTCGCTCTGCAGCATCATGTAGAGCAGGGTCTCGAGGTGCATGAGCTCGTGCTCGAAGCCGATCCAGATGGCCTGTGCGGCCGGGCGGGGGATGGGTGCGTGGCTGTGGGCCTGCAGCTTGTTGCCGCCATTGGCGGCATAGTATGCGGTGATGCGCTCGCGCACGCGCTGCTGGTAGACCAAGATCTCGTCGAGGGGCGGCCACTCGTCGGGAATCTCGGAGTGGGCGTGGCACTGCTCCGGGTTGTCGACGTCCGGGTCGATGCCTCTCTCAAAGATTGTGGGGTAGTAGGACGGCTCTGTGGGGGGCGTGTTGGTTGTCTTGTTGAGCTGGACGTCGACAAAGGTCGGGATGTGCCCGAGATAGAAGATGCAAGCGTTTCTCAGCTTGATGGGCTTCTCGAGGAGGTCTTCGTTGGGCAGCATGCGGCGGGTGACTGTGTCCCAGGCCTCCCAGACAGCCTCCCAGTCTTTTACCGACGGGAGGAGCGACTGGGCATAGATGGAGGGGAGCAGGCTGAAGGGCATTTTTGGCTTTGTGAGCAGATGAAGGCCTTGAAGACATGTCAGTGTGTATTTTACGAGAATAGAAAGATTTAAAACAAGAAAAAACAAAGAAAAAAAAGAAAGTAGAGACTAGGAAAAAAGAGTAGAAAATGTAGCTTTAAATGCATAAAAAGGGATATTGTGCATGGTAATTTTGGCCATAATAGCACACGAGCATCAAGCAACTTGTAAAAGCAATGGTATGACGAGCTTGTACGCGGACGGCAGACCAATTACACAAATATGAGGCTATCACGGAAGCTTGGCATCATGGCTTGGGTGGCAGTCTTATGGATGATGGTAGGTGATGGCAGATGGAAAGCCATCCGTAAGAGGCAATGCTTGCCATGCCATGACAAGCAACTGGAGCCGATGTCGTGCAGGCCATAGGAGGAGGAGAAATAGGGAAACAATGTGCCGGCAGTTTCTTGTGTTTATCGAATGGCAACCAATGAATCAAGTTGGCAGAGTACAAATACAGAGAGCACAAGACACTTGTTGTGCAATACTGATCGGCATCAAGAAGATGTAGAAAGAAGAAAAGACAGAAGAAAAGACAGAAGATAGAAGAAAAGACAAAAGATAGAAGAAGAAACTGCACCCCCGCAAAGGTAGAACCGAGTGTCAGGAGATGTGAGTGTGTACGATGTACTCTGATGAGTGTGTTCTGTAATACTCTCGACAGTACAAGATACACCAACCAGCGACCTGCATAGGGTTGCAGGCTGCAGACTGCAGGTTGCATGCATGTTGCATTGGATATCTTCCAAAGTTCCTTCTCCCTTCTTCTGCTCATTCTTCTTTGCTAATCATTAGGGAAGCGATTCCCAGCAGGCTGCAGGCGGTGGTGCCGGATCCACTGGAACCAAGTCACACGCCCGGGGAAGAGGGGCGCTGGATGTATGGCAAAGATAGCGTGGGGGAAGTGTAATTTGTTGTAGACGGAGTGCAGAGTAGTGTAGAGAGTAGAATAGAAGATGTATATGAATTTGATGTGGAGCGGTGTACGGAGATGCGTAGATGTAATGGTTGGAAGAATAATGTCGGAGACAGAGATGATAGATGAGAGAAGAAAACAGAAAGTAAACAGAAAAAGGAAAAAAAAAGGAAAAAAAAAAAAACTCACCATGCTCGCGGCTGCTGTTCATCCACTGCACTTCGCCGGCCAGACCCGCCTGCCGCCACATCGTGTCGGCATCCTTCTCCGAGTACTTGTAGCTCTCCTCAATCTTGACGCGCTCGTGCGGCTGCACGCGCTCGCCAAAGACGACGACGTCGCGCACGGGCGCATAAAAGGCCTGGTGGCGGCTGCCGTCGGCGTCGTGGACGTACTCGCCAATGATGCGCCAGTCGTCGGGGTCAAAGACCTTGCTGCCGAGAATGGCATTGGCGTTTTCGAGGCCATTGTAGTAGAATCTTTTATTAGCTGTATTCGAGAGAAAGATGCAGTAGAGACTTACTTGTGTGTTACACCTTCCTTGTCTATTTGGTTAGTATTTTTTGACAAGTGAGGTGGTACACATACCGTTGTAAGCGTGGCTGTCTGTTAGCTTTGTTCTGGCTCGTAAGAGAGGATGGGACAACATACTAAACCTTGACGGCATCGAGACAACTGTCAAGCCCAACCAGAAGGGCGTCGCCGTCGTGCATGACCTGCGCAAAGCTGCGCAGAAAGGCGACCGACTCGTGCTGCGCAAAATTGGCGACGCTGGAGCCGAGCGTCAGGATCGTCTTTTGGCGGTGCACGACGGCGGGCGTTTGCAGCCAGGCGCGGCCGTCGTCGTAGGTGCCCAGCAGGCCGCGGCAGGTGACATACTCGTAGCGCGGCAGCAGCGACAGCGTGCGCTCGAGCTCGTGGCGCGAGAGGTCGAGGGCGTAGTAGTCGACGTGTTTGCGGGCCTGCTCGAGGGCCTGCAGGAGGAGGTTGACCTTTCGGAGGTTTCCTGAGCCGAGCTCAATGACCATGGAGTCTGGGGGGATGCGCTTGGCAATGTCGTCTGCCTGTGTCTGGAGAATCGCAATCTCGTTATTGGTCAGGTAGTACTCTTCCAAGTATGTGATCTGTTTGATTTTTGTTAGTACTTGGTACTTGAACAAAACTAATGCACGTCAATGTTGTCATTGATCGGGCATCAGTAGTCGGGGTATGCTCTGGTGTGCATGTGACGTTAAGTGAGGCGGAGATGTCGAGACGAGGAGAGAGGAGGAGAAAGAGAAGAAGAGAGGGACATGTGAGAATGGGTGTGAACCAAGCATTGCGGACACGGCAGGATGCATTGGGCGTCAGGTAGAGCGGAGAATTGGGGATCAAGGGATAAGAAGGATAAACGATAAAATGAGAAAAGAGAACAAAAAGAAAGAATACCCCAGAGTATGCAGATGCGTGCTGTCACTCTGCATCCTGGGGTAGTAATTATATCAAAGGAAAAATATAAAATGTGACGAGCTGGGAGAAGAAAGAAAAATAGAAGAAAAAACAGAAGAAGAAAAAACTACCTCTTCAAACAGCTGCAGGCCCTTCTCGTCGTAAAGAAGAAGAGTCGGCAGCGTCCGCATGCCGGACTTGGGACAGAACTGCTCCTTGATCATGTCGCGCAGATTGAGCTCGACAGATGCTCGGCGGATGTCGATAATGTTGCTGGCGGCACGCGTCTTGGTTTTGGTAGACGGCCAGGCGGCGGCCGGGACGGGCCGGGGGGTGTACTGCTTGCGATGGTGGAGGGTGCTCATGGCGGCATCGGCACCGGGTACGGCCTCTGCAGAGGGAGACATGGTGTGGTAGACTGAAATGTTGGTCGATATAGAGGCTGTGCGAAGAAGGCAGTCTTGATGTTGGTGGTGTGGCAGGGTAGCTTTGAGATCCGAGTTTGAGTAGAATCCGGGGAAGTCAAGAGATGGCAATGATGATGTAAGTAATAAAGATAAAGATAATAAGAAAGATGGTCAAAGAGATAAGATTGAAAGAACGCTCGTACGCTTGGGTTATATAGAGGCGAGTCTGGGTCTATAGAAAGAAAACGAGGCAAACTCTAGGAGGTACTTTTATTTCTTTCTCCTCTAGCTCTAGCTTGGAAGAAACGGTGTAAGATGCAAAAGGACGGCAGGGCGGTTACGAGAAGTGAAATGGGATGACGATGAAAACGAGAAGAATTTATAATGAAGAAAAAGAATTAAATTGAATTAAAAAGGAGAATAGGAACGTTGTGGGACGAGCGTTGTAAGTGCAGAACAAATAGAATAAGAGGGAAGAAAAGACAAAGTAGAAATGGAAGAAGAGACGGAAAATAAATAGAAAAGAAATATGAAGAAAAAAAGATTAAATAACGAAAAAAGAAAAACAAGACGTTCCTGAGACCAAATACCGAGCAGGGATTGAAAAGTATTAACTGATTAATTAAGGATAAACTAGATGATGTCAACATGTCAAAGTCGAGGCAGGGCAGCTGACTTGTGATTGTGGTCGGGTAGAAAGAAGCGGAAAAGAAGAAAAGAAGAACAAGAGCAAACGAGGCCTGCTTTGATTAATTTATTATTTAATCTATCTATTTATATAAATACTCATTAACAAAACAAGGAGTGTCGTGTGTTGTCTGCGTGTATGTGTTACTTTAGGAAGGTGTACGTACTGGATTCCTTTCTGTGGGAAAGAACAAGTAGCGAATACATGCTCCAGCAACGGCCTAGTTGAATCCCAGCTGTCTTCCAGTGTGGTCGATACTTGCTCCTTCAGGCAAGCTCCAGCTGTACCCCGCTGTATGGCTTGTTGGCTGTTTTCTTTTCTTTTTTCACTTTTGGCTGTTTCTTTTCTGCTTTCTTTTTATCATTGATTTTGCAGTATCTCCATCTCTTGTCTCTGCTGTGTCCGGTATTTCTACGCAACATTAGAACCTGCTATGGCGACTATATATTACATAAGCATGATGAGAAAATGCAAGTAAATAAAAGGAAAAGCAATATAAAAAATACAAAAATAACCACAAACAGACATACCCTGGCTCGTTTGTTTCCGTGAGGTCGTGACCACATTGCCGGAGACGCAGCTTACTTCCCCTCTTGTTGTCTCCATATCTCGTTGTCCTGTCGTCGGTTTCCTGCCTCCTGTCTCGCTGCCTCGCTGGCCTGGCCCGTCGGATAGAGTCATGCACCCAATTGCCAAGCTCCGGTGCGGTGCAGACCGGCATGTCCGTCTTGGGCTTGTTTCTTCTTATTTGCTGTCTTTTCAGTTTGATTCTTGTCATCTCATTACTTGCTGCAGTCTTCACTCTGCAGCTGCACTCCGCACCTCAAGCGACGGCGAGACGGCTACGAAGTAAGCTCGAGCTACCCCATCCTTGCTAGCTTTGATCTCACCCTTTGATGAGGTCATCAGTTGTAATCAACACCACTACTGAGACAAGCAAAGACAGACAGAAGAGAGTCTCACAAAAGACAATATGCTGACTCATCATCGACTGACATCCCGAGCACGGAGCTGCGGGACTCCATGCGGAAGGTATGCATCGGGGACGAGCCCGACAGCAACCCGAAATTTAGTACATATATCCTTGCAGCCGACTGCCATTATATTTTTTCTAAATAGATACATGTACATATATATTTTAAACCATCAATGCGGTGTGTTCCTATTCCAAGATGCACAACGTGACAGAGCGCAGCCAAAACAGGCAGGAACAAGCAAGTGCAGTAGAACACTGGTGGCCCCACTCCGCACTAACATGTCGGATCCACTCTACTCTCAGCGGGATGCCTCTTTCTCTTCCTACAGAGTACAAAGCTCGCTGTCTCGGCGTCGACACGAATCTCACATCTTACTTGCAGATGCTACTGTTTAAAACAGAGACTAGAATACTAGTATGCCTTGTCGATGCAATGACGAGCAAAGATAACGGCTTCCAGAAGAACCTAAGATAAGACAAGTAGAGAATGTCACACGGTGAGTTCACCTTGTTTTTTTTTGTACTCTCTTTTGTAGAGACTGGATAGCGATGGCCTGATAGTATGACTGGCATCGGCCTGTTGCTGAACATTGTACGATCTCAGTGGCTTGACAATATCCAAGCATCGGCGGGCGGCATGCCTAAAGCGACAACTGTATTAGCAATCGAAAACAGAGAAAAGATCCAAAAGCTCCGGAGACGAGCAACGTGCATCCGACACGGCCATCAGGTGCCTGCGTGCAGGTGCTGTGTTGTCTGTTACGTATTACGACACACGACACTTAAAGTTATTTTCAGTTCTCGTCGTCTTCAAAAAGCCTACCGTGTCTCGGCTCTGCAGCTGTCGCGGGGTGCAGCAGCGTGCAGACGAGCTGCCACTGCGATTGGACTCCCTGCTTCTGATGCGCGTTGGGCCGTAAAGATCAGAGCAATCACAGTATGCAATAAGCAATAGGCAATAAGCAATAACAATCACAGCAATAGCAAACGAGGTCAGAAGACATACTCCTTTTTACTGCATTGACTGTGTTCTCGATACTGTGATGCTGTCCTCTCCACTCCAGTTCATGTGATGTGAAGATGTTTCAGTCTTTTGACAAACAATTGCAGTCTTCCGGCTGTGGTTTTTACTCCAGACTCCATACCAGGGCTTAAGTGGTTTTGAGGTGGTATTCACTCTAATTATATTCCCTCTCACTGTGCAGACCGATCTCGATATGGCATGATTATCGATATAAACTCGGAACAAACTGTACATCAATCAAAAATTCAATCAAAAATTCAATCAAAAATTCAATCAAAAAGATGGAATCATACCCGAGAATACTGAGAATACTGAGAATACTTGTACATAAATTCCACATTAATACCGTTCATTCACTTAGATAATGACATTGCCTGCGATTGCCTGGCTAGTCCGCTGTCGTGCACAAGCGGCTTTCTGGGCGTGGGGGAGAGAACACATGATATTCAATATGGGGCGTCTCTAATTGCAGTCGTCGTCTCTGATCTGTACTTGGTATGCAACGACGACGTAAAATAAATACTGGATAGCTGCAGCAGGGGACGGAGTCCGATACGAGGAATCGGGACTCTTTTTTCGTCTTTGCTTTTTCTTCTTCTCCTCTATGTCGGTGAGGCTTGAGGTAAAGTGACGACAAGAGGAGACGACGATATTGCAAAAGGAGTCGGAGGAGTCAGAGCACAACGACAAGACGAAAAACAAACAAAAGAGACAAGCTGCGATGTTCGGCACCGTATTGTCTTGCCCGTTTGGTCGGTGTACTCGTGATACTGTGTTGCTCTGAATGTACAGAGTACCTTGTTCCCCTTTTCTCTCTTTTTCTTTCTCGTCTTCCATTTCCATTCTACTCTCTACTTGCTTCCTTTTGATTTACGCATCGTGCACTAACCCCCACACCAACGACAAGCGGTGACTGCAATACAGGATTGCCCGATAAGTCTGTTAAAAGGGGTCAGTCAAAGTGCAAGGTGAGCACAGTTTTGCCATGAAATTGAATATTGAATAAATTGAATAAATTACTTATCTAATTATTTAATTATTAATCGTCTTGTGACCACCGCCGGTGTTGCCCGAGCAGCGGCAATAATCCCGGCTACGTATCGGAAGGGAAGGGGAAGAGCGAAGAAAAAAGAAAAAAGAAGAAAGAAAACAAGGACAAGTTACTATGTAAGAGTGGGATGAACTGCACATCAGGTACTTCAAAGAACAAGGGAAGGAAGAAGGAAAGAGAAAAAGAAAAGAAAAGTCAACCTCGTGACAGTGGTGACCCATTGAGCTCAGACACTCCAATAGTTCCACAGCAGCGCGGGGGTAGTCTCAGGCCTTACGGTGTGGAACGGAAGACATTCTAGGATTCATTCGAGATTTGGATTCGAGGATTCGAGGATAAGACACTCAGGACAAAAAGAGGAGTCGAGTCGACTCAAGTCAGGTCGATGCAAGAAGGTCGTGGTGCTTATAGTCAAGAATACAGAATACAGAGTTGCCGAGGTAATACTCAATTGTTGAGGTAAACGTTGAGATTGAAACTACACATCGTATCGTCTTGAAACTACGCCCACCTCAACCTCAACGGAGCCTTGTCGATTCCGGGTCGTCGGCCCCGGGCTGAATACTAATCACGCCGCCGGCACTTGTTGGGATCTGATAAGACACGGCTGGCAATACAACGGCAGACAAACTTTCATCATAAATGACAGCCTTATTCAGAGTGAACGTTGAGAAAACCGTCTGTACGGTACCAAATAAAAGCTCAAAAACATTTATGTAAAGGGGAGAGTTTCCCCCATGCCTTGGAATCTGAGAAATCGCGAGGGGATGCGGGGGTAGCGAGAGGCAAATTTTGAGAAAAGAGAGAGAGAGATAAACACGGAAGTCGGCATGTATCAAGTACAGTCACATTGATAGGTGGTCAAAGACATGACAGCTGAACTGTTGGTAAGATGTACTACAAGGTGAAAAGTGGTGTGGCCGATTGGGTCAGAGCGTCATTGACCTGGCCATACTCAAAGTTACTCAAAAGAGCGGTGTCACCTGATTGCGTGTCAATTTTGTGTCAAAGGGCGTCGCGTGCTGGAGCGGGGAAATCAAAAAGGGAAAGAAACGAAGGAAAGGAAACGGAAAGTGCCAAGAGATACCGATTGGTAAGCCGGCAAGTGCACGGAGGGGCATGTCGAAGAGGGCGCTGCTGCCTGGCTCAATCCCCATCCGACGCGTCTTATTACTGTAGAGGGCAGCTCAACACTTTCGCGATGGATATGTGGCGTTTCCGCCTCAACTTTGAGTCATGTCCCAACAGCATCGCGTTTCATATTCATATTGAATATGTGACAGATACGTGACAGTTGGTATCCCGAGATAGCCACACGTGCCGACCTAGAACCCGCCGTCTTATCTATCCTCGTTGGGAAGGACCGCTTCAATGAGGGAAGGTGCATTCGTAGTCAGAATTAAAACAGGGAGAAGTGCTTAGTACAAATATCACATTCATACCCCTCACTATCTTATACATCACCATCCTCACATCCATCCACTACCATGCCTGAGACTACCTACCGCGCCAACTGCCACTGCGGCAAGTTTGTTTACGAAGCCACACTGCCAGAACCTCTCACAGAGGTCTATGCCTGCAACTGCTCCGTCTGCGTCAAGAAGTCGTATCTTTTTGCCTTTGAGCCCAAGGACGGCATCAACATCGTCAAGGGCAGCCTCGACGAGCTGAAGAGCTATACGTTTGGCGAGAAATATGTCCACAAGTTCTGTGGCGACTGCGGTTCGTCTGTGCTCGTCATCGGCAACGAGCCCGGAAAGGGCAAAGCCTTGAATGTAAGTCCTCCTTTGTTGTAGACAATGGTAAATGGCAGGCAACAAATGCTGACAACCAGGCCCGCTGCTTCCAAAACCTCGACGTCTGGTCTCTCAAGAAGCTTCCGTATGTACTCCTCCTCTCTTGGTGCTCTCATAAACTAACAAACAGCTTTGACGGCGCGTCGCTGCCCTCGTCGTACAAGCAGCCAGAATTTACCGGCACCGATCCTACCGGCGAGCCCGCTGGCGGTGTTGAGTCCAAAATCTACCACGGCGCCTGCCACTGCGGCGCTGTCCGTCTGGCAGTCCGCTGTCAGCCCCTCGACGCCCTCGTGCCCGGTAAACAAGAAGACACGGTCATCGACTGCAACTGCAGCATCTGCAACCGCAACGGCTACCGCTGGTTCTATCCCAAGGCCGACCAGGTCACTGTCCAAGACCCGGACAACAGCCTCGTCAAGTACACGTTTGGCAAGTTTGTGAGCACCAAGAGCTTTTGTGGAAAGTGCGGCGTGCCAATGATGACGGGCCCTATCAGTTTGTCGGAAGAGGAGCTGGCTGCACTGCCGGCGTACTGCCGCACGGATGCCGCGAATGCGTGGCGTGCGCGCGCCAAGGAGCTGTGCCCAATTAACACGCGCGTCTTGCACGGCGTTGACCTGGAAAAGCTGCCGGTCCAGTTCAACCAGGGCGACACCAGCATGGAGCCGCAATACGTCAACCCTTGAGATGTTTATGATATTATGAGTGATGAGGAGTGATTTTGGGAATGAGCGAGTATGGTGTTGGGCGTGTGATTGGCCAATACTGAACATAAAGGTAGAAATGATATTGAATGAAGTTTATAATAAAATTTTAATTCAGAGAAAGTCGAGAGATATCACGCCACATGCAACAGCCTGGCCGATTAACGTTCTGTGGTTCCGTGCCAGGCCTGCCGCCATACCTGAAAATGGTAGAAAAAGAAAGAAGGACAAACTAAAGACTTGAAGAAAATAAAATAATAAAAAGGACAGAAATACCATCACCTCCTAGGAAGATGGGTTGACCGCAGCAGAGGAGCGTTGGGACAGCTCGCCTGGGAGCTCTGCTTCGACCGGTGCTTGGAGCGCGACGAGCTCCTGCCGGCGCCCAAGTCTGCCAATATACACCACCGCGGCGAGATCCAGTCCGGGTCCGCCTCGCACACGCGCCGCATCGCCTCCAATACTTGCCGCGAGAGACGGTTCGTCTCGGCCGTTGCAGCTGCGATACCGGACGCCGTCACTCGGTTCCGCCGGCGCGACGTCTTGTGTCCATCGTGATACACCACCACGGCGCCGTCGTAGCCATAGTTGTCGACATACTCTTCACTGTGCTCAAACTCTTCATATCCATACTCTTCATACGGCTCATACGGCTCATACTGCTCATACTGGTCGCATTCATCGTAGCCTTCGTACTCATACTCTTCACAAGTGTATGCTGGTACCTCTGCCGCTGGAAGGTGCAGCGGCACAAACGTCGACGACACTCCGTCTTTGAGCCCTGTATGGCTACGCGGCACAATGACCAGCTCCCGCAGGCTCGGCAGCCGCACACGCAGCTCGTGCAGCACATCCACCGCCAGATTGGTGGCCACGCGGTCCGCCGCCGACGATGACGGGAGCGACGTGCCAATCGTGGCGTCGCCAAAGACGGACTCGCTGAGGGCGACCCGCGCGACGGCGGCGAGCTCTGCCTGGTCGGCGAGGATGAGCATTGTGCGGAGCTGGGCGTCTGCGGCCATGTATCCGTCGCGGGCACCAAAGTAGAGGAAGTCGTCGTCTGGGTCAAAGTAGACGCGGCCTGGCTGGCGGGCGATGCCAAACATGGGTGCATAGTAGCGGAGGGCTTCTTGGCGGGACTCGTGGCAGACGTGGAGGTTTACCGGGACCGGGGCCGGCGAGGAGCAGAGGCCAATTGATGGGCTGTCAGCGGGAAAAGATAATGTGGTAGATGGAGAGGGCGGTGGTGCCGATGAAGAAGAAGAAGATGGTGACGATGAAGAAGACGAAGACGAAGACGAAGAAGACAAGGTCTTATTGGACTGTTTTTGGCGAGATTTTGAATGTGCAGATGAAGACGACGGCGACGGCGGCTGCTGAGACGATATCTCCGATCTATAGCCGCATCGTATCGACACAAAGCGACACGACGGCAGATTGTACTCCCATATCTTCATGCGCAGCTCTGGTGGGAGCTGTGAAAAGTAAGGCTGTGTTGTTAGTTATGTTGCTAAGTAGACGTATTTCAAGCAGAATTCTCAAAAGAGGACTCACAAACGACTGTGGAATCCGAGGCTGAGAGTAGGAAGAGTGTCTGGGCTTGCGGGCTGGCGACATGTTGCTGTCGTTGGTGTGTTTGGGTGTCGAATCTGCTCACATCTCAACTTTCGAGAGTCTGTGATTCTCGTATATTACATGTTGATATCTCGAGGACGAGAAGCTGTATATGATATAAATACGAGCAGGGCTTTGGTATACAAGGCACATGGTCGTGATGAAGATGTAAATGTAAAATGATAAAATGTCTATAAAATTGTTTTATATTCACAACACATGAAAATACTCGTTGGGGGTACGAGACGGGCAGAAGCCCGCAAGCAGCTAGAGCCCGGTGAGAAGGACAGCACAAGAGGCGGATGGCAAGGAGAATAGGAAAATAAGAAGAGGCAAGATTGGCAAGATTGGCAAGATAGGCAAGCCCCCGTGGATCGCGAGTACAGGATGTAGAATGAAAAGATCAAATCAAAGATGAGGCACTGGGCAAGACAGACCGTTTGCAAAGTAAGACCTCAACTCTCACGAGTTTTGAGTGTTGGGCGGTATTCACGGTCAGGGATGTTAAGGGTGGGCATGGATGGCTACACAAACTGAATGCTAGCAAGATGGGCTGAAGGGAAGAGACAAGAGAAAGAGTGTACGGACAGCAAAGCCTTGCAGCACGAGTGTCGATGGCAGAGATACGGCACAGGACGCGGTATCGGTCGACCTCGAGCACTCGATAATGGTTTGCACAGACCAAGTCAACGACTACAGACAATGATCGAAAGACCCAAAACCCCCAAGGACAGGGGACAAGGGTCGTCACGACGGGAACACAGGACATCCTTGCACTCGGAGAGAAGAGTATCTCACCGTCCTATCAGAACATGGTGCTGCTGCTATAGATGTGTATGGCACACATTATAGGAGGTATACACAAGTTTGTTCGTTCAGCTGTTTCTTCCCTCCTCTACGGCTCTCTTCTTTCTCGGTGTCGAGCTGGGCTGACTTGAGGGTGAGCTTGTGCAATGCCGCCAATTCTTTCTTGCTATTCTGACAAACTCTAATAAATATACAAATTTGGTAATCTAGACAGACTCCGGCTAAGATACCATCTCACCTCTGACTCTCGGTTAAGCTGTCCACCATCGCATATGCATACCGACATGGACATTGCTCGCGGACCCGAAACAGACATATGCAGAGTATAGTGCAGATGAAGAAAGGTGCAGGGTACGAGCTGTATCACGAGCATGGCGACCTCGTCCCCGTAAAGAGTAGAAAGAAGGTAGGAGAAATAAACGAAAAACAACATGGTGGGCAAACAGAGCTGGGGAAACGCCACTCTGTGGCAAGGTGGCTCGCTGTGGTCAGCTCTACATGACCGTTCAGCAACGACAATTCATACGAGCCAGGGGAAGAACACGGCGTCAGAGAGGAGTGCGAGATAGCAACAGTAGAAACCCAAGCCTAGGTGGCCGGAACGACGCCAGCTGGTGATACATGGACCCAGGATAGGACGTCCAGCACTTGCCCGATGCCTTACTTTTAATATATACTATATTTTACATCATACACCCGCTCCTTCCTTCTGCAGCACATGCACTATCCCCACTCATCCCGGTCTTCATCACACAGCCAGTCCCAAAGACCCGGTCTTGGGTCACAGCATCCTACTCGCATTGCACATGGAGAAGAGATAGGCAGTGGAGGATTTGATTTGAAGGTATCAACAAGAGTCGAGATAAAGGTGTGCGAAAGGAGGGAGAGGGAGAGACCCGGCGTGTCGGTACCGCAGCACACATGTGTTTTGGTGTGTGGCCTGTCTCTCGTGCTGCTTGGTCGTTCCTTCTATTTAGAAATGTGTCTCTCTGTCATCCTACGTTTTATTAGGTAAGCATTTTTAGTGGTCACTGGCATCGACACGAATATGCAGAATCTAGGACGAGACTCGTCTTTGACGAAACTAACAACTGCACCCTTCTCTTGCTGTCTACAACAGTCTAAATACGACTGTTGCACATAATCTACGCGGATACACACAGCATGCATCTCAGCAAAACAAGTGATATAATATGCATGTGGTTTATATTACACCGGACGCTGCGTACGCAGGCATGGGTACGGGGAATCTGAAGAGAAGAAGCTGCTTATGAAAAGCAGCAGTAGTAAGAGAAGTAATTCGAAATGTTTGTGATGGAAGCAGAAAGTAATCAAACCAATACATCAAGGAGCAGGCAAATAGCAAGTGGCCGGATTACAGTAAGAAAATCACTATGAATTAATACGAAAAAAAAGCAAAATACTGACTGCATTTTGACCGAGACGTAAATAAAACAAAGACCACTGACGATGATCCAAAAAGAAAACGTAAAGCAAAAAAAGGCAAAAATATAATGATGAGAGTGGGACTTGAACCCACGCGGATTGCTCCATAGGAACCTTAATCCTACGCCATAACCAACTCGGCCATCTCACCGCTGCTTATGAAAGGAGTGGCTCTATGAAAGTATATATAGTCTAGCGTTTTCACGTGACGCGTCCCTAATATCGAGGCTTCATCATGAACATTGGAAATTGAGAAAATCTGTGCATCAAAATAAATCTACAAAATATCGCTTGTTGTAAAGTATTATTTGATAAGATGCTACAATATTGTAGTTTGTTGTTGAGACTCTCGCAGAAGTCACGACGATCTGGACTTTGAATACGAATTATATAGAGCAATTCGTTTGTTAAATTGTAATAGTTGCCACAACTCAACCATTCGAAGACAAATAGATAATTATCAAGGCCATGTCAGATGACCTGAGTTATACATGTATCTGGATGAGCGTGTAAGCCTTGATCGTTCCTACCTCTGAGAGTCCCGGCCATCGAGGCAGTCCTACGGGAGAAGAACGCCATGAATCCGAGACCCGTCAAGGACAGTCGAGCAAGAGCAGGAATGTTCAAATATAATTTAGTGAGCAAATTGATTCAACGCACTCTGCTCCTTCCCAGTACCAAGGTTCTGGGCCTGCCTGGCCGCGCCTCGTTTTGTTGGTGGCTTTCTTCGCCGGGCTCGAGGCCGCTTGGGGTGTATGGTGTATGGTGTATCTGGTGTATCAGGTGTATCAGGTGCTTCAGGCGTGTGTGTTGCCTCTGTATGTCGGGTATTGTGGCTTGCCTTGTAGATAGCACTGTATTTGATCATCGTTACTACGCCACTATAAACAGCGACTGGGTAGCCGGCGACGTAAAAGACACCAGACACCCCGAGATATCAGAGAGATGCAGACGGTCATGCAGGTAGCAGGCTGTGACACCACGGAAATAGACTACCTCTGAAACTACATGCAAAAAGACACTTAAATCACCAAAAGCCATAAACCCGGCAAGCCACTGCGGAAGATGTACTCGATGGCTTGCGGAATTCCAAATATCAGCACGCAGCGTGCAGGTTGCACACGCTCGCTGTCTCCTGGCACCAGCATATGCACTGATTTGGGAAATATCTTGCGCGGGTGTTTTTGTTCTTTAGTAGCATTGTGATATTGTTTGTTCAGAGATGAATCAATTATATTAATGTGAACTCGGTGCAGTTGAAGTGATGCTGACTAATCTTCGACGCCCAGTCATAACCCCTACGAAGCTCGTCCCACCATCAACAACAGGCAAGATGGCCGAGCGGTCTAAGGCGCTAGCTTCAGGAAGAGTCGGATCTCGAGAGATCGAGCATTCGAGTGTTCACTGGAACATGCTAGTCTAGAAATAGGCGTGGGTTCGAATCCCACTCTTGTCATGTTATTTTTGGGATTTGTTTTCTCTTCTCGAGGTTGTTTTATTTTTGCAAGTTCTTTGCTTTTGCGTTCTTTAGTGACCGCTAACGACCAATACTTACCTAACGACAATCTCCCATACTAGACTGACTCCGTCTGCATCTTAGAGCGGGCATCTCCTGTTTGTTCAGTAGTATTTATTTTGTAAATTATTTTCTATTTTTCTTTTGCTAATATGGTGTGTAGTTATGATCGGAACATCCAGAAAAATCACCTCTTCCCGGTATGTAACTTCCTTCCCTAAGAATGGATCAACTACGTCTTCTGCTGCATCTTAAGTGGACATCTTCAGGCAAGGTGAAAACTCAAAAGTAGAAAAAGATGTCGTCGAGGTGGACTTGGTGTTATCAGATCTTTCACCGTAGGTCCACCTGCGGGCATAACAATACCGGTTCTCGGGTGGCAGTCCACTCTGAGCGGTGGGTTATCTTCCGTGTGGGATCAGTGGCGATTGTCAGAGTATCGGAAGAGAAATCTTATTGTTGCTGGCCGAATCCGCTGGAATTATCACAGCCAGGTGCAGCCACGTCATAACGATATCTCAGCGTCGGCATATGCCTTTGAGATAGAGTAAGCTATAGCAGGAAGCTAGCGGTTGAAGGACTGAAAGTCTCGATGGAATAGAGCTGTTTCTGCTCATCAGATATGCCTATCAACAGTAATTAGGCCAGCTTCATCAGCCATGACGATGCATCCATCAACTGATGTCGGTTGTGATGATTACGTCAGCAACCAAGACCACCAACACCAAAAATCACCAAGAACAAGACTCCAAGACCACCCAAGAAGCCAAGACATCTAGAAAGCACCAAGAAGCAAGATCTAGATGAGGCTTGTTTGATAAGATCTTTTGGCTTGTCTTGCACTAGTCCTAAAGAAGGTGTAAGTGGTCGGCCATTATCTTGATAGTTCTCGATAAGTTTTGATAAATTTCCGACAAGCGTTCCGAGACGACAATCCAAGACGGACTTGTGTTGTTCTCATACCGGGAACCTGTACCTTGGCGTCGGTGAAGATTTCACAATAGACAATCAATTGCTGCCTTGGGGGAGAGACTGTTTCAACAGCGTCTCCGACCGTTGAGACACCGTCACGGCCAAGCTCGGGTTTGCCACCCAAAGGTACACAGTTTCCCGGATTAAGGCTGATATTGCCTACTCGGAAGGCATAAATAAATGCTGCTCGTCCGGTCGGCAATCATAGACTCGCCCAGGGCTAGACAATGGGGTTGTGGCACTGAGGGTCCCTGATATCATCGGCGTTGGTATGCAGCAAACGTCCAGGAATCCAGCAAGACACTCATTCGAGAGAATTCAAGAGACTCACCCGAGCTTTACCATACGGAGTCTGTAATATGGAGCCAACTCCAAGACGCTGGCTGCTCAGGCACTGAGACTCGAGTCGCTGTACTCGAGACACCGAGGCGTCACGCCGTATCTGGTAGGTCAGGCTAAAAACACGGCAACGCAGATCGAGAAGACAAAGACAGCCAACCAGAGCACGTGGTAGATTGCCGACAGGCCTGGCCGACGACTGAACGTACAGAGACTGAACGCCCTCGACTCACGATGCCCTGTGGCACCTGTCATCTCGCACCTCGTACTTTGCACGTCGCACGTCGCACGTCGCACCCAACGGTAGCCGTGACATCTCACGGCGTGGCACCGGGAGCACTTTACGGGGCTTAGCTTCCGAGATATGGTGGCCAGTGTGCCGGGGATAATCACTCTGCACTTTCTGTACTCTGTAGGTAGCCTCTAAAAGAGGTAGCCCCTAGGAGGACGTACGAGCGAGCCGAGCAGCAACCGAATCTCCGCGGAGCGATTCTAGCCTTTAGCATACAGCCTTTTCGTTGACTCTTCTCTGCCTTTGTACACTTTGTCGCCCCGGGGTTTTCTTCGCTTTTTACATGTACTTTTTACTTCCTAGTCTCCTTTGTAATCCTTTGCTGCAAGTCATTGCCAGCTCGACGATGTTGTCTGCCTCCTATCGGCCCGGATCCGATGCAGCCAGCAACCAGCAGCCAGCTCCCCCTGTCAAGGGTGTTGTCGCCAAGCTGCAATGATTGATTGCCAGTTGCAATGCATTTTGCGTGTGTTTGCAATGGAGATTGTGATGCAGTTTGCATGTAGATTGCAATGCTGTTCCCTGTATTGCGGCTTGGCTTCCATTGCGTGTGGCCTCTAGAGTGGCTCGTGGCCTGTAGAGTGGCCTCTGCTGTGGCTCTGTATCTTACAATGTGAATGTAACAAGCTCAGTACCGTTGCCGGCGGGACCTCTCCGTCAGCGTCTATCCCTCCGGCCAAGATCTTGGCGATATGGCCATCTGTAGTAAATACATTTGAGAAACAACTCGTTGCATGTCATTTATAATCAGTCAAGTGGTTGGGTACATTTATTTACAATCATGATGAAGTATATGGCGCATTGGATTGGACTGACCGGAGAGTGCATCCGATGTCTTGTGTCGTCGTGTAGTGACACCCTGGTTTCGATGCAACTTGATCTCGTCACGATGTGTACTGTAGCACTGCTGTACATTGATAATGTTAATCAAGATCAAGGATAACAGAATCAATCATTATTGAAAAGCACTCAAGTCTCGGCCGAATCTAGCCTGATGTATTTGACTCGCAGTGGTTATGCTACATCAGACACTTTATTGAGTACTGAGTAAATTCCAGAATTCCAAAATTCCAGAATAGGCACTAACAAGTAAGCAGCAAGCACATGATTCACGGGCTATGATTCATGATAGCACGCGCCCCTTGCACCGGCATTTGGCCCCTAGGATCCGCGGGTCTCCTGTGGCCGGGTCCTCCCGTAGTGTTATCGTTCTGTCCTTGGGGGCTGCCACTCCAATTCTCCAATTGATCAGAAAAGCACTTAATAGCATTTCTCCGTAGCAGGCTGTGACCTTCCTATTGAGTACGGTCCAGATTCTCACATGCAGATGCTTCACATGCAGACGCTTGATAAGGTGACAGAGTGACGGTGACAAGAGTGACAAGACTTCTTAACGGCGACAAGACTTCTCACAAAGGTACCCCTTGCCAAGCATCCACTGACGAGTAAAACACGGTTCCCAGCTGCAGAGGCTGTGCTAAGGCATCCCTGGCTTGGCGCGTTGATAAGATCCTTGTTTTTGTTTCTATTTGTCTTTTTTTCTTCTGTTCCATCCGAGTATTCTCTATCATCCTTCCTATTTTCCGTTGGTCTCCTTTTGTTTTGTTTCCTACGTGTTTGATACTGCGGTAATAGTGTCGTATCAACATAAATTCTACATACATCAAACCATCGTCTTTACATCTACACAACTGCCGTTTCGAACAGAGTACGGTTCTCCGTCGCTGCCCAGATGTAACGGCGGCCTGCTAATCCCGTCGTATATCCTAATTCAACGACATGTTTCTGTCCTTTTGTTTTCGTTTTGTCTTGTCCTTTCGGTATTCGTTTCGGTTTCTTTTCGTTTTGCTACTGTCTGGCCATCGGCTTTTCGTTTTCAATCCTTCCGTCTTGCAGGAACCGTCTTGGCATCCCACGCTCACTTTTATATCTACATCTACATTACATTTACTAAAAAAAAAGAGAATAACCGCCGGCAGTCGAACCTTGTTGGACGCTACCTGACGGACTACATGACAAGTAGTACAAGCGCATGCATAAAATACTCCGATGGCTTTGTCGATCCAATGTGGAATTACGTACAGCCTCTCGCCTCGACCTTACTCCTGAACCTCCTTACCCTGGACCTTTGGGCAGCCTTCTATATTTGGGTGCAAATGTAATAATTACAATTCCTGCAACAAACACAGTGCAAAGGAATTGCAACAACAAGGACATGTCTTGGTATTCCAATGCAGGTCCACTGATAGTTCCTCTTTTATATTTTCACCAAGTGTCATCTTAATCATCATCTGCATCTGCATGTGCATCTCATTCTCTGCTGATTTTCATCATCGCCCAGATGAGCACGAAATCATGGAACCAAAACATTGCCTCCCTCTTGAGAATGTGCTTGCACATCTTCCGTCAAACTAGTCTCTAAAGATAAAGAATCCTCAAAATACTTCTCTACCGAGTACACCCAACACCTCCTACGGCGCATGCATCGCCGCGGAAGCGCATCCACCTGTGGCGAGGATCAACACAGAGTGGACCGCAAATCCACGAATCCACGGCGGCTCCTCTGCCAAGTGATAAGAATGGCCCGTGGTACTTTGGCCTGTTCTCTTATGCTCTTCTAATGTTCTCATTTTATCTGCTCGTTGCTCTTCGGTTCTTCACGTTCTCGCCATCTTCTAGCTGCCCTCTAGGTTCTAACCTGTGGCGGGCTCTTGTCCATCTAACCCCAAGAGGAAGCCCAACGTTACTGTTACTTATCGCCATATCGCACACGTCGTGGGATCGCGAGTACAGATTGCTTATATTGTCTGGGGGAAGCACTCACGACCAAACGAGAAAGAGAAACAAGCAAACAGGTAATGCACCACAAACAATATGGGGATCTGGGGTTTGTGGTTCCGGCTGTGCTTGAGACCGGAGCACAATGCAACAGACAACAGGCGATGGGCAAATATCCCAGAATAACAGATCGAGACAGCCCGGGAGGTTTACGGCAATCGAGCAATGAATACAAAGAAGACGAAAGAGACTGCAGCAAGGCACAGCAGGAGAGAAAGACAGCACACTCGAGACAGTCGACAATCGGGACAAGATGTCGTCTGGTCTAGTGTCTCGCTGTCTCAGGGTCTATCAGAATGGCACGTTCCGAAAGGCGGCAATGAAACAGGTAGAGATATGAGTCTCTTGGCATCACGAGCGGTGTATTTCTTTTGGTTTCTCGATGATTTACATTTAATTGTCGTCAGGCTCGAATACATCATGTACTTGCGAGAATTACATGTTCCGCTGCATGTATCGTCATCGCCGGCGTGGGTCGGCGTCGTTTGAATGGCCGCCAAGGTTTCGTATAGCATCGAGTGCAACTGAATGAATGTCAGGGAGTATCAGTGAGTATCCGTGAGTCTCAATGAGTCTCAAAAGAGAATGCTAGTAGGGCAGTGCAGTATCAAATGCCAGTACACAGCAGGCTTGTGCCTATAAGTCAATGCCGTCGCCTACGGTGTACTACGGGACGTTGCTGTGTGAAACTTGGAAGCCGAGGGAGGTCCAGGCTGATCATAGCCTTTACAAACCGATCGTCACGCCAAGCCGTTCGGTACGAGTAGTAAATAGCCATTGTAGAAATTTACAATTACTGAGATTCACAGTCACTGAAATTTACAGAGTAATTCTAGTAAAGAAAAAAAAATGGACGGCTCCATACATCTGCAGGCACTTACAATGAGTGCCCAACATGTGCAAATCAAAATGTTTCTCTGACATGAGGTCTCAAACTTCCTAGAGGGCGAGGGAGAATAGTAGAAAGGATGTACATTGGTGGGAAAGGGGACGAGAAAGAAAAGGAAAGAAAGGAAAGGAGTTGGACGAAAAAGAAAGAAAAATGGAATGGGGTTGGTTTGGGAGTTCAGGTTGGGTTGGGTGTGTCTCGTTGCGCAGATTTTCATGTCTTTATATCTGAAGCATATATCTCGTCTGTCGTTTTTCTTTTATGTCTTTTCTTTTGTATCTTTTTATTTCTTTTATCCTGGCTTTTATTGTTTTACATCTATTCATACCTTTTCCTCCTATATCTATATCTAGATTCACTATATAAGCACCCTGATCTTCTTTATATCTACCTCGCCTTCCACCCCTTCGAGTCTAGAATCAACAGTCCAACAAAGCAATGCCAGCTCCTCCCTCATCCTCATCATCACCATCACAATGTCTTTTCACAACCACCATGACAGAGCTCCATACCACCGCTTCTCCATGCCCGAGGGCTGGAGGCATCTAGACGATGAAAGCACTGACAACGTCAACAACAACAACAACAACAACCAGCCAGCGTCATACGCTTCCTATGTCCTCGGAAACAACCTGGCGTCCCTCGGCCGCATGAGCATGGGCCTCGTCGTCGTTGATCCGCAGTTCGATGCTGAGCGTTACTGCGAGTCCGACAATGTCACCCGTGCCGCCGCCGCCACTCGCCGTCCACTGCCCTTTAGAACAGATACCGAGATCCGACACATGGGCCTGCCACACTCGCGCCTCAACAGCCGTGCCGGCTCTGTGACGGACCTCAACCTGAGCGAGTCGCCGTCTGAGAAGAAGAACCCTTTTGTCGACAGCAACGACTCGTCTAGGGTGCAGACGCCAGTTCCGCAAGAAAAAGTGTCAAAAGAACCGAAACAGGAGAAGCCTTATCATGTCTTCTCCAAGAAGCAGACGTGGTTTGTCGTTGTCATCATCGGCGCGGCCGGTCTGTTCTCGGGGCTGTCCTCCAACATCTACTTTCCCTCTCTCGCACAGATTGCCAAAGTACGTTCTCTCCATCTTCGTGATCGTATTTTATTAAAGACAACACTAACTCTACAGGAACTCAATGTCAGCCTGGGCACTGTCTCGCTCACCATCACATCGTACCTCATTGTCCAGGGCATCACGCCCGTCATCTGGGGTGCCTTCTCAGACGCCCTTGGTCGCCGACCCATCTACATTGCCTCCTTTTCCGTCTACATCCTGTCCAACATTGTGCTGTCCTTCTCGCCCAACTTTGCCATACTCATGGTCTTTCGCGGCATCCAGGCCGCCGGCAGTGCCTCGACCGTCAGCATCGGCAACGGTGTCATTCAAGACATTTGTCCTCCCGCAACCCGTGGTGCCTACATTAGCTTCTACCAAGCCAGTATGTTTTTCTTCTTCCTTTTACCAACAGACATCTAATAATCAGTCCGCAACTTCAGTATTGCCATCGGCCCGGTGCTGGGCGGCCTGCTCGCCCACTACTTTGGCTTCCGCTCCGTCTTTGTTTTCCTGCTCATTCTGTCTGTCATCGTCCTGTTCTTCATCATCTTCTTCCTCCCAGAGACGATGCGCAAGATTGCCGGCGACGGCTCGCTGCGGCTGCCCGGCATCTACAGGCCGCTCATCTTCCGTATCAAGGGCGAGCCCGCATACATGCAGGACCCGGCCGAGGAGCCGCCGCGGAAAAAGGTCACCATCCGCACCTTTATCGATCCGCTCAAGCTGCTGGCCAGAAAGGAGATTTTGCTGAACCTGCTCTTTGGCGGTCTTGTGTATGCCATCTGGAGCATGGTCACGTCCAGCACCACGGGCCTCTTTGCCGACCAGTTTGGTCTTAACGAGACCCTCATTGGTCTCGCCTACATTCCCAATGGTGAGTCTTTCTTCTCTTGTCTTTGAGAATGATAAATCTAACAGCCAGGCTTTGGAACAATTGTCGGCTCGGCCGTCATTGGCCACTTTATGACGCGCGACTTCAAGGCCGCCGAGAGCAACTACAAGACAACCCACAACCTGCCCGGGGACTACAAGATGCCGGCCAAGAACCTGCCCGTCGACTTTCCCATCGAGCACGCCCGCCAGCGCCAACTCTGGTGGGTCACCGTCCTCTTTGTCATTACCACCGGCCTCTACGGCTGGTCCCTCATGCCGTCCGACCTCATCACGCGTCCCGGCTGGATTGCCGTGCCGCTCGTGCTGCAGTTTCTGATTGCCGCCACCAGCAACGCCGTCTTCGCCATGAACCAGACGCTCATCTCGGACATGTGCCCCGGCAAGGGCGCCAGCGGCACGGCCATCAACAACCTGGTGCGGTGCAGCCTGGGCGCGATTGGTGTTGCCGTCATTGACGCGATGATCTCGTCCATGGGCGCGGGCCTGGCGTTCCTGACGCTGGCACTGTTGGTTGTGCTGTGCACGCCGCTGGTGATTGTGACGCTCGTCTGGGGCCAAAAGTGGCGCATGGCGCGGTCGGCAGAGACGACCACCAATGCCGCATAGATTTTTAATTGTCTTCAACTTTCTACAACTTCCTACAACCTTCACTTCATCGCACATACAAAATTGAGTGGTCGCTGCGGGCACGAGCACTAGGAGTGGACGTTCAGCAGTAGACGTCGCCTGTTTTATACCACTTATTGCTTTCTTTTCTTTTGGTTTACTTTCTTTTTCTCTTTTTCTCTTTTCCCTGTTTTGCATGTTCTTTGTTGGGTTTCTTTATTTCTTTTCTTTGCTTTTTTTCTCGTTTCATTTCCCGCGCTGCAGCTCACTCCTTCATGTAAATGTTTTAGATTTTATTCCTGATTCCTGATAGATACGATAGACCTCATTTACCATTTACGAGTAACCATTTCATAAACATGTTACACCAATATCCGTCGTATGGATAGACACTGGATAGACACAAATGACATTATCTGGGAGTTTGATTGGGCCGTATTGTGATAGTCGGCCAAACCCATTCTTCATCTCAGCAATAAATAAAGGAGTAAAGGGGTAGGGCTCTGGGGCTGTGTTAGGCATCAACCACGCCTTGCAACCACAAAATATTTGATCCGATTTTCTGTTTATTTACAGTCAAAGCTAAATAGAAAACGGCGCGGCCTCATCTTCTGCCTTCATCGTCTCCGTGATCATGTTGTTGACGCCCTGGTCGTACTCGTCGCGTGTCAGGTAGCCGTCCGTGGCCAGTCGCTCCAATGCCATCTGCACCCACGACTGGCAGTTGAACTCGTAATCGTCGTTGAGCACCGGCACGGATCGCATATAGATGGGCAGCCACTGTTGTGAAATGGCATTTTTGGTGGTGCCGACTCTGAGCTGGGCGATAAAGTTCTCTTCGGGCCGGGGATCGCGGTTTCTGTCTTCTTGGAACTCAAACTCGCCCTGAAAGCCGACGGCGTTGCAGTAGTAAGTGTCGGCCTCTGTTTCCGTCTCGACGTCGCTTTTGGTCACTGGCACAAAAAGCAATGCTGTATGCCGGTACTGTTGCAAGTCCAGCGGATCGCCTCTAAACACAATAACATGGACTGTATAGATACATGACTGGCTGTCAGCCATGTTGCTAGACAACACCCGGGATCTGATAGTAATTGTGGTTTGGATAATACCAATAAGGAGACACTGAGTGTTTTCAAGAGAGAGGGCTATCTTGGGCAGAACCCATGTGGGATTTCTTACGACTCGTCCATGTTGATTATGTAATGCACATACACGACTCAGTAAGGCTTTCATAACAATTATAACGGCTGGCTGACGTTAGGTGTCGTTGTGGAGCGGGGTATATGCTAATCCAACCAGCCAATCAGTGCTGTGTATATATTTGGTCACTAATAGGCCATGCTCCACCCTTAGTATGAACTCCTAACATCGTTCTGTGATTTCCATCATCTCGATCCGACTTTTGACATCTCTTATCATTTTCCTACTAGCACAAATTATGGCAACACATCAGACCCGCGGACAGGGTTCTCCCATGTCGCAAAACACCTCTAATCATGGTGTTGTAGAAGAGAAGGCAGAAAAGGCAGAGCAGACAGAGCAGACGGAGCAGCCAGAAAAGACGGAAAAGACAGAAGAGACAGAAAAGACAGAAAAGACAAAAGATGCTGACTCAGCACTGGCAATATTGACTTACAAACGGCTCTTGCGAAAGAAAAAGATTGAGATGGGCTTTCCAGTTGAACCCGAACCGCTAGAATATGAAGACCATGCTCTCATGGAAGAGGGTGAGTTGTCTCTGGTTCTTTTAAACAGTTTATCCATTTTCACATCGTCTAACTTACAGGCGCCACTGTCTTGCACAAGCTATACAGCAAGGTTGTCATTATATATCCACCTAACCCCGACAAGTACGGCACCGAAAAGCCGATTGTCAAGAAATGGGGTATCACGGCAGTCCATGAAGAGGCAGAGGCAATGCGCATCGCCGAGACTGCCGGCATCAATGTGCCGCACGTGTATGCCATCGAGACCGCTCCAGATGGCCGGCATGGCATCGTTATGGACTACGTCGAGGGCACAACGCTGAAAAACGCATGGCCCTCGCTCGGCGATGGTGAGAAGCACGCCGTCGTGCTCCAGCTGCGTGCCATCCTCGAGACAATGCACAGCCTGTCGTCACCTGCAAACCACATTGGCGGACCACGCCCCGGCGACCCAATCTGGGACACACGCCTCATGCGGACGGAGACGGCCCCTGCGGTCAAGGACGAGGCCGGCTTCAACGACTACCTGCTGTCGGGCGTGTTTCCTCAGTGCCCCAAGTTTCTGCTCAAGGCCTTTGCAGACGTGCTGCGCACCGACCACCGCATCGTCTTTACGCATGCGGACCTGGCGCCGCGCAATATCATGTACAAAGACGGGCAGATCACCGGCATAATCGACTGGCAGACGAGCGGCTGGTACCCGGAGCATTGGGAGTATGTCAAGTTCTTCCACCGGTGCAGCGGTGACGGCCTGCGGCATTTTGCAGACGACATCTTTCCCCAGAGCTTTCCTCTTGATCTTGTGCACTACATTGCTATTTTGAGGTGGCAAGATTCCTAGATATGGCCGATGTCGAAGGACGGACGCTGAAGACGCTGTACTGAGTAATCAGTCCCCCACTCGGCTGTCTCTCATTAGCTACCAGCACTCTGCGCATCAACATACTGCCGATCCGGTGCCGGTCTAGCGGCCCCAGTTTTGTCTATTTCCAGGCATGCAATCTACAATACATGATTGGCTGTTTTATGTGTAAGCGCCGGTAAAGTGGGTTTTGCTTGAGTGCCATCAAGAGATTGCCCGCCAGCCAATCGTTCGCCAGAACCAACCTCTATCTTCTTCCTCCATCTCCAAACGCCTGGGACTGAAATAGATTTGATTTTGTTGCAATGTTTGGTGTTTGTTATTATTTATTGATAGTAATATCCATGTCTTATCTCAGATGTTATGCATACAAGCCACCGAAGCGCCGGCTCTCCTCGAAGCTCTTCAAGCCGCCGGGATGCATGTCATGATGGAAATACAGCGTAGTAGCTGCTGTACAGAGTCAGCAGCATCAAACACAGGCTGCATATGATCTGCACGGTACTGCATACACCCAAGCTCATAGGCGCGCTGCCCCTGCACCACCTCTGCAGAGTACGGTAATGTCATCTTACAGCCGCCGGACTGGACTGTCGTCCATCTCCCGTAGTGTTGTATATCTTTTCTTCTTTACTTTGTACAGAGTAGTGGGGATCCGGCCGGCGGCTACAGTCTATCTTTGTCCTGTCTCTCCCCCAGGACCGGACGTGACGACAGTCTCTATATTTCATCACACCATTCGACGCAGGACAGGCGTCGAGCGAAACCTTATTTGAAGGTGGCCGTCCCCAGTGTTGCGTTTGTCTGTTTCTTCTTACTTTTTGCTTCTGTCGATTTATTTTATACCCTCTATTCTCTATTTTCACTTCTTTCTTTTCTTTCACTTCTTTCAATTCTGTTCCTGGCGAACATTCATCTCACATCCACCTCACATCCATCTCACATCAAAACAATGTCTTTTATCGAAAAGAACAGCGGCGTCGTCTCGTCGTCCGAGTTTGACACCCACTCCCAGGACACCCACCTCGAGTCAAAGGTCCGCTCGCTCCGTCTGCTCGATGCTGCCCGTGCCGCCGCCACCACCCTCGCCCTGCTCATGGGCGTCGTCGTCCTCGGCATCTCTGGCAACAGCATCTATGTCTACAACCGCTCGCACTCAACCGCCGACCCCTGGCTGTCGGCCTGGCCGTCTTCTGCTTCCTTTGATTTTAAGCCCACCGTCGCCCTCGTCGCCGGCTCGTCGCTCGTCATCATTGCCAACCTCGTCGCTCTCACCAGCCACCACACCACTGTTCGTTCCTCTTATTTCATCTTTTATTCTCTTCTTTGCCTAGTACTGACAATATAGATCCGCTCGAGAATGACGAGCCTGCGCCTGCACACCCCCATTACCTTTTCCGCTCCGTTTGTCGGCTTCATCAGCGCCCTCGTCGCCATTATCCTCTTCTACGTCGCCGACGCGTCGGCCACCAAGGACACGCTGACCAGCTGGAGCTGCCGCTGGCGCCACCTGTCGACTGCCAGCCCCGCGCCCCAGTTCAGCAGCCTGTGCTCGGCCAGCCATGCCGCCATCGATCTGGCCATTATTCTGATTCCTGTCGAGTTTATTGCCTTTGCGCTTGCCGGCTGGCAGCTCAAGGTCGAGCGCTTCACTGCGGCCTATGCCCACGCGCGCAAGACCCCGAGCCCTGCTCTGTCGTAGACGGCTATTTCTATTTCTGTTTACATTTGTGTCATGACCTGGTTGTCTTGGAATGGTTCTTTGAATGGTTGCGTATGGTCAACGCCCGGTTGTTTGGGGTCATATTCTTGTTTTCGGTTCTAGTGGGTTCATGTCTGTGATATTAATTATTTGTCTGTGTATTTGTTGCTCTTCTTCTGACAAATAAAAATTGCATTTCTGCATCCCCCTGCTCCAACATGTCCACGTCACCGCCATTGTAGCAGATAGATCATGGTGACGGTGGCAGCTCAACGCAGCTATCCGATGGAAACAGACCCTTCTTTGGTTGTCCCGTACAAATTATTTCTTGCACCTACAGAGACATTTCTTTGGCTTTAATTCATTCATAACATCCGTATTCTTATCTTCCATCTCTTTCATCAATATAATCATCCTCTACGTATGCCCGTCATCTAAACTGCATGCATTATCTCGACAACATCTATCGACACTTCCTCCAGACATACCACAAGATAAGAAAGCCAGATCCGGTCACAGGAATAGTGTAGTCAGACTGTGCATCTGTCTCTTTTCTTGGTTCCTATTCTGTTTGTCGTCTCGTATTCATTACATCCGCCCAACAGCCCTCAACAGACGCAGCCATCCGTCACTGCCCGTCTGCCCTGTCCTTTCTATTTTAAATCCCCATCAATTTTTTTGGTTTATTTTTCGCTGTATCCCTTTCATCTCCTTTCTCATCTCGTTTTTATCACACTCGACTGCTATCCCCATCTTCCGTGTTTCGCTAGCTGCCAGCCAGGATGCATACAGTCCGAACAGACAAGACGCCCTGTTTCCATTTTCCATTTTCCTCCAAACACTCTGCACCGGTCCAGTACTACAGATTTGCCTGGCGCATTGGTATAACAAGCGGGTGCATGGTCTAGGGGTATGATTTTCCCTTCGCATGGGAAAGGTCTCCGGTTCGAATCCGGATGTATCCATTTCATTTTGCTTTTTTCGCATTCTCTTTTTTTGCATCATCATTGTGTTGAATCTAGTTCAGCTTTTTTTTTTGTTTACTTGATGACTTGAGTCTTGCTTACTAACAAACGCTTGTTGTTGTCGGTCGCTCCTTCCTCTTCTTTTGTTTCCTAGCTCGCTTGGTTTCCGCGCATGCCTTCACTTGCATTAACAACGTGCTACAGGTTCAATGGCAGCAATGCATTTGCTCGTCAAGAAGATGGGAGCTTCGTTTGCTCTTGTATCTCACTGTTGTGTGCCCATCAGCTGTCATGTACTGTTGCAATTTCATTATCCGCTTTATGAGCTTTATAGATTAAGAAAAATATTAAAAAATGCTTGTAATACGTGACAGAAGCACGGCTGCATCGCTCCTTCCGTCTCAGTCGTGCCTTTTGTTTTCTATCAGGATCTCGCTCCTTCCCTTTTCCCTGCAGGCTGCTTATCTCCTCTCGCGTCTGGTTTGGTCATCTGCCGCTCTCCTCCTTTCTCCTGTTCTTGTTTTGTTTCGTCGTCTTTTATGTCAACTTCACTTGATAGCATTGACGCCGAACCTTGGATGCCACCGATTGACATCCGCATTCGTCAAAAGCGTCGAACCTGTGTTTCGAGGCACAGTACACACACCAGCACAAAGCTACAAATGCACTACTAAATTCACACAAATACGCAATACCGGAGTCACCGCCAAAGTCTCGACGAGCCCGTCACACCCCTGACAAAATTGGCTGTGATCAGCTTGTTCATATCAAAACCTGCAAACGGCATTATCAAATACGTACAAGATACAACTCGTTGTGTGGGCTATGGATGCCAACGCGGCCTTGGACCCGGTGCAGCAGTACAGCCAGCACGGACGCCGACCTCTGCCATCCATTGACGGTGTCAGCAAGTTAAACAGGGCAGACAAGACAAACAAGGAAAATGAGGTAGTAGAGGAGAAGTTCCGCGGCAGTGTGTCCGGAACCATTCGTGGCCCAAGAGATATGGCGACCGGCCAGAAGAAGACCACCGGCCTCAGACGCGAGAGTGGTCAAGGGTCCATTATCAACAACAATACACTCGGCGGGAATACTGCTAGGAGTCACGGCATCACTGTCGAGAAGAAAATCACCGTCCAGGAGCAGCATCCAACAACACCCCTCTCGTTCTCTCAGAGGGCCGCTCAAATCGATCGCACTCCCACACCGCTGCTTGTCCAGGGTGACCAGCGCCTTCTGCGCGACATTGAGCGCGCACCGCCCGGTGATCCCCCCATTCTGCGGCCGCGTCGCAAGTCGCTGCTCTCTCTCACCGGCAGCAAAAGAGACAATAACAACGGTACAGTCGTGAATACCAGCAGTGCAAACAAGCGGAGCAGCAGACTGCTCTCGGAAAGTATTGCCGCCGCTGCCGCTGGCGAGTACAGTGAGCTCGCACGCAAGCGCAGCCAGTACTTTGAAGACATCTTCTCGGCCCGTGACAACGGCGACAACAGCCCGGCCAAGGAGCGTGTCCGCAGTGAGTCGCTTGTGCTGGCCGAGATTCGCACCAACGTGCACGTCGCCGATGAGTTTACCATTATAACCGAGCTGTCTGCGCACCTCGCCAGCCGGTACAGCCGGCCGCTGTCGTCGATCGTGGTGACGATTCAGCACGGCCAGTGTATGTGCTTTGGTGGCTCGTTCGACTCTGCGTACGTCATGTCGGTGACGGCACTACCGTCGCAGTTGCAACCGACGACCAACAAGCGCAATGCTGCCCTGATTCAAAAGCATATGGAAGAGGCACTGGGTGTGCCGCCCATGCGGGGTCATCTGCGCTTTGTGCCCATTCCCGAGACCAACCTCGCATATGCCGGCAACACGACAATCGGTCATCTTGACGAACTGTCGCGCAGTGCCAGCATTGGTGGTGGAGGAGGTTCCGTCAAAGAAATTGCCTACGACGGCCACAACTCGCAGTTCAGCAACGGCGGCATCGGTAATACTGCCAAAATCAAGAACGTGCCAGACTCCACTACGGTGCAGGCGCGAACAGTCAACAGTGGCCTCGGAAGTCGCAAGCACAAGACAGCGCCCAAGTTGAGTGTCAAGGTAAGTTGTTTTATGATTTGTAAAATGAGAAATCACAACTGATAATGAAGGGCATCTCGTCGACCTTTAAATCGCCTACCCCATCGCCCGACAAGGAAAACAAGACAGGCAAGCTAGTCAAGGCAGCACAGGCGTCTCCAGAGCCAACTGTAGCGAATGGTGGCCAACTATTCTCGGTGACAGTGCCGGCCACGCCTGCACTCCCCGTTATCCCCGAACGGTCACTTTCGCTTAAGGAGGGGAAGCACAGCAAGGGCAGAGAAAGAATAGAGTCTACTCCGAAAATCAAGGACCAGCCGCAGACACTCGAGGCAGACAAGTCGGGAGGCAGAATCGGCATTCATGAAATTCTCGCACGCGGCCCGACACCTGCACCACAGCCGGCTAGCGAAGCGACTTCCAACCCGGTCAACCCTACCAACCCCGGCCGGAAGCCCAGCCAGCGCGCGCGCCGGACCAAGAGTTTTGTGGCGACGTTCTTTGGGCGGTCAGTGTCTGCCTCGGTCACACCCGCACCCAAGATTGATGAGGAATAGTTTGTTTAAAATGGCCACGAGAAATGTATCCGAAATCGATTAAACAAATTGGAACACTGCTTAGATTGGTCACTGCTTGATATTGGTAATATACTTTTATAGCTATCTACTTGAACTCTGTCTATCATTTGATATTGGTAGGACGGTAATATGGCTGAGATGGCGAGAGTAGTAGTTTCAAAACAAAAGGAGACAGAACGATACAACGATAAGAAATGAAGAGAAACCAGCGCGGAACGAATAAGAATTGGAATTCACCCTAAAAGCACCATACGTCTCTGCTATGGAGGTTTGGGTATAATGGATGATATGCCAGAGATTGAGAGAAAGGAAGAAATGAAGAAATGAAGAATGAGACAACAGTAAACTGTGATGGATGACACCAGTGGGGAAACCGAAAACAATCAGCTCTCCAAAACCAAAACTATCAACCGCATATGACATAATATACACAGTCCAAGACGATGGGTATCTTGATATATGCATGTTTTATAATGGTAAGTCGACTTGAGTCGCGTATATCATGGCGAATGCTGAATAGTTGCAAAGATAGACGGCCATATCGGAGGGATGTTGCTTTTGTCCGTGGTGAATGTAAAAGGGTGCTTCGACCTTGTCTAGAAGTGAAGATTGAACATAGACATTAAGATGTATCATGTCGGAGGTGAATACGACAAAGTGCTAACAGCAGAAAGCAAATAGCAAAGAGTAAAAGGGTCTGCAAAGGGCGAATTTCGCAGATCAAAAAGCAAAGTCGAGAAGGAGTGTGGGTGTAAGCTTCGGGTCGTTTCTATGCGCCGTGGCAAATCGGTCGGATGGACTTGTAAAAAGAAGAGTAAAATAACAGAACAGATCGAGAAAACGAAAAAGGGTAATCAGTTGCTAAAGTATCTTGAAGGAGTGTCGTGAAGAAAAATGGGAATAAATCGCTGCGTCGTCGGTAAACGAAGTGTAAAGACAAATGAAATCAGTTGAGAAAGGACAGGTGTCGAGTATATGTGTCGGGTCGGAAGAGGAATGTATAGAGAAACGGCAAAGGCAGATCATAAGGCATTATGCAGCAAGGCAAAGAAAACACGGGCGCACCAGCGGTCTGTACCTGTATCTACAGGCCGGGGTGCACACTCGATCCCGTCTCTGTCGAGCCGTCGCCCTCAATCGTCTTCCGCCAGTGCTCGGGCAGACACACGCACACAAGCGGGTATGCCTTGATCTCGCCGCTGACTGCGGGCGAGGTATCACGACCGCGGCCAGATGTGTTAGAAACGCCGCTGTCCCGCTGTGCCTGACGCCGGGCCTCCCACTCGTCAGCACGCTCGTCAACCATGACACCGGTTGCCCAGCCATCGTCCCAAATACCGACGACCTTGAGCATGTCACCACGCTCCAGAGTGAACTCGTCTGCTGCACGGGGCTGGTACGCCCAGAGGACAGCAACACGATCACCGGGGTGAATATCGTCCTGAGAGTAGTAGTCCTTGAAGAACGGCAGCTGCTCAGACTGCTGGCTGGTAATGGCCTGGGGTGAAGACATGCCGGCGCTCGATGGCGACTGGGGATCTTCGCCAGCAAGCACGGAGCCACTGGACAAAGAGCCGTGGCGGCGGTTAGTTGTTGGTGGTGGGCGCAGAATACCGGTACGATTCTCCGAGTCGGGGCTGTCGTTGTAGCCATCGGAGGATGACATGTCGTCGCCGCGTCTTCTGCTGGCACTGCTGCCGACCGCATAAGCCGAGATAGCGCCAGTAGCAACAGCGCTGGACGAGCCCCGAGGGCGCGGGCTCGGGGAGTGTGAGTGAGTAACGTCATCGCCCTCCAGGGCAGACATGCGAGCAATGCGGCCACCAGGAAGAACCTCGAATGGGCGGTTGCCCTGGGACGAGGAAGCAGCAGTGTGAGTCATCTGGGGCCCAAGAACCTGGCGGGCGGGCGATGGCTGGTTGAAGATGCTGCCGTTCTGGCTGCCGTTGCGCCTCCGGCGAAGAGCAACGAGTGCGAGGAAGATGAGGCCACCCAGAAGAGCAAGGCCGGCAATGACACCGATAACAATGCCCGCAATGGCGCCACCAGACAGGCCATGCTTCGAGTCCGTGTCGCTGGATGGTGTTGCTTCTGCTGATGATGTGGACGAGGCGGTTGAGGTTGTGAAAGTCAGGGTGGATGTGATGGTAGGAAGGACAACACCGGCGCAACGGCTCTCAGCGCCCGAGTTGTAGCAGCATGTGTCGGTAGAGTTGATGCCGCCAGACGAACAGTATGAGCAAAGGCCGATGGTGCTGTTGCCGTAGCCGCAGTTGTCGGGTTCATTGTCGCTGCCGGCGATGCAGTCGCTAGAGAGCGAGTTGTCAGGAGATGAGCAGGTGACAAAGTCTGATTTTATCAGCTTGATGGCGTCTGAGGTGGCATTGGCGCAAGTACTGGGGTCTTCGACAATGTAGAGCTCGCTCTCGGCGAATTCTGCGCAGGTATCGGCGCAGAGTGGTTTGGAGTTGGCGGAGGTCAGGCTGCATGTGGAAATGGACGACTGCACAATGGCGCTGCAGATTGTGCTTGTGAGGTAGCGGGGGTACAGGTTGCTAGTGTTTGAGAGGTTGATGCCTTGGCAGCCAATGCGGGCGACGAATCTGTCGTGTTAGCTGATGTTTATGAAATCAGGGGGTTGACGACATACTGTTCATTAACAAAGGTCGTCTGGACAAAAGAGCCCAGTTCATTATCAAACGAAGCTCTATCGGAGACGTAGTTCAAGAAGTCACTATTTTGTTAGATAAATCAGCGGGAGAGAGGTTAATCAAAAGAGAGAGAGGACGCACTATTGACCAACGGCAGCCGATGGCGAGATGTAGGCCGAGGTGAAGGCCGGGCATCTTGTCGAGCCAGCCAGGGAAAAGCAGTCGGACATGATGAGAAGCTGAGTTGGGCGCGAGGAATAAAGAGAACCAGCAAGGCGAAGGGACGCAAAAGGAAATCCGACTCTAAAAGTATCCTTATTGAAGCAGCACCGACATCATTTACTGTAGAGAAGAAAGGGGTTTTGTTGGCGATAACAAATAAACGTATCGTGTGACCGGAGGTTGAGTGGCGTCGACGCGTTGAAGACAGCTGGGCGGTTAGATGTCAGGATATGAGAAGAGGCTCGACGAGGTATCAAAGAGATATCAAGGAGAGTGAAGTCGAAAGGTTGAGAAGCAAAAGAATTGAAAAGGCGCAAATAGAAATGACTCGTTGGTGAGATCCGAGAGACAGAGACGTACCACACGGTGAGGCTGTTTGTCTGTCTGTTGTGTTGCCGTGGTGTTTGTTGTCGTCGCCGTCGGGTCGATGCGTACAAGATAAGACCAGAAGAAGAGACAGAAAGGACAGAAAGAAGGAGAAGGAGACGAGGTCAATGCGAGACACTGGAATTGAACTTCGACCTTGCACAACCAGTTCGTGGAGAGCGAGCAGACGAAGAGGCAGGCGAGATGCAGCGATGCAAGAGACCGTCGGTAGGTGAGAGGTGAGGTGAGGTAGAAAGTAGAGGAGAGAGAAGAGAGAGAATGAGAGAGAGGTACAGAGAGGTACAGAGAAGAGAGACAAGGAGTGGACGAATTAGGAGCAAAGAGTGTGCGGGAGGGGAGTGGATGCCGGGAGGAAAAGAGGAAAAGAGAGGGTTGGGCGTTACAGGCGGGCGGTTGCAATTTGGAGGGTCCAGTTCGCGAACGGCTTTGTATTACAAGGTAGAGTGAGCAAGAGAACGAGCAAAAGGGGGGCGTGCTCTGTACGAAGTAGAGTGAAAGATGGAAGATAAGAGGACCAGAGAAAAAATGCAGAAAAAGAGAAGAGAAGACGAAAAAATAGTACAGAGCATGCGCGGACCACCACGAAAGAGAAAAAGACGAAAGTAAATCGATAAAGGCCTAGGTATGCAGAAATACAGAGTGCAGACAGAGTGAATCTAGCTGGCGGCTGAGTGGGCGCCTTGGGAAATGAAGTGAAGAAAGGTTGAAGATGGGAAGAATGGATGGATGTGGGCGACAGACAGAACGCAAAAGGAGACGTAAGATTGAGGGTGCGATACCTCTTGCCCAAACGGGGTGACAGATAAAACAAATGAAATATTTATTGATTTATTCAGATAGACGCAGAAATACTTGGTACTGCTGTATTGGGTATTGTTCTGCTACAGAGAGAGAGAGCTATGGAAGGAAGGAGCGACCGGGCAGATCAGCAGAATAAGGAATACATACTTCGTACAGAGCAATAGCACAGGAACAAGCACGGTAGCGAGAGGAAAGGGGAAGGAGCGATTGAGGATATGGGACGAGCGCAACGGGGCAGGTACGGGGCATTGTAACGACATGGCACATACAGAGAGGCCGAGAGGATTGAAAAGACACGAAAGACAGAGAGAAAACTCGAAAACTCTCTGACAGGCACACCCCTGGACAAACGCGAAAAGACCATTGGTACAAGGATACATTTCCATAACAACATGCAGGGGTCTGTGTTGTTGCGATAGAAAACTAGCCTTAACTAGATTAGTGTGGGTAGAGAGACAGGGGTTAAGAACGACAATAAGAGGAAGGAGTGGAGGCAGTGGAGATGGAGCGAGTCGATTGTGTGCGTCGCCGTGAGCTGGCAGCCGACAGATGCAACAAGCAGTGTATCTCACCTCTCATACTGAATACAAGTTGGGGCTTTGTTTGCAACAGCTAGCAGCAGCTTGTCATGACTTGTACATACTCTGTTGTCATCACTCGTAGTGTACTTGTACAATGTAATAAACGTCGGGCTAGGTGCCGTGCCGTAGCCTCCGTGTCCAAGCTTCAGTGGAGGAAACAGAACAAAGAAAGACGAGTTTAAAATCTGGAATCGATTAAGATTTCATGGAGGAGTATCACTTTAAAGAGGAATGCCAATTAAACGTACAATTAAACGTCTGGAGCGTAGGCATTCTCTTCGAAATCTACAAGTAAAGTGTCTGATGCCAATATCTCGTGCAAAAAGGGTCAGATCGGCGGCACAAGGACAGCACGCGTCTCGAAAAAGCAAACACGAAGAATGTCGAAAGAAGAAGGAAGAAGGAACAAAACACGCGCCAATTTCTCAGTGCAATGGGTCGCCTGAGACAGAATATCGCTCTTCTTGTAAGTGAAGAGACTTCCGCTGCCGACGATGCACGATCTCAGACCTGCATGCATCAATTATTAGCAATGTTTATGAAGCAAGACGAATATATGTAAATATATTCGAATATATGCAAATCCAAGCGGCTCAGCTCAATGTACTTTGGTTTGGGCTGTCGCAAAGTAAGACATGCCGTTGACTACGCCACGCGCTCGGGTGATTATGTAATCGGCTGCAATGAATTTGCGCATGCCTGATTCACAGACATGCAAACAAGAGACACTCTTGAGTCAATCTCGAAACAATCTCAGTCATCTCGAGCTTGGGTCAGATATTTGCTCTCCCGACATTACGGTACAAACAACCCAAATACAAAGTACAAAATACAGACTACAGGTGGCAGACATTGAAGTACCGTGGATCGTCGTCGGTCGCGTCGTTTGCTGGCCGGGAGTTTCTTCCAAGTCTTGATACCATTACCAACAAGGAAGCATAGGCCACTGCCTCGTGGTGTGTCAGATTGACCGCCGGCTCCAGCTCAAACATCCACGTCATGTCTTGCTCGTATCTGCACCTGTATTCTGTACAGTTCTTTCGCATCAGCATGTCTCGCCTCCTATCTTCACATCTCCTCTCCTTCTTGCTGTATTCTCTCTTTTTCAGTTAAAGACGATATCTAAATATATTCTACTTGCAAGGATTAGCACTGACACTCTGCAAGTAAAATGACTTGTGGACTCCCGTCCGGGGTGTCGGCACCTTATTGGCCGCTCGGAAATTAAGGCGTGTCTTTCGAGATCGTTTGAGCTAGCGGTGGGAGTATTTACACCTGTATTCACCTGTATTTCACCTGTATTTACACTTGCGCTTCACTGAATTTTAGCTGCTGCTCTGCTCGATTTAGCCTCTGACCTAATCCATCCGTCGTGAAACAAAATGGACAGGCATGCTAGACGATACTACTCTGTTTTATTACCGATCCACTCCATCGTTGGTTTCCTGATACTTTCTACTCTGTATTGAGTGAGACGTGGACAGACATCTTGACTTCTAGAAGCTGACGTGCTGTCCCGTTCCCGGTGTTGTATTGTCCTCCTTCACCCAGCGTGCGTTGTCCCAGGGCCAACTTACAGTCGGGCGAGCATCACGAGACAAAAGACGTGTCTTTGGGTAGAGTAAGATGACTTACAAGACCTCTGCCAGCCCAATCTTGGTACCCGATGTACGCTGCCGGCATCAAGTCGGAAGATGACCACAGCCGGGTATCAAAGGTAGAGACGGCATAGCCTCTCATAGAAACAAAGAGCAGCTGCAAACTGCACAATACCGCTTCCAGTCCATAGTCGAGTCAATCCGGTTGTCTGTAGTCTGCCGGCATGCTGTATCATATATCGCACATCATATTGGTTCTTTCGACGTCTTTTGTCTTCGCTTCATTCTTGGCCGACTTGAGCCTCCGCCACCACTGTTTGGCATCATTAAAGCATCATTCTGTACAAGTAGATATATTTTTATCTATTGCCCCTCTTCTAAATACGACCTTTTGTCAATTAATCGCGGTTTAATCAAGTGCATTCTTGGTTGTAAAGTACGCAAAAGACTGGTTCATTTTCAAATTCCAGTTCCGTTCTTTGTGCCTACTAGTAGACAATGGCCTAGCACGAGTGGGTATATAACTGCTAAACTTGATCTCGCTTGCAACAATAACTCCTGATGGTGTAGTTGGTTCATCACGTTCGACTGTAATGGTTCTTCAATGTAATCGAAAGGTCGCCGATTCGATTTCGGCTCGGGAGAATATGATTATCATATTTTTTTTGCTCTTTTTTTCGTAAAAATGCTTTAATAATGGGTTTCTTTTTTGCCTTTTTGTTTCTTTATTTGCTCTTTTATTGTTCTCTTTGTATTTCTTCTGGTGATTGCTTCTTTTCTAACAGAATATTTCCGACCGGTTAGGTTTATTTTCAATAACTGAAACAAGTCTTTTTTCTTTTTCTTTTTTCGTCCTTATTTCAAATAGATCCAAATATAAAAGTACAAAACAGTAAAATACTTAAGAAATAAACAATATCTACTCAACCTTTCCGAAGACATCTTCCTATCTCACATTTCTTGACATATTTCGTTTAAATAATCCCGCACGATTAAATGTCAGATATCAAACTCAATGATCGACAAATCCGACTGCAAACAACCACATGATAATAGTCGTCTGCCACACCAACGACGCCGTCCCTTGCATCGTTGCCTCGCTGGCATCGCATCATGCACCTCTACTGCCATCTACTGCACATTACTGCACATCTACTGCACGCTACACACAAGCGTTCGATCTAGGGATGGGCACAGGGAGGATTAGCTCGAGTCTTTGTTGGCTCTGGACTTGTCTTGCCTTCTGAGGCCTGCCATGTGCCAGCCATCCCCCGCCCATCCACCGCCCTTGCCGCATCGATCGCCAAAGAGGGGCAGACTTCTCACTGCTCTGCTTATCGTTTATCTTGCCCATACAAAAAGTCTATGAAGACAAAGAGCAGTCGCTCTAACATCAAATGAGCTAATCATATCATCCGATATGGTGTAATGGTCAACATCCGACGCTCTCACCGTCGAGCTCGGGGTTCGATTCCCCGTATCGGAGCATACGCTTTCTTTTTGCATTTTTGACGACTGCGATATACATTGCACATATTGCATACCATGACGATCCGCGTCTGCAAAGTAGGGTGCCCTTCTCTTGTTCCTTTTTTTGCCGGGCGAAATACAACCACGTACAGTGTTGCATCAGACCCTCTCGTTTTGCATGGAGTGTCCTGAGTGCAGTATGAAACGCATAACTCGGGCTCCTCACCACTGCTTTATGAAAGAGATTAACCCAAGCACAAATCAGCCACAGTCCCTCAACCCCCCCTTTAAATCTGTTCAGTCCAATGCACAATAACTGATGACATCTTAGATACTTTACTCTGGCATCCGCATGGCCAACGGCAGTTGCTTGACAACCGGAAATTATTTACAATGGCATACTCTGGCACCAGACGCACAACTGATCAAGCAGACCGCTAATCAAATCATTCCTATGGCATAGCTTGCAATGATCTCCTTTGCATGACAGACAGGGCCCCCCCCCAAAACCTTATCCCACGGTGCAATTACGAGACGCCAAACGATCAACGGCAGGGCTGTGTGACAGAGGAGGCGGCGAGGTGCACCTGACTTTGCCCTGGAAACACTGTACAAAATTAGTACAGAGTACTGAGACCCGAGTATCTGCTCCAGATATTGCCGAGTGATTCAAATTATTATTTTAGAACTGAGTCCGAGCATCAAACAACGTGGCGTGTAACAGTTTCCTATTTAGGTTGTCATTGGTAGTAAGAGAGCTCCTTCCCAATCCGAGTGTATGTCTGGAGGCGATCATTCAGGCGACCCAGCGAGACCGGGATTGATATGTGTTTGCTTGAATGTATCAATTTAAGTTTGAACCTTTAGAAGGTACAGAAAGCAAAAAATCATAAGAAAATGAAACTGCGATGTAAGCTGTACTCAAGAGCAACAAAATTTCATTAAAAAAGCAAAAAATGGATACATCCGGATTCGAACCGGAGACCTTTCCCATGCGAAGGGAAAATCATACCCCTAGACCATGCACCCGCTTATTATATCTTCCAAAGATGGGGAGATGTTTATATAGCCATTCCCGCTAGTGCTCATCCTACAATAAGGAAATCACAAAGTAACAAGAAATCAAAAGGGATAGAACTCAAATGATAACGAATTATAAATATTATCGTCTATAATGGCTGACTAGCTCGCTCAACATCATCCATGTACATTGTGATACCCGCGCTTACGGCATCGACAATCCGGAAACACGGCGTCAATGTCCGCGACGCCGCACTCTTGGGACAAATGTCCAGCGGATCCGTGTCCATGTCGTACCGCTCGCGCCAGCACCGCCCGGAGTCGGGACACAGCTCGTGGCCCACGAGGTGGCGGTTGTGCTGCCGTAAGGCGAACTGTGAGGCCAGTTCTGTCAGCCGCCGCGCATCCTGCCGCAGGCCGTCGACAACTAGATCTCTAAACATGCGGCCGCTGACTTGCAGTTCGACTGTAGAGGCGTCACTTCCAATACGCACATTCTCTCGACTGCTGTCACTCCACGTCTCCTGCACCCAGCGCAGGTGCCGTCGGTAACCGAGTGTCACTTGGTGCATCAGCCGGCCAATAAGCAGCACGTTCTGGATTGTCAGCCGCGGCGGCTTGGACAGGTTGTAGCATTCGGGGCATGTGAGCAGCTGTGCCATGAGATCCGCCCCGGCCCGAAGGTCGGTCAGAATGGCATGCGACATGTCGCGGCGGCGCAAGTTACGGATTAGCGTGGCGACGTCAGTTGCACAGCTGCAGGAATCTTGAGAGAAATCCGGAGGTTGCTGTTCGGGCGACTCGGCACTGCGGCCGAGCAGCTCAAGCGGGATGCAACCAAAGTCACCGGTAAAGTCGGGTACAGACAGCGGCAGCGACCCTAGATCTAGCGTCTCGGTTTCAGCAACGTCAATACTGTCGCTGTAGTCTGTCGTTGGCGGCGACGGGGCTAGGACTGCAAGGGCTGGCGACATCCGGGGCTCTTGCCGACGCACCTTGCTCGGCCGCCCCGGTATCCCCATATACTGATACGTGCATGCCACGTTGTGTGATATACAGCGAGAACAGCTTTGTCCATTGCCTGTGCACTTCAATTTACGCGTGCCTGGCACGTTAGCTTTCTATGGAGAGAAGTATGGACATCAAGATTAACTCACGGCATGCTTCGCACGATTGGCGCTTTTGCCTGGGAGTATGCATCGCTTGTATTGAGCACATTACTCAAATGTTTTCCAACAATATAGAAAAATAAATTGAGGATTTCGGAGGTCTGCAGACAGCCATGCAGACTGATATCAGCTTTTCTCCGCTTTCTGGTACACACCAAGATGCCATCCTGCAGGTCCATCGCGCCATTTGCTGACTGGGTCAAAACCATCCGATAACCGTCCGAGATCTTATCAATATCGCAATCTACATTAGCTACAATACGTCATGTAATAAATGGCTGTGCTGTTTTGGGACAATCTGCAACTGATGGATCACGAACTACGGATTGCAACGCACGCTCACACATCAACATGACCAAGACAATCTTACCCCAAGAAGTCCGCCGCCATTGGACAAACGGCCTCGAGATCGCCCTCCTCGATGTCCGCGAGGAGGGACCCTACGCAGACGCCCACCCGCTGTTTGCTATCACTGTGCCCGTATCAGAGGTCGAGCGGAAACTGCCTGCACTCGTCCCGCGCCTGTCGGCACCCATTGTCGTCTACGACTCCGGCGAGGGCTATGCTGAGCGCGCTGCAGCTCGTATTTCTGCCATTGGCTATACCGACGTGAGCATTCTCGACGGCGGTCTCGCAGCATACGCCCGCATAGGCGAGCTCTACCGCGACGTCAACGTGCCCTCCAAGGCTTTTGGCGAGCTCGTCGAGGCCATTCGGGGGACGCCCTCGCTGGCACCGCGTGACGTCGAGCAGTTGATTGACACCGTTGAAAATGTTGTCGTGCTTGATACCCGACGCCTAGAAGAGTACTCCACGATGAGCATTCCACGCGGCCGCAGCTGTCCCGGCGGTGAGCTGCTGTACCGCATTTTTGAAGCTGCGCCGGAGCCCGACACGACCGTCATTGTCCACTGCGCCGGCCGCACACGCAGTCTGCTCGGGACGCAGTCGCTCGTCAATGCCGGCATCCCAAATAAAGTCGTGGCACTGCGCGACGGCACCATCGGGTGGACACTGGCCGGCCTGAAGCTCGACACGGGTAAGACGGAGCAGGTGCCGCTGCCGTCAGAAGACGCTGTTAGTCGCGCGCGCTCCTATGCCGTATCATGGGCCGAGCTTGTCGGGGTTTCTGTCTTAAAGGCCGACCAGCTACTGGAAATTGCCTCAGAGAAGGACAGAACACTCTACCTGCTCGATGTGCGAGACCCCAGCGAGTATGCCCAAGGACACCATGCACAGTTTGTGTCGGCTCCGGGTGGCCAGCTCGTGCAGGCCACAGACGAGTGGATCGGTGTACGAGGAGCACGGGCCGTTTTATACGATACAGATGGCGTGCGCGCCCGAATGGCGGCTACATGGCTGCTGCAGCTGGGATGGGAGGTCTACATTTTTGACCACGAGGAGACGCTGCCCGACTCTCTTCCTAGGCCCGATACGTCGTCTACGCCGACAGTGCCATCTTCAACTGACGGAGTAACAGTAGATGAGTTTCTAGAGCTGGAAGATGCAACAGTTGTCGATCTGGCCCGAAGCCCAGCATATCGCAAAGGCCACATCCCAGGCGCGTGGCATATATCAGGTCCCGAACTTGCGCGGGACCTGAAAACATTGAAGGGTGACGGCCCAATTGTTCTGGCGTGCCCCGATGGTCTAATCGCTGCAGCCAACCTGAGTGAGGCGCGCAAGGCCGTGTCACGGCGTGTAACATATATAGTGGGCGGAACGGCGGCATGGGCAGCTGCGAAGCAGCCCCTTGAGACTGAAAAGCCGGAAAATGGAGTGCGCTGGCTGTCTCCGCCGATCGATGTTTACAAGCGCCCATACGAGGGGACCGGTAATGACCGCGAGGCCATGGAGGCATATATCCAGTGGGAACATGAGCTCGTTGCGCAGCTTGCCAATGACGGTGTCTCTAGGTTTCATGTTGTGCGAGACACTCGGAAGACTACGTGATTTAGAGCGTGAGATTGTTTTATATAATTATAATCTATGTACAACATGAATCAACGCCGACTCGGCAGAAACACGACGACTTGATATCGACATCCGCCTCCGCTTGCGCCAGCACGAGCTGCCGCTGGATAATGTTCGCCTCCGCATTGCGGCCCAGCTTCTGCAGGCACTCGTGGTACCCGTGCAGCGCCCACACATTATTTGGGTGCTGGTGCGAGCGGCCCGGCGTTGGCTCTAGTCCCAGATCCTGCGCGTACGCATGTGCCGCTTGCTCAACGAGCCCTTGCTCCAGCGACAGAGCCGCATACGCGTGTCGTGCCGGCAGCATCCAGCCCCACGGCTCGGCAAACGGCAGCGCGTCCTCGAGCGCGATCGCGTCGCGCAGGCGGCCAAAGGATTCTTCAAAGCTGCCGCGCCGGTATGCAATTTCGCCGTCGAGCATCGCTGTCGCAATTTTGAGAATGTCGGTCACTTTGTTGGGAAAGTCGAGCCGTGTTGGCGGCACGAGTTCGCCGGCACGCAGGAATAGCACCCGCTCGGCGTCGGCCTCGTCAACCTCGCCTGTGGCCGCGTGCGCGATCGCCTTGCCGTAGTGGCGGAACACGTTGGTGACGCAGTAGAGATGCGCATCCTCTAGCGGGCGCAGCGCTTTGAGGTCGTCCCACATGCCGAATCGGACCAAGACATGCACGCGTACGGCCAAGAAGAACTCCATCCAGTTGGCCAGTGCAGGCACTTGGACGCGCAGGATGTCTTCGGTAATTGCTGCCTCCATGCGGTCGACAGCGGCGAGTGCGGCTTTGGACTTTCCGCCGAGCATGGCCGCATAGATAAGCGAGTGGTAGTCGTGCATGCGGTAGTAGCTGTAGAACGTCAGGCCGCCGTTGCGTGCAAAGTACTTGTCGTCGGCGATAGTGGCTTTGTAGTTGTACTCGACGGCGCGCCGGTAGTCACCGACGAGGACGTCAATGTGTGCCGGCATGTGGTACGTGTGGCCGGTGTCGGGCACGAGATCGCGGATCATGTCGGCGGCCGGCAGCGCAGCCTCGGGTGTTGCCGACATCTCCATGAGATGAATGTAGTAGTGTGCGACGGCTGGATGCTGCTCAACGCCGTCGCGCTTGAGAGTATCTTCGAGCAGCGCCCGAACTTCGGCGACGGGCGAGCTCGGGATGGGAAGACCCGTCTTGGAGTCAAATAGCCGCCGGGGCGCAACGTTCATCAGTGCATCGGCAAAAAGTGCTATGATGTCGAAACTGTCGAGGCCGAAGCTCTGATACACACCGCGCATGGCGTCCGCATAGGCGCGGTCGCACTTTGCTGTGTCGCGGCTGGGACTGTCGTCTGGGTAGCGCAGAGCAAGCGCTGCAATGAGGGCCTGCTCCCAGTCTGCAGCACCGGAGGCGCGCTTGAGGGCCTCCTGGCTATATAAATGTGTCATTCGCAGCGCATGCAGTCGGTCGGCTTCGTCAAAGAGCGCCCAGGTCTTGTTGTAGTTGGGGCCTGAGCAGAACGTGAGACCCCAGTAGGCCATTGCACAGGCATCGTCGTGTGCAATGGCCTGGCGGTAGCAAAAAATAGCCTCGTCATGGTTGAAACAATATGTCCAGACCAGCGCGCGATTGAACCAAACCTGGGCGGCGTCCGACTGTGTGCTGACCCTGCGCAGCTTTGAATGACCGAGGTCGTAGTACGGCTCCGAGGGGTCCCTGGCGGGCAAGCTGGGAGGTAGAGATCCCATCTTTGGCTCTTGTTTGGCGTGCCCGTTGGTTGCTCGAATCACAAGATATCTCTAAATGTCTCTTAGCTGGATTAAAATGACGGAATGACAAAGCGACGGACATATCATGAATGTCAATAACCGTCGGCCGTGATTGGCTCGGATGCTTTTATAGGCGGATGGTTTCCGATATCTCCAACTTTAAGCTACCCCCGCTGCCGCTACTAGAAACCATCCGAGTGCGACCGTGCATATTTAGCGGCGTGTCTCATCCCCCCTTGCAATCACGACATATGAGTAGTACTGCACATCACGACCTTGATATTTTCCCAAATTCATCTCATTCCTATTTGTTACGGAGTACTCTACTCATAGTATTTGGCCGTTTTGCCCTTGATGACAACCTCTTGTCGGAGATTGTGCATCGTCTTGTCGCCCTTGCGCTGCGCATTCGTGGCCACCCGCGCCTTGACCCATTCGCCCGCTGTGATTGTTTCCTCGCTGTCATCTGTGTCGGTCGTGTATCCTAGCCGCTCAAGCACGGCGCTTTTAACCGGCCGCAGCTCCAGCGCATCTTCCGGCCGCACGAAGTAGAGCACGCCGAGACGGTCGATGCCGGCTTGATCAGGCGGTGGCGCGACGACGCGGTGGATGCTGCTCTTGAGAAAGCCGTTGGTGAGAAACTGTAGCGCGTCGGCGACGTTGACGGTGATGCTGCCGTCAAAAGGCTTGACCCAGTGCCAGCCGCCGTCGGCGCCGCGGACCTGCAGGGCGGCGACGGGCTGGCGGAAGAGCAGGGTGAGAGAGCCAAAGTCGGTGTGGCCCTTGACCCAGACGTTTTCGAGACGGGCGTTGTCGTCGGCGGAGCGGCGGTGGTATTTCATGTAGCGTAGGTGGCAGTCTGACTTGTGGTCGTAACGATGGTGCTGTGCAAGCGTGTCTTCGGGAAGTTCGAGGATGATGGCAAAGAGAACGAGCAGCTTGTGTACGATGTTGTCGTGGATGTGGCGGGCAAAGTGCTCGATTTCAGGCTTGTTCTCGACGATGACGGCCGGGTGCGGCTGCTCGTAGGCAGGAATAAACTTGGGGATGTTGTAGATCTCGGTGTTGTCAAACACGCCGGGAGTGAGTTCCTACTTCTTAGCCTCAATTTTTTTAATATCATTTTTTCATGATGCCACTTACACGAAGCCCCAGAGGCTTGTAACCGTTGTAGCCGCCATTTTCGAGGTCGGCGCGGTACTTGATCTTCTCCTCGGTGGGCAACTCAAAGACGGACTTGCCAATGGCAAACTGACGGTCCACCTCCTCCTGACTGAGACCAAAGTTGATGATGTAGAAAAAGCCGACCTTCTGGATAGCCTCTTCGAGCTGCTTGGCCAGCGCTTCTTTTCCACCCGGCGCATCAAAGGTGGACAAGTCAAGCGTCACCAGCTCGGCCCAATCCACTACATTATTTATTGTCAGTATAAGGCTGTCTTAAATTACAGAAGTAATCATACACTCGTGTGAAGTCTCGGGGATCTGCTTGTAGAACAAGTTTGGATTCTCGACACCGCCCAAGGTGTGAGTCTGCGTCTGCACGGCGGCCATTTTGTTCTGATGTTGATAAATGTCTGTCTAGAATGTCTTCGTAGTTTGTCTGTGCATTCACATCTCTCCTCGTTCAACGCCCTGTGTTTGGCTTCTTATCATTTTTATGTTCGCATGTCCATTAATACATTTGCACCGTATCATGACTCGTGCTGCATGCAGAAAACCCCAGTCTGTCGCCATAATTGTGGCATCTTGCTCATCGCGGAGGGTATCGACAATCCTCCGAGCGAACCCTAGTCAGGGCCGATGATGTAATGCGCAAATGAAGCGGAAATGCGCATTGCATGCTTGAACATCTATTCTAATAGCTCTCGTTATATTTTTTTAATGTTGTGCCGGGCATCCGACAAATTACTGCAATTGTTCATAAACCATGGCCTTGGACTGTATGCGAAAAAACCAAGTTGGCAAAAACTAGTTTCTTTGCCTGCCAAAATGTCGGACACCAAAGAGCCAGCCGTTGTGTCGGCGACACTTCCGCCGACTGACCGCACCTTGCATTTCGCCCAGCGCGGCAGCGATGTCAATTCCGACAATGATACTGAATCAACCGAAATCAGCGGTTACGACGCAGACCGCATGCGCGCGCGCACAGCGCTGACCGCCGACGAGGAGAAAAAGCTCATGCGGCGCGTCGACCGGCGCATTATGATCCTCTGCTCACTCATTTTTCTAATCAAGAATCTCGACGCCAACAACCTGTCGAATGCGCGCACCATGAACAAGGGCACGCCGCAGAATATTATGAAGCAGCTCAATCTGACATCGGACGAGTACAGCTTGTTGACTGTCCTCTATTACATTCCGTATATTGTCCTCGAGGCGCCTTCGAATCTGCTACTAAAGCGCGTGCGGCCGAGCGTGTGGCAGGCCCGGATTATCGTGTCGTGGGGCGTGATGCTGTTGTGCCATATTCCGGTGCGCAACAAGGGTGGCATCTACGCGACGCGATTCCTGCTGGGCCTGTTCGAGGCGGGAATGTTCCCTGGTGTGATCCTGCAGATGACTTACTGGTACCGGCCTGACGAGATGTCTATCAGACTATTGTATTTCTGTATGTTTTGTTGACTGCTTTTTGTGACTAGAACTAACATAAAAGACTGTCTAGGAAACTTTTCCGGTGTGATCAGCGGCGTGCTGGCGTACGCTTTTGACAATGCTTCGGGCCACAGCGGTCTTTCGGGTTGGCAATGGTGAGTCTGGTATTCGTTTAAATTTTTTTATTTAATTTCATACTAATCTCTTTTACTCAAGGCTGTTCCTAACAGAAGGCCTTCTCACGCTTGTCATCGGCGTGCTTGTCTACTTTCTCCTGCCAGACTGTATGTTGATATATGTCTCCAAGAAAGCATCAAACTAACAAACAGTCCCCCCGACGGCCAAATGGCTCACAGACAAGGAAAAGGCCTTTATCCAGGCCCGTCTGCCGCCCAACGCCCCTCGCGCCGACGAGCTTAACTTCAACTTTCGCGAGATTGTGTCGTCGCTTAAAGATACTCGGCTCTGGCTGTTTACGCTCATCTGGGCGTTGTTTACCGTCGGTACCAACGGCGTGACCTTTTTCCAGCCGACTGTGATTGCCAATCTTGGATACACGTATGTATTTTCTAATCAAACTTCCTATCACCTCTTTCTGCATCCGCTAACAAATTAGCACTATTGCCCAAGCACAGCTGCTCAACCTGCCAGTGTCCATCCTGGGCATTGCAATCATTGCCATTTCAGGATATTTTGCCGACAAGAGTCACTTCCCACGTCCTGTGTATCCGCTGACCGTCTACGTGGTTGTGCTTGTGTGCTATGGCGTCATGATAGCCTACCCATCTGATGGAGGTGTCTATGCGGCGACACTTATTGGCAACGCATTCGTGACGGCGTTCTACCCGCTGATGTGGCCCTGGCGAGTCCAGACAACGGCTCATGCAACCGGCTCTGCATTCAGCATCGGATTTGTCAACAGCTACGGTCAAATCGGAGGTGCCATCGGACCGCAGATCTTCCGCGCAAAGTACGCGCCGCGGTACAAGGAGAGTTTCACGGCGGCCATGGCCTGCGTCGGTGCCGGAATGATTGTGACGTTGATTACTTGGTGGGTGACACGGCACACCGAGAGAGACACGCGGAAGCTCAAGCTTGCACGCCTAAATGCTAGCAAGAAGGGAATGACTGTTCTCGAAGATGTGGTGGACCGTGATATTCCTGCCAAGACCAGAAACGATGGGAGTGCGTAGAGGAGCACTAGCCTCGATTTGCTGCAGAGTGAAGCCTAGGCAGCGCTGGACATTCTTCTCTTTTTTGTACAATTTACCAAGTAGCTAGGCCGAACTCACTTATCTTATATGTCAAGACACCATTAATTGTGAAAATCTAATAAGGGTGCTGTTGCGTCAGGTACGTCTTGGGGCAGATGTAAACTTTGTATCAGTTGTGATTATTGTAAAATATAAGTAGGATAATTGTAATTTGTGTTGTGAATTTGTAGTAAAATTGTAGTGAGTCTAGTGTTTGTGAAAGTTGTGTTGTAAGAAAAAAGAAACGTTATGGACGAATTCGGGTGAGATGTTGTTGTTGATGTCCTTGCCGTCTTGGATCGGTGGTCACATTCCCAAATAGGCAATTATTTATGTCCCACTATTGACTTACAGCATGGAGCCAATTCGTGCTATTGCCTCGGCCAACTGAAGTGCTTTTCTCGTAAGGTACAGTCGAGTATCATCGACGTTTCTCTGGCAATAACTTTTAGTTCTACTTCCACAGCACACAAAACCTGTGCGAAGGAAAGCCGTACCTATAAATCAGACATAATCGCCCGTGGATTGCCCGCATTCACATTCTCTACCATCTGTCTAGAATGGCGAAAAATGCCTTTCCTATCGAATAGCGACAAAATATAATCGTATGACAGACAGAGTGGTGGCATTGATTTCTTCCAGTTAGCCCTGATTTTGAGCAGCATGCAATGATCAACAAGGGCAACACGGGTGTGGTGATGCTTCAGCACCAACTTTTGAAAAAGTTATGTACCCCCTCGACATATTATCTGCCTAGAAAGAAACGAATAAAAGCAACGTGGGTAATTCGAAGGGCGTAAAACAAGGATGGGCCATTTGCATCCCGTTACTGACTGGTTAACTAGGGGAGAGCAGATGGGATACTGTGCTTCCCAGTATTTATGGCAGGACGTGGAAGAATCACCGTTAGTAAATAATATATAGAAATAACGGGATTACGGTAGGCTTATGTGCTACATAAAGCGGCCTTTTTAGTGCATAACTTGCACAAAAGCTATCAAGTAGCCAACTTATGCAACAGATGTTGGCCGGCTTCCACCTGCTGCGCGGCCATTGAGCGCCATGTAAATACGATCCAGAAACGCTGGACCAAACAGCCACACGCACAAAAGCTCTCCATCCTACTGGCGGCGTGGCCCAACATGCCCAAAACTCATAAACCCGATTTCACAGCATCTTACAAGACTGCCACAGTGACGCGTGGCTCGATTACTTGCATGCTATGCTGGCTACTGGCTTCGTGGCACAAAAATTGTACATATCAGTGTGGCACTTCCAACCTATGAGTATGTTGAACGCAGCATTCAGTTCCGCAAACCTCACTAGCGCGAAAGACTGCCTTTTCTCACGGCACGGCGCTTTGGCCTGACCCGGGCCTACGGCTGGCACGCCGGTATGTCTGTTTTCCAGAAGATTAAACCCGCTATGTGGGAAAATTCAGCAATTGTCGTCGGATGTATTGTTCTTTTATCGATACATTATGCATGCTGCCGATATAGAACGATCTTCAGGATGGAGATGAAATGTTTGGTCTTGATAAGAAATGGGTCTGTCTCGAATTTTCGTTTTTCTGTTGATACCTACGCAACTAGGCTATATACCCATTTCGTTGCAATAAAAAAAAACTCTCAATAAAATATATTCTAACAGAACAGAGGCCCAATCTTTGGCGTCCCAAATCGCATATTGCAAGCAACCAGTTACATGTTAGACAGAATAGCATCTTGTGATTCACTACACCTCACGACGAGGAAGCATGGTTAGACGAAGTAACAGGACAGCGAGGCACCCACAATCCCACATACTCAATGATCTGGTGATACTATGACGAGCCTCAAGTACGAGTATAAATAGAAGTAAATTCTTCCCGTAGTCCGTCCTCACATTTCCTTTGTCGACTCAAACGACCAAGTCGCACAGACATATTTCTTGAAGATTTTGCATATTTTTCATAGCTAATTGCATACGATGACCGTCACAGAGTCACTCCCGGCTGTCAACGGCAAGTCGTTATCGGCACTCGAGCTCAATGACCTCTACATGTACTACGAGTCTGTCTTCTACTCCACAGGCGTCGGCCAGCACGAGGGTACGAATTCTGAGACCATCTGCTGCACGTTCATCGCTCTCGACACAGGCTCCGGTGATATGTATCATGCCATCCTTTCCAAGGCCCTCGACGATGTCCTACTCGCTGAAGTTCAAGCGGCCCTACAGCGTGTCCCCAACGAATACATCTACCCATTGCTGCGCGACGAAGATGCCGAGCTTGCCGTTGAGTCGCAGCCAGCCGACTCGTCCGCGCTATATGTAAAGCGCCCCAAGTTCCAAACGTACAGCCTGCGGGAAAACACGACGTCACTGGCCGAGGAGTTCGACCACGAACTCAAAATCTACAACCGCCTGCACGCCGACCCGCATCCTAATATTGGAGTCTGCGAGGGCTACCTGGTGACCCATGCCAGTTTGGAGCATGCACGCCATGTGCTTGCATTGTTGCTGCGGCGGTATCCGATCACGGTCAAGGACTGTGTGACGGCCATGAAAGCGAGTGAGGCCGACAAGACGCTTCCTAAAATTGATAAAGACATTCTCATGTCTCAGCTGCGGTCGGGCGTCAAGCACATGCACAGTCTCGGGTATGCACACAATGACATCAACCCACAGAATATCATGCTTGACGAGCAGGGTGCGGCTATACTGATCGACCTCGGTTCGGCGCGGTGTTTCGGGGAGGCCCTTACCGAAGGCGGAACTGAAGGTTTCAATGAAGGCTTTGAAACAGTATCGACAGTGGCAAACGACGAAATTGGGCTGCTTGCGACTGAGGCGTGGCTGAATGCAGAGTTGGGCGAGGTAATGATTTAGCTTTTAGCAAGATTATTGAACAACTATTCTCATTTGCGATCTCTAATACAAGTCAACCATGCTATCCGAGACGTGGAGCAATATTCGGTTTGCACAAATTTCAATCAAATTGCATGAATGACTCTCTCAAGGCAACTTCAGTTGTGTATTGAGTCCCAACCTTTGCGAAGCTCTAAATTGAGAAAGGAGACACGAACCTCAACGGAGCCCAATCAAAGATAGCAGAATACGAATACGATGCATGCAAACAACAATCAAATAGAACGGTTCAATCTCACGATGTAAGGCTAATACCGCCGGTAATGTGCAGAAGTCGGACACCTTGCACTCTGACAATCGACCTTGACCTCAAGCACTACGGTATAAGCCCTGATCCCGCTCACAACTTTTGACCGGTTCTTTCTTATACTGCACCTGATATAAGCAAAATATGTCAGTTACCACAATGTAGATGTGAAGCTTTAGGGCTGCGACCACTCACATTGTCGTGATATGTGTGTTTCGGGTCTGATATGTAGTAACCGTTGTTGACTTTGGTGGTAGTGCTGTGGGAAAAAAGGAAAGCCAGGTCCCATCCACATACACAGGCCATAAACACTCTTTTATACTCGAAAGTTAGTTTAACTCGTCACTGGATGTCCGTTAGCTGACCACCGATGGCCTTTGCGCCCTCACACCACCTTGATACTGGTTTGTATTTACAATGTACCTCTTTCAGACCGCGAGGTGTCGGCATTGTGGCCTCGTCACGACCGTAAACATCATGACGGGGTGCCTTAGACTATCACGATACTTTAGTGAGGCTATTGTTACCTCGCGCTGGGGCTTTAATATTTAATTTTGACCCGCTTGTACGGACAGCTCCTGAACCAGGTTACTCTATTTGACTATACAATTACCGAAGCTTCAAAACAACCATCGATACCTGCAGTCCCAGGAGGCCTGACGAGGACGACAGGGCGCCACCTTTGCTTCCCAGCGTCCAGTTGATATCGCCCCAAAGAACGTCTTTGACAGCCGTGGCCTGCACGCCACTAGGCAGCGCCACCTTGACTGCCTCAGAAATGTCGCCGTAGTTGAGATTGATCACTGTGAGCAGCGCCTCCTTGGCACTCTTGTTCACCCAGACCGAGGCGTCGACGCGGCTGCCCCCCGTGACTGCAAGTGTCTGCGTCAAAGGATGCTCCAGCAAAAAGGACGCAATCGTTGACGACGTCATCACCGCCGCCAGTTTCTCGGTAATACCGCTAAGCTCGCCCGTTGTCGGAAAATCCCACGCCACGAGGCCTTTGGCGCCGTGGTTGACCGCCAGCAGAGCCATGACCACCTCTTCAGCTGCCGTCGGGTACCGCGTCCAGAACGTCTCATTTCCAAACGCCTGCGGAGCGGCCCACTGTGTCTTCTGCCAGCCCAGTAGGCCATCGCGGCGCGTGTTCTCGTCGATGCGCTCCGAGATGTCCTCGAAGGCGCCGTGGCAGTCGTCACAGCCACAGCAGCCGTACGTCGCGTTGCACGGCGTCTCGTAGACGGTAGACCAGCTGGTGTTGGTGCTGATGGGGTAGACGTCGCTGATGATGATCTCACCGCCCTGCGCGTAGTCGGCGTAGTAAAAGTCGTAGCAGTTGAGGGCGAGTGACGACGGGTGGTAGGGGTCAATATCCCACATGGTCTGGCGCGCGAGGCCGGTCGAGTTGATGGGTACGCTCTTTCCGTCGGGCTCATCGCTCTGGTACCACAGCAGGATAGACGGGTGCGACTGCAGCGTGCTAACCTGTTCGATCATGGAGGAGTCGTTGGTCGCGGTCCAGATGACATCGTACTGAAAGAAGATGCCGAGCTCGGCGGCACGGTCGAGGTAGGGCTGGAACTCGGTCCACGGGAAAGGTGACTCGCCGAGACTGCCGGTGGGCACAATATGGATGAGGTTGTAGCCCATAGCGGCGAACTCGTCTAGAGTGCTGACATTGCTGTTCCAGTACAGTGTCCATTGGACTTTAGGGTCAGCAGTGTAGATTCTAGTTATATAAAGAGAAACTTACCATAATATGTATACGGGAAGAAGGGCTGCCACGTAGTCTCGGTGCTGCGCTGGTACCACAGACCTCCATAGAGGTTGTCGATGCGCGAGACTGTGCGGCTATCCGAGGGTTTTGGCAGATGGTAGAGCTGAGTGCTTGTCGTGTAGACAGCTCCATTTCCGAGCTTGGCCGTGATAGTCAAGTTGTAAGCCTTAGTGCGTGCAGCAAGCGCATGAAGAGAAAAGGCAACCTCGTTGCCGACCGAACCGACACCGATGGCCGTCGTTGCGAGCACAGAGTTTCCTGACTTGATGACCACTTTCACCTGGGCCGCAGCCGACCGCTTCGATTTGGTCGATGCGGTGGTGTACTTGCTATCAATCGGCTCGCCAATCTGGTGCGAAATGCCGGCGTCGACAAGAAGCGAGGCCTTGCTGTCGGAAGCTAGGTAGATGGTCATGCGCGGCTTGGCCAACAGCCGGAGTAGCGGATCGGCCGAGTAAGGAGGCTCCTCAAACCATCCACCGGGATTGAAGGATTCATCTCTGGCCGGTTAGAGAGAATGAACGGCAAAATAAAAAACAAAAGACTACTTACGTCGCGCGGTAGGCCTTGCCGCACCAAATGTCGACACCCTCAGGATTGTTAAACTGTGCAGCGGCACCAGAGATGCCGGCAACGAGCAGTCCGATGCTAGAGAGTAAGGACCACATTGTTCTTGTCTTTGTCTTGACGGTCTTGGTGCGATAAGATGCGACAAAATATGAGCACACTGGAGTCAGGGTATATGTATAGCTGTCTGTGATGCCGGTGCAATGTCCGGCCAGACCAATTGATCATCGATTGTCTTCCAGCCTAGACCAGACTCATCCGAACCGTTACAAGTCAATTTAAGAGTGCCCCTCAGCCGGGTGCATCCCAACGTGGCATCAAAGTGGCATCGTAGCAGCAGCACTCTGCCGGAAAAGCCATCTCATTTTACCAGTCTGATAGTATCTTGTAACAAGGTGAACGAGGTCAACATCAAACATCAGCGCATCAACGAGTCGAGATACGCGATATCGCGTCGTAACGTTACTGAAATTTGAATTGAGCTTCCCATTTAAGGAAGCTGCCTAAAAAAAGCGAAAAATACTCTAGCAAAAAGGCTAAAGGAAACTGGAAATATCACGACATATCTACCAGACACAGCAGAGATACGATGGGACGATCGGACCGTTGATCGCAGAAGACATCCTAGAGAAATAGAAAAAGCAAGGGTTCAGTCGACCACGTGATCGTTGACGGCGGCACTGTGAATGTGACTGTGGTCTGCCGTTGATAAGACTCTGAATGGGACATGAAAGAGGGGAGGCGTCCGGTAGATGTTGATATCCTATCTGTGCTTCCCCGGATGACGTCGGCCAGGTGGAGTCCGATGCGGAAGTCGGCAGAGAAGCTCCAGGCAATTCGACGGCTTCTTCACGACAGACTACAGAGTATGTTTCCTTGTTATATCTTTTTAAACTTTACTTATCAGCGCGATTGGCTTTGTTTATCTCCAAGTCGCTCCAATGCCTTTTTCCTCTTTCCCATGCCCGATATCTTTGGGTATCTTCAAGATGGGCCCAAGGCAACGTTTGCCCATGTCTCCCCAACGTTACCCTTCTTAGTATATGCTCTGCAGAGCCTGTATGTGCATGGACGGGGGCATGGTATGCACATGCGGTCATGACTGATGATCACAGCAGAAACTCTGGTTGCAACGATGGACCAGAGAGTATGCATAAGCGACCACGATATGGGCCGGGTATTGCCGTCTGTAGAACGTGCACTTAACGGCTTGTTCAAAGAATAAAGACACGCGAAGGACCAGACGAAAGACGACGATCAATATGACAGTGAGACTCTAAGATTCTGTACAAAGTAGAGCGCAACCAGTTGTCGTCATGCTTCTATTACCTTTGCTCTCAATCTTGGCCGTGCCTGTGCTTCCGGTTGCTGGCCATGCCCTGCCGAGCCCGCCCTTGCACAAGGCCAGCGTGCCCGTCGACCTGTCCGCCCTGCTTAACAACAAGGCATTTGGCGCCAAACCTGGCGAAGCTGCATTTGACCCCCTCAACCAGTCATTCCCGGTCCCCAGCTTTGACACAACCACCTTTGTGTCGTCGACGACTGGCGTTCAGTATAACTTTACCGGTTACACTGGCGCCAATGACAAGCCAGACAATATCATCTGCGAAGGCCAGACCATCGCCATCCACCCGGGCCGCTACTTCTCGGCCTCATTTCTTGTTGACGGCGACGTCGAGAGCAACACCGTGCTCGGAAACGTGACCTTTGGCTTTGCCGACAAGTCGACGACGCAGTACGAGCTGCGCACGCCCAACTGGTTCAGCTTCCTGACCATAAACCGCGGCGAGATCATCTTCCCGCACCGCTACACGGCCAGCGGCGTTAACTATAATACGTCGCATATTTACGAGCGCACCGCATCGCTGCCGCCGAACAAGGAGCTCGTGTCAATCACGCTGCCCGTCGCCGACAACAGCACCACTGGCCGGCTGCATGTGTTTGCGCTATCGCTGTGGTCTGGAGCTGCAACGGCGGGTGGTGTCAGTGTTCAGGACGTGCGCCCGACCCAGAAGTGGGACGAGGCCGGCCACCAGATTGTCGAGGTCACTGTCAACAATGCTGGTGCCGAGTGCGTCTCTGGCTCGGGCATGACTATCTCGCTGGCAGCGCCTGGATTTTCCACAGTGTCTCCTGGTACGGTTCGCCGCCTGTGTCCTGGCGATCAAAAGACAGTGAAGGTATCTATTGCGCCAAGCAACAAGAAGCAGCAGCAGCCCGTCGTTACCGCGACAAGTATTGTGCTCCAGTACGGCCACGACGTTGTGCGGCAGTCATTTTCCGACGTCGAGCTTGGCCTTCTCCAAGAGTGGACGCCGGATCTCAATACCCTGGCCAAGCACGAGAGCCCAGACTGGTTCAACGACGCCAAGTTTGGCATTTTCATCCACTGGGGACCTTACTCGGTTGCAGGCTGGGGAAACAGCACGCCCTACGAGAGCTATGCCGAGTGGTTCTGGTGGTACTCGACACACCACCCACAGGCCGACCGGTCCGACTTTTACGACTACCGCCGGCGCACCTTTGGCGAGGAGTGGGCGTATGATGACACTTTTGAAAACTTTACGGCGGCCGCATTTGATGCGCGCGCATGGGTTGACCTGATTGCCGACGCCGGTGCCAAGTACTTTGTACTTACGACCAAGCACCACGACGGCTTTGCCCTCTTTGACAGCGGCAACATCACCAATCGGTCGGCTGTGCACTACGGTCCGCAGCGCGACCTGGTGGCCGAGCTATTTGATGCTGCAGAGACGTACCAGCCCGGCTTGAAGCGCGGCACGTACTTTTCGCTGCCCGAATGGTTCAACCCCGACTTTGGCCCGTACGGATTTAACCAGTTCGACACCGACACGACTGTGTCGTGGCCCGGAATCCTGGCCAAGAATCCCTACACGGGTGTCGAAGAGCCGTACACCGGCCGCATCCCCGTGGACGACTTTATTGCCGACGTCATGGTGCCGCAGATGGACCTGCTTGCCTACAATTACACTACGGACATTATGTGGTGTGACTGCGGTGCGGCCAACGGCACGGCCGACTTTGCGGCGCGCTGGTGGAACAAGGCGCGCGCGGATAACCGTCACGTCGCCATCAACTCGCGCTGCGGTATCCCCGAGGCGGCCGACTTTGACACGCCCGAGTACCAGACGTTCTCGGTCGCGCAGTCGCGCAAGTGGGAGAGCAACCAGGGCATGGACCCCTACAGCTATGGCTACAATCGCGCGACAGCTGACAACGCGTACATGAACGCGTCCACGATCATCTACTCGCTCGTCGACATGGTGTCCAAGAACGGCAACTTTTTGCTCGACATTGGCCCACGCGCCGACGGCACGATTGTCGACGTCGAGGCGGCGCACCTGCGCGACGCGGGCCAGTGGATCCAGGCGCACGACGAGGCCATCTACAACACGACGTACTGGTTCGTGCAGAGCGAGTTGCTTGAAGGCCCCGACGTGCGCTTCACGCAGGCCGAGGACGCCTTTTACGTGCTGTTCCTGGAGACGCCTGTGCCGGACGCGCGTGGCTTCGTGTGGGTGGCGGCGCCAATCCCCGCACTCAAGGGCGATATCGTGACGCTTCTGGGATCGGAACACACGGCTGCGCTGCCTTGGGTGGCGAAGGAGGTGGATGGAGTGTCGACGTTTGGTGTCAAGGTGTCGGCCGAGGTATTGTCGAGCGAGTCGTACTGTTGGGTGTTTAAAATCGCTTACAAGTAGACCTAGAGTAAGAAATTAATGTTAATATTTTGATAGAAAGAAGTGCAAGGTAGACATTACTCTGGATCAATTAATGCAATGCAATTGGAGTTGTTGTGCTGATTTGATTGATTTCGTGAATTTCATTGAAACGAATGTTGCGATCGTGAATGCTTATATAATCGACAATATAGTCGCTTGGCTGACTTCCGATGAAGCCGATTCATGAAAATGACAATGGCATCGCATCGTGTCATATGATCGAACCTTTCAGCTGCTGCGCTTTACCTGTCCAGCTAGGTACTTTGGCGCAAGCGTCGGCGGGAATGTCATAACTGAGACACATGAGACACAGTCGGAATGTTGCAGTGGGCTGCCTTTTCTCCTCTGCCTCTCCTGTCAGCTCTCCGAATTCGCCTCGCCCAGTAGCACGGCAAATACGTCAACAATCACATGCCTGCCGTCTGCAGCGTCCCTTCCCCTGGCCCAGAGCGGCAAAAATCACAATTCACAATGGCACTAGCATAGGACTCGGCACAGGTGTGCTCGGGGAAACACTTGACAATACAACGATCGGCATGATTTGGAGACATCGAATTGCCCCCAAGTCCGGCCTCAACTTCCTCCAACCCCATCTGCCCCGGCTTTGACCTGCTCCATCAGACTTAATCAACTGTCTCGTGCCGAATAGTATCGTGCCAATTCTAATGAACACGAAGCACAAGTGGCAGAAGCCACCGCTCCTCCGCGTCTTTGCCCAGCACGCGTGATAGCTAGTGTATTAACTCGAGCATTAAGTCGTGGGTTAACTGACCCATTTCCAAGCATTTGCGAGCATTTGAAGCATTGGAGCACTGCTGTAACAAGCCGAGGTTCACGTGGAGGATGCGATATGGAATAACTGCAGATCCCCATGGGGCTTAGTTGGCGCACTTGGCAGTTCTCTCGTTGGTTGCGGGGGTACTTTCATTCTTTGTTTTCCTCATCTGTCTCTCGCTCGCCGTTTTTATTCTTTCTTTTTGTCTTTTGTATTTCTGTCATCTTCATCCTTTTCCAATTCTTTTGGCTTTGAGCTCATCTCTTCACCTCGATTCATCACTAGACAGCGACTCTTTGCTTCGACGCGTCGCCCCCTAAATCCTCATCTCCTTTTCATCCTTCATCTCATCCATCTCACTCATCACATCCGCCAACATGCCGCCGCCGAATCCTGACTGGGTCAAGGCCCTCAAGCCCTCGGGTCCCCAGGGCTCTGAGCTGCTTGCCGCCGAGAGAGCCAAGTCGGAGCTCAACGTGGACGAGCTGGCCGAGTTCCTGTTCACCAAGAAGAACCTCGAGCGCAACGCAAAGATCCTAAGCATTCTGCAGGAGGACCCCGTCTTTGACAAGTCGCAAAACTACTTCCGCGGCCGCCACGACCGGCTCAAGGCTGCTCTGGCCCGCGGCAAGGCTCTGCGCCGTCTGTCTGTCAAGCACAACTGGTCTGAGGAGGAGGACCTCGTGGCCAACGACCTGATCAGCGAGCCCACTCCCTACGGCCTGCACGCATACATGTTCCTCAAGACGCTCGAGGAGCAGGGCAGCCCGATCCAGCACAAGAAGTTCCTGGAACCCGCGCGCAAGTACGAACTGATTGGCTGTTACGCGCAGACCGAGCTCGGCCACGGCTCCAACGTGCGTGGCCTGGAGACCACAGCCACGTGGAACCAGGACGACAAGACTTTTACCATTCACTCGCCTCATCTCACAGCCTCCAAGTGGTGGATCGGCTCGCTCGGCAAGGCCGCCACGCACGCCGTGGTTGTCGCACAGCTGATCCTGAACGGCCGCCCCTACGGCCCTCACCCCTTTGTCGTGCCTGTGCGCGACCCCAAGACACACCTGCCCCTGCCCAATGTGCACGTCGGCGATATCGGCCCCAAGTTCGGCTACAACACAATGGACAACGGCTTCCTGCTGTTCAACAAGGTCAAGATTCCTCACGAGAACATGCTGAACCGCTTCTCGGGTGTCGACGCCGAGACCGGCAAGTACACGCGCCCTGCCAACCCCTCGCTGATCTACGGCACTCTCACCTACGTGCGCTCCAACATTGTTATGCAGTCGGGCTCAACCCTGGCTCGCGGTGTCACCATTGCTGCGCGCTACTGCGCTGTGCGCCGGCAGTTCCAGGACAACGACGCGCCCAAGGGCGAGGTCGGCGAGAACCAGGTGCTCAACTACACCATGGTGCAGTACCGCATTCTGCCCCTGCTGGCATCGTCGTACGCGCTGTACTTCACTGGCCGTGCCATGATCAACCTCTACAACGCCAACCAGAAGCGCATGGCTCAGCAGAAGAGCGCCGCCGGCTCGGACGCCAAGCGCGCCCCTGGCCCTGAGGAGCTTGCTGCTGGCAGCGACCTGCTGGCCGACCTGCACGCCATCTCGTGTGCGCTCAAGGCGTTTGCCTCGACCACGGCCGCCGAGGGTCTGGAGGTGTGCCGTCGCGCGTGCGGTGGCCACGGCTACTCGTCGTTCTCCGGTATCGGCACCTGGTACGCCGACTACCTGCCCACCGTTACGTGGGAGGGCGACAACTACATGCTCACGCAGCAGGTTGCCCGCTACCTGCTGAAGTCGGCGCGCGCTGTGCTGGCTGGCAAGGGCAGCAACAACGGCATCTCGCTGGTGCTCAAGGAGTTCATCCGCCGCCGCGACATTGGCGCTGCCTTTGACGTGCTCGGCAACGACGAGGACCTGGTCGCCGCGTTCGCGTGGCGCGTGTCCTACCTGACCTTTGAGGCGCTCAAGCACCGCGACGAGGAGAAGCAGTCGTGGAACAGCCTGCTGATTGACTTCTGGCGCCTGTCGACTGCCTTTGCTCAGTACCAGGTCGTCAAGAACTTCTACGAGGCGCTGCAGCAGCCGGAGACCAAGTCGGCCGTCGACGCGACGACTCAGGACGTGATGCACAAGCTGTTCCAGCTCTTTGCTCTCTACCACCTGTCAAACCAGGGCTCCGAGTTCTTCACCAGCGCTGCCACCACGGTGCGCCAGATCCAGCTGGCCACGACCAAGCGCACGCTGGCGCTGCTCGACGACGTGCGCCCGCACACCATCCGCCTCGTCGACGCGTGGAAGTTCCCCGATTGGCAGCTCGACAGCTCTCTGGGCCGCTACGACGGCAAGGTCTACGAGGATCTGTTCCACCGTGCGTCCGAGGTCAACCCGCTGAACGATGTTGTCTTCGACCCCTACCCGAACTCGGATGTCCTATTCCGCACGGAGCCCAAGGCTAAGCTGTAAGCTGAGAGCTGCACTGGCATTAATCTTAGAGATTTAGATTTCCAAAACTTTTCTTTGTTTACTGTAACTTATATAACCACCGTTTAGTCTTTAGATAGATCATTATAAACCAGTTTGTTAATATCTAATACCTGAAAACACCAACATTTTGTGAGAAGTATTGAAGTTCAGGATATGTGTTAGTGAAAGTGAAAGAAGTTTGAGAAAGTTACGAAAAATTACAACGAAAAATTACAACGAAAATTCAATAGAAAATAAAAGGGGGTTTTCTTTTTTAAAGATACAAATCCTACCGCTCGTACTGTGAGACGACTATCACCACACACAAAACAAAACGAGATATCGTGCCGGCCATGTCATTGGAAATTGTCATAAAATGGTAAAATAAAAACAACAGAAGATGGGAGACATGAAGCAAAAAATGCAATAAAAATATACAGCTGAAATAGAACAGACATCCAAGACATAAACTGATGCTACCACCAAGACACGCCTATGCAACAATGGCAATGCCCATCGACTTGGCCTGGTAGATAATTGACCGACACAGGCTCTCCAGAGTCAGGCCAGACAGCCGGTGCTCGCTCTGCTTGATCTTGGCGATCTCGTACACGTGTTTCAGGCTGACCGTGCCGACCGTCTCGTGGCCCGGCTTCTGTGCTCCACGCCGCTTGCCGCCCTTGCTCTCGGGCACCTCAGCCGTGTTCAGTAGAAGCCACGACGTCTGCGGTGTGCGCACGTCAAAGTAGAATGAGCGGTCAGGGCGGACGATGACGCGCACTGGTAATGGCGTCTCGGGGTTGATGTGTGCTGTGCGAGCGTTGAATTCCTGGAGAGTTAGTTGGTGATCATTCGAGGTGAGAGACTAAAAAAACACACCTTGCAAAAGTCCATAGACTTGATACCCTTGCTACCAAGGGCCGGACCGACTGGGGGACTGGGCGAGGCCTTGCCGGCACCGACAATCAGCTTGACCATTTGGTCGACAGCGCCTGCTGAGCGCTTTGCCATGATGAATGTGTTGTATCGTGTGTGTTTTGAAAGCGAAAGATTCGTGTAGAGATTTGGGATGTGTGTATCTCTCTATATTTCTGCCGTAGCGTTGCCGTTTGCGCCGCCGATGAATGTCGTGAGACCGCGAGACACCGAAAAAAAGCTTCATCCATTGGCAGGCCCCATGGCGTTGCTTATCGCCGATAAGAGTGTGAGCAGTCACGTGTAAATTCGGCACGCTTCCGTTATGGTTTGGTGGAGCCGAGCCTGCCTTCAGGCCTACCCAATTTTTGCAGGGCACATGCGCATCTGCCGGAAGCAATGGGTGTCTCGCTTGCCCCATTACTAGTGGAAGATTATGTAACTGCAGTACAGTCATGGCCCCTCCTTCCCCTTTCGCAGGCTTCAGAGGGGCAGCATAGCTTTAGAGCAGGATGATCTTGGTGTCTTTGTAATGAAGGCAAAAAGAAAGAAGACGAGACAAAATAAGACATTTTGAAAAGCAGAGCTTGACGTTTGCAAAAGGCGCTGAAATGCACTGAAGAATATGCAATTCCAGCGGCTTATCAATAATTGTAGCACTGTCAGCGTAGACGCAGCTGCTCACTGTGTGACGTTTGCTATTTCCCTGCCAGGCGCCAGTCCAGGTCGCCCCTTCCGCTCTCGTGCTTTTATTGTGGAGCGCAACCACCGCTATATCCGTCCCATCTCAGAGGAAACGGAAAGACCAGAGGCAAACAACAGTTACGGAATGGGCAGGCACGACCCAGCAGAGCAGCAAGGTCCAGATGGGAAAGCACACCACTTGTCGTCCCTTTTTCCTCTTGTCGTCGCCAGAATCATCTTACTCTCTGGCGGTGAAGCTACGTTTTTTTACACCATTAAACTCTTTTTAACTCTAATTTCCCGGCCTTACCTCCCTAACTCATATTTACGGAACACTGCTCTTTGCCGTTGCTTATTGTCAGCCTCAACTGCTACTACCACCACTACTGACCCAACTGCCCAACTAAGAAAGGACCCAGGGCGGAGACCTTCTTTCCTCTTTTGTTTCTGCTCTACCCGTCTACGCTTGCTCTTGTTTTCCTTACTCTTCCCTCCCTCCTACTCCCTCATTTCTCTTCTACTCTTCCAACATTCTGCCTGTTCTCGACGACCTCCCACGATCCTCTACGAATCTCTGCGACTTAACACGCCCTAGACATCTCTGCCCGACCCGTCTACATCTTACCACACCCGACTGCCCACCATGTTTAACTGGGCCAAGCAAACGTGCGCCCAACCGAGACCCTCCTGTTGGGACATAACCCCCTCCTAGACCTCACTTTCTAACAGCTTAGACTTGCCAATGTGGCTGGCACCCAGGAGCCCGAGTACGGCCCGACCGCCATCCGTTCTGTCGCCGAGCAGGCCAAGGAGGTGCCCTACACCGAGATTACTTCTGCCGACCTCAAGTGGACGGCCCTCGACTCGACCTGTGTCGAGACCCAGGTCTTCTACCTTACGTCCGAGACCGGCCCCACTGCCTTTGTACAGGTCATCTACAACAACGTCGCGTATGTTTACTGTGTTGGACACTGCTGGATCCAAAAGCATAGACTGAAAGTACTTTGCTAACTGTTTAGTGGCATTCGCACGACCTGCCAGTTCAACACCAAGATTTTCTACATCCAGGACGCAAAGAAGGAGACCCTCTGGAGCTCAACCACCCTCAAGGACCACGAGTTCAGCGAGGACATGCAGTCGTTCTATGCCTCTGACTGCGCCGTCGAGTTGTCCGAGGACGGCACCCACTACACCATCAAGTCGCACACTGACGACCGCGCCGTCGTCAACCTGACTGTCACCCGCACGTGCCCCGGCTTCCAGATCGGCAAGGACGGCCGCACTCTGTTCGGCACCGACCTGGAGAATCCCTGGGGCTCTATGCGCCACGTCTTCTGGCCTCGCTGTGTCGCCTCCGGCACCATCACCACCAAGGAGGACGGCCCCATTGACTTTACCGGCAGCCACGCCCAGTTCATCCATGCGCTCCAGGGCATGAAGCCTCACCACCTGGCTTCGCGCTGGAACTTTGCCAACTTCCAGGGCAAGGACTACTCTGCCGTGCTTATGCAGTTCACCACCCCGCCCTCGTACGGCTCGACCGTTGTCACTGTCGGCAGTATCGTTAAGGATGGCGAGATTATCATTGCCGGCCCCGGTGCCGCGGCCACCCACGTTGCCACCAAGGAGGATGGCGAGAACGCGTGGCCCGAGCCGACACAGGTCAAGTACACGTGGACGGGCACTGCCAAGGACGGCACCAAGGTCGAGGCCGTGCTGGAGGGCGGTCTCGAGGAGCGCCTGGACCGGATAGACGTCATGGCCGAGGTTCCTGGCTTCGTCAAGAAGATTGCTGGCAGCGTCGCGGGCACCAAGCCCTTCATCTACCAGTACTTCCCGCGGCAGTCAAAATTGTCGCTGAAGATCAAGCAGGGCGATGCTCCCGAGGTATCGGAGTCCGGCCTGCTGTTTGCTGAGGCCACTTTCATCTCGTAGGCTCTCGTAGGCACAGCTTTATTTGCGAGTCACTCCATCATCTCTGCTACATTTGCTACATTGCTACACTTGGCACCTTTTGACACTACACATTTGCACTTTTCTATTCCCTTTGGTTTGTAACGTCACTTAATAATTACCCCCCCACACCGCACTAATAATACCTGTAATAATTCAAATTCTCTGTTAAAGTGTTCGATCTCTGTTGATGTCTGTGACTTTTCTTATTCATTTTGAACGGTATATATGACGGATCTGCGAGGCATTTTGCCTTTTGCTTCTTATGTTTATTTTGCAGCCAACCAGTAGAGAGTGAAGCCAGCCGATACCGCAAGTTGGCATATAGAATAACGCTGGCTCACTATATAAAGAGCTGCTTGTGACACTTTCACATGCTACTGTGTAGCATCCATTACCGTTGCATGTTACACAAGGTTCAAATCTTATCTGTTTGATGCATATTGGCACCGGCTGACACTTGGCACGTCACAGTATGCATAATCAAAAGTACGCGGCATAGGCAAATACACGTGGTGGCTTGAGTCAACCGACTTTAGTCAAGCATTAGAGACAGGCATCCAACGACGAACTGCAAACTGTTCAATTCAAAGTGACTTGGTGCAAGTTAAGCACATTTAATTCAAATTTGAAGAATTTAAATTTAACGATAGAGAATGTGTAATATGGGGTATCTGAGGTATTAAATATAGGGAAATGGTAGAGAAGACTACCTTTCCAAAGAGACAAAAAGAAAGAACTCAAGAGTAAGAGAGGTAATTATCGGGAGTGATGACAAAATAGAGATGTAGACGTCTCGATCGTCGTTATCGCATACGCGACATGTGTAGTATAGATAGCTGTTTTGGGGTATGATGTTTGGGGTATAATTATGTGTTTTGTTCCGTTTTCCGTTTTCCGTTTTCCATTTGATATATCATTTTTTCTGTGTTTCGTAGTTTTTGAGTTGATTGTGTAATGCGAACAAAAAACAAAAGAGCTGGCAGCCTCTAGTTCGAGGCAAGGAGCTTCTCCAGAGCCTTGTTGGAGATCTGCTCCATCGTCTTGAAAGGACCGTTGAACATGTCCCAAAGAACGACAGTGGAGTTGGCGTGGTCGGGTGCAAATGTGAGCTGAGCATCCTTGCCGCAACGCTCGCGAGTCACACGGAGTGCCTCTTGGAGCAGATCACCTCCAATACCGCGGCGGCGGTAGCGAAGACGGGTGGTCCAACCGCGAATGGAGCCATTGCCGCCCTTGAGGCTGGCGGTGGCGCGGGTCTTGCGAGTTGCGACAGCGGCTGAAGATTCGGCGGTAGAAGAGCTGGGGCCCTGGAGGCGAAGCACAAGAGCACCGATCATGTCGTCGCCGTAGCGGGCGCCAATAATCGTGTCCTGCTCGGGCTCAACCTCGCCCTCCTCGACCTTGGGCGTGAGCCACTCCCAGTCGATTCTCTCGGCCGCAAAGATGTAAGGTGAGCTGAAGTAGCGAATGGCAGCCAGGTAACTCATGACGACACCGGACATGACAGTCAGCATGATACCGAGATCGTGGCGCTGGACGTAATTGTAGGCAATTCCCACACCAGCGGCGAGGCCAGCAAGGCTGAGAGGGTGGAAGACAAGGCTGCGCGAAGCAGTCTGGCGCTGCTGGGCGATGCTGTCGGCCAGGAGCTTAAGTGCATCGACCTTGTCAGCATGCTCCGTGAGCACACCAAGAGTCAATGGGGGAATATCGTCGAGGGCCGCATCGGCGCCCTTGTCGGCATTCTTGGCCGTAACAGCAGCGGCGTTCTTGGAGGCTTTCTTGGCGCCCTTGTGGGTGGCGACGGGACCCAAGACCGGGGTATTGAGGTTGGAGGACATTTCCGAATGGGGGAGGACAAGATTGGCCCGAAGAAAAGAGAAGAATGCTGATCAAAGTTAGGGTTTAAGTCAAAGCCAAGATTGGTGAAGTAGAAGTTCAAAGGGAACAGGAAGGACAGAAAGAAAAAGGCAGGAATCAAGAGGAGAGCAAAGCCTTTTTATTGCAGACAAGCTCGGTCGTGGAAAGCTCCAAGTTGGTGACCGACACCAATGGGAGACAATAAAGAGTGCGGGTAACAAAACGTGGTGATGAACACGACGGGAAGCGCAGTCCAGATCCAGTGAGATCCAGCTTCAGCGGAGCAAATTGACGTAAGAAGAGAGGACACGCGACAGAAACAAAGAGAACGACACGGAAAAGGGAATAAAATGGATATGTTCGAGAAGAAATCAGGAACAAATAAGAAGAAATAAGGAGAGAAAAAAGCCTTTCTATGCCTTACCTGCACTTGTCTTAAAGACTGGTACCGCGTTTATTCTGTCGACCAGCGTATTGGGATGGCAGGCCGACAGGTCGACCTCCATGATGGCTGCCATGTGGTGTGGCGCGTCCATCTCATTGGACAATGAGCTAGAGCTCAGGTGGTAAAGGCGAAAAAGAATAAAGAAGAAAAAACGCAAGTGAGCGGGAGAAGAAAGAGAGACCCAGAAAACCAGCTGGGTGTCCACTATCTATATTGCTTTTAACCCGTGTAGTTGTCTGTTGTTAAGGAATAAGGAATAAGGAGTCGAGGTTGGATTGATATAAACGACCTTTTCCTATTCTGATTTGCTCAATATCGGTGTGGAAGATTGATGGTAGTCTATCGTCTATCGTTTTATTGTTTGCGCTTGATTCGGCTGCTAATGTTGGTAACAATATTCCTGTTCCCTCAGCAGGCCAACAATGTCGAAGCGTCTGGGCGTTTGGTGTCGGGGCTAGATGGGCGTGGGCTAGATCGGACCTTTGGGTGTTAAATGGTCAGCTGGGGCTTCAGTCCTTTGGACGGCAGGGCGAGATCGTGAAAGGCCGTGTGATGAGGGGTGTCGACTTGAGATTGCGTAAGAGCTTGACTTAAGTGCTGAAGGGATGCCGAACAAAGTGTAGAGGTGGTCGCGTGGGCAACGCCTGGCGGCTGGAGCTTGTTTGAAGAAGAGGAGAAAGGGATGGGGCTAGTTGAGCACCGACTGCATCGTCTATGGACTGTGGGGAGTGATGAAGAAGAGCAGAGCGAAGCGAGGGATGAAGGAGTGAAGAAGATAGAAGAATGAAGAGAAGAGGGCGAAAATGAAGCAAAAGTTGGTGATGAGGGTGAGGTTGAAGATGTTGAGGATGGGGATATGGGAGGGGAGGCAATAAAGAGGGCAGGAGCAAGATATATGTCAAGTGATCGAGGAAGGAGCAAGGCAAGATACAGATGTGTACGAAATGCTGTATGAAGAGCGAGTATTAAGGAATTAAGGAATTAAAAGAATAAAACACACAAACGGAAATAGGAAGGTATCCAGTCGATTGGGACTGGGAAGGACTGCAGATGGAAGGCGCGATGGGCAAAGTGATAAAGATTTGATTTGATGGTGGGAAGCCGGAGAGCAGGTTGGGCGTGCTGGATGGAATATTGGGTATGGAAGGAACGACCACACCTCTTTCCTATTTATTGAACTGGATGTAGTGTCTGCCAAGATAGCTCGGTGACAGTCGGATGCGACTTGCGAGACTGTGGTTCGCTCTTGCCGTAAAGGTGGGATAGTACACAAGTGTTCTTTCTGCAAAAGTGCAGAATAGAAGATATATGGCCGCGTACAAAGTAGAGAGTATGCCCACTCTGCAGTTCTGATCTTCGACGACACGGGATGCGATGCAGCAGCGTATTAGGCCGAAGAAGAGGGTGGAAGGGGTCGAGAAGCAAAAGAACGGCCGACAGAACTGGGGGCTTAGGAGACACGAGATATATCAAGAGACAACGGGATATAAGAAGTGCATAAGAGTGACAGATTAAGCCCGAGAAAAGCTCGAGTTGGTTCACAACCGAGGGTAGCAATCAAGAATTTAAGCACAGTAAATTGAAGAAGATAGAGCTATGAAAAGAAACATCAAATAGATAAATGAGAATAGACCGGGATGCTGGCTCTGACGAAAACAAAAGACTGAGCCAGGACGTGGAAAAAGAAGTGAAAAAGACGTTGCAAAAGATGAGAGATGCCATCTCAATTACGCCGCAACAACGCCAACACGCGAGAACCACGCTCCAAGCAGGGGTCCCTGTATCCTTCTACCTTTAGCTTTTGCCCTTTACCTCTCTTACAGAGTAGCGTCAGGTTGAGTACGGAGCAAGTTGCGTAAGCGGCCCCTCCTGGAAGCACACGACATAACGGTGTGCTGATTTGCTACTGCTATGTACTTGGTTGGGTCTTGGTGATACCAGGAGGGTTGGGTGGAGCGAAGCGTGGCGTGGATTGTCGATGCCATGATGAACGCCGCAAATCACTACTGAATGGGTAGAGAAAATCAATAAACTAGAAGGCAGAAGAAGGGTGGAAGTGAAGAGGTGGCCGGCCGGAAGGCGATATGCAGTATGCAGAGTGAAAATCACACAAAGTATTGAATAAAATTGCTCCTCTGTACATATTGGATATATTGGATAAAACTCAAATCGAAAGACGAGCAGCATGCAAGCGCCAATGCACAAACCCCCAACCTCAAAAAAGTCTGACAGTCCAATAGCGTACGGCGCGAGTCAAGACTAACAGCGAATGCGGTAGACTAGCATGCGCGGCGTGGTCTGGTCTGGTCTGGTCTTCTTTGGTTTGGGAGGTAGCGTCGTGCTGATGCAGTTGCATCACATATTAGACCCAGCAGAGAGGCAAGTGAATATCTGCAGAAGTTAAGGCTTTCAGTAACCTCCTCAGCGATACATTGCCACTACGACAGACCGAGTGGGGGACAGCCCCTACTTGCATTGTACAAAGTATTATTCTGCACGAGCAGACGCAGGAGACGCAGACATAAATAATAAACAATCATATTGAGCGTGTTGTCTAGGAGGGGAAATGCAAGACAACCGGGCAAAAAGGTGACGGGTGAGGAGCGATGCAACTGAGACACCATCTATATTTACACCACGCAGAAACTGCTGAGCAAGTATCTTGCTGTCTCCTGTTTTTCTGCGGCGTGATGTGCCGTGTGTCTGTTGGTTTTGATCCTGCACCATCTGAGACCGAGACGGGCACACACCATTTCATCGTGGTGAGATAGGAAGAGTGCATGGGCCAAGCGGGTCAGTCGAGTCAAGGTCTCACCTTGCGTGATTAGTTTTTTCTTTTCTTCTCTTTCTTCTTTTATTATTGTCTCTGTATCAAGTCAGTTGCGACGACTATCTCCAAGATATCCGGAAGAGACGTGCTCCGTTCTAGTGTAGATAATACAACACACACGGCCAGCTGGAGACTTGCTCGTTTCTTTTTTCTACATCCTTATTTCACCATTCAGTTGCTCTCTTTTTCTACTTGACAGTGGCTATTAGGCTCGGTCGCGTTGCCAGAATTGTCACTGCCAAATTAGCCTTCTCCTCAACGGTCAGTGTCACTGCGCACTGTTGTTGGTCTCCAGTTGTTCAGGATTCACCTTGGCCACAGACATGCTGGACAATGTGACATGTTGTGAGCACGGAGCCTGGAGCACGGAGATATAATACTTCGTACAGACTTTGTACTGAGTAGACGGATGCAGGATTGAAGGGTCAGCATGGATCCCAAGTTTACTCCGAACAAGAGGTGAGGCCTAAAGAGGATACGACTGGGAGAGAAGAGGAGAACAGTGGCATCAATACCGGCTGTATCTGCATATAGTGAGTATTCGCATAACCTGCATACATCGTAGTATGCTCCATTTACAAGTCTTCTGCATATCTGCTGCATATCGACATATCCACGATACTTACCCAGATCGTACTCGTACAGATGCACGCCGACAAACCGGGACCTGCGCTCTGACACCGCCTTGGTCAACGGTGTCTCACGCTCACCGCCGGCAGAGGGCGTCCGAATGTCTGTTGGAGCAGCTCTTTGTCTCTCGGCCCGTACTCTTATATCTCCCTGCCCTCATGAGCATGTTCTCAAGACACGTAGAGTAGTAGACACGCATCAACACATTCAAACGCCGGTAGATTGGATTGGCCGCTTTGCCGAGCAAGTGGTAGCAATAATCATATTGAAATGCAATCACAAGCAATCAAAAAGTAATAAAAACAATCAAAAACCTTAGTCGGGGGCCTTAATTTAGGAAAATAATAAGATGAGGTTCAGCAATAGCGTGTGATTTCTCCGTTTTTCCGATAAGCGCCGCGCGCCTTTATTGTGCAGCTCACGATATGAAGGGGCTTCACAAAATTATATGCACAAACGTTATGCACATCGCTTAATTATGTCATCATTCACTTACACGCATCTCACGTGCGCAGCCGATAAGCTTATCCCACACCACACCATCGGAGTCAGCCATCGCCTATTTGCGTGAGTCCTACATAGTTCTCCGATAGTCCTCCCATGGTAGTCCTTCGTGCCAGTTCTTCATCGCCGAGCCACTGCATTTCAGCTGCCTCTGCAACGAAAATCGCATCGGATTACAGCCCCTTTTGTACGAATCACTGACGTGCTGTTGTGGCTGGTCATCAAATCTAGTGAGCCTTAGAGTATGTTATGCGCTGTGATTGGCTACATTGTCAAGGCAGAATTCTAGGCGACGGCAGGACTCTCTGCCCCCCTGGCTGGCTCTTGCCCTTTCTGTTCTCAACTGTTTTCCACTTCCCCTCCCTATTCTACTCGATTTAGCTCTCTCAACGATTTTCTGCCGCACTATTGGCGTAAGACACTGCATCTGCCGAGCGGTGAGGCACCCAATCTTGACCGAGAGTCCGTTAAAATATCTGCATTTTTTACTTCAAAACATAGCGATTTCAATGAGTGAAGATAAAATTTGCAGCTCTTTCGAAAGCTTCATTCCTGACTTCCCCTCGTTCTTTCCTTTCTAGGCTTGTGAACCAACTGTAAACCATTCCCAACGCTCTTTCCTCGCCAACTCTAGCCATTAAAACCCATCGGACTGCCCCGCTTTTCGAGAAATCCGGTCTATCCTCACAATTTCATGACCCACTACTCAAAAGTCCTACGAGATTCTGACTCTTTTTTATATTATTTTAGAATTTAATTTAATTCTCCTACTGGGGAAAACGTCGGTTCCCCCCTGTCCACCACTGTGAGGCCTGTCGTGGCAGTTCGTCGTGAGGCTCGTCGCAGAACAATCGCATCTCGTCAGTCCAGTCAGTCCACGCAGGGCGCCGCCTTTTCTCTCTTTTCCCCAGCTTCTCCATAACTTTGTTTGCCGTCTACTGCTCAGTGTCTCGATATCTCGCTCCGGCCAGTCATAGTCAGACAAAAGGACTGGGAAGGAACCACCAAACAACTCCCAACGCTCTTTCCTCATTTCGATCCTGCCTCTTCTGTGCCCCCGACCTTCGGCATCGACCGCACTTTCCCCAATCACCGCCCACCTGCAGCCTACATCTGCATTTTTTGTATCATCACCATCGACCTTATTCTACCATCATCATTCTCGAAATATACCACCAGAGTCAAACCACCCTAACCCGCTGTACTGTGCTTGTTGCTTCCGCACTATCGCCTCCCGCAACACTGACGGCGCCGTTCCGATACCTGTCACCTATTTTAGCCGCCGTACTTTGAACGACACCGGACACTCCCGCTGGTTCCGCGGCCGTCTTTCAAGATGTCGACCGTGATGGAACCCAAGAAGTTCGCCTTCTTCATGAAGGACGACTCACGCTCATTTATCAGCCGCGATCCGTACCGTCTCTCGCGCTCAAACTCCCCGGCTCGTTTCGGTCCCCGCCGGGCCACCAACTCCACTGCCCGGCCCCTCGCTTCCAACGACATCTCTTGCGTGTAGGTCATCTCGGACTTGGTTGATGTGTATCTGGCATGTGTAACGTGCAAATGCTAACTGCCAAGAACTCTAAACTCCTCAACTGAGGACTGTGCCACACAGCGCTTCATCCTATGGGCCGCCGTCCGCCGCAATGCCTGCGTACGAATGAATGCAGAGAAGCGCCTAGAGTGCCCTCTGCTGCGATGCCAACAGCGTTTCCCGGACCACGAGTCCATGCTGCGGCATCTCATCGGCTGCGACATGCTTCCGGACTGTGAATACTGGTGCTATGACCACGACCGCGTCGAGCGCTTCGACGACACCCGCTGCAAAAAGTGCATCGGCCACCCCTCGAAGCGTCGCAAGATGCTCAGCTTGGCCAAGAGCTTCTTCGCATCTCTCGGTCACAACAAGGGCAAGGCTATCGTCGACCAGTCATCGTCATCCTTTTCAGCCGTCCCTGCATCCAACGACTTTTCAGCTGCCCGTGTGTCTAGTGAGCATCAATGGGCATCGGACTACATGTCCCCCGCGTCGCACAGTGTCTCGGACTTGGGCAGTGATTGCCCCAGCCGAAGTGCAAGCAATGGAAGCAGCAACAGTGGCAACACCCGCTATAACAGCACTAGGAGCACAGCTAGCAACCGGTCTGTTGCAAGCGAAGCCACAAACTACACAAGCCGCAGCAACAGTTACCGCCGCGGCGCCGATGTCCTGGACGTCTCCGCACGCTCATCAATGTCGGCATCACCAGCCAACAATACCTCTTTCCCTCCACCACCAAGGTACGAGGATATTGGCAGTGCCTTGAGCCCTTCAGAACTTCACGCGAACGGCCTAGTTGCCGAGCTTGAGGCTCCCATTATCGCAGCACCCATGGGCATGCCGCAGCGTGCCCCCAGCTCTGCATCTACCGCTCCTTCTTATATGTCTTCCGCGTCCCAACAGCAGCGCCCCTTCACTGTCGTTCCGGACATTACCGATATTAATGCTTTTCTTGGAGACATTACCGCCGCCGCCCCGACATTCAACAATGCCACCTACACCGCTCCTGAGCTGTCTCTTACACCAGCGCCTCCGGCGTGCCCTACCCCCCCCTCAGCCACACTCAACACCATCTCGACTGTTGATGGATCACTCACTGTTGATCCTGCCGAGCTGCGCCTGTCCGAGCTGGACAGCCCTATCACCTGGGACCAGTCTGTGCAGACTACCATGCCTGGTTCTGCGAACGATGCATCCCTTCAGCCGTTCGCAGATGCGGACTATTTGATGGCTGATGTCACCGGATCTCTTCAGTACAAGGCTTCTGTCCGCTCAACAACGAGCACCAACACTACTACCAGCAATGTCAGCGATCTCAGCATGATGAGCGATGGCAGCGACAACAGCTTTCTGAGCAACGCCACATCCATCGTCTCACCCATCACTGAAAACGCAAACCCGTGGCCGACTGCCGACGAGGAGAAGCTGCAATTGCAGATTGCCGCCTTCGAGAACGTCTTGAGCAACGACTGGGTTATCCCCGATAATACCATGGCTCAAACCACCTGCGATCCTCTGGCTGTTCCCTTAATCGCTGAGATGCCCGACATGTCGACGTTCTCTAGCTTCAACGACATGGGCATGGATATGGATATCTCTCTGCTGAACCCCAACTTCATGATGGCCCCGATGACGCCAATCGCTCCCGCATCCCAAATGCTGGATGTGTCTGCCAACCTCACTGCCGCCCCTATTGCCACTATTGCACCCATCACCCCCATTGCAGCTACCCCGGTCCTCCCCAACTTTGCCGATTCTACCAATGACGTCTCTGCTCATGATGACAACGAATCCTTCCAGGACCTGGCTTCCGCTGCCCAGGATCTGCTGGCAACCCATGTCATGACATCGTTTGCTAAGCTGGCTAGAATTGACTCCTCGAACTCTCTCGCTTTTTCGTTCCAGAATGCCTCAATGCGCAAGATCATGGATACTGGTGTCGACTCTCTGCAAAAGGCCCTGGCCACCGGTACCGAAGTCATGCCAGCCTTTGAAACTTTGTGCTTCCTCCACCTGGTCTACTCCTTCTCGCTCGGTGTTTACAAGACGGAGGCTCCCTTCAAGTCTTACGCTCTCTTCTACCAGTCTCTTGAATACGCCCGCAACTTTAAGTCTCACCACGACCGCGACAACTACCTCGAGATCGTGTCGCTCATCTGGCAGCCCGCTGGCATGACTGCCTATGACCTCTCTGAGACTCTCCGCCAGTGCCGCAACAACACGTCCAGTGCTCCCCTGTTCCAGTCCTCGCTTGCCGCAAATAGCGTTGTTGCCGGTATTATCAAGGCCTTCCTGGACAACCTCGAAATGGCTGCTGTCCTCGACCCTGAAGCTTCGTCGTTTGCCTCCACATCTGCTACATCTGAGACTATCAAGGGATCAAGTCTGCTTGCCATGCACTTTGGTGGCTATAAGAACATTGCTATTTGCGCCTCTCTTCCCGAGCAGGAGCGCAACATTCTGGACACCATGCTGCTGGGCTTCCCCGACTTCCCCGAGTTCTCCAATGCGCCTGGCCTGAAGTTGCGCCTGGAGACGATTCGTCACCAAATGGCCAATCCTGCTACGCCCTCCAACGTCAGATGGCTCGAGATCAACCTGCTCCAGGCCGGCAAGGCTAGCCTGGGTCCGTCTGCCGCATACTATGAAAAATATGTGCCTCTGGTCACTCTTCTCTGCGATTCCGTCTACATGGTCAACAAGGATTACATTCCGTCGCGTGCTGTCTTTTATGATGCTGCCTGCTCTCTTCTGCGCATCAATCTCATCTGCTGCAAGACTGCTCACCAGAACCTGGACATTGAGCCCGCCTCCCCCATTCCTGCCGTCGACTCGTCTCTCTTCGCCGGCGATCTACTGTCTGGTGCCGACTTTTCCTTTTTTGCCGATAAGCTCGACATGCCGCTGGCTGAGGCTATGGCCGCCAGCTTTTCGTCTTCGTCGTCGCCCGTGTCTATGAACTCGTCGGCAACGGCCGAGGCTACACCTGCAAGCTCCAAGGACTCGGCGCACTCGTCGCCGCAGTCATCGTCCGATGATGTGGAGTTGACCCAGAACAAGGTCGAGGCCGAGGCCCCTGACTGCTGCGAGCTTTGCGGCTACCGGCCCAAGGGAGACCCCAAGTGGTTCCGCGGCTCGATGCTCAAGCACCGGCAGACCAAGCACTCCGAGGAGGTGATCATCTACAAGTGCAACTTCCCCGGCTGCAATAGCCAGTACCGCAACCGGCCCGACAACCTGAAGCAGCACCAGGTCGAGAAGAACCACTTTGTCGGCGACGAGGCCACGGCCAAGAAGCCCCGCAAGCCCAAGACCAAGCGCTCTGCTACCGGCGAGATCATCGCCACTGTTGCAAAGAAGCAGAAGACCACTGAGAAGTAAATGGCCGCCATTGTCTTTTTACTTTTTTCTTTTATCTATCTACGCCTAATGCCTCCCCGGTACACGACTTCTTTTCTTTTCCCTCCCCTATTCTCCCCCTCAGCTTCTACATTTCTTCTTCTTATCTTCTCCTTTATCTATCTTGATACCTTTTACCTCTACATTCCTTTTAGTAATTTTTCCTTTGGATTTTCGGCTTATTGTATGATACCACGCCATATTTGGGATTTCTGGTTTATCTGTTTTTATCTATCTGGGATCGTTCGGTATGCAAGCATACGACAGAACAGGCGTTTTAATGGAACCGACGAGTTCGGACGCCGACAAGTTTACACATCACAGCCGCCACGAGCGCTGTCTATTTACAGAATACTTTTTGTATACATTATTTAATTGAAAGCTCGTAAGAGCGTGTTACAACACAACCCATATTGCATACGTAGTGTAGTGACTTGTGTGAATCAAAATTCAAAGAGATGTACGACGCCCAATTTTTATCCTGTTTTTGAGAGGGGACTGATTATTGTCTTGGTGATACTAGCCACTATCCTGGGAACCCCACCATTTTCTTAGGCAGTCTTGGAGCTTAATTATAGTGGACTCCAACGGCTCCAAGACCGACCATAATGGCCTCGTGAATAAGACCATTCGCACCTTCCTAGAAGGTCTAGTGTCCTGTGATCGCCTCATTAAAGTCATAAACTCACAGCAACTTCTAATCACACTGGCCAATGTTGATTCATAGACAACCATAAACCCAAACACTCACACAGCTCACATCATGACCTCTTCTGCGTCTGCCTTCGACCTGCCGCACATCACTGTGCTCGGCTCGCTCAACATGGACCTCGTGTCCTATGTCTCGCACCACCCACAGCCTGGCGAGACCATGGCATCCAACGCCTTTGCCATCTCGCCCGGAGGAAAGGGTGCCAACCAGGCCGTCGCCTGTGCAAAGCTGTCGCGCAGCCGTGTGGCCGGCGACAAGTCCAAGGCGGACAACTCAACCGCCACTGCGCACGTGTCCATGGTCGGTGCCGTCGGCAACGACGCCAACGGAGCCGCACTGCGCGCCAACATGAGCAAGCAGGGTGTCGACGTCGACGGCGTACAGGTCCTCGACGATGCTGGAATCACGTCGGGTGTTGCCATCATTGTCGTCGACGAGCCCACCGGCCAGAACCGCATTATCCTGTCGCCGGGCGCCAACTATGCATTCTCATGGACCGAGGGCATCGACGGCGGCGGCCTGTTCTCGCCAAAGACACATCTTCTCATCCTGCAGCTGGAGATCCCTCTGGACCTGGTGCTGCGCGCCCTGCTCGAGGCCAAGAAGCTCGGCATCCCGGTGCTGCTCAATCCGGCGCCGGCGCCTGCCTCCGAGGAAGCACGGGTCAAGCTCGAAGCCGCATTCGCAGCCAACAAGGAGACAGGCGAGAAGGGAATTGCACACCTCGTGCTCAACGAGACGGAGACGGCAGCGCTGGTGCCCGGCCTGACGGTTTCCGACCTCGACATGAGCGCGGGCCTGTCGCGGGCGGCAAAGTACTTCTTGGACCTCGGCGTCGAGAACATTGTGATGACGCTGGGCGGGCGGGGTGTGTACTATGCAACATCTGCAACACTGACGCAGAGCAACGGCGAGGTGGGCGAGCTGGTGCCACCGGAAAAGGTGAAGCAGGTCGTGGACACGACGGGCGCGGGCGACACATTTGCAGGCCAGTATGCGCTGGAGGTCGTATATGCGTCGTCGCAGGGCAAGGCATTTGACTGCGCTGCGGCTGTGCGCAAGTCCAACCGGGCGTCTGCCATTACGGTGCAGCGCAAAGGAGCGCAAGACTCAATCCCATGGCTGGATGAGCTTGCATAGATATCATTTGACGAAAACAATACAGAACACATATGATTTTTGGATAATATCAAGACTGAGTGACATTATAGCGTGTACGCGTTAAATTGTATTTATGTGATAGTAAATTTCATGATATATAATGATGCAAATGGTAGAATCTAACAACGCTTTAAAACTGTGCAAATGATATAAGTGGTCGCTTTGATGATGGCCTAGGACGTAGCTTGGATAATAGGACTGGAGACGAGGGTGGAAGAGACAGATGCCTGCGGACCGGTGGCTGCTGGTGGTGCAACTGGGAAAGCCATTTTTGGCTTGGCAGTTGGTAGCTCAGAGGCAACTGCTGCACCCAAACCAATGCCCTTCTGCCGTCCCCGGATGATGGCACTGAGTGCCTGACCGACAGCATTAAGATCGCCGAGCATACCCACATGACCGCGGTCAGTACTGACATACCCACCACGTGCATAGTGATAGCCGGGAGGAAGCAGAGCTTCACGAGACAACACGACACCATCACCAGTCCGGAAAACAAGATCGTCATAGGCGGCGGTGGTTGCAATGGCCTCGCGGCTGCTGACACGTGCTGCGTAAACAGTCGGCGTTCCTTTGCCGTAGATAGCTGCGAGCGGCGGGTACACATTGGCGGCCGAGTGCTCGGGCCGGTGTGCCAGCTCGGCCCGGAACTTTTTTGTGTTTGCGAGTGTGCGCTCGAGGTACTCCAGGTAGCGAGCTTTCTCGGGGTCGATAACCTCTGTGCCGCTACCCAACGGGGAAAGGGGTGACGCGGGCTGAGGAGGAGACGTGGAACTGTCTTCAGCCTGCTTTGTTGCGCCTGTCACCTCGGATGTTGTAGAAATTGCCGGCGGAAGACTGGTGCTGTTGAGGCGACTGCGCAAGGGTAGGGAAGGAAGACTTCCCGATAGGTCTTCGAGTAAGGCGCGTCCGAAACTGGCTGTGCTACTGCGCTTGGTCGATAAGTCAGCGCCTCCCCAAGTGTCACCATCAGCAGCTGGCAGTCCTACACATGGCGAGATGCGATGTTTGATCCACTCGTTGACGTCGTAAAAATTGACCCGGTATTCTTCCCTCGGATCCTTGTTGTTGATGAAGCAGAATCCGTCTTCTGGAAGGAAAGCAAATGTGGTTCTGAGCGAGAAGTGCACTTGGGCCGTCAACACCTTTTCATTGAGAAGAACAGCGTCGCCGTTCCGCAGTGGCCCGAGAATGTTGATGCAACGTTGTGGTGTGCCGGCGAAGATAACACCAGAAAACAGCTCTGGCCGCTGGTTGACAGCATGGCGGGTGATCAGACCACCAAGGCTGTGAGAGATGACCACAGCACCGCGCTTTCCGCCAGGTGCATCTTTCTGGTTGGACGGCAACTTCTCTAGGAATTCAACAAGCTGCTTCGACAGCCTGTGGGGACTGAGGCGCCAATCATATCCATAGTCGTGAACCCGAAGCAGACCCTTGCGTGCGTTTTCACACTCACGCAGCTTTTTGAATAGCCGTCGAGAAATATCAACAGGGCCAATATGCTTCAGCATCCCTGATGGGAAAATATGATTAGGCATGTTTTCTTCATCCTCGTCGTCAAGGCCGACTTCCATATTAACTTTCCGGATGTTTAGGCCAACCTTGACAGGAACCCATAGTTGACGATGTGGTGGTTCGGCCGACCTTAGGATGGAGCCGCGGTAGCCACCAAGAATAACGATATCGCCTGTGAGTGACTCCAAGGCCGCATCTAGAGGTGACAGGGGCTCGCGAGAGACTGTTTGGGTACTGCCTTTTGTATCAGGGAAAAAGCCTTAGAAGTTAGTATCAAGCCACGAGTGCTAAACAATCTGCGCATGCACGTACTTGGAAGTTGTGGCATTTTAAAAGTCGGACGGTCAAAACTGTCCATTACCGCTTTAAACCGGGAGTTGACCTGCTCGTGGATATGGCCAAATTCTCCATCATCGCCATGAGAGGGAACACGCGAGAGGGTGTGATATAGCATGGAGTCGTCCGAGGTAGATCGGCGCAGAGCATATGACCGGCGCGAGGCGATGGATGGTGGACGATGCAACGGCGCACCATGTGCAGCCGTGGGGAAAGTCGCCGCATGAGCAGTCCGGGGTGCAGCTTGTACTGGTGATTGCCGTCGTGTATATGAACCAGGATCAGGTCCAGGGCTTGGGTATGCTTGTGATTGTGGTTGTGGTGATGACTGCTGTGGCTGCTCTTTCTGTGAAGCATGTGTGTAGCTACCACGTGTGGGTGAGCTCCGCGGCGAGCGCTGTTTGGAGTTTGAGTTGGCTGATGGTGATGTCGGAGACGTGGAGAAAAATCCCGTGCTGCTGCTGGTACCACTATTTGACGAGAAAAAAGACGTCGAGCTACGGTTGGAGAGGAACGAGCTGGCGCTGGGAAACGAAATTGAAGGCAATGCCTTGGATAGACGCTTGAGGGCGTCTGAACCGACTGATGACGATCTACCATGCCGTGTGCTTGACTGGAAGACAGACGACATGGCGCTTGGCCTTGAGGACTGAATTGCAGAAACAGGAGCTGGAGCCGCGGCCGGAGCATAGCTTGGCGCCGGAGTCGAATTCTGCAGTCGTGATGCAATCTGAGGCCTATACGCATCAAAAAAACCACCACTGTTTGGGCTATTTACCGCTTGGTCCATAGCCATAGCCTTTTCGATAGCAGGTGTTCTCGGCGATGACAGACGCGTGGCCATGGGGCTGATAGCAGGCTGAATGAACGACTGAGCGTCATCTTCGCCGCCATAAAAACTGCTGCCATCGTCGGCGAATGCGTCTGGGGTGGTATCCGAGGCCGACTCCGCAAGGTCATCTTCTGCCGCATTGTTGTCGGTTTGTGCACTTCCGTTCTGTGGGCTTTCGGAGGTTACGGGTCTTGGCAACATCAAATCGGCCGGGGTGCCAAGACTGGGCACGGCATCCTCGGTAATAAGAGCAGGGATTCCATTTCCAGGATCCTGGTTGCTGGGTCTGTTGTCTTGCATTTTCCCAGATGATCAGATACCAGGAATGACCATAGGTATATCGGAGCGGACGTATAGATGGTATGACGACCACAGTCGTGAGAAAAAGAATGAGGGGTGATGTCGAGGTGGTGGCAGATAGATAAGGGTTGTGCAAATTACTAAAGATGACGCATTTTGGTGGTTCGGACGACACGCGGCTAGAGTTGAAGAGCCTGTTAGCTAGCCGTGAGTATAGAAACAAAAATATGAGGTATGGAACAAGAAAAAGAAGGAAGAAGAAGAAATAAAAGTAGCCAAGAATAAGAAAAAGAAGCGATGAAGAATAATAAAACAAACAAAAATAAAAGGAATCAGTGGTGAAGAACTAGAGCCCGGGGCATCCGGTAGGCTGAGCTGCTGTTCCGCCTTGAGCAATCTATTTTGTGGCATGCAATCCGCCGTGGAGTCTTTGAAAAGCGAAATCAATCGCAATACGCAATACGAAAATAGTACAAAATCCAGACAGACAAGGGACTGCTCAAAGGCTGACAGGTAACAATGCAAACGAGCTAGGAGTAGCTAGCAGTTGGGTGTTGGCGGCAAGCTACCTGGTCACAATGGATCAGGCGGGCGGGTCCCAAGAAGACAAAGAAAGCGTTTATCATGAAAATCAGACAAACTCTGGCGGGTGTTGAGAAATCAAGACACAGAATTGACGTGAATTTGGGTTGGCTGAAAAGACAAGCAAATTGCAAGACTGGGTGCCGGGAGGGAAACGGAAAGACAAGCAGTGATTGCAAGCGGTCTAATTGCAAACGGAGCCGGGAATGCAGACGTAACGGAATCCTAGGAGAATGTGATTGCGCTTCCGTTGGATGTGAGAGGCTGATGGCGATGACAAGTGCTGATTGAGCTGTACTGGTAGTGCTGATGTAGCTGGAGAAAGGCAGATTGCGGCCCGATACGAATAAGAGGGTGTCGATACAAGCTTCTGTGTTTGGCGTCGGTGTCTGGGCAGTTTGGTGTCTTGTTCAGACTTCTTGGCCTTGATTGACTTTTTGCTTTCTTTTTGCTGTCAAGATCGTCGGGTCGTGTGTGTCGCTTTATTTGAGCGGGGAACAAAGGTGATCAGTGTGAAGACATCAGCCTGGGTCCGATCGAACGTGGAATACGAAATTCAAAAGCGAGATTCTGCTTCAGAGACCATGTCGAGAATGGGGTGAAGAGGGCAGAAGTGGAAGAATGGCGGTAGGTGACGATGTGATAAGACGGGAACATGCACTCTAAAATTGCATGTGCTTCTTCGCTGCTGCCTTGCCGTTTTTACACAGTCGCTCCTTCCATCTTTGCGTTTTTTTACGTTTTCCAGGCAGGTACTCTGTATGTATGTCTGGTCTTGTGTGCGCATGCGCATTGCTCTTCCCCCTTTCTATTCATGCACTCTCAAAGTATTGCTTAGACCAGAAGGAGCTGTCGACTCTACGTCTCTTACAGAAGCCGCGATGCAACCACTGGGCATTCATACGGACGTAACGAAGCATGCACTACTGCAGGCACGAAATGTCTTAATTTTTGGTGGTTCTGTTAGAGTTCTCAATTGGCTCCCGCCGACTGGCCAATACAGCACATCTGCGTTTTACCAGCTGACGTCATGGACTAATCGAGAAAGTACAATCATCCGTCTTCAGATGACAGGACGGACGATTACATAGGATGAATCATGCTTATATAATCACTGGTTTGCATGACTTTGCTGTTGCTATTGAATTGTCATTGGGCCGTGATCAGATGCAGATGGGGATAGATATTTGATTAACAGTATTGTACATGGCATATATGCAAATTGAGCAGAGGAATTTCAAGACACAGAAGAAGACACAAGCACAGATCGACACCTAGTTGCTATCCGGCAGAAGGCTGAACTTGCCGTCAATCTCCTCGACCTTCTTGATCGATTCCTGGTAGCCGGGCTCCTTCTCCAGACGCTCAATGTACTCAAAGGTCTTGGGGAACTCGGACGCCAGGTCGCCCAGCGCGGTGGCGCGCATCCGCGACGCAATCAGCGGGTAGCTCAGCAGGATATCGGCCGCCGTCAGGTGACTGCCACAGAGGTAGCCGGTGCCATCCTCAGGTGCCGGGGGCGTTGTCAGGAAGGTCTCAATCAGCTGCAGGTTTCTGCGCACATTGGGAAGGAGGAAGCCGGCGTTGATCTTGTTGGCAATGGCGGTTGAGATGGGCCGGATGTACCAGGGCACCTGGGGCGACTTGAGGTTGGAGGTAACAAGGAAGAAGACGAGGTAGGGCATCATAGTACCCTCGGCAAAGTGCATGAGGTACTTGTAGCGCAGGTAGGCTGCGGTCTCGCCGCCGAGCTGGTTCTCCTTGCCCTCCTGCCACTTCTTGGGCACGAGGTTGGTGTTGGCGCCATAGTGCTCGCACAGGTACTCGGTGATGAAGCCGCTCTCGGCGAGGACGATGGGCTCGGCGCCGGGGGTGGGCAGTTCGATAGTGACAACGGGCGACTTGCCGAGAGGGTGCACCTTTCTGAGCTCGGGGGGCGCAAAGGCAGTCTTGGCGCGGTGGTAGATCTCAAGCTGGTAGGGAACCTTGAGCTCGACTGTAGGTGTTAGTTACCAATGAAGTTGCGTGAGTGACACAATAACAGATAGTGTTAACTTACGCAGCAGCCAGAGCATGCGCTGCGCGCGCGAGGCGTTAAGCCTGCAGGGAATGCCGTCAGCACGGATTGACTTGAAGGATGCGCTTGGTGCGCTAAAGAAGTGCTGCTTACCAGTGGAGAGTGACCTTGGGCGACGACATTGTGATGATGGTTGATGATGGTTGCAATGCAGCAAGAATGTAGATAGAAGAAAGAGAACAAAAGGAACAAGAAACAACTTCCCCAGATACTCAACAACGACCAAGAGGACGTCTCCAGTTATATATATGTAATCATGTGCATATTCTACTTCTACCTGGTTGCTGTCCAGTCTCCCTTTCTTTGCCTCGCCTCGGCCCTGTACCTGCTTGCAGCAGCTTGCTAGTTACCTTCTGCAAGCTAAGACGGTCAGACTAGTTCACGTTCCCCGCTCGGACATCCTTTACTCCTATGGCAAACCACACTCCCCGACGAGGTTATGATCTCATGAACTGGTTATTTTTGGGATGCAATGCGACTGGCATGGCACGATGAAGTGTATGCGTTAGTTTTCGGAGACTTTTCCTGCCATTTTCTGCTTTTTTTGAAGTAACTCGGACGGATTTGGGAGTCAGTATGAATGCATTGATTTTGCTGCTGCATAGTGTTTGGTGTCTGTTCTGGCCAATCATATGATTCACTTTCTACAGACACCCCACAATTCCTTCCTCGATCTCCTTTGGCTGCCAATTACCGGTCAACACTCCGCATTGGGGCATGGCATTCTAGGCTTTGGCACTCTGCCATAGGGGTTTCTTCAGTGACAGATAGCAAATGGCTAGAACTAAATTGCAGAAGATAAAAAGACCTCCCCGTAAAGCCTAAGACCGAAGACGATCTTCCACACAGTAGCCCGATACTCTTCGGAACAGGTACTACCCGAATCAATGGAAAAAGTAAGACTCCAAGCTGCGCGGCATCGTTCTCGCGTTTCGCTTTGGTAACAAGGCCAATACATGTGGTTGTCTCATTTTGTGAGGATGCATTTTCTCCGCCTGCTCTACGTTTCCGTTGACTTTTCGTTTTAGCGCACGTGGTAGTCAACGCAGCCTCGCTTATGTTAATACTTTAATTGAGGAAGGAACGAATCGGAGACTTCTGTAGGCGAACGGCCAGGCTGACGACTTGAAAAAGGACTCACTTGTAATAGTGCTCTTACAGCCTTGCTCGCATTTTGTATCCGAAACAGGTTTACGGCATCTTCAAGTTTTCATATTCAAGGCTTCGAGATTCAGAAGATGAAATGAAAGCAATCTGTTGCTGGATATCATTAGACTGTGTTCTCGAGAGTTCAAATGGCCGAGGAGATGATAGATCCTAGGGTCGGTAGCTCTTGCCTTCGGAGATGGAATCACAAGCTCTGCTTACTTTTGAATTATTACCTAATGAGGCCAAGTCAACCATCAAACACCGGTAAAGCGAGCAAAACAAAGCAAGTAAAAACAGAATTCAATTGAGCAAATGCAAGGCACCTTTTCTCATTTCCATTTTATCGTCTCGATGCCGGCTGGTCACCGAGTATACTCCATATGTCGACTATGTCACCAAAACTCAATAATCGGTAGCTGGAAGAAGCTGATAACTGTAAGATAAAACCAAGTAAACAGTAAACAATAGCATTGCAAAACCCCCTGAATCTCAATATTCAGACCCTCAGAACCCTATACTTCAATGGACTAGTGCGCCATCTACTCAATGACGTAGCTCTCCGCTGACGACTTGATCTCGCTCGTAAACGCAACCTCCTCGCCCATCTCGGCAAGCTCGACAGATGTGACCTATTATATTAACAGTTGTTGGCAAATATCAATCGAGTAAGGGAACTTACATCAACAGACACAAATGGCGTCGACTTGGAGAAGCGAATCTGCATCGGGAAAAAGTCGTTCTCGTCGTCTGTCGCGGCGTCAAACTCAAAGGCACCAGTGGCGTTGCTCTCGTCCACAGTGCCGACGGCCCACTCCAGGCTGTCGCCGGCAACCTCGTAGTTCGAGTCGAAGCTCGACACTGTCGGCTCCACTGAGAACGGAATCGACACCGACACGTCGTCCAGCGCCTCGCCGCCCGTCAGCTCGTACTCCACTGTCAGAGTCGAGCTGCCTGCACCGTCCTTGTTCACCCACACCGTAAAGCTGATCGGCAGTGCCGATGTGTCGTCAGCCTTGGGCGTTGCACGCCACCGCAGCACGCCGACCGACTGGTTCACAGGGAAGCCCTTGGCCGCGTTGGTCATCTGAATAATCTTGCTCGAGTTGAACAGGTTGCGGTCCACGTTGGGGTGTGTCCGGAACTGGGCGCCGTGTGTAGGCTCGGCGTTGAGGTTGAGCTTGATCTTGGTCAGGCTGGGGTCTGTCACCCGCAGGTTCAGGTCACCACTGACAGCCAGAGAGTTGACAATGCCTTCTCTTGAGATGTTCGCGTTGATCGACTCCTTGACGATGATGTGAATGGCGTCGTGGTCCGACGTGGCTGATGGCCGGGTGGCAGCCTCAGCAACTGGTGCGGCAACAGGCGCCGGGGCAGCAGCAGGGATCTCGGCTTCGGCACCAAGCTCGCCGCGAACACGCTCAAACATGTCCGTGGTCTTGGACTTCTTGCCCAGCTGCATACCCTTGCCCTTGAGTGTCGTGGTTGGTCTATAACACGAGTCGTTAGCTACTATACCGACTAAACTCTCTGTGTTCCACCTGTCACAACGTACCTGGCCTTCTTTTTCTCGGCCTCGTAGGAATCGTAGGTCTCGGTCGATGTCTGGGCGGGAGGGGTGTAGGTCGGGTAGACGGGAGTGCGAGGGGGTGCGTTGCCCATGCCTCTCCGTGCAGTCTCCTTGCGCTGCATCTCCAGCTGCTTTGCCTTGCGCTTGCGCTCTTCGGTAGCCTCAAGCTCCTTGTTCTACAAGCGGAAGTGTTAGTATGTGCAAGACAACCAAGTTCGATGGCTCTGGATCCATCTTGGTAGGCGGTGTACGTACGCGAGCAATGATCTCCTGTATGCGCTCCTCGTGGCTCTCCATCTCCATAAAGGTCTTGATCTGCGACATGGTCAGGTTCTCGCGGTAGCCCTGTGTGACCAGCTCATCAAAGGCACTGAGCAGGTCAAAGGCGTTCTTGGTGATCTCGCGCTCGTCCAGCGACCGGCACATGCCCGTCACCACCTGCGCAAACAGGTGCAGCGAGTCGATATCCTGCAGAATGTTGGACTGGAGGTTGGTGATGAGAACCATGTAGAGCTCGTCGAGGGGCTGGTAGACAAAGCGGACATTGTCCTGCTCGACCGTCGTGTGCTGGGTACCGGAGTCGGCGAGCTTGGGTAGGGAGGCGAGGAGGGCTTCGACGCGGGACCGGGGCATCTCGCGGAACAGGCGCGAAAGCACGGCCTTGCCGCCACGGGTGCAGATAGATGCTGCGAGGACAACCTATAGATGGACAAGAAGAAACAAAGGTCAGCTACAGCTTCAATGGGTAGCTTAGGCCGGGATGGCATCGGCGATGGGAGCTCCGCCGAGGGAGGTGCAAGGTGTTTGGGGAGCTTGGGCGGCTAGGCCGGCAGCCGCGGTGCTGAAGCTATCGTACCATCTTGAAGCTTGACACTGGGTAAAGATGGGTGAGAGTTGTTAGATTCCGGGTAGTCGGAGATGATTGATGGGGGTGGACAGCGTGGTGGTCGATGCAGTCGGATTCGTGGTCGAAAGGTGAGGTCGCCAAAGCACCGCCAATTCGGTGCCCACCCCTCATAAGGGGCGACCCATTTTCACTTCTCATAGTTGTCCCCTTCGTGCCCGTGTCATTGGCCGTGCGCATACAGTGCATTAGTAATAGAACACTGTATTTGCACTGCTCATTTGGACTAGTACAAAACCGGCAAGAACCACACCCATCTGTTCGCGCCTTCCTCTTTTCCTTGCGTTGCCCAAAGATGAGACTCGCATTTGAGGCTGCGCTTTCCTTTTCTCTCACCCCATCCCACCTTCACCCAAAGCGTGACTTCACGGACGATATTGACTGCGAACCTTTCTCTCTTTAACACGCAGTGATTTGTGCCATTTAAATCGAACCCGACACGCCCGTTCGACTAGGCGTTTTACTACTATCAGCTTGTTCACTTTTGCCACCTCAACTGCCTGCTCCAAAGCAAACGCGTCCTTTTCTACCCGCCCAGTCCCAACACGCGAAAAACATCCTCAAAAACACATTAAAGACCAGCAGTCACTTGCATATTATTTACCATCGTCGATAGCTTCGAAGACGATAGTGCTTCAAGAAGAGTCTGCCTTTAGCACGTTTTCACCACCTCGACCTGCCAACAATGGCTGAGATCGTGGCCGACGTGGCCGTCGCACCCGTGGGTGAAGATGTCGATTTCTCGCTCGGCGAGACTCTGCCTGTCGCTACAATTAGTGCGGCCGACGAGTTCGATTTCGATCTAGGCGCAGGTGAGCCGCAGGCAATAGAACCAGCCGCAGCAACTACAACACCAGTGGCTGTGGAAGACGCCGCCGACAAATCCGCCGAGATATCGCTTGATATTGACGAGATTGGATACGATGAAGATGGCGAGCACGCCCAAGGAGTTGCCACGCCTCAGCTGGACCTGAGTGCTGCTGCAGATGACATTGCAACAGAAGCCGTTCAGAGTGTGGATGCGAACGTCGAGGCTGCAGAGGGTGCCGAAAATGCCGAAGAGGCAGCCGACCTACATGTCAGCGCAGATGATGAGCTCCAGCATGAGGCAGAGCAGGGCCAGTCTGGTGAGCTACACAACGACATTGACTTCAGCTTTGAGGACGCCGGCGATGATGCCGAGCACGTCGGTGGCGATGACGATGACCACGACGAAAGTATGGCATATGTGGGGCATGATAACGAGGAGCATGACCACGATGAGCACGGCGATGAAGACCACGACCATGAAGAACATGGTGAAGGAGAGCATGGCCACGAAGCGTATGATCATGATGGGCACAATGACGAGGCTAGCGAAGAGGAAGATGTAGGCATGAGCCACATGCATACCGAGGAGCATGGCCACGGCGATAGCGACGATTCTGGACAGGAGTATGACGAAGATGCCGAGAATGCAGGCGACAACAGCTATGGCGCAAGCCCATATGGGTCGCTAAACTCTGGCATTGGTCGCCTACAGGCGTTTGACCCTGCCACCAACCTTGATGTCGTGGTCACATGGGGCGATGATGTATGCCCGCTGTTCAAAGCGCCGGATTCCGACGATCCAGACTCATTCTACCTCGAGGACCGTGATGCGTTGGACTACCCGCTATCCCAGTTCCTGCAGGCAATCCGGAACAAGATATCTACGTACATTGTTGCGACCGACGAGATTTACATTCGCGTTGAGAGCCTCGGCCTCGAATTTGGCGAGGTGAGTTTATATTCTATTTTATTACTAATTCTTACATTTACTGACTTATTTAGACAACCACCGAGGCTCTGCTGTCGCAGGTGACATTCCACAACCTGTTGGCCCTGCACGCCACTCTTGTCAAGAACGAGGACGATGATTCAATGGAGATCCAAGGCGTTCATCTTACCCTGGGCACCCGGCCAAACTGCTTGCTGCGTCTGAAGGATCTTGTCGGCGGTGCTGGCCAAGGCATGGGCCTGTCTGACCTTCAAACGATCCACCAAAGCTCAGAAAACTCATCGGCAGGTAGCTTCAATGGCGACATTGAGCTTGAGCTCGAGGTCGAAGTCACTGAGGACGACGAAGAGGGTGGAGAAGAAGAAGAAGAAGAAGAAGAAGAAGAAGAAGAAGAAGAAGAAGAAGAAGAAGAAGAAGAAGAGCATCACGACGCAGAAGAGGTTGACGACGAAGAAGACGGTGACGGCAACGATTATGAAGACGAGGAGGGTGTCGATGCCGACCTGGCAAACGATGGCAGTGATGGCAGCGAAAATCCACACGACGATGCCGAGCCAAGCGCCCACGACGAGGAAGACCACGAAGAAGAATCGCTCAACGCCGACGACGATGAGCTCGAGGACGGTGTCAACGAGGTTGAGTTTGCCGCATACAACCATGATGAAGAGGAAGAGCAAGAGCATGGCGAAGACGGTGAGGAGGCCGTTGGTGGCCTGCTGTTTGCTGCAGAGGGTACCGTCCTTGACGGCCCAGCGGCTGAGGCCGACGACCTTGTAGCGGGTGCTATTCTGGGCGATGGCAGCGACCTCCTAGCAGATATTGCCGACGATGCAAATGATGCAGCTGACGCAGGCGTCGCAGGCAGTGCCAAACAACACGACGACCTAGACCTCTTGGAAGATATCGACGGCACTGGCGACCTTTCTGGTGAGACCGGAGAAGATATTATTCAGAAAGCAACAGACGAGACGGCCCTGATCAACGACGACGACGACTTCCTGGACCTTGGTGGTGATGAGCCCGCCGGCGACCTTAGTGGTGGTGCCTTGGTTACAGACGCGCCAGACCTGGGCGATGCCAGCAATGTGTTTAACGAAGAGGCCAATGCGTCACTAGGCACAAGCGCAACAGCTTCTCTGGACCACGATGAGATCGACTATGAGGACGACAATGGCGTCGTGAACGACAATAATGACCAAGGCGGCGTGTCTCTGGATGTGGGAGGGTCCGATGAAATCGACTGGGATGCTGAGCTTAAGAATGCCGACACCCTTATTGGAGACTCTGCAGCCCCGACAGCGTCTACAAAGCGGACAAGAGAGGTGGATGAGTCCGCTGATGATGTTCTGCTCGACGAGCCAGGTAAGCTCAATGCCTTGTTGGTTCTATTGCATAATAATGAGCAGACATTAACATTGTACAGAACTTAAACGTCAACGGGCTGACGATACGTCCCTGTAAACAGACGGGGCCCTAGTCTGCGGTCTAGCGATCGCTGCATTAAGTCTCAACTGCCAACAGTCATTACTGTACGATGCGATATGGCTGTATATGGCCTGTCTGTCTTCACTCACGACCGCCCATTTCTACATTATTATACCCCCGAGTTATACTTGACTTTGCCTGCCGTCTAGCATTTTTTGCTATTCTGCTGTTGCTTTTTGCTCATTTTATTTCACTTTTGCCTTGCTCACCTTTCTTCTGTTTTTTTTTCGCACATCCTGTTTCTCGTCATTTTCACGCCAAACACGCCAGCGACAACAACATCGACAAATGAACGCGACTCAAATCTGCAGGTAACGCACGCTGAAACGGTATATTCTCCAACGAAGTATACAACTCACAACGGCCGACACGGACTGCACACTGCCAAGTTTAATCTGAGAGGTAAGTCTTTTGTTTTCACCAGTAACCATAGGCACTTTTTATGTCTCGACCCGGCACGGAGTGCCCCCTCGTTGGGGTGGATTTGCTTATGCTTGCGCCCTGCATCGCCGCACGAGTACTGCGAGACCGAGGCCGCGAGAAAATGCTTTGGTCCAAGATTGCTACAATGCACTCAAGAAGACCAACATCAAGCACAACAGGTTGGATAGATATCTAGTCTAGTTCTGATTTTGATAACTTTACTATCCTTCTATTCCCCTGCGCTATTCGTCTTGCAGTGCGAATATTGAGGCCAAGCGACGGCTATATCATTCACAACTCTCTGCACTGTTTTCTCATTCTTTTCATATTCTCGTCCTCTGATCTTTCTATTCTTTTTTCTGTATTTCTTTTCCCGTTATCTGTTACACGGCGTTATTCGTGGTCGGTTGGTTCGATGGCGTTTGTCTAAAAAGGAGGCAGGTTGAAGCAGACAAGTGTTCCGAGCAGAGCTGCTTGGGAGCTGGAGTTGCTTCTGCGGATGACTATCGTGTCATCGTGGTTTCTGATGGGATTTGTATTTGACGGTGATTGTGTATTCTAGTTGTGTTTTCTGCTTTAGTTTCTCCCCCCCCGGTTCCAGTACACTTGCTTTGCTTTCGTTTTATCTAGCTGTTGTTTTATGACTATTTTCTCCAACAATTTCCTCGCGATCTCGTGATATGATGTAGACAGAATCAATACCCAATCGGACCCGGCAAAAGGATGAAACAACCAAGAAAAACGAGATGACAGGGCTAGTCTGGGGTCAAGCAGACGCTGCGGTTATCTATTCTAATAAGCAGCGTAAGATCATATCAGTACTTGGCTATGCCTCGGTCTAGTACAAGAGTCTGACTGTCGTTTTCGTGTTGAAAATTGGATTCCCGGCTGTCAGTTTCATTGTCATTTCTTCATATTTCACGACTCTATTTAGACAGCATTCCGGGCTGTATGAATACACAATAAACGCGCCCACGTTCCTGGAAACATGTTTCTACTTCTCTACAGTAATACTCCGTGCATTATGCCTATCTCGCATTATTCTACTCTCATCTTAATTCTCGTCATCGCCAGATCAGATCGTCAGTTCATCAACATTTTTTTGGCACGTTTTGGCAATGAGGCGCAGCTGCTGCCGAAGATTCCGCAAGGGAGCGAGCCCGGAGTGGCATTCGAAGCCAATTGTACGGTGAACAGAGTCCAAGATGCCAATCATCCTTACTTACTCTGTAGTGGCTTTCTCTCCGTTGAGAAAGGCATACGAGTAGAGACGCGTTAATGAGTGTTGCGTAATTGTCTAGGAATGATGTGTTTTGTGGGGCACTTCATCTGTTCCTCTACTAGCTCAAGCCTGGCCACTAAAGACGCTAAATTCTAAAATAGGTTTTGTCTGATGTTTCTGGCACTGTGTGAACTGTATTTTGCACGCAAAAAGCGGCGTATTTTCTTAAAATGCTTTATTCGCACAGTATTTCCCCTTGCGCTAAATCAAGAGTAAAAACTTGCAAGAAGCAGACTAGCCAGGGGTGGTTTTCTTGGTGGTGGAGGGACGGGCACCCCTGAGCCCTGAAACCAAGGGGTGGAAAAAGCAGAGATGAAATTGGTAGCAGGTGGTTTCTTTGATTCTTGAGAACAAGTTGCGACTTGCGACCTGCGACTTGATGGCATGTGCCACGATGATTTGCGACGCGAGACCAAGCAGGAGGATGAAAGAGGAAAGAGGGTGGAGGAAACAAAAGATGGATTGTACCTTCCTCATAAAGATCATAAAGATCATAAAATTGTCTTTACGACGGTGTCTTACATAATACACTTTGATCTAGGCAACACTCTTCCTCAGGGATATCTCCGTCTACTTACGAAATAGCACAATGAAATACAATCTACAACAAATATGCATATGGAGCAATCGCATATCGAAAGCAAATTGGGGTGACGACGTGCACTCTCCTTTGTTTGCGTCTGCTGCGAGGGAGGGGGGCTTCGTGTGCCGTATTTAGACGGGCTTTGTCAGAGAGGAACTGGCACGGGCGATCTGTCGTTTACGGTTTTGGACTCGTACGGCGCCGAGGCCAGTGAAGAGCTAGATTCAATCGCTGTATTGAGTACAGAGTGGCTGTTGCAGCTGTGCCGGTCCCACTGATGTCTGATGATCGCCCGAAACAAACTGGAAGGTTTTGAGGAAGGAGCAATGCAGAGTACTATTCTTGTCCGATACCCAGTCCAATATGGCAAGAGCAAGACTTGCATGGGTCTACGATGTACTGAGAACTTGCGGAAGGTGCGAGACAGGCTCACACGCTCAGGCTCATCGTAAACCAACTTCTCGTGTCCGGGTAGCTCTTGCCATGCCTATCTGTCCATTCGCCATTGCCGTCTCGTCACATTCAAGAGCCTGTGTCGCTCCTTCCTCCGTGCACACACGCGGGAGATCTTGCAGCCATTGAACAGCTCTAGCGACTACGAAATAGCCCCCCCCTCCGCCGTCCCTCCACCCCTTTCTCCCCATCGCTCTTTCTCATTCTGGCTTCTGTCGCATGTTCCAAGAACGCACCTGCATCCACCGACGTCTTGGAACCTCCTCTCGTAACTTGGATCATAAATGAATTAAATGTGCGTGCCAAATTAAAGAGTAAATTCAGAAAGCCACATCGTCTAAATCCAGACATCACGATCCAACTCAGCTTCATTTCTAGCAACCTGTATGTATTCGAAACGTATACGCCGACTCTAGTCGTGACCCAGCGTGCATTCACCACACAGTGCGCTGTCGTCTCTTTATCCTGAAATACGACACACACGCCACGCAAAATACGAGCAAGAACAAGAACAGCGTTCCATCGCCGTCTTGCGTCGCCATCACGGCAGTCTCTCATATACTCTGTACAGATTAGATAGTTCTCCGGTCGTCAATCCCTTTCATACTTCAATCAAAGCCACTACGGGATCAGGGTTAAAAACTACAAACCCAAATCAAAAGGACTAGACCAGGGACCTCTCGACAGGCGTCTAGTGTCTTTTGCCTCCTTGACAAGTTTGTCGCTATTGATCGTTATTGATTACAGTGCACACACGACTCGCCAGCTTATCGATTCCTTGCGTCTTGTGTCCTTTCCGAACCCCATTCCACGGTCCCTGGCTGCCAGTCTCCAGTCTACCAACCAGCCTGCCCGGTCCACTACAAGTACTCGAAATACTCCTCTTTTTGCCATTTCACACGCTGTCACCATCCAACCCGCCACTTGCTACGCAGCCCCCTTTCCTCTTTCGCGCCTCGCCTGTCCTATTCTGTACTATCTGTATTTTCTGTGCTCTGTATTTTCCTTTATGTCCTTATTTTCCTATTTTTCTATTCCCTGTGACGACAAACACATCTAACCCACTCCCTCTCCCGAATCGTGACCCGGATCTGTCCTGTGCCATACATTCGTTTATCTCGGCCGTCCTGCTTCGCCTCGCCTTCTAGAATCGCCAGCATCGCCGCATCGCCAGTTGTTTGCGCATCCTTTCTGCATCGTCCTTTTCTCGTTCTCTATCCTCCCCATCTCCAGCGTCTTCAGCGTCTTCAGCGACACCGGCGCATTCCTCGACCTCCGCCAGCCACCCATCCCTTTGTCGACCGTTGCATCTGCATCGCGCCTGCACCTCTCATCCTCGCTTTCTTGATCCTTCAGACGCATACAGCCGCGCACGCCATCGCCAACAAATAGACAACCCATTGTCAAGAGAGCATACATCCTCGACGAGAGCCGGCGCGCTCCCCTCCTCTCGACTCAACTCGTTTCTCAACTCTCTTCACCACACCCACTGCAACATCCACCTCCGTCACAATGCTCGAGGACAAGTACGCTTCCCCAGATCCCACCATCCAAAGTCTTGGCATTGCCATCGTGGTGTCGCCCGACTCTACTCACGCCTACTCCGACAAAGACCAATAGCTAACCAGCTCACAGATACGTCGGCCTCGCCCTGGCCATGGCATCCAGTTTGGCCATTGGTAAGTTGACATTACTCTGGCTTCTCGCCCAAGTTCACCTGCTAACTCTACCCCAGGTATCAGCTTCGTCATCACCAAAAAGGTACGACAGTTATTCGAGCCATCGCAAGAATCATCCACCAGGCCGCCCTTGACAATGCTTGACAACAAACACACAGAACTATACTGACTTCTCACTCAGGGTCTACTGCATGCCGAAGAGAGACACGGCTTTGAGGGTGATGGCTTCGTCTACCTCAAGAGTCCATTATGGTGGGCTGGTATCACCACAAGTAAGCCTTTTGCAAGCAACACTTCCATAAACCAACACGTGCTAACCGTTCAGTGGTCATTGGCGAGATCTGCAACTTTGCCGCCTACGCCTTCGCCCCGGCCATTCTTGTCACCCCGCTCGGCGCCCTCAGTGTCCTCGTCGGTGCCGTCCTCGGCTCATACTTCCTCAACGAAATCCTCGGTGTATTAGGACAGCTCGGCAGTGCCATCTGCCTCATCGGTGCCGTCATCATCGTCCTCCACGCGCCTGCCGACGAGGACATTCAGACCATTGACGAAATCCTGCACGATGCCATCCAGCCTGGTATGTTTTATGAGTGTAGCTCTGTGACTGCAAATGCTAACAACTGCAGGCTTCCTGCTCTACTCGTTCGCCGTCACCGTCTACTCTGTTGTTGCCATCTACAAAATCGCTCCCGTCTACGGCAAGAAGAACCCGCTCATCTACCTCAGCATCTGCTCCCTTGTCGGCTCCATCTCCGTCATGTCCGTCAAGGCTTTTGGCATTGCTCTTAAGCTCACTTTTGCTGGCAACAACCAGTTCACCCACCCCTCGACCTACGTCTTCATTATCATCACCACTGTGTGCATCCTAACGCAGATGAACTACTTCAACAAGGCCCTTAGCCAGTTCCCCACGAACATGTACGTCTTATCCCGATGTATGCAGGCATGCAACCATGCACTCTGCAGATCAGGACCCCTGTTAACAATATAGTGTCAACCCCCTCTACTACGTCACCTTCACCACGGCCACCCTGTGCGCCTCGTTCATCCTCTTCAGCGGCTTCAACACGACCGACACTATTAACACCTTGTCGTTGATCTGCGGGTTCCTCATCACCTTCACCGGCGTCTACCTGCTCAACCTTTCGCGTACCGACCCCGACGGCACGCGCCTCAGTGGCCATGCTGGCACCGATGCTATGGGCATCGATATGGTCTCCAGCATCCAGACCCGCATCAGCATGGAGGCGCGCCGCAGCTTCGGCCCCAGCCGCCACAGCATCGGCAGCAACGCCGCCGACCGCCAGGGCCTGATGCGCGCATACGACGACGAGGAAGCCGGCTTTGGCCTTCACGACCTCACAGAAGACACGGACGAGGACGGCACCCTGCCGATGTCGCCCAGTCTGCAGAACGGCGCACCCAACGGCGCCAACGGACACAAGAAGAGCAGAAAGAGCAGCAGCCAGCGCTCAAGAGATGTAGAGCAGCCAAAGTCGGTTCACCGGTGATTTGACTTTTTGATTTGCTCTTTGTGCTTTCTTTTGTCTCTTATGGTCATGGTCTTATTTCTCTATTTTTATTTTTGTTGTTCTTTTGTTATTACATGTTCCGGGCCTGGTTTTGGCACATTGTCGGCATGCGTTGCTTATAGATGAAGCGGCACCATGCACCCCTGGTGTTTCTTTATATTGTCTTATTATCGCTCTCCTGCGTTGTTTATTCACCACATTTCTTGGATCACCTATACTACCACCTAGACTTTGTGTCTACCTTGTTTAGAGTTTATGCACTCTATTCTTCTTTATTATCTCTTCTTTTGTCTTTCGGCACTGCTTCTCTCTTTCGGCATCACACATCTACATCCAACACACACGCATCCAAAGATAAGAGATCGTCCGGGCCACAACGGCCACTGTATATTTCACCGGACGAATACTCCTTGTCTTGAAGACAGATGCTTTCGAGCTTCACACTTCCGAGGCACGAGTAGGAACAACAATGAATGGGTAAATGGGGAAATGGGGGAATGGGGGCAAGGGTGGCGAGAGGGTTCAGCATTACGGCGTTTACATTGCTATTAACATGATTTTGGTTATTGGCTATTGTCTTTGGATTTTCATATTTACTTTGCCTTTTTCTTTGTTTCTTTTCTTTCATTTTGCATCTGTTGGTCGCCGTATAAGAGGTGGCTGTTGGTCGGGCCATCGCGGCCAAGCTCCAACGTGTAGTTCTATATATCTATGTCAAAGATGCTTTGTGATAAATCAATCTCCTGCTGAAAGATTCGTGACATTGTGTTAGTTGTGTTGTTTCTTATTATGGACTACAAGTGTCACCATCATGCCTCGGTATTAAATTTTTATAGATCAATTTTGCTATTTTTTTAATCCTTTCCCTTTTCCTTGGGGGATGCCTCGGGAGCGGAGTGGAGCGACGGGTTCTGTGTTGGTTTTCTTCTCGGGGAACAACGCCGTAGATTGGATTCATGAATCTATCTGACGATGGACACACTTATAGCAGAAAAAAATAACAGACATGAAACAAAGGAAAAATAAGTGTAGTCGGGGACCGCGCCAAAAGAACAAGAGGAAGATGAGAAAGCCATGACAAAAAAACACATAATAACCCCATTTTACCCATCCGTAGGCTGTCTTTCTCTCATTTTTGACGTCCCCTTCCCGTCGAGTTGTTGTGTCGTTAATGATTTGGCTTTTGTCCTTTTGACTGTAGACAGAAAAGCCTCTACTCCAGAACGGTATCACCGTAGTGGGCAGAGGGGCCGTATCCAGAGGCCTGTCCGTTACCAAACAACGAGCGGTACTGCTCAGAGTGGGCGGACTGGTGCTGAACCGTGCCGTTGACTTGGCCACCCTGCACCTGGGGGAGGGGGAGTGCTCCCTGAGGCGCAAACGAGGTGCCGCTGGGGTAACCAGCAGCACCACCACCACCGCCGATACTGACAACCCGACCTAGACCGAAACCAGAACCAGACCCGGCGACACCACTGCCAGTCGCCTCACCATCCACCGTGCGCCCTTGAGCATACTATTGCTCAGCGGGAGCAGCAGCCTCCTCCTCTGCGGGTGCAGCGGCGGCGGCAGCAGCCTCGGCGGCCAGGCGCTGGGCCTCGGCAGCCTTGGCACCGTAGTCCTGGCTGATGGGCTGGGTGACGGGGGTCTCCTCCTTGGGCTCAATGATGGTGACGGAGTCGGGCAGGGTCTTCTGGGGACCAGACTTGCCCTCGGGGTCGGAGCCGCGCATGATCTTGACCTTGATACCCAGAACACCCTGGCGCAGCAGGACGTGGCGGGTGGCAGAGTCGATGAAGTCCTTGGCGGGCTGGCCGGAGTGGATCATGAAGCCGTCGGTGAACTTCATGGACTTGGCACGGGCGGCACGGAGCTTACCCGAGACAACAACCTCGCAACCCTTGGCGCCAGACTCCATGATGAAGCGCAGGACACCGTAGCAGGCACGACGGACAGCCAGGCCGTTGAGCAGCTTGTAGCGGAGGGACTCGCACTGGGCGACGGCGGACAGACCGCGGTTCTGGACCTTGGCGGCGTACAGGGAGACGCTGTTCTCGGGGAACTTGAAGCGCTTCTGGATGAGCGAGGTCAGCTCGCGGATGCGGCGACCCTGCTCACCGAGAACCTCCTGGGTGTGGGTGGCGCGGATGATGATGTCGGTGACGGTGGGGGTGACGCGGACCTCGACGCCGGAGTAACCCTCCTCGGCAAGCTCGCGCTGGAAGAACTCGTTCAGCTCGGCGTAGAAAACACCGTCAGCAACGAACTTTCTCCGCTTGGAACTGTGTCATGTTAGCAGCCGGTCTGTGTTGTTTTTTCTTTCTCGAGAGTCGTTCTCGCTGTCCCGATTTCCAGACTGCTCCTCCGAATTGAATCTTAAAACAGCATGCCGTCCTGCCATTGCGACAATACGGCATGTTGGCTTTTGCTTCTTATCGTCGGTGCTTCCTCCTCTTTGATCGAGTCGCGTTGTTCGTCCAATTCCCCTCCAACTCGGTCCTGGTCGACATCGACAACGATCTCCCCCTCCAATTTCGATTCGCTTGCTATCCGACGACAGCGAATGCAACGTACATCTGGGCACCGGGAACAGCCATGTTTGCGATTTTGTGTTGATTTTGCACGAAAAACGGCGATGAAGGGTATAGTGGTTTGTCGAACGGTTGTCGAAGTGTCGTCGTGGGATGCGGGTTCGTCGTGAGAAATGTCTAAAGTTTCCTGCTACTATTCTTTCGACACAGAGACGCACCAACCAGGAGAAAAGTGGTTTTCCCACCCACTCTTTTCGTGGTTTTTTTCAGAGGCGCTACTGGCTAGAGGGGCCGACAAACGAAAAATTCGCAGCAATTATTCGCCGGACCCACTAAAGAGGGCGGTCGGTTTGAGTCGATCAAGCCCTAGCTTAGTCACGGGTCACGTGTATTTGTATGAGTCTATTATCTCTTATCTAACGCTCCACCGTGCTTATTACAGTGTTTCTACTCAGCCGAACACTGTTCTAGCATGTAAGTGCCTTTGCACCATTTTTTAGTGTCAGAGAAACACAACAGAGAAACAGCCAAACAAAACGGCAGACGACAACTCGTACATTAAAGATACACAGTATGGATGTTCATAGGTAAAATTGACAGATCTATTCTGGTAAAAGGACACTAGGCTAAATGGATGACCATACTGTCAAGAAACCTAACAGCCAGAGAGACACCAGGCTTTCAATGCTATGCAGTGCCTGGCACACCAGCCTGCCCAGTTCTTTGGCTATACCAGTTCAAAAGATATACACATCTTAAATGAAAGCAGCGTTAAATAGCTGCGGAATGATAAATCCAAAGGAGCACGAGAGAAAAAGTCACTCGTGAATGCCATCACGTAATCCTTACAGGACGGGCAGCCAGTCTACGGCCCATCGCACCTGCCTCGCAATGTCTTCTACTTTATTATCACCGGCGTCTCGCCATGGCAGTGTCTTTAGTTACTTATTAGCCCCCCAGAAAGGCAGGATGGTGTAGTCGAACTTAATGTGGGTCATGCCCATGTAAGTCATTGCCAGTAGTCGAGGCATCGAACACACCGTCAACGACATTGTTGTACATCACACTTTGCCACTGTTGTTGTTTAAACTCAATTTGGCCTGAAAGAATTTGTATTTGGAGAGCTCTGTGAATTGTATCTAGCGGTAAAGATCAAAGCCAGTGACAGTGGCTCGTTTACGTAAGCAGTCCAAGACGAGCGAGGGAGTAGGATGCTGGGCTCGACTCACTTTCATCAATGATCTGCCGATGTTAGTTGTATGTACTAAACACAAATCTCATATTCTCGTAATATCACCGTACTCGGCCCCGGCGCGACATTCAATACATCAAGAATCTTTCAGCGAGTATAACCGTGGCATGAGGCACAAATTAGCAAATAGTAGTGTTACTATAGAGAAATCCAGTAAGTTCAAATCACTTTGGACTAACCACTGTTCACTCATTTCGACGGTATCGTATTCGTGCCTATGAGTATCATCAACACATGAGTTTCATACCACTGTTGTCGACGTTGAGATGTAACGGCCGCACACTAAAAAGTGGATGACTAAGACATGGCGGCACTAAACCCACTGTGCCCAGCAGCTAAGTCGCCCTAGTGCCGCACGCTGCGCCGTTCCTTCTCCACTGCAGGGCGTGCCAAGCGCGTGGCACAACCATACGAGCTCTCAACAGCAGCAGACTCACAGGGAAAGAGGGACTGGACATAAGGCTCTCGCAGCTAACTCCACCCTGCAACGTCAGCCTCTTCATCTCACCTTCTCGTCCTCGGCTTGCGGCATTCCCTGCCATCTTTTGTTTTCAATTGTTTGTTCGTAGCCATCTTGGTTGATTGTTTTTGCTATCTCTTGTCCTTCTTGGTGTCTTTGTTGATTATCCAATACGACTTCTGCATCTCATCGTGATATCCCTCCTCGTTCGCATCCCATCACTTATAACCCCCTTCTCGCGTCCACCTCCTCGCCATATCCCCATTTCATCATGGCAGACGTCGAGGAACCCCAGTTCAATACACTGGCTGAGCGAATCGCCGCCCTGAACAAGCAAAAGAATTTTAGCTCCTCGAATCCAGCTCCTTCGGCACCATTACCTCCCTCGGCAGCATCGAAACCATCAGCACCAGCTCGTCCTGCCGCACGCCGCCCACCCCCACCTATTCCATCATCTGCATCTGCGCCCGCTGTTCCAACTGTGTCTACGCTTGCCGTGCGGCCTGCACCGCCACCGATTCCTAGCGGTCTTAATCGAACGGCCAGTGTGTCTAGTAATGCAAGCACAGTCACCGCGGGTTCCGGAAATAATGTAAAGCCACTCGGTCCTCCGCCGAAACTCCCTCCGCGGCAGCCATCCAGCCAGCAGCTGCAGGTACAGCGCGCTTCCGCGACACTCGCTGTCAACCGCCGACAGTCGTCCGACTCTGTTCGCTCATACATGTCAGCAGCCACAACATCAACAACCCTAAGCCGCGTGTCCTCTGCCACATCAGCGTCGGACGGCTCAAGCTTGCGTAAACTACCGCCGGCATTTGGCACAACCAAGCTGCCGCCGCTACCTCCCACACGCCAAGAAAGAGAAGCCAAAGAGTGGGAAATTGCTGAGAGGGAGGCTGCTGCAGAGGAAGCCGCGGCGGTAAGAGCACCAGCTCTACCCAGTCGCCCGGGCTCGTCACGAACCCCCTCGGGTGGTAACGGAGCGCCATCACTACCGCCTCGCCTGCCGCCCCGTCCGAGGCCTTCAACGACAAACTCATACCGGGAAGAGGATGAATACGAGGCACCTGCGCCAGCACTTCCATCGCGGCGGCCGACTATCAAGTCTGTTCTAGAGCTAGGCTTTGGCAGAAGTAGTCGTGGCGGTGGTAAGAGCGACAATGGAAACGGTGTATTCGAGGGTGTCAGCGCGAAGCAACAGCAGCAGCTATCGAAGTGGGCTGCGCCCCATGTAAAACAGCAGCTCCAGAATCAGGCCCACCAGATTACATTGCACAACCGCGATCACGCTGACGATGGAAACCGCCCACCACCGCTGCCCATGTCGTCGCGGCCATCGCGCAGCCAGATTGACAACGTTGTGAGGGGTGCAGTCACAACCGCAGCTATTGGTGCTGCCAAGGGCGCTGCCAATGATGCCCTCTCCCGCCCCAGACTGCCAACTCGGCCGCGATCTAACAATACTGGTGCGGCTGGATTTTACCCCAAAAAGAGCGAGGACGAGGAGTGTTTCGAGTGCCGCGACTTTTCCGGTCCGGATGGAGTGGCAACTCAATACCCAGCTTCGAGCCTACCACGCCACGACACGGTGAACTATGTTGCACACAATCTATGCGATCAGTTCCCGTCACAGACAGACAGGGCACGGGCCATTTTCACATGGTGCCACCATAACATTGCATATGACGTCGACGGCTTTTTCAACAAATGCATTCCTCGTGGCCAGACCATGGCCGAGGTCATATTCTCGGGCAAGGCCGTGTGCGAAGGATATGCACGTGTGTACGAGGCTATTGCGCAGGCCGCAGGCCTCGAGTGCGTTGTCATTGGTGGTCACGGCAAGGGCTTTGGCTTTGATGCCGTGCGGCCAGGCGACCGCGTGCCGCCGCCTAACCCTTCGGGCCACGCATGGAATGCTGTGCGCATCGATGGCGGCGAATGGAAGCTGCTGGACGCATGCTGGGGTGCCGGCAATGTGAGCCAAACCCGCGCCGAGAAGTACGAAAAGAAGTTTGCGCCCGAGTGGTTCACCATGACCAACGAGAAATTTGGCGAGCGCCACTTCCCCGAGAATCCCGACTACTTTTTCCGCGCCGACGGCCGCCGTCTACCCTGGGCCGAGTATATCGTCGACAAGCTCATGGCCGAGCCAGTCATCCTCTACTCCAACGGCCCGGAGCAGTTTATTGCGCAAGAGTCCATGGAGCCCAAGGAAGGCGAGATTCATGTGCGGCAGGGCAACCCCAGCGAGCGGATCGCATTCCGGTTTGGCCGGTCGTGCCGCCACTGGAGTCCCAGCACGCCCGGCCACGACCTGTCGCCGTACCCCATGTTCCTGCAGTCTATAGTGCCTGGCGACGATAAGCGCAAGGGCGATATGTTTGACGTCGAGTTTGACTACGACGAGCCGCTATGGTTCTGGGCGGACGTGCAGCGGCGTGACCTGGGCGAGCCCGGCAGCATGTTGTTCTGCTATGCGATGACGACGGTGGACGGGCGCGACATGCGCGGGCGCACGATGGCGGATGTACGCAAGCGGCTGGGCCGGTGCTCGTACTCGATGCAGGCCGTGTGTTCGTGGAAGCTTGTCTAGTCATTGTGACTATTTTGGAAGCCATCTTATCTATTTTATTTACTTTCTTTCTGTATTCCTTCTTCATCTCTTTAATACTTGCATTTTTATTAAGGCAGCATTTCCAGTACAGCTACAAATATGTCCAAGCTTGCTATTTTTATATTTAGATACTCTTAAGAAAATATGTTAATGTCTGTATTTACCATTATACTTGTTGTATTCTTTTGCTTGTTTGGTTTGTTTTAAAATTTTGCCTCTATTTCTGATTAAACACATAACATTCTTGCGGTAAAATATACCGCTACATGTTTTACTATCAAATACTCACTCGTCGGAGTAAACAAAGATAGGGGTCAGTTTTTTTAGCTGATTATTTGTTATCAACATTCTTTATTTTTAATAAAAAAGAAAGACAAAGAGGATTTGCTCTGAACTAATATAGAAATGGATGAGTGAGACTGAGAGAAATATTCTGTAGAAAAGAAATAGAAAAAAACAGAATGAAATCTCTAACAAAAAGAAGAACAGAAACGATCAACCCATAAAGATAAATACCACAAAGGCAAAAGGAAAACGACCGTAGTCGTACATAGGGCCCGGGGGTATTCGAAACCCCGACCTAGGGATCTGCAATCCCTCGCTCTACCACTGAGCTACACGCCCGATGAGTGATTGCCGGCTTACTCAGTAGTGATTATATAGTCCACACGGCCCATAGGTGGACCGAGAGCATTTTGACAAATAATTTTAACTATTAAAAATATATAAGAATTAATCATGCAAGACAAGCTGTCGCTAGTATTAAAAATATGAAAAGAAGGAATTTTGCCTCAAGAATCAGCCTGGCTGTTCCGCCGAGAACTTTTGGACAGCCGGTTCGAGTTTCGCCTTGGCCGCGTGTAGCTCGGATCTGACTCGCGCCGCGCCTGTGTCAGCTTCTCCTCCGACTCCCGTCGTGTCTTTGAGATCTTGGAGTCCATACTGTCTCGTTTCAAACTTGGCGGTGGTGCTATCGAGGGTGCCGAGTCTCTGTTTGAAAACGACTTGCGCAGCTGATCATGTGCGGCTTTCTTGGGTGCTGCCGACGGAACGTCTTCACTGGCGACAATGGTCGTGGTGGACAGCATCGTACTAGTGTGTGTTGGGGCCGACACTGCCAGCTTTTGGTCGCTTAAAGAAAGGTGTGGTCGGCCGAGTCCGGCTGGGATGCCAGGACCACTAGGACCACCGGGAGCAGGCCCCCGCAGCGGCTGGCCGGCACCATCGGCGCCGGGGCCACCATTAGGCTTCTTGATGCTACGCCACTCCATAAAAAAAGCACAGACGAGGGCTGCAAAGGATAGGCCCATACCAGTCAAAAATATGCGCGTGCATGCAAAGTTGTAGGCTTCCATTACGGCTGACAAGAACTCGGGCGGCACAACATTGGCAAGCTCTGTGGCACCACTGTCGACGATAGCCTGAGTATTTATACCGGGGATATGCCTCAGCTGAGACACAAGAAGATTGCTGAGGATGGTCTGACCGACGGTCGTCGATATGGCACCGCCAAGCTGCTGCACAAAAAACATGATGGCCACGCCCGTCGAGACGTCCTCGGGCTTAAGGACCGTCTGCGCGGCGAGGTTGCCGATCTGCATACCAAAGCCGAGACCAAACCCAGCAACAAACTGGAAGCCAATCCAGTGTGACGAACCAGTGGAAGGAGTAAAAGTGCTCATGAGTCCCTCGCCGACAGACATTATGATGGGCGCGAGCAGCATGGACGGCACATAATATCCAATCTTTTGCGTCATGATGCCCGAGCCGATGCTAGAGATAACGAGACTCAGAACAAGTGGGATTGTGTAGACACCCGACTTGAGAGGATTAACCATTTTTGCTGTCTGGAACCACACAGGCACGTAGTAGACAAGCATGAGCATGGCTGCCGACAGGAAAAAGGTAAAGAGGGCGCCCGACAGAACGCTTCGCTGAAGGACGACACGCGGCGGTAGAGTGGCTGTATCGGGCATCATGATCTGGACTATAGCAAAAGCGAACATGAGAACTCCAAAAAGAACAAACAGCGGGATGATGCGCCAGCTCTTCCAGGGATACGTCGATCCACCCCACTCGAGGGCCAACAGGAGAGACACGATGCCTGGCAGGAATAAAGCAGTACCAAGAGGATCGAGCCTTTTGAAATGCGTCCAAAGGGGCGCCGGCACGTGTTTGCGTGGCGGCGGGTTCCAGAAGAAGACCATGAAGACAAGCGTGAACGCGCCGACGGGAAGATTAATGTAAAAGCACCAGCGCCAGGTCAGGTAGCTGCTGGTAAATGCACCACCGACAAGTGGCCCGATGACCGACGCAAGGCCAAAGACGACTCCAAAGAGGCCTTGGAACATAGGTCGTTTGTGCAGCGGGATCATGGGGATCATGATAAGCATACATCCCGAAAAGATACCAGCCGACGCCACACCGGCCACGGCACGGCCCACAATGAAAATCACAGACGACGGAGCCGCACCGCAGATGGCCGAGCCGATCTCAAACACAACAACGCAGAGCAAAAAAGTCCATTTCATGGAGTAGAATTTGTAGATGCGGCCAAAAAGGAGCTGCGATGCCGCCGTCGTCAGCATGTACGCCGAGGCATACCAGCCAATGTCGCCGAGGCTGTGGAAGTCGTCTGTGATACGTGGCACGGCAGTAGCCACAATTGTGCGGTCGAGGGCGACCAGAAATAGAGCGAGAAAATTGGAGAGCAGAATCATCCAAAACTTCAGGCTTTTGGGTTGGAAGAGGTCATTTGGAGGCGGCCCCTGTGGCTTTTCTGAAGGAGGTAGGATATGTTGCTCTTGTTGTGGAAGTTGTGATGGTACTTGTAGTGGAAGTTGCGGTGGGAGCTGTTTTTCTTCTTGTTTTGGTTCTTTCTGGTTTTCTTCCCCCTTCTGTGATGCTTGGTCTGTGGTAGTGGCCACTTTCTCTAGGTCGGCAGAATCGCCAGTGCCATTTTCTGACCGGTCGACATCTGTCGTCTGCCCACTGCTTGACGATGGTGACGATTCTGATATTTCTATCGCCATTTTTGGAAAGGGATAGAATATTAGGTGAAGCTGCAAATCTGGTAAAGAAATCGAAATCTGCCACTCTGTCCAGAAACGAGATATCAAGTCGAGACAATACCAACCCCTGGAATACTAGATGTAATAGTAATAGGACGCAGCGGGCGAGTAATCATAAGATCGCCTGGCAGAATACTTGCCCGCAACAGGCTATACAGGTTGTCAGCATAATCTATCTTTCATGGGGATGATAAAGGCGATGCTTACCAGTCGGAGGCGAGACGGGGTAATAGTCGAATTCTCTGTTTTCTTCAAAACACTCGTATAACTCTTAATAGAAAGATGTCGCCACGATTAATGCCGATAGCAGCCAGCCTAGGAGAAGCAAAAATTCGCCTGCAAAGCTCACACAACCGACTTTAAACGTGCGTCGTTCGGAGATTAATTAAAGACTGATGGTGTTTATATATGAAGTCGCACGGGTTCTTTTAGATGTGCGAGACAAGTTGTAGATTTTGAATTCAAGACAGACAGACGGTGGACATAATGTACACATAATATCTGATGGACTAAGCAAAGAGCGGTAAAGAGTTGCAACAAAATTAAGCATTTGCATGCGGCGTGCAAAAACAAGCCAGAAACACCGATAATGGTGGTGTGTTTTCCTTGTTTGTTACGGACGGCGAGAAGAGGCTCGGTCTTGTCTATAGCCTTGGGCGACGGAACGCTGAACCAGGAAAAGAGTAAAGAAAACTATGAGAATAAAGAGTATAGATCGGCGTACATGTGCACCTACCATTGGTGACAGCTCAGCTCCGAATTTGACAGCACGACGAGTGACGACGTGCAATGAACGGGGAATCAGACGGTGTCGGGATTTAAATCGTCGTTGCACCTGCCACCGCCGGTGTGTCAAATCGCGGAATGTCGGCGATTACTGCAGCCGTTTTGAAGAGTGGGCTAGACGTTCAAAGCGTTTTTCGCTTTCAAAAGCTTGATGCAATGGCTTAGTTACTTAGTCCTTAGTTTTCTTGATAATCACTTCCTCTCGACTTTTTTTGCGCCTTGTTTTCCAGAATGTTATCATTCCCGACAAATTACAAACATTTAAAACCAAAGAAAATACAATTTGAGTAACTGAATGTCGGTGCACGCATCTAAATGCTCCGGGGCCTCTATCTCGCTAATCCTGCATTAATACAGCTCATATATCATGACTATTCAGAAAGTAGTTGAGAAGCTGTTGAAATGGAGACTGAAGTCGAATTTCCCCATCGGGTCCGTAGAAAGGCAGTAGCCGGACTATTCTAGTCCATATGTAGACTAGCGTATCCGCAACGCCATGTGCGCCCCGTGAGATCTTCAAACACGTCCAGTGGAACTTGCTGCAAAGTTGATAAATGAGGGCTTGTACAGGGCAGGAGCTACCAGCTTCGATATTGATGTTCTTGCCTTCTCTGTTCTATGACAAACTTAAACATTCTTGAAAAGTAAAGAAGCGTTTCATCGCAAAAACACTACAGGGAAGGAGCGACTGTAGTCCTGCTGCTTACATACTCAGTCCTTATTTACTAAGCTTAAACCGCACTTTAGATAGCATGCCCCACCTCTCTCCGGTTATGTCAAATCGTTACTCGGGACCGAATCAACCGTCCGTCTGGGCCGAACTGGGTCCACTTTTCCTACTGCGTAACACCAGGACCAGACTACAGCCAGCTGCACAGCAAAGGGGGCACTCTTTGTTCCTTGATCCTACGCACAAATCACAGAAACGGCGGCTGTGATCTCCTCTGCCCCCCCTTCCCTCCCAGTCAGAAGGACGGACTTTTCCCACATCCAACTCTGACGGCACTGACCCAAGCAACCAAACGAAAAGACCGCCCCGACAGGACGACGCCACGCCGGTCCCGTTGCTGTTACCCGAGAGCAACTAACAGCTAAACGACAAGAAGACATGTGAGTAATCAGCAAATTACCAACACAGACGAGCATGTCGAGGTGCATCTCGTGTCTAATGTCTGAAGAATCTCCATACACACGGCACCGGCCGCCAGCCGAGCTCTGTAAGTCTGTCTGCCAGGGTCAAAAGTGTAGTAAGTCTTGCTTCATTTGTGTTTCTGTGGCTCCAGTTGTAGGCTGGGCTGATGGCTGAGTGGCTGTCTGCTTGTCATTGTCTGTCACCAATAGATCTGCCGTTGCTCACATATGCGTTTCGTCTGGCTCATGTCGTCGCATCTGCCTCTCATCCCGCCCCCCTCCTCAATCCCAACCCATAGTACTATGCACAACTCTCAGTCTTGAAATGATTGTGCTTCTCATTTGTCTGCACTATTATTCATCGCCTCACATTGCGCACTGATCTGGAGCCTAGACGTGCCGCTGCCCCTCCAGACCATCCTACTTTCACCACTGAGTGCAGAGTATTGCACTCGATATCACTCCACCCTACTATCATATCTTTATATCAGTATACACACATTGTGGTGCTTGCATGTCTCATGCTTGTCTCATGAACATCAGCAATGCCGTTCATAAAACCGGTTGTACAGCAGTGATACATCCTCATTCCCATCAACCACTTTGCAAGAACCTCTCTCTACCTACCATCGAGCACCCCCCCTACCTTCAGCGGGAGGGTACCTCACGGAACGCCACCCCCCGACCGGCTATCATCTTTCTTACAACCTTCTCATTCATTGTTATTGCCCATCCTTACCTTTCTCATCGTACACCCTTTTTCCACTTCCAATTTGTCCATCCCATCCTCTCGTTCCTCAATGGCCGTGCGATACCTGCCCTGATACTACCTACACTTGACGCTCCATGATTTGACATGCACAGACATGGCCTCTAATACTTACTCGATATGTAGTGCTCCAAGCTTGCCTCGTCCTCTGGCCTAGACTCACGGCGGACCCATGGTTTGTACTGGACGGCTTGCTGTTTTGGTTTGATTTGATCTGACCTCGTTTGATCTTTTGATCTGTTTGATCTGATTTGCTCGAGTTTATCTGTATGACTGTGCACTTGCCCGTTTGAAACTCAACGATCGCCTCATGTACCCCTTGACATACGTAACTATCTTCTAGATGCATAGGAAGCCAGGGCCAAAGCTCTCCCATACTCATAGTCGAGGGATTTGAGCCGCCCAATCCTCGCCGGCAACGTCTCCCGAGCCATAATCAGAACCAGTCTCGTGCTCACCTCTAGGTCCTGCCATCATTGATCTGCTGCTTTAATTCACCTCTCCCTCTCTTTTCACACATTTCCCATCATTCTACGCTTCATCTACATATTTTACTTCATCTGATCTTGTGTTCTGGTGTTCGTGTTTGTGTCGAGGCAACAGCGGCGAATTCTTGTAAGACAAGAAGTACCCGCTACTACTCACTAAGCCGAGACTACTCGAGAGGTACGTACTAGCCATCTTCTATAGATGTCTTGAAGGACCATGAATCAGACATTGTGTACGACGTACGACGTACTCGACAAGGCGAACCGCATGCATCCTTTTATGCTGTGTATCTATATCCACGAGGGGGGTGTGCCACAAGGACGGGTAGCAGAGGCGTGGATAAAGCAAGAATGCGAGATGTTATTCAGATATACTAGAGAAAGATGGCAGAACTTCCCCAACGGACCCGGCTGTCGTCTGCATCTGCCTGTATCTGTCTGCATCAGTGTGCATCAGTGTGCATCAGTGTCCGTCTACTGCTTCTACATCACGCACAGTCTGGGTTCATGTTGATTGTTCGGATCCGAAGTCAAACACTAGCTAACCCGATAGCTTCTCCATAGACCCTTTCAGTCTGTCTTGAGCCACAGATTGCTGGTGCCACCTTGAATCAGTTTGTCTGTAGTGCCGATCTCTTGTCAGCCAGCGTTTTGCTAGCCAGCCACATGGATCCTCTTGGGAGCAGTACGCCTTCACAGGGACATTCACAGATACATCCACAGGGACATTTGCCAGTCTCAATGGCGGTTCCTCCTGGGCTGCCCGGGCCCGGGTCTGGCCCGCCTCCATCTTCTGGGTCCATGTCGTCTTCCACTTCATCAGGACAACCCCTGCAGCAGCCATACTCCCAGCAGCAGCAGTATTCTCAACAGCACTACACCCAGCAGCACCACCAAAATCAGTACACGCACCACCACTCTCATCAGCAAGTAGTCGGTACCCCGGGCCTCTCGCTCTCCTCGCTCTCCTCGCTCTCCGGCGTGTCCATGTCTCATCCACCTGCGCCTCCACAAATACCTGCACAAGCACAATCACATCCACAAGGACACTCACATCCACATGGCATCCAGAGCATGTCCCAAGTGATGTCGGAGTCTTCGGTCGTAAAACTGACTCGCGGCCATTCTTGTGTTCTCTGCCAGCAGCGCAAAGTCCGCTGTGACAAGAACAAGCCGTGTGCCAACTGCGTCAAGGCCCAGGTCGAGTGCCGTGTTGTACCGCCCCAGCCACCGCGTCGCCGCAAGAAGAAGCCGCACGAACGCGAACTGGTCGATCGTCTTCGCAAATACGAGTCACTCCTGAGCCAGCATGGCGTTGCATTCGACCCCATAGCCCATGAGCTCAAGCACGAAGGCGGCCAGGGCTCGTCTACAATAGACGAGCTTGACGAGCTGCAGCAAGATTTGGTCGGGCTCAAGGCGTCACCGTCCTCATCGGGTCATCATGAAGAATCCTACAAGGATATCTCCCGAGACTACCGCTCCAATGACAATGACGATACACTCCAAGACTCGTCCGATGACGAGGCTGGTGAATCAACTATTCATCATGCCTTCGACAGCATGTTTGATAACCAAGATGGCTTCCCATTTATCGTCGGCGGCTCAGTCACACGGGTCACTGAGCATCATCCCCCAGGCATACAGATCTTCCAGCTGTGGCAGATCTACCTGACCAACGTCAACCCCCTCCTCAAGATCACACATACCCCTTCCCTCCAGGCGCAGATTATTGAAGCAGGCACCAATGTGTCCAAGATTCCGCGTCCACTCGAGGCGCTCATGTTCAGCATCTACTTCATGGCCATCACGTCGATGACCGAGGAGGACGTGCAGAGCAATTTTGACGAAGACAAGGCGCGGCTGTTAAACAAGTTCCACCGCGCCAGCCAACAGGCCCTCATCAATGCAGGCTTCATGCGCAGTCCCGACATCATGGTCCTGCAGGCCTATTTCCTATACCTTGTAAGTTTAACTCCACTCGCGCTACCCACATACCAACAGTCGCAGCTGTGTGTGCGCCAGTATGTCGACCCGCGCTCGCTGTTCTGTCTGATTGGTATTGCGGTGCGCATAGCCCAGCGGCTGGGCCTGCATCGCGACGGCGAGCAGTTCGGCCTCCCCCCCTTTGAGGTTGAGCTGCGGCGCCGGCTGTGGTGGCAGATTGTGATCTTCGACAAGCGCATTGCCGAGATCACCGGTTCCGTCATCACAGCTCTCTCTTCTAGCAATGGTGACACCAAATTTCCCCTCAACATCAACGACGCCGACCTCTACGTCGACGCCAAAGACCCCCCAACACCCTCTACTGGGCCAACGGAGATGCTCTTTTGTCTCACGCGCATTGAAATGTGTGCGCCCCGAGGTCAATCAGCACCCCAGCCTCCATTCTCAAATGAAGATGCCGGCGGAAACTCCAACAAGGCGGGCTCGAGCCCAAATCCTCACAGCTCCAACCCCAGCATCTCCAACTCTACCGGACCACCAACAGCCAATACCGGTGGCCCTACACCGGGCTCGGCCGCCTCAAATGTCGCATCAGCTGCCCGCAAGTTTCACTACTCCCCCAATCCTGTCTCCCCCGACGTCGTCACACACGTTGCCCACCACTCGCTCCCCAATGATACGGACAGCTACTGCCAGTATATGGAAAACACGTATCTCAAGTCCTGCGACACTAAGATCCCTCTGCACTTCTTTACTCTCATGATGACCCGCCAAGCTCTAGCCAAACTGCGTATGATCGATCTCCTTGTCCGCAGCAAATCTGCCGCTTCTGACGCTGCCGGTTCCGGTTCCTCTCCTTCCGCATTGGCCTCTGGTGGCAATCCTGCTGCTGCGATGGGTCCTGGTGGAATGATGGGAGCCATGGGAATGGGCGGCATGACGGGCGGTATGATGGGCGGCGGTATGGGAGGTGATATGGGCATGAGTGGTATGGGTGGCATGGGTGGTATGATGGGCGGAGGAGGGATGATGGGTATGGGTGGGATGATGGGCGGTGGCGGTGGGATGATGGGCGGTATGATAGGAGGCATGATGGGCGGCGGCGGCCCGGGGATGATGAACATGGGAATGGGCATGGGCGGCTCTGGGTTCAGCCCGAGTCCCGGGCCCATGATCGGCCCGCCGAGCGACTCCGGGTCTGCCGGGTCAGGCGGAAACCGACCGGGTCCTAGTCTTGCACCGAACATGGACGATGCCGACCGCGATGCCATGTTTTTGGAGGCTATCAATATGGTCGAGTTTGATAACATCGTTCAGGGCGCCCAGAACTTGCGCGGCCTCATCTGGTACACCATTATGCACTTCCCGTTCCCGGCCTACATGGTAGTCGTGATGGAGCTGCGGAGCCGCCGCACGGGTAGTCTCGTCGAGCGTGCGTGGACCGCTATTTGCGAGAACCACGAACGCCGCGGACTCGTTCGGAACCTCCGCAGTCCCATCCACGTTGCCTTTGGTGCACACTTTATCAAGGCATGGGACGCGCGGGTGGCCGCCGAGCTGCAGCAGACCGGGCAAACGCTCAAGACACCCAAATTTATTCAACTGCTGAAGGCGACGCTGCATAAAATCAACCCGCAGGCAGCGGCAGCCCTCGCCGCGAGTCAGCAAGCCCGACAAGCAAGCGGACAGCCCGCGCCCGGCGACCAGGTGCCCATTCAGCGGCCTTTGCCGCAGGTCACAGCAGGCAATAGTAGTGAGGGTATGAGGACAAGAGGAGGACAACAACCGCAGCAACAACACTTGAATCGATCGCTAGAAGAGGGAACTATGATGGCCGAATCGCCACCACAATATCAACACCAGCAACAACATCAAATCCAACAGCAGATGGCAGCGCAGGGTCCGCATCCATCGGCAACGTCGTCGACGACATCATCACCGCCCGCAGCACACCACCCCCAGCAGCACCAACCGATGGTGTATGCAACGCCCACGCCGCCGCCATCCCATCTACAGCAGCAGCAGCAGCAGCCTGCGTCATTCGACAGCATGGTGTCCATCCAGCCGATGGGCTTGGGACTTCCTGAAGTGATGGATTTGAATGGTCCGGTGGACTGGAATCTTTTCATGCAAGGGCAGTACAACAGTGGCTACGGCAATGGGGGTGAAGGACCGAACGCGGCTCAAACCCAAGCCCAGGCGCAGACTCCAACTCCAGGCCAAGGCCAACAAGGCCCAGGACAAAATCAAAGCCAAAGTCAGGGTGAGAGCCAAGGTCAAGGACAAGGTCAGGCTCAAGGCAGACCGGGCGGACAGGGGCCACCAGGACCAGGCGGTCCTGGTGGCTACGGTGGAGGCAGTTATGGCTCCATGTATAGTCACGGTAGATGATGCACATTTTTTGTTATTGTTGTATTTTTTTCTTGTACTTTGTTTGGTCCTTTCTTTTTTATATATACAGCGAGGCTTCTTGTTTGCGTGACTTCGGTATCTTGGATTGTTCGGCTCGATTTTTACGACACTCACGCCTCACGCCTCACGTCTGATGCCTCACGACTCTGTTATTCTTTATAAAACTATGGTTATGCTGAATAGAGATTCTTGTTTGTAACGTCTAAGCATAACGAGCAAAGAGCATCGATGCTTTTAAAATACACTATCTCGTGCCAAGGTAATAGACAATAACACCCCTTTTTGAACACCGCCAGATGCAAAAATTAGAAAACAACATGAGGAGAAACAATAGATGGAGTATAGAAGAAGAGTATGAGAAATACAAAACAGAAGAGAATCGCCAGAGTAGTCTAGATTGGAAAAGTAGAAGAGATGAAGGAAAGGCGTGGGATCGTGTCGGAGGGGGGAGTGTCGTAGAGTCGTCTTTTATCTTGATGTTTGATTTGGTTTTTGAATTTGACTTTTAAATTTGCAGAGCGTCTACTTGGAGTCGTTCTTCTTGTCCTCGGCCTTCTCGTCCTTGCCAGACGTCTCGCCCTCGGCACCGTCATTCTTCTGGTGTGCCGGGTGGTTCGTCAGATTGTGCCACATCGACTTGAGGAAGCCCTCATTCTCGTGAGACTGCGGGTTGTTGTCGTCGAAGTTGCGGTTGATGTTCATCACGCGCTTCGCCGTCTTGTCGCCCATCTCGTCAGCCAGCATCTCAACAATCGTGCGCTGGTTCGACGTCAGGTACTTGGGCATCGCAACGCGGAACTCGACGCGCTGGTCGCCCACGGCGCCGCGCCGGCCGCCCAGCTTCTTCATGCCCTTGCCCGACAGTGTAATCTTGTCGCCCGAGTTGGTTCCTGTCGCCACGCGCACCTTGACGTCACCGTCCAGCGTGGGGACCGTCAGCTCGCCGCCGAGAATGGCCGTCGTCAGGGGCACGGTAGCCGTGTGCAGGATGTCGGAGCCCGACCGGGTAAACTTGGAGTCGGGCGCAACGCGCACAAAGACGTACAGGTCGCCGCGCACGCTGCGCGCATCGGCACCACCGGCGCGGCCGGTCTGTGCAGCATCGCCCTGGCCGTCGACACGCAGACGCATGCCGTCCTCAACACCACCGGGGATATCGACCGAGATGGTCTGGCGCTCGCGCACAGCACCGTCGCCGTTGCATGTGCGGCACTCGGAGCCGCGCGGAATGGCCGTGCCCGTGCCGCCGCAGGAGTTACACGTCGAGGCCATCTGGAAGCCACCTTGGACAAAGTGCACGCGCGTGCCCGTACCGTTGCACGACGAGCAGCTGCTGCGCTGAGTGCCCTTCTTGACACCGCTGCCGGTACACGTCTTGCACGTCACCAGCGGTGTGATGTTGATAGTCTGGGTGACGCCACGCGCGGCCTCCATAAACGAGATGTTGGTCTGCACCTCAATGTTGTCGCCCACCATGACCTCCTGCTGAAAAGGGTTTCCGCCGCGACCGCCGGCGCCGCGACGACCACCTGCAGCACCGCCAAAGGGGTTACCAGCACCGTTCTGGCCGGAGAATGCGTGGAACAGGTCCTCAAAGTTGAAGCCGCCGCCAAAACCGCCCTGGCCGCCACCGAAGCCGCCACCTGCAAACGGATTGCCGCCGCCACCACCGCCTGCAAAGGGGTTGCCGCCGCCGACGTCGCCGTTGGCATCGAAGCCCGCAGCGCCGTACTGGTCAAAGGTTTCGCGCTTCTTGGGGTCGGACAGAAGCTCGTAGGCGGCCTGGATCTCGGCGAAGCGGTCTTTGGCGGTGGGCTCCTTGTTTGTGTCGGGGTGGAACTTCTTGGCGAGGCCGTAGTAGGCCTTCTTGATTGCGGAAGCATTGGCAGTCTTGTCGACGCCGAGGGTCTTGTAGGGGTCGCGGGGCACGGCGAGGTTACGACTTGTGGCGTGGAAGGGCCTCCGCTGGGAGATTGGCGACGTCGAGGGTGACGGTGCTGAAGCCCGGCGGGCTGTAGAGAGGTGTGCAGCACGCTGGTTGGCGCATATTGAGAAGGCGGACTTGGGAGAGGGAGAGCGAGGAGAGGGGGTCGGGCGTGAGGACAGGTGGTGGTGCTGGCGAGAGTGCAGCGTGGGTGTCGACGTCAGACACACGTGGGAGGCCGGAGCCAATGCCGGCCGGGCGGACAAAGCCGAAGCCTTGGAGAGTAGGCTGGATGAATTCATGATGTATAGCACGTATAAGAAAGAGGGGGAAGGAAAACGGGAAAAAAGAAGAGGGTGTGGGAGCTGTTACTGCCAGCCGCGTGCTGTTTTGTATCGTGAAGACGTCAATCCGAGGTGAAGTCAAGATTTCGGCATGCTCTCTAAATTTTTGATAGAGGGTCCTTTTTTATAATTAAATTTCGATTTAGTTTAATCACACTTACAATTTTGGAGCTGTTTCTTGTATTTGCTGCACTGTCGTTGGCTACAGCAGGCAGTTGCAGCGGGCGGTTTGGCCAGTTTTGGTGCCTCAGGCATTACGCTAAGCTCGGCTTAGGAGGACTGTAGCGGTGCAGAATCCACTTTTTGGGCACTTTAGCACTATTTGCACGCTGGGCGCACCTTCCCGAAATTTCTAGAGCCGTCTGTCATGGAGGGGGCGGTCAACGGCTATCAGTTTACAGCCGGTATCGTACTCAATAGTGTGGTGGGCACACGATGCTGATAAGGAAGAGGGAAAGAGCAAAGGACTACAAAAGCCGTTCTTGCCTCTATTGCCTGCATTGCCTCCTTGCTGTTGCAGCCTCGCAATCGAATCACATGTCAATCTGACGACATTCGTGTCATACTATACAATTCCAAAAGAAAGAGCAAATCTATTCTCAAGAGCAGCAGGATACGGCGCATGCTGTGGTATCATAAACAAGTTGCGATACCCGGATAGAAGGCCGGGTATCAGGCAAAAAAGTCGCCTTCCCAGTGGGAAAGACGAGAAGAAAGGAATGAAGAGAAGAGGAGAAAAGAAAAGAAAGAAGACAAAATACAGAAGACAAAGGGCATCCTACCCAATAACAGAACCACCAACGATGAATATCCATGTACCGATTCGAGTCGTTGTAAAACGCCGGCCGTCGGCCTAAAGAGCAACCAAACACCAGTCCCGGGAAAACAAAAGACACAGAAAAGCAGAAGACGGAAAGCTGAAGACGCAGAGACAGAAGAGACAGAAGAGACAGGGCACAGATATGGGAAAGAGCCTCAGCCCGCCCACTCCCGCGAGTTGGAGCCGTGTCGCCGTGGCCGCCGCAGTCGTGTGACCTCGCGCGTCTGTACTTTGTGCAAGAATTCGACGACCACATCGTTCTCCTGCACACCCAGTGCGTTAAAGTGTTTGCGCGTGACGTTGGCGAGCTGTGTCTTGCTCTGGCGGCGCATCTCCTTTGAGCGCAGTGACGTCGGCGAGTTGAGGCCGACGCTGCCCGGCTGGGATAGGATCCAGCGCGAGAACTCGTTGGAGAAGGCGCCAGGGGTGTCGATGTTGTATGCGCGCTTGTAGGCGTGCAGCACGCCGCGGTCAAACTCGTGCCATTGCAGCTGTTTGTTAGTTGGGGGTCTTGGGTAGAGAAACGTCAACGGGGCAAGACGGGAAGAAAACTTACTGCCTGGTTGTCTGTGGGAGCGGCCGGGGCGGCGGCGGCCGTGGCTACAGCAGCAGCAGCAGCAGCCGTGGCCGAGGCTGTGGACGTGGCAGCGGTTCTGCGCTTGCCGTTGGTGGTGGTATGCTGGCCAGTACCGGCAGTGCCATTGGCGCCCTTGTCTTTGTGGTTGTCGGCCTTTGAGCCGTGGCCGTCGTCGGCGACAGCACGTGCTTTCGGGGGCATTGTGTGTATTTGTCAGGGTAGGGCTGTTTGTAAAGTCGAGTGTCTTGTCAACAGTGTGCGAGGTGTCTAGAGAGTGTGCAGGGTGTTCTGTAGGCAGAGGGGCAGCCGAGGAGAGGAAAGTCGAGGAGGAGGAGAGTCGAGGCTGGTGTCGATTGAGTTGGCTTGCCAGGGAGGCGTCGTAGAGCTGCTGTGATTAAGAATGTCGCTGAAGAAGAGCTTGTGGTGGATATGACGAAATATTGCCGGCGATTGAGTATACAAGAAACCAAACCAAACAAGTAGGGAGACGGAAGGCAAGATGAAAGACAAGACGAGACGGAAGACGGCCGGACCAGAGTCAGAGGGACACCAGCCAGGGCAGGAGGGCAGAGGGCAGTCAGAAAGAGCGAAGGCCGAGCTAGGGCACTGCGCGGTGGACCCTGCTTTCGTCGCTTTTGGTAGGCACTTTGCGTCTTTCTGCCACTTTTTTCTGCCATCTCTGCGCGTTTAGTGGGTCCACATGACCCCGTTTTGGCGCTAAGCCAGCCTTCCGCCTTTGCTCTCTTTGGTCACTGACTCTCATGTACACAATGCCTGCACAACAGCACAGGACTACCACGTCTGTCTCCACAAAAGAAGCTGATTATGTAATTTCGTCTCCTGGCACGGAGGGGTGACGACATAATCTCCATTTTAAGTGTCTAGATTGCAGAAAGCGCGTCGTTTCCCCTCTTCCCCGCTGTGATTGACATTCACGATGCATCATTAACAATTAACAGTGACGGAGATCTATGCCAGTCTTTAAGTGTTTTTTTGTGTCAAATTTTGAGAGTATGAACTGGAACTGCTATTTTTGTTTTTATTTATATTATTGTTTTGAAAAAGGTAAAGTTGTATTTTGGTTTGTCAAAAATGTAAATTTAAATAGCTGCGTCCTGAATTTATTTTCAAAGTATACCAACTAGTCAATGTACATACAATGTCGTCTAAAGCCACAAGGCACCCAAATTTATAACCGAGATGAATAACCGACAAAGAAGTTCCTTCGAATGGACATGAGCGCGTACGCGGGACGGCACAACGGCTTTATGACCGTCAGTTGTATTTTTATATTGCTAATATCGAGGTCATAAGAAACAGAAAAGAAAATGGAAGCGACGAATCACGGCGGTAGCTAGGAGAGTGTTTGCTATTGTCAGTTGTTGGAGACGGTTTCTGTAGTTTGAATAGTGATGTCAACATCATTGGTATCTGGAATTGTCATCGAGCCGCATCGATGACCAGTAAGAACGATGACTGCCATAAGTACAAGCAAACATAACAATGACACAGCCTGGGCGGAACTGACTCAAGCTTTTGCATCTAGACACAAAACTACCCGGCTACAAGCCATCACTGACAGTCCGTGGCCAGCCAGTGGGCCAATCAAGACCCTATCAGTTCTCATGAAGCCCGTGTTTTGGTTGTTTGTGACATATTTTACCTTCCAGATTCATGTTTGATGACCTCTTGTCACTGTGGTGTAATGTCGTGCAAGTAAATGTTCTTTTAAGTAGGGAACCTGAACATAGAGCACAGAGTATTGTAGGAACATCCATTCTGGTCGACATGCAGTATCACAGTGAGTTGTACCTCCTTTGGAGAGTGCACACCAACTATGCAGATATGTGATTCGTGTACGCCTACATATAAGGCGTCTGCAATTGCATGCGTACTTGCATATTCGTCTGAGCTACCAAATCAAAAGGCTGCAAAAGAGTCAGGCGTGCGTTTGAGTTTGGCTTCACTTTTTCATTATTCATTTTGATTCGCTGAACAAAAACCAGGCTCTGTGAGGTCCACAGCACCCCACCAAGAGGTGATGTTGTAAACTCATCTTACGATGATGGAGTATTGTCGACGGGAAATGAGAAAGCTCGGTCATGCTTGCAGGCATATCACAGACATTACAGCGTACTAGGTATGGGGCAGGTGCACATAAGCACACCTAGCACGGGTAATTTTGTCCACAAGCAGTATTGATCCGTCCGACAGTGAAGACCTTGTTCTCGCATCGTTAGCCACTCTGGTCATCGGCACGTCTGGCAGTCTTGACACATTGTTCAGCTCATCACGGAGCTGCATTCTTAACCGGTAATGCAGAGCCTCAGGGCAGAATGTGGTCTGTGTCTGTTGGGCATCAATAAGTGATTATTCTGGATTTATGAGTTCTCTATGAGTTGTTTTCTCAATTGATTTGCCACCAAACTATTATTTCCTGTAATAAAATATAGCAATTACAATGTACTAACATTCTTCTACTCTGAAGCCTTTGCTGAACAATAACAAACTGCGAGTAAGCAAACACACAGCACAGGAGTATCTCGCCTCACGGACAGTCCGAGCTTGACAGCCTGTCTTCTGTCAGCCAGAGGCAAAGAGTGTTTTCGGTCACGGACGAGCCTTTTATTGTGCGTTTGCCTGCGGAGAAACAATAGCATCATTTAATACGTGACAGCCATCTTCAGCTTTGCTTGCGTCTGGATTGTATCTTAATAAATCGATTAACTCGACCAACGATTGCAACACCGGTGAGGAGACGTAGCATATTGGCCTACCTCTAGGATTTAGTCTTGTTTCGATCTTGATTATTCCCATGGAACTCGAATTCAGAGTTGGTTCCTCATATATCACATCCACGGGCTTTTCATAACAGCGAACAATGCGACGACACGACATTGGCTATCTGCGCGTATTAACTGATATTAATTGTGATATTACATGCAACAGTCAGTACTCGTGTCTAATAAACTTTCGATTCTCGTACTACATGGATAATACACACGGGAACGGGAGGCCTAGCAAAGGACTAGCAGAGCTAAGAAACAAATCTCTCCACCGCCCCGTGAGCCTGATCCCTTGATCCCCTTTTCTCTAGAGAATCCCCTATGATTTCTCGCGAAAAGCTGAGAAAAACGCCGCTAGAAGGCCACTAGAGACAATCCAATGAGACTAAAACTGCCACTAAAATAGAAGAATAAATCGTCGTTGACGATGGATCATTCCGCAAGTATTATTACAAAGTACAGCGACGAGTACAAATATTACTCTGTACACGTACTCGAGTCTTCAGGCCATGGCTTGGCATCGGCTCTCTAAACTCACAAGATGCAAGTCCTGTAGCTTTGGCGAGAGCAGTACGCTCTGAGAAAATCCTTTCAGAAACGGATAAAGCCGGGTCTTTTGCACATCGGCAAGATATCCGATAGCAAGCCGTGTCGATTTACTTTGCATTAATATGTAGACCTCCCAGGATTGCTGCCATATTGCACCTTTACTCGCACGGATGTCGGCTCAAGCCCAGGCCGCTCTGAACGTATTGAGACAAACAAGAAAAAAAGTAAAAATATCAATTTCAATTGCTGATCTTTCGACCATGTCTCCTCGGAGGTAAGATGGACATATGGGTTTATTCCAGAACTCATTTGTTCTACTTGGTCTTTGAGCACGAGACATGCTCACACGAGCCTCGGTGTAGAAGGCTGACAAAATTTGGCGCATATCAATAAAAGTCGAATAGAGTACGTAATAGCATAATCCAGAGTACGAGCAGAGCCGATCAGCGAGTCAGGTCGCGACAGGTACCAAGGTATCATTACGCGGGATGTCTCCAGCTTTTGTACCTGTAAACTAGAGTCCTCCGTCTTCTACATGACATGCTCTTTGTGAATCTACCCCCATACCATCCCACTTGCCGAGAGATGCCATGCGGGTGATGCTAGGTGCGGGCACTGAGGAGGCATCGCAGCGCTCTCTTTACAGGGTGCACTGAAAACAAGAACCCCCGCGCCCTTGGCTCTAGCCTTTAGCTTTACTCAGTATGGCGGTTCGTACAGACAACAGACAACACACGGCGAGTGGCTGCTTCTATTGTGGTGACCCCCATATCCCAGCAGGCTGGTTCGGGGATTAATTGGTAAACATTGAAGAGGAGGAAGTAGGAGTAAAAGGAATGCAAGCCAGTGTCAATACAATAGAAGACAAGTGAAGACTGAAAGGAGACAGTGAAAACCAGTCTACAGTCTGCGCCAGTATTAAGCTTGCTCGTCTTCGTCGTGAAAAGCGAGTATTACAGAGTAACACACTGTACTCTAATCACCCTCCTTCCGCTTTAGATACACTGGACACCTTCAATGGCTAGGCGGAGCTGCCCGAAGGAAGTGCCCGAGGGGCGACTCGGCAGCCTTGGAATGGAGTTGAATGTCGTGGAAATGCCTGGGATTTAGGGGAATGTCGATCTTTCTCGAGGGTTTACAACGGTTCTCTGTGTCTCACTCCGTATCTCACCTGTGTCTCAGTCGTGTCTGCTGTTCATGTATCTCCTCTGTCTCCTACAGAATTTAGCGCTCAGCTCTAATATGGGGTATTGGATCGATGTGTTTTCAACGGGTGTGCCTTCCCCTTTTGCGCGAATGTGCCCACCGCTCTTTCTTAGTTCAGCACTGCATATTGGATAGGGGTATCGTGTGCCTTCCATCGGAGGGAAAAGGATCCTCAACTTTGCTCCGTCTTCGCTCTGTTTACCCCGGTCCATGAGTCGCTCGCGCTTTCCAAGATTGATCGATTAACTCTGTCGAGGAAAGCGCGACCAACACATCTCACATCGAGCACATCCTCCAGACCCCCACCCTCCTTTTCCACTTCTTCTCTCTTTTCCTGTATTTTTGTCTTTTGTCTTCTTTTCTTCTACTTTTCTCCATCTCTTCCCTTTCAGTGCTTTGATGCTCGCCTCACTTCGCTTCACCCCAGAAACACACGCAATACTCCGCACATCACCACCAGCTGACGCCTCATCTGCACCCCCGCCTTCTGTGCGTCTCTTGTTGGTCCTCGGGTTCATCTGCTGCACCTCGTCTGTGCTGTCACCCTCCTGCTTGTCAGTCTGTCCCTTGTCGCCTGTTCCCCTGTGCTGTATATCATTTCTCCTATCAACCAGTGCTTCTACTGAGTCTCTTCTCTCTCTTGTTCAGTCCTCCCTACCCTCCCTTCATCCCACGCCCTCCCCGGATTGCTCACACTCAACCCCAGGATTCAGAACCAATCTTACTAGTCTTTTCTTTTGTCTATTCTGGGGAAGCCACCGTCTTACTTTGTACTGTCTGTTTATTGTCTCGTCCTCGTCTAGTCTGTCTTGTCTGCTTCTGGTCCGTCACTCTCCCCTCCACTACTCTTCCCCATACTCGTCTTGCATTGTTTTCCAGCCCCTCCTATTTGACAATTACTCGACTCGTGACCGATTTGCACGAGTGTGTGCCATACTCTACAGAGTACATTGACTCAATACATTGATCTTAATCTTTCCCTCGGTCTACCCCGAATCACACCCGAGCTACTCATATCTAATATTGCTGCTTCAGCCCCTACCAGAGGTAAGTGGATGTACTTCATACTTGCTTTTGCTTTGCTTCTGTTATGTACTCCCTGCCAAGTCTCGCCAGCACGATTCCCGTCAGCATCATTCTCATCTTTGTGACTTGTCTACTGAGTATCTCGAACTGCGTGATCCGCTCATACTCCATATTACTGAGTAATTTTTCCTGATTCCTCTTTTACTTTTGCACCCACCAATCACCCTATTCTTATTCGCGTCCTCACTTTCACTCTCCACTTTGACTTTCTGTTCCTACTGCAGCTCGGCCTCAAGACCCCCCATGCCTGTTGGTCCCTCTACACGGCATAAGCCTGCGACCCTACGCTAGCCCACTCCCTAATGCTACCTCAGTCTCCTCAAGTACGCTGAGTCTCTATTCTTACATTTTGTGGAGTACTCTGTATTGTCACTCTACTCTCCATAAGAGCTTCTTGAGCGGGGGCGTCGTTCCTTTTGTTTTCTTTTTCTTCTTATTTTCTTCTTATTTTCCTCGAGCCTCTACAAGTACGAAGTACTCCTGCACACCATCTTGCGTGGCGGTACATCTCCATCCATCCATGTCCTCCTTTCGATCTCACTCCGTTCTTCTTTTGATTTTACTATTCTGTTTCTATTTTTCTACTTTTATTTTACATCATTTCGTTTATTGTTTCTTCAACCCAACCTTGCCCCATGTATGTACTTCTTACTCTGTACTGTGTATCTTGCCATCATCCCGTTGCTTAATCCCTCGTCCTCTGAAACGGCACATCGCGTGTCTCTGTAAAACTCTCTGCTTGCATTTTTCTTCTTGTATGCCCAACTCTGTCATATTTGATTTCGCACTGATTTTCGACATCTTGCAAACCACGGGCATCCACGGATATCCAAGGGTGGACGGAACAAGCTCTGTCCACACTGCACAGCGCTTGGCTTAATGCTCAATCCCAAACTGACTGCCCCAGACACCTACAGAGTAGTGTAAGACATTCGCAGCCTATTGTCCGGCCTCACCCTCGTCGAATCCTCGAATCCTCTCGCTGCTCACGCACTTTTCTGCCTGCTCTTTTGCACTCCCCACAAACGCCACTTTCGATCCTCTCATCTACTCTTCCGTCTGCTTTTCGTCCTCTTGTCTCACACATGTTCTCGTCAGCCAGCTGCATCCTACTATTCTTGAGTAATTACTCGTCCCATTCTCCAATGCGCCGCGCCACATGACTACTAGCTTGTTCTTGTCAGCGCTTGGTCCACTCCGTCAACATCAGGCTCTGCCCGTCTCCTACAAAACTCGGTTTGTCTCGCTACCCCCTCTACTCGGGTAGTATTCTCGTCCACGCCCATCTCTATTCCGTCCAGTATTACTGCTCGGCTTTAAATCTAATTCACACTCCATGGTAAGATATGTCGACTCCAAGTACCCTCCATGCAGCCCCTTCGCATCATCTACCCACTTCGTCCCGCCCCATGTTGTCCGCAGGAGCCCAAAACTCTTATATGCTCTGATAAAGAGGAAACCAAGATGAGGAAACGGTGGCAGAAAAAAAGAAAAAGAAGAGAAAAAAATCAAGAAAAAGCTAAAGGAGAAAAGAATCAATGATAAAAACCAAACAAGGACAACTCAACTCGGACAACCTCGAGTGCGACCACCTGACTTGTGCCGCTGTTCCTCCCCGACCTCCATTTCTGTCGACCTCCTCTACATACCCTGTTCGTCCACTTTGCCTCTCCTTCTCCCCTTCTACTACTAGTCTATTTTACCGCAACGGGCGGCACCGCATAACATCCACCTCCCGTTACGCCAGTGCGCGCATGCTCTGTTCAGTTTGTTTCTCTCTCTGTCTCTCGCTGCCTCGCTACCCATCCACCCAATCTGGTCCGTTCTCCTCTTCTCGACTCTCCTCCAGCTCCTCCTCTTCCCACGTCGTATTTTGGCTCTGCCTGCCTCTACTCTGTTCTACTGAGCATGTTCCCTTTTCATCCTCTCGCATTTTCATATCCGTATTCTGGCTCCTTTTTCATCCCGTTCCGACTTTATCCCATTCTCATTTGTATTTTCTTTTTCCCATTCTTTTTCCTTTTCTTTTTTCCTCTTCTCTATCCTCCCCGTCCCCTTTCCTCTCTCCCACCTTCCCACCCTTTCCCGCAATACGAACCTCCAACTGACACTTCCTCGTTATTACAGCACTGCAGTCTTGCAGCCACAAGTACACTGCTCCTCTGAAACTACGCTGTCATACAGCGACCGCCCATCTCGTGATCTTTCCGTCATCACGGCAGACCACCTCTTGACACCACCAGCCATGCACTCATGAGTCTCGCCCACTTGGTTCGGGAGTGGGTTGACTGAGAACGTGAAGCCTTGCATGGCCTTTAGCTTAGGACGTCTGGCTTGATATTTCGAGTCTTGAGCGTTCGCGACTATACGACGACACTACTAGCTACGCGTGCATATTGCACTCGGGAACTCTGCGCATATCCTACACAGCCTACCGCTACACCTGCCTCACTTCCACACTTTGCATCGACGTACCACGTTATTTGCCTCTTTCTTGCCTCCTCTGTTCCTTCTACTGCTTCTTTCGCGCCTCTTTCTACTACCGCCCCCGTCATCCGCTGCGTGCGCTTCATTATATCTTGCATCTTATACCCCACGATATTCTTCGGCTTCTTCTCTTCATCTTCTTCTTCGTTTCCTCTTTCGGATTTTCTTTGCCCTTTATCCCTTATCCTTTATCTACTCTATATCCTCATATCTAGAATGATCTTCAGCCTCTCATCATCCAACCTCACCTTTCAACCAATCTCTATTATCAGGTCTCACATCTTCACCCACATACACTTGTGTAACAAAACGTCACACTTCTCGGCTGTCTCTCTTTCTCCACGCTGTGCCCCCCAGCCCCAGGAATACATCCCATATCAACTCACACGTCTTTGATCTTACATCTTACATCTCCTATTCTCCGCATTCACAAGGTGCAATACACACGGCACACACAAAACCTCGTGTTGCCCCAAGCTCGGACTTTTACCTGACACACCTACGCCTTGTCTTTTCCCTTACGCGCGGGATAATCCTTACTGTCAACGAAACATCAAGTTATGACGTCTGTCATAGCGCCGCCTTTCTCTAGTTCTCGCAGATCTGAGCCCGCAAACTCTTATATTGCAGACTCTTCTTCCTTTCACCGGCCTAGGTCGATTATACCAGACGTCATGTCCGCCGTTCAGGAGCTGACGCCGCCACACGTCAAGCTGGAAGATGACCAGCACGAACGCGGGCGGCACCGCAGTCGTTCTGGAGACAAGGACGACAGCAAGGACAATGGCCAAGGTGACGATGCAAACTCGTCCCAGTCCGACGGACCAGCACGCAAACGCAGACGGAGCCGCAAAGGCTTAGACAAAAAGTTTGAGTGCCCACACAGAGGCTGCGGAAAGAGCTACTCGCGTGCCGAGCACTTGTATGTGCCTGTTTTGTTTTAATCTTTCTCTTTAAAAAAAAACACTTCGATCTCCATACTAACTTGACAGGCACCGGCACCAGCTGAACCACACCCCAAAGCAGATCTACAGCTGTAACTACCCCGGCTGTGAGCGCGTGTTTGTGCGACAAGACCTTTGCAATCGTCACAGAGATCGTCACACAGCCAAAGGCTCTTCCCTCAACCGCAAAGACAACCTCCCGGCTCAGGTATCTCCCGTCCGGGAGTCACGGCCAAATTTTGGTGCTCGCCCGGGCTCATCGTCTGAAGACGCCAGCCAGCCCGCTGTTGCATACGGCAACCAAAACGGCACCAACGGCTTCAACAATGCCCTCAGCAGCAGAATCAACAATAACATCAGCAATGGTCACACCAATGGGCACAACGGACCCAGTAGCGGCCATGCCCATCCACCACAGGGGATGCAGGTGCCGTTCTCTCCCAAGATCAACACAAACATCAGCACAAATACAAACATGTCCAACATGCCCTACTCGCCCATGACCGCTACACCTACAGCGGCTTACAATAACGGCTATACGACTTCTGCAAATGAAAACGACTACATGAACCAGGACGCCGGCAATACGACCCCGAGCTACGGCCAGCCGTCTTCGTCTCGCCAGCGGCCACAGGTGCAGCCGTACCAATCGCCGGCTATGACACAGCGCCCACCAGTTCGGACAAATACAAACGACATGTATGATGTGATGTCGCCCACAATCACCCAGGCCGGCTTCCAAAACCAAAACACTGTGGGCACCCCGCAGTCGACCGTCTTCGTCTCTACACAAAACTTCCCAAGCTTCGACTTGCCGCCGTCCAACTTTCAGCCGCCAACAACCCAAGTCGGATCCAACACCGTGTCACAGGAAGAGGCAGCCACTGCTGCTGGATCTGCCACGCCCTTGGCCACGGCTATGGGCTACGTGTCCGGCACCAACAACGACTACGACGTGCCTGCGTCCGCTGGTAGTGAGATGATGGTGCTCGACCAGATGGCGATGCCAAACACAATGCCCATGTTCGGCACAGATTCCATCATGCAAAAATCACCTCACGTCGGCCTGCCCGAGGACTTTATGGTATACCTTTTCAATAGCACCCCGCAAGAAGGCTCGCCTCTTCAGGTTCCATATGGAAACTACAGTGACTTCCAGGCTCAATACGGAACGACGTACCCTGGCAACGACCCCGGCCAGGGTGGCTACTTCCCGCCCGCACCTCAGCAGGTCATGTCTGTTACCAATTTGCTGGACCAAGATTTTCCAGAATCGTACGTCTTGACCGAGGAGAAGAGCCTTGAGCTCTTTGAGATGATCAAGGACCGTTTCCACGAGGATGGTCATACGCCTGTGTCACGCCGTAACGACTCGATAACGGATGGCAACCGTAACGACGACACGCATATGCTGAGCCGCAGAATGATGGAAGCGTACATTGGATCGTACTGGATGCACTTCAGCGACCAGGTCCCGATCCTGCACAAGCCCACATTCTCGCCTGAGCGGGCACCAAATCTGTTGTTGCTTGCCATGATTACGATTGGAGCCGCATGTCTGGATAAGACACACGAGATCGAAATCATCAAGGCTGGAGCTGAGTTGTCGAATGTCTTGGCATGGCACCTTCGCTGGGAGCTGTTCATGCATGCCAATTTCCGACCGCCTGCCAAGTTGTGGGTGTTCCAGACGCTTCTTTTACTGGAGCTATACGAGAAGATGTACTCGACCCGTGAACTACACGAGCGCGCACACATCCACCACGCGACGACCATAACCCTGATGCGCCGTGGCCGGTCTTTAATTGGCAGGACTGCGGCTGATTCTCCTCCAAGCTCGCGGATGAATGGCAGTGACAGGGGCTCGCGTCACTCCTCTACATCAGGCGCAGTGCACACCCAAGACCACTGGTGGAACAATTGGATCACCAACGAGGCAACGCGGCGGACTGCATTCGCAGCTTTTGTTATTGACTCGATTCATGCGACAATGTTTGGACACTCTACAGTCATGGTGGCACACGAGATGCGCCTGCCGCTGCCTTGTGACGACAAGCTATGGAAGGCATCGAGCGGTGCTGATGTTGGTCGTGCCGAGGCGCAACTGCAGTCCGAGGGTACCAAGTCAATCTCGTTTCTGGAGGGCATTAAGAAGACACTGAGCGGCCATGAAGTCAAAACCAATGCTTTTGGGCGCACAATTCTCATGGCTGGGCTGCTCAGTGTGTCATGGCACATGAACCAGAGAGATCTGCAGGTCAACTCGCTCGGCGGCTCGCAAGCACTGGGCGGCCGTGACAAGTGGCGGAGCACGCTCACACGGGCCTTTGACTCCTGGAAAAGCGACTACGACAAGTCGCTGCAGCGGCGGGACAGCAGCGGCAACCTGATCGACCCGTATGCGTACAACTCTATGAGCAACGAACAAAATGATGTCAATGTGGTGTTTGAGAGCCGTGTGGTGCTGCACCACCTTGCACACATGGCGACGCACGTGGACATCGTCGACCTCCAGATCTACGCACGTGCCAAACGGCTGCTGGGCCGCGCCATCGGACAAAACGACCTGGCTAGTGCCCAGCGGCGTATGAAGGATGTGTGGGCGCCGACAGCCAAGGCGCGCGATGCCACGTACTATGCGATGCAGTTCCTATGCTCTGTTCTGTTACGCAACGAGGGCAACAGCCCCCAAGCCAACGGGTTCGGATATGGAAAGCAGATGGGCTCTACGGTTATGTACGAGGAGGCGATGACGTACTCGGCTCGTGACGATGTCCTGTTGAACCGCCCATGGGTGCTGTACTTTGCGGCGCTCGTGGTGTGGAGCTATGGCTTTGCGACCGAAGGGCCGGTGATGGATGCACAGCTGCCGACGTCGTGGGAGGACAAGGTGCAGCAGATGCGCGAGTACCTGCACGAGATTGGCAACATCACATCGCCCGAGGAGCTCAAGGCTAAGAAGGGCATCAACAAGAACAGTGCGATGCTGATGGTGTTAAAGGTGACGTTCAGCCGGGCGCGGTGGCAGTTGCTGCACGAGGGCGCCAATTTGCTAGACAACTGCATTTTGCTCAACTCTGGCGAGATGCGGTAGACACCTTGCTCGGAAGAAAGAAAGAAAGTTAAAAAAATAGGTATATCGACACAAAAAACACAAAATCATAAAAGGGGTGACGCGGCAGGACGAGGATGCTCATCAAACACGAACAGTACATCATATGAATGGACAATCAGGATATCAAATTCGGGAAACTGGCCAAATACATTTTTCTTACTACATTTTTCTTCATCTTCTTTTTTATCTTTCTTCTCTTTTTTCTCTTCTTTCCCTACTCCTCTTATTCGGTTTCGGCGTTGCCATTATTCATGTTCGCGTTTTAACGTTGGCAATCTGGTTTATAATATTGCAGTTTCTTGTTTTTATTAACGCCCATATACCCTACAACATATACCATACGACATGCGTTTACTTTATAAATTCAAATCCTATCATCACAGTTTTACAATGAAAAATGACCAAATTTAATGGCAATATGATTGCGTTCAAATCGTCCACCAAGTGCTTCACTGTAGTGAGCCTGACAAATCAAAGTTGTAGAGCGGCTCTGGGCGGGTACTAACAAGAGCACAGCCAGGCTTCGGCGACTTTTGCGGATACAATGGGTACTGGAACCCGAGAGCTCGTAATGATAACTGCATGAGCTAGGACTGGACGCTGCAAGGAAGGTGCGAGGTGCCTGGTATATCGGAGAAAATGGATGTGAAGATAGAAAAGAAAGAAAATAGAACAAAAAAGGAAAGAAGCCGGAGGCTGGAGGGGAAAGAGCGGTATGGCCCGGCACTCCATGCGTGCTAGACCAATATAGAAGGAGCTGCCCATAATAGCCCGGAGACTTCTTCTGACAGACGCTGCTTGCTGATTTCTGGAAGTCGTGAACCTGCGACTGCCTCTTCTGGACGTCGACATTCAATCATGTTCAGTTATATTAATTATAAGCTTGATTACATCAGCCACTGTATTTATGTCAAATAAATGCAATATTTGCACAAGCGCCATAGACGCCTGCAGCCCGCTAACAGCTAACACCGACGATCGACTGTGTGCGACACCGGCACGCTACACTCCGTAATCTGGGGCACAGGTAGTCTACGGCTGCTAACATGCCTTGTCTTTTACTCGCTGTGTGCCATGCATCTGCGGCGTATGCAATCCCTGCAGCCAGGCCTCAGCTGTCCAAAGTCAATACTAGCAGGTCCACCCTACTCTGTACACCGCGCCTTCCTCGGGCTTTGATTTGTTTTTTTCTTTCTTTTCTTCTTCTTTTATTTCCCCATTATCTTTACATTTGCCACTAAATTGTATTTTATCGAAATCACTACCCTCTGGTGGTTAAGACCTCATCGCTGCATGCTCTCGCCTGTTACTGCTAATCGTCCCTGCAACCTCGGGCTCGGGGATTTAAGAAGTGCACTAAAATAATCCTTAATATCCCAACTATCCTAAATATTGGCACATCCCACCCTCCTACAACGCCTGCAGTAGCACCGCACAGATCGTCACCTGCCTCTCAAAACGTGACTCGGTTTTCCGATTTGCCTTGCCTTGTCTCGCCTTGTTGTGTCGCCTTCCGTCTCCTTGTTTCGTCTCATATTCTTGCCTTATCTCGTTTGCCCACTCTATCTACTGCCACTACACAAACACAGCGCATCGGACGACACCTCAGATCGTCCCACCGCGTACGACCTTGCTAACGCCAAGCCTGATCGCCTCTTTCAAGATATCTGCTACCTTGCGGCCACCCGTTCTCCCGCTTTCTCGTTGCCGGCTCTCTTTCACTCCGCGATCCGAGTTTGACACGGGTCTTGCTCGGTTGTGTGCGAGCGAGACTCGAGTGGATAGACCATAAAAACCTGTCAACATGGTCACTCTCCTGGAGCTCCCGGTGGAGATCGTCAGTCATATCCTCGGATGGGTTTCGCCCGAAGATCTCTTCTCGGCTCGGCAGACCTCCCGATGGCTCAGCGAGTGTATTCGCAACAATGCGCAGCTGGCCCGGGCGGTGTACTGCAACCACTTTGTATGTCTGATGCGATAATACGGGCATTAAACTTGATGTGATGTAATATGATATGCTGACAGTTCAGGATGTCCCACCAAAGATGGACCTGGAATGGCAGCAAGAGCTCGACGACTATCTGCGACTGCAGAACATCTGCGCGAGTAAAAACCCGCGCAAGACGACACAGCTGCCCTTTGTCCACCGCACAGTCAAGCGCCTGCTGTACAACTCGGCGCGTGTCAAGCAGAACGACTCAGACACGTTGTTCCACCACCGGCATTTTCGCAACGTCGACCACCTGAGTCGCATCCTTAACACGCCATCCAACCATGTTGCCTTCTTCTGCCGGTCGTTTCTCTTTGACCGGCTGCGGCGGGTATGGAAATTTCGCAAAGAAGACCGCGCCGACCGCGCCGACACAATCGCCCGGAAAGAGCGTCGGCGCTTGCGGCGCTTGGCCGCAAACTACACAGAGGGCGACGTCAGCGACGATACCGACAGCGAAACCGAGCGTCAGCGTGTCACTATACGCAACATGGTTGCACCGCCATACATACTCAAGCCGAGCGGTACGGTCGAGCGCTACCAGATGAGTGCCGAGCTGCACTGCTTACTGGGGACGGTACTGCTGACGTATCCGCAAGAAGACCAATCCTACGACCGTGTCTACCCGTATGCCGTGGCGCGGACGTATGACGCGCGCGAGTACAATACAAATTCGGAATGGGGTCCTTTCCTGCCGGGCAGCGACCGCAGGGTCGACTGGGAGAAGCTGGAGGCGATGCTGATCGTGCTGCGCTTCAACATCCGCGAGCGTCGCCTGCTGCAGTTTCCCATACTCAACAAGTACTGGAACAACACATTTCTCGGCAGCTATCCCGGCAGCTACATGCCCATGACACGAAGTTCTGCGCCCCCGGCATCGACATCGTCGACACCAACAGATCCAGCCAGTGCGATAGCAGCAGCCGTCGAAGCGGCTGAGGTGGCGGCAGCGGCGGCGTCGATTGCCAACCCTCTGTCATCGCCGCTCGACGCCCGAGACCCCTACGGTGTATCGGGCACCTGGATGCGGCTGGTCTGTTTCCTCGACTACAACGATTTTTCGCGTCTCAACTTTTCCCAAAATATCGCGGATAACATGCCGCACCAACCTTTCTCCGAGGGCGAAGAGCTACGGTTTATTATTATGAAAGCCCATGTCACGCGCATCGACCCACCGTCCCCCGAAGACCACCCTGACTACCCTGTTGTGCACTTTGAGGGCGCATCTCACTCCATGGACAACCCGTGGGACGACAACTCCAACTCGGGGCTAAGCGGTTTTGTTCGCACCACCCCGGAAGGCCAGGTGCACTGGACGACATTTTCAATTTTCCACTCGTTTGTGCGCTGGCGCAGCGAGAGTATACAGATCGGCGGCCACCGGTCCGGGCGCGGTGTCGTCGGCAATTGGTTCAGTGCCGACTACGACCCGCAAGGACCCTGCGGCCCATCAGCATTCTGGAAGCTGCAAGACAAGAACAGCGAAGAGGAGCTGCGAGGTCAGCCCGTGCATACATTCTCGCAGTTTCTCAGTAATACCATGGAGCCCGACGGCGTCAATGTTGTCATTAGTATCACGCAGCCCCTGTTCCAGTACGTGGCCACACTGAGAGAATCTGTGCCTGACGAAGACGAGGAAGAAGATGACGATGAAGATGGCGACGAGGACATGGACGACGACGAACATGATGATGATTTGTACGAGCTCCACTTTGGCGGCATCAACGGCCGCCCTTATGAACATATTGACGATTACGACGACGACGATGACGAAGAGCTGATCCATGCCGGCCATGACCACCATCATCACAACCACCATGGCTATGATCATGACCACAACCTCCCCCCCAATAACGACGACGACGCCTTTCGCGAAAACGCACAGCACCACCTCGATTTCAACCGCATACGCAGCGAGATCGAGGCACACATCTACCAGCAGCTTCACAGCGACCCTCATATGCTGAGCTACAACGTCCCAGTCGGAGAGTCTAGTAGTGCTGCCGGTGGTGTAGCTGCGGCTGCCACTGAAGCTGCCACTGAAGCTGAAGACACCGAAAGCCCAGTCGGTAACGGCAGCAACCCTGCTCCCGATCTGGGACTGCCCCCCTTCCAATTTATGCCTGTAAATGCTCCTATTACCGGCCCTTCGGGGCTGAATACAACCGCAGCCCCGGAGCGCGAACCGACTATGGAATAGTTTGGTGTCTACTTTATACAGCAGATGTATACATTTTCGCTTCGTACACTAACCTGTTTACATATTTGCATTTACATATTTACATATTTACATATTTATTGACAGCGTTTGCTTATATATACCATATTACCCACTTCTCATTGTCTATTATAGCTTTGCATCCTGGACAACCTTGCCGTGCTCGCATGTCGCGAGGACTGCCCCGTCGCTGCGCCGCCGGAGGACGCCGCGTAGACTGGACATGCGCCTGCCCGCATGCAGCTGTTCGCAGTCGATCAGCACCTCCATTCCCGACGGCGCCGGCCGCACATACGTGACCGCCAGCGTGCGCGACACGCCGAGCCGCTGCCACGACTGCAACAGCTCTTCCTCTTCGTCGACATCCGTGCCTGCTTCGGCCGTCCCTGGCGCCGGTGTTGCCGCCAGAGCTAGGGCTAAACTGGTGCAGAAATCAAACAGAGTTGCTGTAGCACCGCCGTGCATGTTGCCGAGGCGGTTGCAGTTCTCGGGCTGGACGGTGTAACCGAACACGACGTGTGGGTGGTCATGGTGGCTTGCGTCGTGGTTATAGTCGTCGGCCGAGACCAGCTCGAGGTGCGGCTGGAACTGTGTCATGAAGTCCTGCATTGTTCATTGTTAGATTCGGCATTAAAAAGCCCGTTTAATAGGACATACCACCATTTCGTTGTTGTCGAGGTGTTTTATGACGTCGAGCAGCTTGCGGATGCGCTCAAAGTTGGACATTCTTGGTGCCATCCTGCCGGGTTCTTACAGCCCACGGGATAAATTAATAGTAGAAACCTGTATCTTTGATAATATGAATCAAAGACTGTCGAGGATTGCGATGCCGATGAGATGAAGGATGCCGGTGAGGAGTGCGAAGGGCTATAAGCTGATGGCGGCTATATCTTATTATTCGAGGTGATATTTCATCAGCACCAAGACCTTCATGCAGTGATAATAACCATGTGTAATTTAATGTGAGATCAGTGTTGCAATCAGTAAGACCGACGTTGACTCGTATCGTCGTAGTCTTATTTCACCTCCGCATTCCGGGATTACGTAAGATTTACTATTGCACGCGCTGCAGATTTAGTGGAAACATCCCCTGAGGGGAACAACCCCAGCTTTTGCCTCGGCACCAGGCGCGCTTCTTCATAGCTAGAGGATAGCCTAGCGCCAGCCAGTCAAGATAAGCAAAATACAGAGCAGGAAAGATCCGAGTTCCACATGCCGGCTGTTGGTCGCACCTGCCAGCTCTGACATCAATCATTGCGTGTTTGCATCGCCAACGTCAATCCATCACCAATTCCGGCACCTCATCTCGACGCTTAGCATTCAGTGCCGACGAAACTACGACGCGACTCGAATCTTTGATCTGAACCTCGACTGACATACTACTTCGAACCCCGACAACACCATGGACGCCGTCAGCGCTGCCGGCCAGGCGCTGGTCGACGAACAGAAGCCGTCGCTGTTTGAGCTGCTTTCGGAACAGCAACTCCATGGCCTGCTTCCGCCGACGCTGCGGTACCTTTTGACCGTTGCGACTCAGCGGTATCCGCGCTACCTGCTGCGCACGCTCAACTCGTTCGACGAGCTCTATGCGCTTGCCATGGCTGTCGTCGAGCACTACTACCTGCGCAGCATGGGCGGCACCTTTACCGAGAACTTTTACGGCCTCAAGCGCGAGCGCGTGCTAGAAGGCGGCTCCGGCCGCTCGGCAACCGGCATTCCCATGCGCAACTCCAGCGAGGTGCCGCGCGCGACGGCTGGCACACCCTCGGTCGTCAGTGAGTTCCTCAAGATGGGCTCCAACTCGGCGCTGCTGTGGAAGAACCTGGCCGTTATTGTCGGCGTGCCCTACCTCAAGCGGAAGCTTGACGCCGCCTACGAGATTGACGCACCGCGCGCCCGCCTCGGCGCAGCCTACCAGCGGCTGCCCGACAACCCGACCCTGCGCGACCGCATCCGGCACCTGGCGCGCTGGTTTCTGCGCAACGTCTACCCGAGTGTGCACGCAGCATATGGGTTTGCAATGCTCGCATTTAACCTCGCGTACCTCTTTGACGGCTCGCGGTATGCCACTCCGCTGTTGTGGCTCGTGGGCACGCGTGTGCGGCGCATGACGGGCGCCGACTACCAGGCGATTGACGCTGCGCAAGAGCGCCGTGCAGAGAGAGCATCATCGGCTGCATCGTCGACAACATCATTAATAGCCAACAGAGCGCTCGGCAGTCTATCTTTTGTGCTGCCGGCGAGCATCTTTGCGCTCAAGTTTCTAGAGTGGTGGCACGCGTCCGACTTTGCCAAGCAGCTGTCGCTCAAGGCGTCGACCAACCTCGATCTGCCGCCACCACTGACATCGGGCCTGCCAACCAAGGCCTCCACAACCTCATCGTCCCACGGCGCTGGCCATGCTTCGAGCACGGGAAGCATTGGGCGCAAGGGCATACTTAAGAAGGAGACGGCACGCCGGGCCAGCGATGCCCACGCACCAGTATCAAGTATCAGCGCCGGTACAGACGAAAAGACAGACGCCCCGACAGAAGAAGAAGAACTGGCGCGCACTGCACCGATTGCTAAGCCATCACTGCTGCCCATTTACACCGTTCCAGCGCCGAGCGATTCCGGATTGTGCCCCATCTGTGCGGAAGAGATTACTACTCCGACAGCATGCCAGACCGGTCTTGTCTACTGCTACATCTGCATCCACAAATGGGTGTCAGGCCAGCACGACAAGCAGGAGGCGTTTATAGCCGACAAGGCCGGCCGGTGGGAGAGCGGTGAGGGGCGGTGTGCCGTCACAGGACGGCGTGTCCTTGGAGGCACCGAGGGTCTCCGTCGGCTGATGGTGTAATGTATATTTAAAAGAATCATGGTGGATGCATTTGCAGCGTTTTTATTTTCAATTTCAGTTTTCGAGCATATTTTCTAGCAATAATCTGGCCATTCTCTGTATTATAGGCTTCAATATTGGTCATATTCCCATTACTTATCATCTCACGTCTAAAACGGAGGTCTGTCATCTATCTGCAATACATGAATCATTATCATCATATCCCCGTAGTCTGTAACCTTGCCCTGCTTAAAGAGTAACAACTTGGATGCTGTTGCCGAGCTTGCCGGTGTTGCCGTACATCTGGCCTGCATTCACAAGAACTGTGCAGCTTGCACCCTCCTCCGACAAGGCACCTGGCGATACGAGCCACACGGGAATCATGGCCGTCGCAACAGCTGCTGCTGCGGCAATACCAACAAGGGACAGCAGCTGGCTGATGAGGCCGCCGGCCTGCGACGGCTTGCTCTCGCCGTCCTCGTCGCCTGCCTCGACCAGGTGCTCGTAGGATGCCTGAATGTCATCCCAGAACACATCCTGCCGTCCGGCGCCCCAGTGCACATGTCCAAACACATGCAGCTTGGGCCGCACACGCCAGATTTCTGAGAGGATGCCCGCACACCCGAGCCCGATGTCAAGATGGTGGCGCTGTCTGGTCAGTTTGATAATCTATGAACAGGGAGGCCAGTGATACGTCAACCTACTGGAGGAGCATGTGTGACGAGAATATCAATGTCGTTGGGAATCGTATCTTTCCACGGTGGCGAATCGCGGGGGTATTGAAATCTGTGGCAGAGTTAGCTTCGGCTCTCAAGTATCGGGGAGATTCCAGCTTACGAAAAGTGATCTGGTCCACAGGCGGGAATGTCCGGTGCACCGTACACCTTGAGCGTCCGCCCACTAGCAAACTCAATCGTCTTGCTCTCGCGCTCCAGGTAGTACATGTTGGCGGCAAATCGCGGCTTCTCCTTCTCGGCATCCGCCACGACAATGCCCTTTGCCGCCCGCGCCGCCGGGTCAAACCAGCTGTCGTGGTTGCCGCACACTACGACCTTGTGCTCATGAGGCAGCGACGCCAGCCAGTCCAGCTGCTTCTGCAGGTCCGCCGGCGTTCCCTCGTTAGTGAGGTCGCCTGCGTGGATCAGCAGATCACCGTCGGGGACGTCGTCCACAATGAGATCGTGGGTGTCGGAGATGCACACGACGCGCACGACCTGGCTCTGGGACGGCGTGCCAGCGAGGATGCGTGCGGCTTCAGCCTCCTCGCGCAGGTCAAAGCGGTGTCTCTGCGACGCCCAACCACGCACAGCGACGATCCAGCTGTAGAGGTAGTGTGCCGCGGCGCGGATGGGCGAGGCGAGGAAGCGGTCGAGCACTGTCGGGGCTTCCCAAGGGCCTTGCCGGAGCAGCCCGAGCTCCATAAGCAGGGACATTGCGGCAGCGTTTCAATTGGTTCAATCGAGTCTGAACAAAGAACAATCCATCAAAAGGTGTCACGATGTTGTCACAGGAGAGATTCGGTGAACTATTGCCTCCATTTTATTTGGGGGGAGTTATGCTGATACTAATATTATCCTTGTCTCAAGTATTGTCTGTTCCACGTCGTTCTTTCCCTTCTTGGCCGACTCTCAACAACCTATGCCGTCTTCACGTGCGCCAAAAGCGGTCGGTGTAGCATCAACAAGCAAACAGTTCACGGGCGTGTAGCTCAGTGGTAGAGCGAGGGATTGCAGATCCCTAGGTCGGGGTTTCGAATACCCCCGGGCCCTTTGAATGTTTCTTTTTGTGTTTTATTAATTTATTTCGGAATTCAATTCCAAATGGCAAATTGCGATACTTCCTGTCTCGGCGAGCCTATAATTTTGGCCACAGCGACCGGTGTGCTCTTACCTTCCCTATTCTTCACCATCCTCTCCCTGATGCCAGGCGTTATCCCACCGCCTATATTGCCCCCTCCTCGACTGTGCCGCCAAGCCTTTTCTGCCGCATGATGCACGGACCAAGCTATTACCAGCACATGAAGAGCTACTAGAGAGGGAAGCTACGTAATTGCTGCTCCAGTGCTCCTGCTAAATTCGGACTTCAATTAGGAACCCTCTTTTTTTCAGCTGGCATCATCCCACATAGCGTCTTCAGCTCGACTTTTCTGATAGGCAATTTGTAGTGCTGTGATCTGGAGAAAATAATAGAGAGCGCAGAGACTGCACTGATGGTGCTCGGTACCGATTGGCTGGAAGAGGGGTGCTGTCTTGTATTTAAAGCTCTGCTGCGTAGCATTGGTGACGTTTTCATGCTCTTGGTTGTTCCTTCCCTATTTTCATCTCGTCTCAGCGCGCCTTCCGTGTCACTTTAGTACAGTCACTGCCAAGGCCACGCACACAACCTCTTTCCATTCTAGTGACGTCGTCTACTTCATACATCATCGTCGCCTGCATCCTCGCTTCTCCATCTTCTTCCGCCGACTTCACAACCTCACTTCTCCTGTGATCCTCCTGCCTGTACTTCCACCTCAAATACTACCTATGCCCCGTCTTTCCTGTCGTCATCTCTAGCCATCCCCACCTGACAGCCCTAGCTCCTCCCTTGCGCAAGTCGCCCACTATCTCTTCTTTCTTTTTGTTTTCGACTTCTTTTCTCTTCACCTAAGACCACCTAGAAAAGAGCGATATATCTTCCTACTACCCTCTTGTTTCTCTTTTGAGGCGTCTTTTGGATACTGGCGACAACACGATACACACGACCTCAGCATCCTCACGCGACAGCCAAGCTTTACGCCATGGCCACGACCGACGTCACCAGCGGCGACAAGCTGGATACCAACAGCAACTACAAGGTCGACTATGTCATCCACTACCTAATCCCTCCCAAGGAACGCGACCAGGCAGAGGCCGCTTTTGTGCAGCTCGTCGACAGCCTCGCCAATGCCGGATTCGCTACCGAAGTCCGGCCCGGCAGTGACAGAGAATCGCTGCTCGTTTTTGTCAAGATTGCTTCCAAAAAGCTTCTCCGTGCCCAGGTGTACCGCAACCGTCTCCAGGACTACCTCTACGGCATCCGCACGACAGCACCCCCAAGCCGCAAGAACCAAGGCGGCGTCGAGGTCGACTTTGACGACTACTTCTTCCAGGAGCCCATCTCCGAGGCCGAGCGTCTGCGCCTCGCATACCTGCTGATCACCAAGCCGCGGTCCGAAGGCGGCGCCGGCATCTCGACCAAGGGTAGTGAGGCTGCACCTGCATCCAGTACCAAGGGCACAATTGTGAGCAGCAGTGAGGCACACCGCAAGTATGTGGCATCCATTTTCCCGCTGCACGACCACAAGTTCAACCGCGCGTGGCTCAAAAGATGGAGCACCAAGTACATGCTGGACGCCGAGGACCTCGACGCGATTCGCGACAAATTTGGCGAGAAGATTGCCTTTTACTTTGCCTTCCTGCAAAACTACTTCCAGTTCCTGCTATTCCCTGCCGCCTTTGGCTTTGGCGCATGGTTGCTGATCGGGCAGTTCTCATGGCTGTATGCGGTTGTCAACTGCTTGTGGTCGGTGGTCTTCTTTGAGTACTGGAAGAAAAAGGAAGTCGACCTGGCCGTGCAGTGGGGTGTGCACGGCGTGTCCAAGATCCAGCTGCCGCGGTCCCAGTTCCAGTTTGAGCGCGAGGCACAGGACCCGATCACAGGCGAAACCGTCAAGGTGTACTCGCCCTTCCGGCGCTTCATGTACCAGCTGCTTCAGGTGCCGTTTGCGCTGGCCTGTGTGGTTGCCCTAGGCAGCTTGATCTGTGCTTGCTTCTCGATTGAAATTTTCATCACGGAACTCTACGGCGGCCCCTTCAAGCAGTACCTCACGTTCCTGCCGACGATTCTCCTGACGATATTTATGCCGATTCTGACTGGCCTCCTCACAACTATTGCCGAGAAGCTGACTGTATCTGAGAACTACGAGACGCAAGATGATCACCAGGCCGCTTTCGTGCAGAAGATTTTTGTCATCAACTGCATTACGTCATACCTTCCGATTTTCCTGACGGCGTTTGTCTACGTGCCTTTTGGCAAGGTGCTCGTGCCGTACCTGGACGTGTTCCAAATGACTGCTCAGCACCTTACGGGCGATGTCAAGGTCGACGCTCTCGCACACAAGGCAGCTGCCTTCCAGGTAAACACGCACCGCCTCACACAGCAGGTTATCTACTTTACGGTGACTGCGCAGATTGTCAACTTTTTGACAGAGGCCATTGTGCCGTACGTCAAGCGCAAGGTGTTTAAGGCCGTCAAGGATGTCTCGGGGGATCTGGCCAAGAAGGAGCAGGTCAAGGATCTCCCCGAGGAGGCTGCATTCCTCGAACGCGTGCGCAACGAGGCCACCCTCGACGTCTACGATGTGACTATTGACTACCGCGAGATGGTTGTGCAGTTCGGCTATCTATCTCTGTTCTCGGTTGTCTGGCCGCTAACTGCCTGCTCGTTCCTGGTGAATAACTGGGTTGAGGCACGTTCTGACGCCATGAAGATCACCATCAACAGCCAGCGCCCGATCCCGTGGCGCGGCGACTCGATTGGCCCCTGGTTGGGCAGCCTCGGCTTCCTGTCGTGGCTCGGCAGCATCACCAGCGCCGCCGTGGTGTTCCTTTTCCGCTCCAACACTTTTGGCCCCGACCACTCGCCCTGGGACATTCAGGCCTGGGCTCTGCTGCTGAGCATCATCTTTGCCGAGCACACATACCACGGTATCCAGATTGTCGTGGCATTCATCATCGGCAAGATGGACAGCCCCGGTCTGCAGCGCGAGCGTGCCGAGCGTTTTGCACTGCGCAAGCGCGTGCTGGCCGAGTCGCTGGGCGAGGCCGAGGCCGAAAAGGCCATTGGCCCGAACGTGACTGGCGGCGAGAAGATCACGCGCGAGGTGCTCGAGGAACAGGCGCGCGAGCTGTCGACCAAGGGCCAGGGCACCGCAGAGGATGTGTTTTGGCTGCGGCAGCGGGGTCCGTCCGAGTCTGTGCAGGTCGGACGGTCGCTGATTGCCGAGTTCGTCGAGTTTGAGGCCAAGGCGGCACAAACAAAGGGCAACTAGACGTTTCCTATGATCGATGTGGCTAATATTGCCAACGTGGTCAATTTGATGAAGCTGGTCTAGCACATTCAGCTGACCGATGTGAGCCAGTCAGTCCAAAAAGTCGTCAAGACGCCACTGGGCTTTCCTTGACACAAAAATAAGGCTTAGCTCTGCTACGGCGGCCTGGCTTCTACAAAGTGAGCGTGACTGCCAGCATTGATGCGATAGGCTTCATGTGCAGTCTGCCTCGTATCGCATTAAATACTGGAACGGACCGACGTGTTTCCCGAGGAGGAAGTGCATACAGACATGAGCAAACTGAGTGGTGACAGAGTGGCATAGTGGGGATACAGAAGCGAGGCACTGCTGGACCGAGCCGGCAGACGGATGGGTTCCTTCGTTCCTCCTTTTTTCTACTCCGGTGTTTCCTTCCATGCGCCTTCTTTTTGCCTTCCTTTGCCTTCTTTGCATACATACTATGTACTTTTTGCTTCATTCCTTTGATTCTGATTTGTCTTTGGTTTTACTTTGTATTTTGTTATTTATGATTATTTATTTTATTTGATAGTTGTTTCTATTGACATTGCATTCTTACATTGATCAAGCGGCAGTGCTGCCATGCAAACAAGCCTCGTTCTCAGATATCCCGCGATATTTTCGGAGAATTCTGTCTGTTCCGAATTAATGTCTTGCCAAAACTAGGTCGGCAAACTTTTTTTGCCGATTATTTTTCTTTTGCCTATCAATATCAAGGTTGTTCTTGTGTCACCAGTCAAGAACCTGTCTTGCTCTGCTCATACAAGCTGACCGCTGGTTCAGTGGTACATTGAGCAAGTACCTGACGACACTGCCCCCGCCCATGTCGTCAGCCTTGGAGGGTGCCTTCTTGGTGTATGTACGGTACAGAGGTACCCTTCGCTATCGGGATGTATTACTGACTATTTCTTCGTAGAGTGCCACAGTGCTAAGAAACCAGCGGGTTTACGACGTATCAACCCAGCGGCTCTGTGTCTAGAGGGTCGACCATTGCACCACTGACCATTGGAAGGCTCGGGGTATTGGGTGCCCAGTGCACCGTAGTACTGGACAATGGAGCTCCAGTTCTTCTTTTTGCTCTTTCTTTTTCCATTTCACTGCTTCTATGATACTGTTTATCCCTTCCTACTTTGTAGGGCAAGTTTCGGGTGCCATGTGGTGACGGAGATTATGTAACACTTGCATCTTATCAGGAGGTGTGACTCTGTATTACTGCTCCTTCTCTGTGAGTCTGTACTTTTGTGTTGACCGTACGCAGATCTGTACTGTTCTGTAAACTTCTTGTTTTACGTCTCCATTTCAGCTCTATTCTTGACCGATAAACAGGGAGACAGGCCAACAGCAAACCAATAAGCTTTGCCTCTTAGCGGGCGTGCAGCGTCTATAGTGTATTCTTGTTTCTCTACCTCCACTGTAGTCTACGACAGCAAAAGCAAAATAGTGGAAGGCTGACTCGCCTCGTTTAAATCGGACCAGTCAGAGGTGCCCGGATCATAGTAGGGAGGCTGAGCAACGGGGCGGGAGAGTGTAAAACGCAAAATGAACAAATATTTGCATTGGCAAAGACCATGTGCATCATTCCTGCAAGCGAGTGCTTGTCTAGCCTACCGCCTTGTCGTTTTCCCGTCTTGGTCTTGTCGTCCTGTCTCCCTCTGTGATGCTTGTCTCTCGAGTACGACGTAGCCCGTACTTTTTACCCTTTACTTTTTGTTTTTGCTCTCTACTATTTACTCGACTGTCTCACATGCATGTCTTGGCTATGCCCTGCCCAAGCTCGAGCGATATTGCTACCATGGCAAGTTGATATGGTATGGACAGAGGGGTTACTACCCTCCTACTCTTCATGTGTTTCTCTACCAAGTCTATGCAGCCGAACAATTAGTCAATAAGTCCTCTGATATACTACTACTCTGGTATTCGTCTTCGGGCTACCAGCCGAAAAATATTCAGGTCGCTTGTATGCCCCATTCTGTCTACATCGTAACTATCGCACAACATAATAGACGTCTAAATCGTAAGGATCTGGCAGAGCACAGCCTCGCCCGTCACCCGACACAATACACGTGCTGTTGAAAGTACTGGGCAGACAGTAGGGCAGATGCCTTTCTTAACCGTTGCTTTGTTCTGGTTATTAGTTTCTGGGTCATTAGGTCCAGCTGGTCAGAAAGCCGAACTAATGCCTACAACTCCGCTATCAGACGCGCACTTCATGATTCTTTTTCCATCTCTTTATCTTGCGTCCCCAGTCGTTGTTCTTTCCGTCTCTTCAGCATCATCAAGTATCTGAACGCAGCCCACGTATCTGTGCCCCCATATTGCGACGTACGACTTATTTCGGAGGATACACTGTTTTGCCTGCGCTTAATTAGAGACTTGTTCAGAAGGGAACGCCATCCGCCTCGTCAAGGCTACTTTTCTGCTTCTTCTTCTTCTACTTCTTTTCCCTTTTGATACTTGTCTGCGTCTTCTTTATCTCCAACCCCATCACTACCGATTTCTGCTCCTAATATTAATGATAACAACGGTGCTATCTCGTCAGTGACGCCACCTAATAAGCTTCCCTTATTCTATTTAGTTGCTGTGTACCTTGTAAATTGAGTATTTCCCCTCTCGGACCCTTTCCGAGCAGGTATTGTCTTCTTTTTTCACAGAGTATCCTGGCTTTCTTCTACAGCACTTCTTCTATTCCCCTCCTATCTTATTTCGCTTCTTCTCTCCGCCATTCCGTGCACGGTGTGTTCCCTGATCTTTGCCATCCTGATTATTGATTTTAGTCTATGGGTTCAAATATTCAATTCGCACAACACAGATTCAAGTAGCATCGCTTTTCTTCCAAATCAGGGTCCTTACGACGCATGCTGACACTATGCCTGCAGCTTTCAAGTATACATAGTGCCTCAATAATGCTTTTTAGCCGATGATAGGTTAATCGCTCCTTGTCTCTTCACACACAGTGAACAGTGTAGTCCTCTCACAGAGTAGAGATACACGACTCACTATCACATGATACCCAGATCCTCGATGATCAACCGGGCAGCCATTCTCCGTGCATGTTGATACAATTTATTGGCCTTCCTACTTTGTGCCCCTGTCCAACTAGATCCCACCGACCAGGTTTGCTTTGCTTTGATTGCGTTTCTAATACCTTGTGTACGATGTACGAAGTACAAGAATCTCACCAATGTCTCGATTGAGTATCGGGGACCACTCCATCGTCCGCCATTTCACAGAGCAATTTCCATCACTATCTCTAGCTTTTCCAGTTATCTTCAACTATCTCCAGCTAATCTTTAAGCTCAACGCTCATCATGGACAGTGGACCCGTGGGATATTAATGTTGAGTTTGAGCTAGGAGAATCAAATTTTTATCTATTTGCTTCTCGGAACTTACCATTTGAGCTCCCGCCCACGTACCCTCGATATTATCCCCTTCCTCTCTCCGTAATGATGTGCAATGCATCCTCTCGATCCAGGAACTGCACTAATCCTCTGAATGGTGTCCTACCCAATCCTTATGATCAGTCACGTACTTGTACCTGCAACCTGAAGATACTTGGTAACATTTACTTATGAGGCACATTCGAATTCGAATTATGTGTGGCATATGTCACTACGCTACGCAATGAACGGCAGTGATGCTCGCGTGAGGTATATCCTAGTATGGACCGTGAGGTCGGGCGTGAGAGCGCATCTTCTTTTTGGATTTCAAGTCTGGGTTTTTTCTTTTCTTTTTTTTTGATTTCACTGAGTGAGATTTGGGTTTCTTGTGTCAAGACTATTTTCTCATTTCGAGTTAATTTCGTCGTATCTCAGGCAGCTTGATCTTCACTCTTCTTATTTCTTTTCTATCCCAATTCTCACTCATACTGACTTTTTTGGTTCTCGGAATCCTTTACCTCGTATGTTGCCCCCGTTCTCTTGGATATCCCCGAGTATAGACCTCCCACTTTTGATCGGACTCGCCTACCGCTCGCACATCCCGATGCATGGTATCAGGTAAAAAGTCAAATCAGTACACCTTGCAGGATTCAACTTTTTTTTTGACCTCCCACTGTAGACGAATAAGGGGTCTTGCATAATTCGCGTGGGTTGAAGTCCATCCCACCAACGTCGTAGTAGGAGGAATACTGACACACTGTCACGTATGCCATACTATTGCTCTACTATATGTGCTGCTATGTTCAACTTTTGCATATTCTACTCTAGCATCTCAGGTCAGGCAGACTGCTACCACTATTTATGTGACCACCAAAGCAACTCGAAACCCAATTACTCCGAGTCTCAAGACGAGACAACACCTGCATCGAGGCCAAGACAGCTATCTCATTTTGTGGCCAATGTATTCCCATTCGCACCGCATTGACTCCCACTCGTTTGCTCTGTGCTTCACATACTCGCCCGGCATATCGCGTTGACTGCGGCATGCTTGCACTCCTTCGTTCCTTCTCCCTTCACTCCTGCATTTTCTGCACTTTTTTGCTTATTCTTGCCTCGTGTCTGTTCCTTCCACTCTCTTCCTGCCTGCCTATCGCCACTTCCCTTTCTGTCCATATTTCACTATCTCCCCGATCCTTTGTCGTTCGTTCTGTACAGAGTATTTGCACCTTCCACATCCCACTCCGCCTCGCTCTTTCCCTTTCTAGCTGCATCTGTTGCCCCTATTTCGGAATACTTGCCATGCCTCACTCTGCATTCTGTGCGTATATCCTGGCTGGCTGATCTCCCGCGTCCTAGCGTCGCAGAGTAGACAGTACCGCTTTGTAGATGTACTTTGTACAACGACAGAAGGATGCGATAATAAGTTACAGGCATTCAATATACAGCAATCGCGAACGCAGTATTGAAAACTGGTATTGATTGCGCCTGCCTGTTTCGGCCAGAGGCAAATCTTCAACGGCCCCTGTTCTGCCCTGCGGTTCGCACCTGCCTCGAAGGTTAGAACGGCTAACGATCTAATTGAGTTGAATATTCCCCTTGAAATAATAACACACATAAAATACGATAAACCCGAAAATTAAAATAAAGAATGAAAGTCGACTAAGGCAAGCTCAGGAGGCAGGAACTGCACGGTGCACATCTCGCTCTTTCCTACCTAGACTGCTGGACCTTCAGGGGTCCTGTGTATTTATTCGTCTTTGTCTTTGGTCTTTCCTTCTGCGTCTGTTGTTTGTCTCACGCCCTCCACTCCATCATCCACCCAACTTTGCAAAGTAGTCGGGGGTGGGACTGTAGGCGCGCCTAGCTGACAGCTGATAGCAGTTTGCGGCCGAAGCGACAACAGCTCGAATTCCTTCTGCCCTCGTCGACTCTGCCTACCCTATTCTGCCTGCTCATTCAGTCTAGTTTCTTGTCTGCATCACCACGCTCGTCATCTCACCCTTCTTCTCTTCCCATTTCCCGTTCTCACTCGTCTTACCCATTTTTTTCTCTCAATCTGTCTCTGCCATTTATTCCACGATCTTCTCTTCTTCCATCTTCTTTGTACCCTCTGTCCTTCTCGTTCTTCACCCCTACTCACTACAGCGTACAATACCCACCCGCTGGCTCCTCCCCGCCCCCGCCGCTCATCCACGCCCCATAAAGACAGGAGAGCAAGCAAGAGAGCCCGCGAGACAATTGTCAACAGCTTGTACTCTGGAGACAGCTACAGCTACAGAGCTGCAACAGAGCTGCTAGACAGCTCCGTACGTACGGAAACCACAACAGACAGCTGATAAAGAGCTCTAGCTGCACGGCACAGCAACATAACACCCGCAATAAGAGCAGCAACAACAAATAGGCACGGCAACGACAGCACAGCATTGAAGGTTGAACAACGTCGACTTCAACCGCCAACATGGACGAGCAGATCGAGTTTCTCCTGCTTAGTCCGTTCCAGGATATTATTGAGAAGGCGCAGATTGCTGTCGACAATGCGCACACAGCAGCCGACGATGATATGCTCAAGGCGGCTCAGAGTCTTCTCAAGGAGGGCGAGCGCGGGCGCAAGACAGTGGACGGCGTCGCACAACGACAGCTCAAGACATACGCCGAAAACTTTATCACGGCGCTGAGCGAAGCAACAGAGATTACCGACCCCGTCGACGAGCTCAGCACCCTCATCTATGATCTTGAGGACTACACTGAACCTGACACCTTCGACGCAGAAAAGTTTAAAGAATATCAGAAGGCTGCACAAAAGACAACAATGGCCATTGTGCCTCTTTTGCGGCGAATGAAGCTCGAAATTCCTGTAGCTGCTGCCTCGCCCGTCCCCATCGCATCACCCTCCATGACTGCTGGCGTCATGCGCGTCAACAGTCGCAGTAGCATCCCCAGCGTCTATACCGACACCAGCGACCGCCAGCGTGACGAGCTCATTCGCGCCTGGGCATCAGGGGATGGTACCACAGCCGCCGCCGCCGCCCCCGTCCAGGCCGAGCAGACGCTGCAGATGGGCGCTCTGAGCGGGCCTGATCTGGGCTGGAACAACGGGCGCTATCAACCATCTAGTCCGCCGCCACCAGTACCTGCCATTCCAACATCCCAGCTGGCCAATTCGTTGCGCTACTCAACTGGATCGTCACCCACTATGATGCTGCCCTCTATCCCCGAGCCGCCTGCCCCTGCCGCTACGCTCGTACCACCACCCCCTGTACCGACGACAAATCCCTGGGTCGTTGGCCCACGGCCCTCGGTCTCGACCATTACGGAAGACGACGAACTCGGTATTTTGGTGAACAGTCAGACTGTGGACGACAGCACCGGCTTCAGTGATAAAGAAGACGGCGAATTCGACGGACCAGATCGTCGCCGCCGCATTTCAACGTCATCACGACCGGACTCGCCAACAATCCCATCGCCAACATCAGCTGCACCCGAAATTCCCCTCCCTGCAGTTCCGAGGGGTGAAAGCCCGCCAAAGCAAGGCGACCGCTTCGTCGTGCCACTGCCGCCACCGCCGATTCCGCGGCGCCAAGAAGAGGGATCGGACTACTGGGAGGAACGGCGCACGAGCAACACATCTCCACGCACACCCGTCATCCCCGCTCCTAGATATTCTATTATGCCGCCTGCGAGACACACATCTGGGTCGTTTTCGCAGCCTTTTGCGCAGTCTAGCCAGCCAATGCACTCGGCACATGTCGGCTCGCGCGAGTCCCGGATCAGCACAGCCACCGCCTCGTCAGTCAGCTCACATACCAACGGATCTGTGTTCAGCACAGACTCAAACCACCCCAACGGGACCCGCGAGTCGGCCCTTGATCCTCTCAGCCCTGTTACAGGCTCCATCGCATCATCGCCATTAGACGAAGGGCTCTCAGCACAACTTCTCGCCTCGTTTGCGTCGGGTGGCGCACAGTCCCCGCCCGGTCCTGCGCCGGCATTTCCAGGCCTGGCGAACCGGTCGCCTCCCGTGCCCAAGAAGAATCCGATTTCCAGCAGTGGGGGATTGGAAGTGCTGCAGCCTCCGGCACCAATCAACATTCCGAACATGATGATTGATTCTGGTTTAATTCCCGTGGAAAGCCCGACACAGACGGCAAGACCCAGCATTCCCAATGAGCTCGTAGTTAATCGCATACCAGATTGTACCATCGGCCCAGCAAGTTCATTCCATCTTCTAAAGGGATTCTGTGAAGGTGCCAAGGAGGTACAGCGTGGCGAGCGCGGTGTGCGTCAGATCCGGAAGCTGGTAAGTGCGATTCCTAAAAATTCTGAGAAAGGCTAAACTAACTTTTCAGTCATACAGTGGCTCCGGCGCGTATGCTGCCAAATGCACACACTGTCTCTATGAGCTGCAGTGGTCCGAGGTCGAAAAGGATCGCCAGAACCACCGTACGTACATTTCCTCATTCATGTAATATATTATCTAGCATCATACTGACTTCAAAGCGAGCGCAAACTACCGCATGCACGGCATCGCGTTTCGTCTTCGGTTCCTGTCCAAGAGCCATCTGCCGGCTAAGCAGGTGGACGACCCGCTCTATGCCTGCTTGTTCTGTCTGCAAGAGGGCCACACACTAGAAGAGAGCGATGCCACCGTGTTCTTCAGTCAAGGCCAGCTGTTTGCGCATCTGGCACGCCACCCCCGGCCACTGCCCAATGTTCCCGGCGTTACTGTGATTGATGGCGAGGAGGCACCGCCGCAGTTCCGGTACAACTATGACCTACACTTTACCAACCCCCCAACACACTCCGACCTTGCGGGTATCCGCCCCGAGCTAGACCGTTTGCCTACGGCTGTTGCTATCGAGACATTCCGTAAATCACACGGCACCCTGCGGCGGCCGTTTGATAGCGCCATGCCTATTCAGTTCCCTGCCGGTTCCAAAATTGTTGGTATCGAGTTTCCCGCCAAGTACAAGGGCGAATGGGCAGTGGGTTGGTTTGACAACATCCGCGGCCCATTCCCCGTAGAGTCGGTGCGTCTTGACCCGCCACCGAAGCACGAGATGCGGGCACAGGCGCCCAGCTCACTTAGGGCAACGACACGGTGGAAGTGGGCCACGACCAGCACGTACAAGAACAGCGTCTGGCTTCGACTGGACAAAAACGAGACCGTGTCTGATATTATCTGTGAGTGCTTTTAGAAGGCCGAGTAATAATATGAATATCGCTAACAAACAGGGTCCCATCCCGATCATTGGTGCTGGGCTGGCATGAGTTCCAAGGGCAAATGGGGCTACTTCCCACAGTCGCACATTGAGCCCAACTCGCTGACGGAGCCGTCTGGCAGTAGCGATAATGCCAGTGTCGTCAGTGTGGTGAGCCACGAGAGGGCACCAAATTTCAATGGCAACGGCAACGGCAGCGGCAGCGGCAGCGGCAGCGGCGGATTCTTCTCACGCCTCCGCAACAACAACAACAACAACAACCCGCCTCAGGCACCAGTACGGCGGCCCATGAGCATCTCCAGCCACTCCACGTCGTCGAGTCGTTAAACTGGTGCTCTAATCACTATCTACCATATATTTATCTTTATTGGGTTTATTTTTTGGCTATTTTGGCATTTGTATATTGGATTTTATTTTGTCTTTGCATCCGCGATTGAGATGCTATTTTGGATCATTATTTCACATTCTACCTTATATTCTTATATTTATACCCCGTTACAAGTGGTTTTCTTTCTTTTATTTATATTTCTTGCACTTGTTGTGATTTGATGGTTTTTGTTTAACTTTGACATGGTCTCAGCTTGCTAGGACCAAAGCGTTTTTGCTATCTACCACCACACATCCGACTCATGCTCCTTGTTAGAGCCGAGTATTATCCAGAAAACACCTTCAGACAACTCATATTGCTCTTTCATCGATTAGAATGCCTCACGTCATACTCACCGATATTTGGCGCTCGAACAAATCAGGTAATGTTCCCAATTCAGGATTAGCGGCCTTTGTGTCACTGTTCATTCCGTTTACGCCGTGTTCTTTTTTTGCTTGCCATCGCCGGGAATACTGTAAGACTGTCCACTGATACACCCCATATATAGGCGCTTCTTAGCGGAGAGTGTGCCTGTTAGCGGTGCCACTGGATTGCCAAATAGAGCGCTGTGGCTGGCCAGTTCTACTCGGCTTGTTGGGGTAAGAGACCCACTCACCTGCCTGTGTCTCCATGTCAATGCGGGCAGCGTCATTCCCCCGCATAACAAGAGGAAAAAGATGGTCAGTCTGCCATGTGAGAGCAAGCCGGCCTCTCATTATCGAGAATTGACATGATAAAAAGAGAAAACAAAACCTGGGACATTCTTGATTAGAAGAGCCGTCGATCGTCAAGCAGGCTCGGAATCATGGATATGATGGGATGGGCAGTAGCACACCAAATAGTATAGGGAGACAGGGAGGCTGCGGATCGGAACCCACCTCAAACTATCAATACCCCGGAGTAGTCGAGGTGCTACTCTGCTTTGTACCTTTGCTATGGCCGCCTGCTTGCATTCTTCGTGTCTCCGGCCAGCTGCCAGCTTCCGCTTGCGCTTCCGCTTGTCCATTTCTTTCTTCCCAGTCTTATTTCCATTTCTTGATTCTTCTATTCCCTGACCTCCTTTTATTGAGTGTCCTCTCTTCTCGTCTTCTTTTTTTCTTCATTCTCTTAATCATTGTCATTTCATGTTCATCTTTGTTTCTTCGTATTAGAAAACTCGATCGCTTGGATTTGAAATCACCACACTATCCAAGCTACGTCATATCGTCAAATAACACACAACAACATACAATGGGCCTCTCTGCAAAGGAAATCGCCCAGCACAGCACCCGTGAGTCGTGCTGGGTCATTGTTCACGGCAGCGCCTACGATGTCACCGAGTTTCTCCCCGAGCACCCTGGCGGTGAGAAGATCATCCTCAAGTACGCCGGCCGCGATGCCACGGCCGCCTTCGACCCCGTCCACCCGCCAGACACCCTCGACAAGTACCTCGACAAGTCCAAGCACCTTGGTGCCATTGATCAGGCTGACCTGAAAGCCGTCGCTGAAGCCGAAAAGACTCGTAAGAAGACACCAGAAGAAGAGGCCGAGGCCCGCGAAGACGAAGCGGTTGCCGAGGCCCGCGCACTGATGCCTCCGGTCGAGAGCTGCTACAACCTGCTGGATTTCGAGGCCGTCGCTCGCCGGGTCATGAAGCGCGGTGCTTGGGCCTACTACTCAAGTGCTGCCGACGATGAGATCTCATTGCGTGAAAACCGTGCCGCTTTCCAGCGCGTTTGGTTCCGCCCCCGTATTCTCGTCGATGTCGCAAATGTCGACCTGTCCACCCGCATGCTTGGCAGCCGTGTATCGGCACCATTCTATGTTACTGCAACAGCCCTGGGCCGCCTCGGCCACCCAGACGGCGAGACCTGTCTCACCAAGGCTGCATCGCGCCACAATGTCGTTCAGATGATTCCCACGCTTGCGTCGTGCTCCTTCGACGAGATCATGGATGCTGCCGAGGGCCCCGGCGACCCGCCACAGTGGCTTCAGCTCTACGTCAACAAGGACCGCGAAATCACTCGCCGCATCATTCAGCATGCCGAAAAGCGCGGCTGCCGCGCCCTATTTATTACCGTCGATGCACCACAGCTCGGCCGCCGCGAGAAAGATATGCGAGCCAAGGCGACCGCGCTCGGTGACGGTGGCAGTAATGTGCAGAAGAAGGAGGGCCACTCAACCGATACATCACAGGGTGCAGCACGCGCCATCAGCAGCTTTATCGACCCGAGTCTGTGCTGGGACGACCTGCCGTGGTTCCGGTCTGTCACACGCCTGCCCATTATTCTGAAGGGTGTGCAGCGTGTTGAGGATGTTTTGCGTGCTGCCGAGAGCGGCCTTGTCGATGGTGTCGTGCTGTCGAACCACGGCGGCCGGCAGCTTGACTTTGCGCCGTCGAGTTTGGAGGTGCTAGCTGAGACAATGCCTATTCTGCGAAAGCGGGGCCTCGACCGGCGTATTGAGGTCTACATTGACGGTGGTCTGCGCCGTGCGACGGATATTCTCAAGGCCATCTGCCTGGGTGCCAAGGGCGTCGGCATCGGCCGGCCGTTCCTGTACGCCATGTCGGCCTACGGTGTCGAGGGTGTTGACCGAGCGATGTCGCTGCTAAAGGACGAGTTGGAGATGGACATGCGCCTGCTGGGTGCACGTAATATTGAAGAGCTCAGCCCAGATCTGGTTGATACCCGGTCTCTCGGCAGCCATCCCAACGGCGTGCCTGAGGACCACTTGTCACGACTCACATACGACCATCTACAGACGCCTGCTCAGAAGAGCAAGCTATAATTTGAATGTATCATTTAGAATTTGTGGTTATTGTTTGGCAATTTAATCGTATTGCGGCACAAAATACGAGCTTTTCTCTTCATATTTGCAAATACTTTTCGTATGAACTTTTCAGCCTCGTAATTCTATTAAAATATACCTTTGAGCATGTCTATATTTTCGCTTTCACACTCGCATAAAACTCCGAGAAAATATCCTAACATCGACGAGGGACCGATCAAACAATTGACATGCTACAACACCAATGGGTATTTTTTTCTCAGGATCCCACCGTACCGGTAGAGCAGAAGTGGAACGGGAATCATTGCGATGCAGATGAACCCGAGCACGCTGTTTCCCCAACCCACGCCGAGACTGGCATACATAGATGGGCCTGCCAGTGGGAGAAACGCGGCCACAATGGACCGGAATACCGTGAACGCTGCTATGGCACTGGCCGCATACTGCCCGTAGCCGTCAATAACGAACGCCTGTGCGGGCTGCCAGATACCGAGTACGGCAAAGCCGTAGGGAAAGAGGCCCATCGCAGGCACGATCCACTGTCGATCAGTATTTGATAACATGACTTTGAAAAGACTTGACTTACGTGAACCTGCTTGTCCGCAGCCCACCCGTACCAGAAAAAGGTGATGGGTAAGCAGAAAGCAAAGTAGATGCAGTCAACAAGACGCATCTCGGGCTCATAGACGCCACCGTTGTTCTTCGTGAGCCGCACAGCGGTTTTGTCCGACAGACGCGCAAACACAACGAGGCCGACTGTGTACCCGAGACCAAGGGGGATATACACCAGGCCCGTGATGCCAGTGGTCCAGCCGTAGCCTTCTTGGAACACCATCGGAATCGTGTTGAAGAGCAGGTAGAGACAACCGTACGCAAAGGCAATGTACAGCGAGATAAAAAACAGCACGGGCGACTTGAAAAGCAGCTTGACTGGCCGTACGAGACCCTGGAGGAGCAACTGCCGCGTGGGTGCACGGGGCTTGGTTGGGTCGTCGTAGCAGCTGCGGAGGTCATCGCGTCCCAGCTCTTTAGATAGGCGCTGTGTCTTGCGGCGGATTAGAACCTGATGGCTTGTCTCGGAGCTGAAGACGGCCATGATGATGGTGTTGATGGCGCCGGGAATGAGCACGATCCAAAAATCCCATCGCCAGCCGATGGTTTGAGCGACCCATGCGCCGACAAGGGGGCCAACAGACGGGCCGATTCTGGCTGTTAACAGACTGGCACAATAAAGACGAAGGAACGGACAACATGTGTGACGTGGGACAGGGACGATGACAAGACTGGAATGACTAGCCGTACAACGGATGCATCAATCAGTGCACAGCTGAGTCTCGATGCTTAGAAAAACACAACAGTGGCAAAAATGCAAACTTACAGAGGGCCAATTGTCCATAGAGACAGTGCAACTCCTCTCTCTTCGATGGGAAACTATGCATGTTAGACAAAATCTTCCAGCAAACAATTATCAGAGCTGGGACCGGAGTTGGGGTCGATTTACTCGCGGTAGTACTGACCAGGTCCGAGATACAAGCACCGCCAAGGGTCATGCATGCGCTGCCGCCGATACCACCAAAGAAGCGGAACACAATTAAAGAGTTCAGAGAGGGGGCCAGCGCACACCCAATCTGCCAGGCACAGAAGAACATGTTTGAGATGGTGAGCACAATGTGGCGACCATAGAGCTCAGAGAGGCCGGCGAGAACTATTATGCAAAAGATCAGTGGTCAGAGGTCAGTGGACTGCTTTACCGACTTTGTTTAAAGAACCAAAGACATGGAATAATGTAACAGATAAGCCAGTAATACTCACGTAAGGGTCCCACAGCATAACCTCTGTATACGCATGCGGGTGGGTGGTCAGCAATGGAATCAGTTCAGACAGACGAGCTGAAAGAATAGGCCAAAACACGAGTTCCACTCACAAGAGATAGATGCTCACAGCAAGCGAGCCAAGGGTCAGGCTGTCGTTGTGAAAGTCCTGGTCCATCATGGTGATGCCCGGGGCCAGGATCGACGAGGCAAAGGGCGTCATCAGCGTCATCGACGACAGGAACGCGATGATTGTCCATTTCCGGCGCGGCGAAAAGTTGAGAGGCATCGCCGGGTCATCTTCAGACTCCCAGCCGACGATGCCATAGTCGAGGTTACTTAGAGGAATCTTGGGCTGGGTGATATGGTCGAGCTTTGCATGGTGCTCCTGGTGTCGTCTCCGCAGAGTCGAACTGGCGTTGCTGGCGATGCGGGAGATAGCGGCGACTAGATTGTTATGTCCGGCGTCGTGATGATCTTTCTCGCCGTCTCCATCCACAGTGCCCTTTTCAGCACTTGAGAGGCCGTCTGTCTGCTCTACATCTGAAACGACATATGGCCCATCATCTTCGATTTCAACGGATGCTTCATCGGTGTTATCTATACTGGTCTCGATTCTTTTCTCGTTTGCTGCGTCGTCGTTGCTCTTGGCGGCGCGTGTTGATGAGCCAGAGAGAGATGCTGGGCGGGCCGCAGCGGGTGTAATTGCGTGTATATCAGCAGGTCCTGGCAGGCCAACAGCCTTTTCGTTGTCGTCTGCCGTCATACTTTATGAAGGCTGTAGATTCGTTTGCGCTGGTTTAAAGAATAACAAAAAGAAACTGATGAGGCAGGAGGGGAGGGAGAAGTATGGGAGTTGGAACCAAAACAGCAGGGGCAGAAGGAGCAGTAATAATATAATAAATATCAAGTGTGAGTAGGGAGCGGAAATAGTTCCAGCTGAAAACCCAGTGTGCAAGACATGGAAAACCAACACATCAACAAAACCATTGACAGGAGAAAATAAAAAGCGGGAAGACGCAGGACCAGGCCCCCGAAGCACACAAGCATGGTCCGCCCAATACACGACCTGCGGAAGAGAGAACGGAGGGGCCAAGCAAGGAGGTAAGCAAACCAAACAATACTACAGGCCGGGGTCAGACGGCTCGACTTACATGCTACGGCCAAGTGAGATTAGCGTAGCCTTTGGCGATCATCCATCGTATTCGGATGTTTGGTTGAAATCTACGAGCTGTACTATGTGACTACAGAATACGGACTTCGGGCTACGGGGTTGAGAACAGGCACTTTGATCGCCGCGGTAAGAGACGAACAAATAAGACCAGGTCGAGGCGTATTCTAGCAAATTTTGACAGCTGGCGCCAGAACAGCACAAGACACAGGGTAGACCGATGGTCATCCTTGAAGATACTCCGAACCCTGCAAGCTATTGAAATCAGAAGGGGAGAGGGGAGGAGGAAGGAGGCAAAAGAAGAGCTAGTCCCCAGATTCACCCATGTCAGCTTGCCTCCAATGAGTTAGGTCCGGGTGTTCTAATGCCGTTCACACACTGGCGCAAGTAACCACCGACGGTCAGCATGCAAAGACGGCTGAAGGGGTCAGTGAGACAGCGTATCTTTGTGAACCGCGCAATTTTATGAGAGTGATTAGGAATAAAAGTAAAATAAATCAAAAATACCTTACTCTCCCCGTTGACCGCGGAATATCCATGGATTGACCTATGGGCTGCTTTGGAGCGGCTGCACTGATACGGCTGACGTAGGATAATTGCATTTTGTTCTACATGAAGTCCGGCGTATCAATGGATTCCATTTCGAATATCAGAGATAACGAATCAACACAAAAAGGGTCCTCTAGTCGAGGCGGTAGTTGAGCTGCAACGTGCTCGGCGCTGCAGCGTACTTCGTACGGCGCCGTCCACAGGCTAGCGTACCACATGCAAAGCTTAAGTCGACCTGATGTCATGGTAGGCGCTGTCAATGTCTCTCATAGTTTCCGTAAAAAAGGACGATCTCGGTGTTAACAGATGCTTTTAAAAGAGAGTTTTTATAGTCGGATTAGTCATTTTAGAAATCGGAAAGCATTGAGTTCTTGTTATTGTCGACAGACGAGGAAGGCGCATTCGTCGTTCCTTCTATTTTGTTGCCAGGCGCAGCCAAGCTACGGCCGTTAGACTCGTGGAGACCATTTATTGTATTAAATTTAGTGTCATATTTAATACAAATTTTACATCAACAGCCCACGTTGGCACTCTGAGCCTCCATAGATTACGAATTAGGTGCCGAAGAGCTCTCCACAAAAGCTAAGACGCGTACAAGCTGCAAAGTGTCCATTTGCGCGCCTGTCAGAAGTGCCTCTTTCTCCGACGCCTCACATTCTGGAACCGACTCAACCTTGCATTCGCATCACCATTTCTTTGTGCATCGTCACCTGCCCGGCAGCAGCATCAACTAGCCACCAGTCGGCTTTGTTGAAGGAAAATCATCAAATCATATCGATTTATAAAGCTAGGCGCGCATTTGGCACCTGCGACAACTTGCCAGCGAAGCACCTTGCAACGCCCCTCATCCGGGGTTATTTCGACTGTTCCTTAACCTTTGCCTACCTTCAATCGACTTCTACAGCATGTCTTTAGCCTCAAGAGGCCGATCCGCAGGCCGTTCTGGCTCCAATAGCCCGGCGCTTGGCGTATCGTCCTCGTTCAACAGCAACGCACCAGAACTGTCCTCGGCCTCGGCAAACTCAACACACCCCTCTGCGCCATCAGTTAGTGGCCTCATAAACCCGAAGAACGAATATGAGGCTCTGGCTGCTGGCGTTCCCAGTGCGCTCTCTACAACTGAAGCAACTACACTCCTGGGAATTACGGCTGCTTGCGCCACTGTGCTGGCCAACACTCTGCGGCGCGACGACGGCGCACCCCTTACAGCCTCCATGGCCATCAGCGGCGTTGCGTTCTCGGCATGCTATGCTATGATTCGTTGGCTCGGCCCCAGCTTTGTGCGTATCGGTGTCAAGGGCGCTGACATGAACAAGCTACAGCGGAAAACCCTGCCCGAGTGCATGGGTGCCGTGTGTGCCATTGTCTACCTGCTGGCACTCATCGTCTTCATTCCCGTTCCCTTCTACAAGGACATTGTGGCTGCTACCAGCGGTGGCGGCAACCGCGATGTTGTGCTGCAGACCGAGCACGTCCAGCGCGGCCGCCTGCTGCACCTCTTCCCGCACTCCAAGCTCGCCTCGTTCCTGTCGGCCATCATCTCTCTGCAGTCCATCACGCTGCTCGGTCTCGGCGACGACCTGTTCGACATCCGCTGGCGCCACAAGTTTTTCATCCCGGCCTTTGCCGCTATCCCGCTGCTCGTCGTCTACTTTGTCGACTTTGGCGTCACCTCAGTCGTCGTGCCCACTGTTCTGCAGCCCATTATCGGCAGTGAGCTTCTGAACCTTGGCCCGCTCTACTACTGCTACATGACTGCCGTCGCCATCTTCTCGCCCAACAGCATCAACATCCTGGCCGGAATCAATGGCATTGAGGTGGCCCAGTCGGTCGTGATTGCTGCGCTGCTTGTCTTCAATGATGCTCTCTACTTACTGGCTGGCCCCTACCCGCACCCGGCCACCGATAGCCACCTGTTTAGTCTCTACTTTCTACTGCCTTTCCTCGGCGTCTCGCTTGCCCTCCTGGCACACAACTGGTACCCGGCGCGCGTTTTTGTCGGCGACACCTACTGCTACTTTGCCGGCATGGTCTTTGTCGTCGTCAGCATTCTCGGCCACTTCTCCAAGACCCTCATCCTGCTGCTCATCCCGCAAATCTTCAACTTTGTGTACTCGGCACCGCAGATTTTTGGCCTCGTGCCCTGCCCCCGCCACCGCATGCCGCGCTTTGTCGCCCGCACGGGCTTACTTGAGCCGTCCGTCACTGTCTGGACGCCCGACCGGCAGCCTAAGCCGCCCATTGCCTGGGCCATCCGTCTGCTGGCCAAGGTTCGCCTGATCCGCCTCACCGAGGACGAGAACAGCCTGTTCAAGGAGACAACGAACATGACAATCCTCAACTTGTGGCTTGTGTGGCGCGGCCCGCTCCGCGAAGACCGCCTCGCTTTTGAGATTGTCATCATGCAGACGCTTGTCGGTCTCTTTGGCCTATTCGTGCGGCACCGGCTCGCCCTGCTCATCTTTAAGGAGGACAATCTGGGAGGTGCCGGCTACTAGCTGCCGCCTGCTTTATTCTTTTTCCCTATCTTTTTCTATTTCCCGTGTCGATGTGTCAATTTACTGGCCATGTATTTGTATAGCGTTTGGGCGTTCGGAGGTCATTGGGAGGCCGTTTTGATTTTGAAAGGCAATCTAGAAACATATATACCCAGATAGGAACAAAGGGTGCGTTTCGCCAACTTGTTATCAATATACTTGAGATTCACTGTCCAAGTCTGCGGCTACATTTAGCCGGCAAAACGGCGCTGGCATAGTCAGTGTCACAGATCAGAATTACGTGATGCTAAAGTGGTATCATAATACAGAACGCGTCTATGAAAGAGTGGCTCCGTTGCGGATTGAACTATCTTTTGGCGATACCAAAGGGCATATCTGCATCATCGTGTAGATCCCGTGCCTATCCCAGCAACAAACAGCAAGCCGCAGAGTCAGATGCCAAGCTCATGAACCATTCTATGTTCTTGTCTTCATACTTGGCCGACTAGGCACAAATCAGAACAAAATTGAATCCTGTGAACCGAACCCATTCCATTTACACCCAAAAAGAAAAGCACAGGAATGAAAACACACAAAAAAGGCGATAAGAATAAACTGGTATGAATATAAGAGAAAGATAAGAGAAAAAGATATTGAAGGCCTCCCGCTTTTGCCAAGACAGAAGGAAGAAGAAATAAAGCAACCACAACGCCGTGGGCAACCTTGCCCCCTTTGACAAAGGAACAGAAAGTTAAATAGGTAGTCGAGAGAAGAGAACCAGAAAAAGGAGACATAAAAAGAGACATTAAAAGAAGGGGAAAAAAGTAAAAGAGGATCACGAGGGGATGGTACCTCTCGAGAACAAGACGCGTGTCGGTATTTATAATTGTACATGAAAACATCCCATTAGAACACCGTGTGAAGTGGCAGGGGAGAGAAGAGAAGGGTATTTGTGGCGGTGGGGTTGATAGAGAAACTATGCAGTCGTTTCTGGTGCCGAGACGTCACCGGCTGGTGTCTCTGTGCTTTCGGCCGGTTTGTCAGAAGCAGCAGAGTCAGAAGCAGCAGGTGCGTCGGCATTGGTGGCTCCGTCCGCAGCTGTGGCCGGAGTCGATTCCTCAGCGGTGGATGCAGTAGTCTTTAACGTAGTTCCAGCGCTGATAGAAGGACGAGCTGCTCTACGGCTCTTGGTGTAGTCGCTCAGGCTCATCTTCTTCTTAATAGGGCTCGGCGCGACAACTGACGGTCCAAAGGGATTCGAGTTACCCATAGCAAAGGGCGACTGCACGATTGACGCCGACTGGGGCGTGCCACTGCAAGCTTGTGTGCCATCCGAGAATGCTGGCACTTTGGGGAGCTGCAGTCGTAGATCCGGTGACTTCTTAATAGGCACGTTCGGGTCGATACCCTCAGCGGAGACAGGCTCAGTCTTAGCAGTCGCAGGTGGCAGCATGGGCCCATCGGTCATGGGCGTGTCATCCTTCGTAGGCGGGATAGCACTGGAAGTGGTCATCAAACTGCCAGCCGGAGCAATGGATCCATCCTCCTCCTTCTTGGCATCCTTGTTGTCAACGTCCTTTGAGGTAGGCAGTGGCGGGATGGAAGGTGCCTGAGAGTTTGCAGGGGTTGTGCGGAACCGATTACTGAGAAGACGCTTCGATAGTGACACATAGCGGCGCTTGGGGCGTTGTGGGGGAGGAGCATTGCCAAACCACCACTGTGGCTCTGTTGGGTTCGCTTCTTCATCATCTTCAGTCTGGGTGCTGGCGTCGCTGTATGTCGGGGGCGGGCCGTTGGATGTGTGCCTTGATACACTAGATACGCATCTGTCCGCAAGAGGCATGGTAGCAGCTTGGAGATAAATGGCACTATCCGGAGATCCCGACTTGCTGCGCGAAGTACTAGCATTCACATACTGACGCTTGCCCGATGTCGAAATTGTCGAATCAGCGTCCTCGCCGCTTTGGCGGGAGCTGTTCTTGGACTTCGGCTTTGAGGACGAAGACGACTTCTCTGTGGTAGCGGTTCCATCTGAGACGCGCTTCTTCTTCCTTGGCTGCTGTTCCAACCGTCTGAACGAGTCTTCAACCATAGCGACCTTTCTCTTGTCACGGTCAGTCGGCTCCGTTAGTATTCCCAAAGTGTCAAACGAGCCTTGACGCGGAGCCGGGGTCATATCCCGACTCGGTGGCTTGCTGCGTGACGATGCTGACATCTTGTCTACCTCTGAGAACTCGTCCAAACGACCTTCACTAGCGGCACGGCTATTTGTGGCATGCCCGGTGCTGGTTGGCGACAGAGCGTGCGACTTGGACTTGCGCGAACCCTTCTTTTTAGGGTGGCTGGCATGGGCTGCACTCTGGATGGTGCGCGCTTGCTGAACTTTGGCACCGTACTGACGCTGGAAGCGAACAAAAGCACATTCGGCGCCTAGATCGCAGGCGCAGCCACCGTAACGAGACAAAACTGCCGAAATCCAGTGAGCTATGTGGTTGTATTCGTCCTCGTCCATGTCGAATTCTTCTGTGCTGAGTGCTTCCTCGTCTGAAAGGCCAAGAAGTCGGAGAATGCGCGCCTTCTCACCATGAGGCAGACGGAAGTCCCAGGGAAGAGTGATCTGCTCGCCTGGAGCTATCTGTCGATCGCATACTAGCCAGAACTGGTACTGGTTGTCGACTGTGAGAAAAGTGTCCAATACGGCATTCGATCTGCAACTCCGGCGAACGTAGCGAGCATTGCTTCCCTCTTTCCGTGTGTCAATGTAGAGAGGGAGTTGGGGATGGAAGAAGACAAAAGGAAGAGGGCAGCAAAGTTCTTCGTATTTATTTGCAGGGTTTGCGCAAAAGTCGTTTTGAAATCCGATTTCGCCATTGAGCTCCAATAATAGCGCGTCCTTAGCAACAGCCACGGAGCTGGCCAGGCACATCAATTGTGCGGTTGAGCCCGGCCCTAATGGGCGCGTCTTGGCCTCCACAGTAGGCCTGCTCCGGATCGCATCGGCATTGAGGGGCAATCGCTGGAACACATCTTCGTATTTGTGACCTGTCTCATGCAGCATACGCTCCGGTTCGCGTGGCCATATTGATGTTTTGTTGGACACGGCAAGAGACACGAACGTGTTGGTGGAAACGAAGTTGACAGGGAATTGGTGGCTGTTGTACAGCGAAAGAAAGTCAGAGGAATAGTAGGCATCAGCGCCATCTGGCAGGTCTGGTGGTGTCGTCGCCGGACTAAGGGGGTGACCTGGATGCATCGCTGCTCGAGGGGCCGAGTAAGACGGACTCCGCTTGGGATGGGATCCGCCAACAGACTGGCTGGACTTGTGTGATGACTTTAAAGACTTCTTGGGGTGTGCACTGTGGTTTGTGGTATCGTGGGCTGACAATGGGTGTTTTGGGATATCGCTCATAGATGCCGAGTGTCCATGACCATGTCCGTTAGTCTGTATGTCGCTGGGTTTTGACCTTTTCTTGTGACTGCTGCTTTGACTCTTGGATGGCGGCCGTTTCGGTTTCTGGGACACGGCAGCAGATGCTTCCTGTAACCGACGCTTTTGGTATGCTTCGGCACGTTGGTAGTCCAACTGCTGGCTTGGCTTGCAGTCATGACAGGCGTGAGCAAACTCTTCACGGGTAGCTTCCTCGCTGTTGTTGGGGTAGAAGCACTCGATGTGTTGCCACGAGTCGCATATTTCGCAGTATATTGTGTTGCCATCGTCTCCTGTGAATCCGCATATGCACTTTATGGTATAGGGCTCCTCGTCAGTGGCTGATTCCTCCTTAGTGAAATTAGGCTCGCGAGAGGGTGTGTAGTTGGCGCCGCCATGGTGAGAGACGACAGAGGTAGATGACGTGAGAGGGCTGTATTGTTCAGAGAAGGCCTTGGGGATGGGCGCAGAAGAGACAGGGTTGAGAGGAGGAAGGCTTTGTGTTGGGAGCGCGGCCTGTGTCGACGGCGGCGGGTGCTTTTCGGTCATAATCCAAGAGAGACCTCACCATGGGGGGAGGGGGCCGAAGAAACTGATTGTTGGGTGTTTTCGTTGGGAGATTATCTCTTTAGTTGTGATAACATGACTGTGTGACGCCAGTGTTGACCGAGACGCGAGACGTTGTCAGTTGGGTTGTCACGCTGAGTCGCCGGAGAGTGAGAAGCAGATCACGCAGCGCAGATGTCCAAAAAGCGTGTCGGCAACTGATGTCGTGGCAGAAGGCGGTAAATACGACGATGGCGAGAAGCTTGCTCTCTTGGCTGTGTTCGCTAGGAAGACGTCGCGTCACGGGGAATGTGTTTGACACTCAAGTCGAGACGACGGATTGGGTGTGCGCACGGGTGATCGAGCGCGTTCTGTCGGCAAATTGACGATTCGTCTATTGCGCGCTGCCGAATGATTTGGATAAGAGACCCGAGATAGTAACGACGAACCGTGCGTAACAAGAAATTCGAGTACTGTTGCTGAGAAGAGCGCGGCAAGGGCTCGGGGGGCGATCAATCGAAGAGACGAGTCGAGTTGATGAGTCGATGCGAGTCAAAGCCCTTTGTGATATAATGCGTGAGGCAGAGGGAAGCTCGCGGCTGGATCTCTGCGTCGATAAAGAATGCAAGTTGTCAAGGCGGCGAATGTTGACAACAGAAGAAAAGGCGAGAGAAGATCGAGGGGAAGGCCGAGTTGGGAGATGCGACCAAGAGCGGCTGTCAAAGAAATAGTCGAGGAAGATTCAAATTCGAGGAAGGGGCGAAGGAGTCGAAGATTTGGTCGAGGCAAGAGCGAGCGATACGTGAGGCGAAAAGGGAAGGAGACGGGGTAAGAATGCGAAAGATTCGACGAGAGGTGGAAAGAAGGAAAGAACGAGGGCGAACGAGGACGAGGATGAGAGGGAAATGGGAGGAGAATGGGGAGGAGGAGGAGCGAGAAGATGGGAGAGGGGGTGCAAAACAACACGCCAAAAGAGCCAGAAGAGCCAAAAGGCGCCAAATGAACCAAAAGAGACCAGCGACAAGAGGCGAGTAGAAGGCCATCAGAGGGCAGCCACACGCTGTGGATTCGTCCTTCGGGGGAACTGGGAGAGAAGGAAAGGACGAAGGAAAGACGAAGGAAAGAAGGGGGAGGAGACGGGCAGTTGTCCAATGGGAGGGCGTTGGTAGTTCCCCACCCAGGATGGTAATAAAATAAAAGGACAGAAATAATCCGAAAAAGAAAAATAGAAGGAAAAAAGTAGAGAGCGAGCGACGAGGAAAGCAGGCAAGAGCGACCGACAGGCAAGACTAGCGTAAGTCTGGCGCGGTGTTGCTTCCCCTGGTCTCATTCGCATTCTTCTAGTGCAGAAAGAACAGAGGGACAGTGCTACGCCTAGCATAGAGGAGGACGAAAAGAGGAAAGAGGGAAGAGGAAGTGGAAATGGGTGGGAGAGTAAGCGCATGCCATGTACTGGTACTTGCCCGTGGTGCGGGTGGGATACGCTGGTTACGCTGAGCCAATCAGCGACTTGCTGCCTGAGGCATTAAGGCGACCAGAAATGTGCCCGAGCGAAGTGCTGACTTCTTGGCTGGGGAGAATTCGAGACCCTTGGAGCTTGAGGTGGGAGTGATGAAAGTGAAGATATCGTATTGCGTCTCAACCAGAGGCATGGATGGGCTGGTTGAACTGCTAGGTGAGGAGTGCAATGGGTTAAAATACAAACACAGAGGAGCAGTGAAGCGAAAAGATACGAGAATAGCAGACCTATGCAAACCTGACGACTTTTGTAGATGCTGGCTGGGGGCAGATGAAGGCTGCTTCATGGAGTCTGTCCATTCTATTCATCTGTAGATGTGGCAGTGAAGCAGACTTTGAGACTGAGACTGAGAGAAGTCATCACGACGACCTAGGGACGACGCCCGGGGTTGAGGTGGTTGTGACATGATGGTGATGGCAGAGATCAACACGCAAAGAACTGTTGAGGAAAATATCTCGAAAATAAGAAATAATGAAAAATAATGCAATGGCGGAGAGACGATGACGCTTGGAGACGAGTGGCAGGAACGAGGGCGGGCAGTTTTGTTTGCCTGAATAGCCGGGCTATTATCATAACAGCGATCATATTGTCTCACAAGGGCCAGTTACAGGCATTGTGCCGGCATTGCACAGGCATTAGGCGGGTAGAATATGGGCAGAATATGCAGTAGAGAACAGGCAGCCAGGGCACCATGGAGGGGAGAGAAGTGAGAGAGCACGAGAAGCGGAGAGATCTGCTGCAGCCATCTGTGGCTCACGCTCACATGTACCGGTACCTCCCAGTCACAGGCTTCCAGCCAGACGTTCCGACACAGAGATTCTTTGTCTTGACGATATTCCACTTGTTTTAGCGTGGCATCAGGCCCATTATTAGAGACCGCGTTGGCCAGTAGGAGAGTGTTGTTTGTGGCTTGAGAGCGTCGCCTTGGGCGCTGGTGTGCTGGTGTGCTGTGCTGCAGTGCTGCAGTGCTCTGCAGGAGAGGTCGCATGCACAGCCAGGTGAACCTACGAGTTACAAAATACGGTAAAACGGTCGAGGCGACGGCAGAAGCGACAGAGGCGCGACAGAGGCGCGACGAAGAGTCTCACTGTCAGTGCTGGTCTCAGTGCCATTGCCGATGGATTCGGCAGGCCTCTGGCTGATGGAATGTTCTTAGTCTATGAACTATTTGGCCTTTTTGGTATGGATGAATTGACAAAGTATATGTACCGCAAGCGGGAGCTACCATGACTGAACAGAGAGACAGATAATCTGTGGCGACCAGAGTGTGGCAAAGATGGCAAATGGTACATGGCAAATGCGACGGCCAGAGACGTAGACGAACACGTCTTCCTTCGATTGACTAATAGCCCAGCGGATTGCAATGTCTCGCTGGTGTGCTTCTCCGGTCTGCGATCGACAGCTCCAGCTTTGACAACGGCTCCCTTGCGTCACAGCTCGCCATCTAGAGCTTGTGCCTCGTGTTGCTGCCAGATAGGCAGATAGGCAGATAGGCAGACAGTGGTGTATGATAAGAGGATATGGGCATGCTTGATGACTACACACTGTTCACGTGCACCGTTGCTCAACGCTTGCCTAGTAATTTGTAGTATAGAAGAGTCACGCCAACGCAGATGCAACTGTCTCGCTGTGCGTTGCGTGATACAACACTTTGTAGGTACGTCGCTACGTGTCTGTGCCTCGTTGATACGCACCGCTCGGCCGCATGTTGATGTATCCAATGTACTCTGTATGTCAAGACTGTCCGTCGCATTGCAGGCCAATGCATTTATGCATGCATTGTCTTGATTATATAATATTGTGCATGGACGAAGCCAAGATCCGTCATCAAGGCTGTCACCTGCACAGAAGGTGCGATGAGCATACCCTCTTGCCTCTTCTCCTCTCGTTCCTCCACACGCAGTCTCCGCTTTCAAGGCCCAAAGCCAATGTGGTTGGCTAGTGGATAGTTCCTGACCAATCAGATTCTGTTTCACCATTCCCATGACGCCAGCCTCCTTCCCTATCTGTCTCTTGTCTTTCTCGGACTGAGCTACTGCCACTGCTACCGCCGCCTATCGGCCCTCTCCTGCCCTGTTTGGTGCTGTTTGGCGCTGCTTAGCCTAGCATGACCACTGTGCTAACCAGAACAAAGCACCCGCCCTCGTCATCCTCGTCGGCTGTTATCACCTCCGTTCCTTCTCCTCTCTCAACAATTCTCTCATCAACCTGCCACCCTAATACCCAGCATCGTTTGCTCTTTCTATTTCTGATAAAGCTATCGTTTAGGAAAGCGGTACGCACGACAGTAAACAAAAACAAAACAGACGACTCGTCTGTTCTCGCCGTCTCGATCCCTCCCTGATCTCCCATCCTCAACAATCAACAATTGCCATATTCCGGACTCTTGTTTTCATCTCGTCTTTCCAACGCCTCTTCTCTAAACTTTATACGCAGTCTCCCCCACAGCAATCATGCGTGCCTCTGCTGTCCTCTTCGGCCTCCTCTCGACTGCCTCGGCAGCGAGCCTCAACTTCTTTGGCAGTGACAATGCCGTTGCCCGTGAGGACCTCAAGGTCCCCGGCAAGTCTCCTCTTGAGTTCTGCCCCTCCGACCACTCCAAGGATGTCCTCACCATCGAGAGCGTCGAGCTCTCTCCCAACCCTCCTCTGGCGTAAGTTGCCGAACTTATATCGTTGTTATCTAGTTCCCCTGCTAACTCTACAGCGGCACCGACCTCGTCATCAAGGCCACCGGCACTGTCGCCTCCACTATCGCCGAGGGCGCCTACGTCAACCTGCAGGTCAAGTACGGCTTGATCCGGCTGATTACGACCACGGCCGACCTGTGCGAGCAGGTCCAGAACGTCGACCTCAAGTGCCCCATTGAGAAGGGTGCCATTTCCATCGTCAAGTCGGTCGAGCTGCCCAAGGAGATCCCTCCCGGAAAGTACACCGTTCTGGCCGATGTCTACACTGTAGACGACGAGCCCATTACCTGCCTGACTGCCACTGTTGTCTTTGACCGCTCTGGCGTTTTTGGTATTGAGCTGTAAGCATGATAAACTCTGATCAGCTGGCCGGCTTGTATCACTTTGATATCGTCTGATATTAAATGATAACGATCACCCCGTTTTATTCGATGACTCTCGTCTGTCTACACTCTATTGCCAGTCGTGTTGCGTTTGCTTTTTAATGTTGTTGGCACGACAATCATATTGTCTTTTTATCTTGCGTCCTCTTTGTACCTTTTTTTTGCTTTTTTCTTCTTTTCTTCAAGCATAGCATTTTGCAGTTTGTCTTGTACTCATCTCGCACTTTGCTCTTACCTTTCTGCCGCCTGTGTTATATCTGTGCTCTTGTTTACCCCTTGTCGGCGAAGAACATGTTTCCTACCGCCACTTGGGCTCTGTAGTAATACTTGTCGAGGTTGGCACTCCTCTGTCTGCAGTGCAGGGGAAATAGACTTTATGCTTCAGATTGATCAGGTCCATTTACTGATGGTACTCAATGTGATTCGAATATGTCCTACTATTGTGTCTTGTGGTCAATGACAACCGGCTAAACTGTGAATTATGTCAAAGCAATATATCAAACAGATGAACAAACGATAAATATGCAATCCCCGGCAGTGTTTGCTATCGTGTATAGACAGCATGCGTCCGTCCAAGCAATATATCTCCCTGCCTCCCTCTCCCTGTGGCGGTGGTTATGGCTCTTGGCTATCCGCTTACTCGCCAAACAACCGTCTGACACGGCGCAGAACGCTATCCTTCTCGGGGTCGTATGGGTGGTCTTTGCTGGGGATCTCCAGCACGGTTGGGAACGCCGCTGTGTAGGTGTCGACAAGGTGCCGTATCCGGTCGGCAATCTGCATTGTCAGTATTAGCCATGTACTTCTTGCGTTTTGTCTCCCGTTATCTCTTCGTCTTCGTCTTCGTCTGCCTCCCCCTCGTCTCGTTTCCTATATTCCCATCAACGTACATGCTGGTTGATCAGAATAATGCCAATGTCCTTGCGCTCGGTGGTGAAGCGCTCAAAGGTTGCCTCGATAGTTGAGGTCTCAGTCTTGCTGTCGACAACCAGAAAGTTCTTCTGGGCATCGGGGCCGGCCGTCACATGCTATCAGGTCAGTATGGCTGCTTCGAGCAAAATGCAAGTACAGCGGGGATGGGGCAACATACGCCGATACCAGCAAGGAGAAGACCTGTCACGGAATCCTATAATCCAGTCAGCCAATTGTTCAATGGTCGATAATCGATGCTCGGGGGTTTTGTCGCTGCATCCGCACCTCATCGCCGATAACAGCAAGAAACTGCCGGTCCTTGAAGTCGGCAGTCGAGCTCATTGTGCCGGTATTGTCAAAGAGAAGCTATGCCGTCTGTCTCTCTGGTGTGGTGGGTGTGTAGAGGGTGAGAGAGATAATAAATGTTGATGGACGGTGATGGACGACGGCGGGCGGATTGACGACGTAGGCTGGTTAATGGCTCACTCTCCCTAGCTTGTAGCGATAGCACTGTCCAGAGTATCAGGCTGCAAGTGTAGCACACATTAGCGCATGGTTCCACTCTTTTGATTCTTTTGATTATGTAAGATTTGCTGGCGTGGTGCTGAGGTTACCAGCCCAAAACGGACGTAATAAACAAAACAAGGCAAAGAAATCTAGTCAACAGGGCCAACGTGATCTTCCACCACGCCTGTCTCTCATCTGTCCCAACCTTGGTGTCCCCGCGTCTGGCTTGCATACCCAGTTCGATCACAGCTACCCGACCATGCGCATTTACACTTGATCAGTATTGCATGACGACACTCCTTTAGAGCACACTCGGGCCATCTCGATCCGTCTCTCCATCGACAACCTATCGACTATCTCCCCATCACGACATCTTCCTCATTCCTATCGACCACTATCCTATCTTGACACATCTGATACCGCGACCACCACTATCATCATGCCCCGCCTCGTTCGGCGCCAGACGCTATACCAGCGCATCTCGGCCGCCATTAATCCATGGGACTTTCTCCTCTGGCTGTCCGAAGAGATCGAAACCCGCGAGCTCGATTCCCCAGCCGTCGGCACCCAGGTCGGCATCGTTGCCAACTTTTTGTTTTTACTCGCCCGCGCCAACCTCGGCCCATCCAACACTGCCGACGATGATGTCTTCGGTGACGGCTCCGGCCCCGGCTGGATTACATACCTGATCCAGCTACTCGTTTGGGCAGGCTTCTCCCTCTCAATCGTCAACGCCATCTTCGTCTTCACCCTCAAGCGCCACTACCGCCTCTTCGAGGCCAACATCGAGACGAGACCTGGCGGAACACTGTCGGCCCAGCGCGTCCGCGTCCAGTCTACGCCTGCCGCCGGCTCCTTCTCACCCCTCCGTCTCCTTGCCGGCGCCAACTCTTCGGCCGAGTCGCGCGCGCATCCCGACAGCACTCGCGATGTGTGGGAACTTGCTATCTGGGACCCGCGCCCGGCTTCGCTTGCTCTTCTGTCCTTCTTCAGCCCGCTGCATGTTCTCGTCTACATGTTTGAGCTGCCGCTTGACCCGCTCGAGCCCCGGCCTAGCGTTGCCGTCTTCAAGTGCCTCGTGCTTCAGGTCGGCCTCTCAGTCACGATGCATCTGCTGCAACAAAAGAACGACCAACGCCAGCGCGACAACGCCATCATTCAAAAGGAAGTTCTCCACGAGTACGATACCAAGTTTGTGCAGCCCCGCCTCCACCCTGTTGTGCGCGATATGGGCACGCAGGTGTCCATGGAAGACGCCGGCACTGGCCCCGATGAAAGCCCTGCACCCGGCTCCGTTTCTGGTTCGGTTGAATTTGGTACACCCACGACCCTGATCCGCCGCAGTTTCCAGACACACCCCAATGCCAACTACGTCAAGCATGTCGACCCTGATTTTGTTTTGGGTGCTCCGGCCGCTCCCAGCACGCGGACAAGCACCAGCAGCGCCACCAGCACCGGCTACAACTACTCTTCCAACACCCCCAAGGTGGCTGCTACGCCACGTATGACGCCTGCGGCCAAGCCTGCTAGATACTCGGACACGGCGACGCCCGCATACAGCAGCAGCTCGTGGGCTCGCCAGAGCGTACCACCGGCTGGCCCTCCTGGACCTGTGGTAGCAACACCTGTCGCACCCTTGGCCACCGTCGCCGCCACACCTGCGACTGCTGCCAGCAGCAAACCACCCCTGTCGGCGCTGCCAACAAGCAAGACGACCAACTTGAACTTTGGCGGTAGCATGGGCATTTACAGCCACGCCAACTCTCCCCTTAAGAAAGCCATCAGTATGAATGATATCGGCTCTAGAGGTTTTGCGTCACCACGCAATTCGCGCGAGATGGCTGCATTGGAGCAGCGCGAGGCAGCCGAGCGCATGGCGAGACGGGCTGCGACGCCCAAGGCACTAAAGGAGAACACGAGGGCCCAGCACCCACAACAAGTACAGCAGCAACAGCAGGCTCAACACCAGACTGCACCAGGGACCGAGGCACGAATGTCGTTCCGGCCAGACGAGCTGTCGTCACCACCAGTCCCCTTCAACCCGTTTGCCAAGACGCGGCCAACCACACAAAAGTATGAGAGATTCCCTTCCCGGTGGTAACTCTTTTTCGACATTCTCTTTTTTGTTTCGCTTGGGTTTTGTTCGGGTTTGCCTGTTTTTCTCATCTTCTTTGTGATACGATTATATCCATATCTAGCTGGACTTTTTAATTTCATGTTGTCTTCTCTTCTGCTTCTTGTCTTGTTTTGCTGTCTGGTCTGCAAATTTTACTTACATAACACGCGTGTGAGTTAGAGCCGTCCATCGTGACTTCTTTACTTTGTCGCGGCCCCGTTGTTCCTTCTCAATTTGTGCGCCGCTCTGCCGGGGAAGGTGCGCCAGTTTCCGGGTCTACGACATTGTAACCTATCTGTTGACTGTTGATTATCAAGTTTGCTTTCAACATTCTCTTCCAACCTCTTTCTCCGTATCCAAACACGAATTTGAGGCCTTTATCCTATCCTACCACTGATATTTTTACCTATCTACCTCATTCAGTTTCTTTTTTTTAGAAGATCATTTCTAACCCTATTGTGACATACAGCTCTGGACAGAAATCAAGGACGTCTCGACGCCACTGATATTTCCTCACTTCTCCCTTATCGAAATCCTTATGCCAGCCAACGATCGGGCAAGGCAAAAAAGACAAGCCGAACGAGAACAAGCTGCAGAAAGAACAACCTCGGCACAAAGCTCAAACAGTTGGCGACGTCGGCAACGGAAGTCGGTACGGTCAGAAGACGTCTCAGCCAGCACAGAGCACAAGTCCCTGCTCCCCGACTTCCTGACGAGACTCTTCCCAAGCAACAAGCCGGAACGGGGCGGCACTCTGCGCGAGCACGGTGTCTAGGAGAGGCCGACCGTGGCAGAAGTGGTGACTAAATACTGCGAATCAAACCAGCCAGAGCGTACAGGCCCTCGTCGACGTGAACGGAAAACCAGTTTTCCGACTGCTCCGGGCGGTTGGCCCACAGCTCCGGACGAGCGTGAACAAGACTATGTTGCATCCCGGGCCGCACCAGCTTCGAGTAGGTCTCACCAAGCCCGCAAGGGCCAGTGCTTGACCGAGTCGGCCCTGCGTGCAGCAGCACTCGACAAGGAGCTGCCCGATCCCAGAAGAGCAACGTCACACGAATAGGATCCTCGTCGGGAGCGAAAAAGCCTCAAGGAGAGTGGTGACTATCTCGGTGTCCAAGGCGTCAATCCCGAGACCGGGAAACTGGATGTTGTGACCCCGACCACGGCTACCGCAGCATCAAGTAGCACGCTCGACAGCAAGCTCTCATTGAAAAAACAGGCAGCCAAGCGCAGAGCCCGCAAAGAATACTCGGAGAAGGAGCAGAGGCTTGTTCAGTGGCGCAAAGAATCTGGGCAGTGGTCATCCGTTGCAGCTCCGCCCAAGTTCATCGGTGCCGACATTAGTGATAATATTGGTTGCAAGACTAAATCCGGCCGCGCTTCGTCTGGAACAGTTGTGCATACACCTCCATCTACTGGGTCTACGCCATCTCTGAAAATGCATAACAACTCCCGGGGCCAATCCCCCAAAATATCTGGTCTGATGATGGGTGCCGAATCGGGGGAGCCACGGACATTGCTGCCGCGTCCAAGCCTGAGCAAGCCCAATCCCCGAGGAGACATGCGGTGGGATGCCATGGAAAGTGGACTTCTGTGCGCAGTGGAAAGTGCACGCTATAAAGGTACGAAGGTTGTTCAGCAGAAGCCAGTTGGCCAAGGGTTGACTGCTGATCCGTCTCGCCCGTCACAGATACGTCAGAAGCACACACACGATCAGACTTTCCACCAGAGCGTGCCGAGAGTCGTGACAAAAAGGCCCGGCCTACCAACTATACCAATGCCAACGCACAAATCACCAATGATCATCGAGACGGCAGCAGTCGTTCCTATCCCAAGGACAGTGATTCCAAGAAAGCCAATTCCAAAGGAAGCAGCAAGCCGAATCCCAAAGAAGAGTCGCAGCGACGAAGCAGTCACATCACCCTCCATACCCATCACCACCATTACTGGATCAGGCAAGAGCCTAGTGCCACTAGGCCTGGACGGAGCGATGGAGCCAGAGCCCTGCACATTCAAGCTGCAGGCGCACAGCATGAGACCGGGTTCGATGTCTTTCCTGCCGAGTCCGCGGCCGAGCAACTCGTCGAAATAGGAACAGAGGCAATGCAGACGTCTCAGCAGGAGCCATGGGCTGACTCCAGAGATACCCATGACCGCTACTATATCCTCAAAAAAAGTGGTGACGACGAAGAGGGTGATGAGGTTTGACCGACGGTCGCTCTCAACATCGCGGCCTATGACACCGCCAAGACCGCTTCACTATCACCCACCGAAAATACATCATACACCCAAACAAGTGCACTGCAGCACATCGGCAGAGGGAATGGCATTGGGAGCAGCTTCTATGGCGGTAGCACGAACAGGGATGGGTCTTCCACGTGGTAGAAGACGAGAAGTGACGGAAGGAATGCATCATGCAAATACGGGCGGCAATCCTGCACATGTTGTACGAGCTGTGCATACTATTCAGCAATTATCGCCGGGTTCGGGGCCGGGGACAAAAGCGCAAAGCAGGTCTCGATCCAAAACAAAACGCAGTCGGAGTCAGAGCGGTAAAGGTCAAACGCAACCATCTTCAAAATTAGTGACATCTGAAAAAGAGGCCGGCACCGGAGGTGCTACAAATCAAATTCGACGAAAACCTGTCGGATCGCTGGCCGGCAACAGCAGCAGCAAAGGGAACAGAGTCAGCAAAGGAGACAACAATGGCAGTAAGGCGCTATACGACCTGGTCAAGAATGCGGGGATGATATCCTATGCGATCATGGCACGTTACTACACGCATATTCAGCCAGTCTTTAATAGCAGGTCTAAGCTGCGGGCAAGGTTTCGGACGGGCCGGCTGACACTACCTGATGGGTTGTTGATTATATTTGCGGGCGGTTTCGTGGTGACGCTGGTGTATGTCGGCGTGGTGATCTTTCGGGTTCTTGTGGCATTCGGAGTGGTATTTCAGTTTGTAGCAGGAGTTATCAGTGCAGTACTTGGGCTGTAGTTACTAGGTTTATAGCATTTCTAATCGAGTATCAGATATCCTGACATTGGGTATGACGCATCTGTACATTATGAAATAGCCTTAGTCAGACATCACGAGGCTGCACACTTGCAAGAGTACGATGTACTACGCATGTACGATCTAGGTTGAAAGCCAAGCTCGACGTGTACATCGCGCAACGGGCGGGGCCAGCCATATCGAGATAGCATTGTGCGGCTGTCGGAAGAGACAAAACGTGGAGGTGACTACAACAGGGTAGGATGCTGGAGAGCTTTCTCCGTCTTTCGGAGATGCAGCAAGGGCCGCGTCTCGACCAGGCGATCGTAGGGTCTATCGAAACAAGTTGTAACAAAAAGGGCAGCTCATATGGTGATGGAAGGATAACTCTTCAACAAATACAAGCAAATCTACCTTATAGCACTTCTTGGTCGTGTAGGTGACTCTATATTGACACTCATGCCGGCTATCTGTGGCCGAAGAAAAGTATCACGAGCCTCGGTCGTAAGCTTCGGGAAAGTCCAAGGTATGTATCTATGTACTCCATGTAGTACAAAGTACTGCTTTCGGAGAAGACGAGGATCTACAACTACGGCCATGCGATCCCCGTCCCGTCCATGATCTTGTCTTGCTCTTTGATTTCGTGAGCTGTTTGGCTGGCCGTCGTGTGCCGATATCGCAGTGGGGTACAGTGTACATGGGGATAGGTGCGGTTTGATCACTTCTTTTTCGCTCTCCTGGCTCTCATTTGTCTCGTTTTTACTTTTTATTTTGGTTCCTTGATTCCTCCGAGATTATGGAGAGTCGGCATAGCCATCAGCCAATGGCGCCTTTGCAGTTTATCATTCTAGACAATGAGAAGCTCAACGAGATTTTCAAGGCCTCGAGAGGATGGCAAGGAAGAGGCGGGGAGTGAGGGGGAATGCCGGCAGAAGATGTAGATGTACGATGTAAAGCAAAGTAGTTCCCAAGTCTATCAGGCCTGTCTTTTTAAGAGAGCTCGGATTGCCGGCCAATTCCAGCTTTGATTTTGATCCCGCCATTCTCGTTCAGATGAGCTGCTATCAAGGGAGCTGTCTTATTCCTATCTGGGGTCAAGGGACTTCGCGTGCCAAGAAGCTCTCTATCTGATCTATCTGCTATCTGACACATGACATGCTGTCTTCCCTTCTCAGCTATCTGGATACATTCTGTTTTTAAGCTTCTCTTTTTCTCACTCTAAAGAAAGTCTTCACTCCTCGTGCTTGTTCAATTACCTAATTACTGAATCAGTCGTGGGGAAGGAGCCACCGTCCACGACAACGCCTGCCGATACCGCCGCGTGGGATGAGAGGCAAATATTGAATCGCATTGGAAAGCTTCGTATTGGCCTGGACTGCTCGACCGACTCGACAGCTGTGATGCGTAGTACTTTCGATATCTTCTGGGTATCTTTGCACTGTATCTCGCAATATGACCATCCCATCTGCTATCCAGTGGGATGCAACCCAGGGTGTTATCTGTCCATCCCGGTTGCCCAAGGATCGACATGCAGCATCACCGCCAGTCTGTTATCTTATCTCGTACTACGGTAGCAGGTTGGCAGTGTCACTGTTTCTCGTGCTTGTGCTGTGTACTCGAGGTTTGTGCTTATACCTGTGATATCCTTCGGGTCTCGTCTTGCCTGCTCTTGTGTGCGCAACACACTACGGCGTGGCAAGTCGACTGCCAATTTCTCGCCCTAGCGCATTTGGTTTTGCTATTTCCCATTGCTTTTGTCTATTTTGAGTTTTGTCTTTTAATTCATCTTGCATCTCGGGCACACCCGTCGGGCAACAAAATGCTGTACTCTGTATTTTAAGCATTTTATTGGGAGCAGATTATCCATTGGTTCAATGTAAGCCAAACCACGTAGAGAATAAGTATTCCACAGCTGAAATGCTGAAAATGCATTAGAAAAAAGAAAAATATATAATAGTTAAAAAAACATCAATAATAAAAATCAAAGTAAGTCCCAACTTCGTGATGATGCCAATATTTATTTCTCTGCGTCTCGTATTTTTGGTAAGACCCACTTTATTTATCACAGGTTGTCTCCTCTTCTTATCCATTCTTTTCTCTTCTTTTCTTGCATAACGCGACATGTACAATATACAAACACACGGGATGCCCTCCATCTTCTGACCAACATCCCGAAACTTTCACCGGTCGCCCTAAAGGTGGTGCAAATCGCAGACGAGATAGTCACGTGTGCAACTTTCATGCTTGTGCCCGATCTACTGCGATTTTAGATTTAGATTTAGATTTGATTTGGATAGAGGATGCTACCATTGATTACATCACTCAACCGAACCGGTCTGTAAAGATGGCCTGTTGCTGCGAACTCTGACAGGCCCTGAAAAACTCTTACCGCAAGCCGTTGCGATAGCGACACTGTATATGTCCCTGATGGTGGCCGTCCGTACCCCGTATGGTGCGATCCGGAAAGACGTCACGGTTGCGCCTTCCCTTTGCGATTGCAAGACGCGACGTTGCCCATTACAAGCTACAGAGTACAAGCTCACAACCAAGGAGGCCGCTATCTCGGCGCTTTCCGCATTCAGAAACAGCAGAATACCCAACTGTTTTGGCATATGCCGTTGAGAGAAGCAGTCGCTCTTTCCTTGACAGTCTGCTATGCTGCCGCATGCGCCGCCGACCCACGCCGATGAGCAGAACCCACCTGGCCCAAAGGCCCTAAAAGCTACGGACCAATCTGCGTGTGCCAATTCTCAATCAGCCATCCCCGCGTTTCTCTCGGTTTCGTCAGAGGCATTAATTAAAGGGCGAAAATAAACCAATAAAACGTAAATGCGAGCGGTAAATAGAAAAAGGAGTGCAGAGAATAGGGAGTAATAGGGAATATTAAGAAAAGATTAGGAAAAGTCGCAAAAACAGCAAAGAATAGCAAAATAGGCCAAATATGGGCCACTGTTCCGTCCACCGGACCAGGCGTGGAGCCCCTCCGATCATCGGCCACAGCAGTCTGCGGTTGGAGACAGTTGGAGACTGCGCGGCGAACCATGTGTGCTGGAAGCAGCCGCAAACTAGAATAAGAAGAATTCCAGGCGCAGTTAGTGGTCTGCTGTCAGGCGCCCCCGTATCTCTGATCTTGTAGTCATAGTCTGAAAACCAGGCAAGAGGCAAATTTGCTCGTCGCGCCTGCCGTTTCGGCTTCAGTATGACTCTTTCTTTTTAATTGCGAGTTTCAGCAATGATAATAGTATCTGGTTGAAGAAAGAGCAATATCCGAAAGTGACGCCGATGTCTTCATCGCTCCTTCTGTAGTTGTGAAAAAGTAGATTCTGTAGAGCCTCCTCGCTCCTGCCGCCCGCGCATCGCAAGTGCAAGCAAACCGTAGAATCGGAAGGAGCCAATGACATCGGACTTATAGCGCATCCGCAAACATCTAACTGTGCCCCTTCTCCCTTCTTGTGTCTCCTTCTGCCGCTTCGTTTGATTTTGCTGGTCGCTCTTTCCTTTTGATGATTCTACTTCTTACTCCCTCCTTTATTGCAGCTTATCCTCTTGCCGCCTACCAACTCCTTCTCTAAATTCTGACAGATTCTGCCCGCCTACTACCACTTGACTTCCTGCCAGTCCTTTCGCTAGCTCCGGCATGCACTATTTCTCGGCTTCTTTCTCTGCCTCCGCTTAGTCCCAGACTATTTCTTTTTCCTGCGCCTGTTTTTGTCTTTTATTTTGTATTTTATTTTATTCATTTTCTTTCTCCAGAGATACCTCTTATAATAAGACACTCCGGTCTGGCTCTTGCCCTTTTTGCCACGGCTTCGTCCCTTCCCCCTCTTAAAGCTTCTTCTCCCTTTTCCTCTTGGAATTGCTTCATCCTTCTTCACATTTGTTAATCTTTCACGAGGCATTCTCATCACTGTCTCCTTTTATTCCCATCCTCACTTATCCTCCCTTCTCCCCTCTCTATCCTCTATCCTCTCTCAACCTTCATCACCCTCCCTTATCCTCTAACACACATTCACAATGCCTGCTGCCGAGAGAGCACCGCAAACCCTCTATGACAAGGTCCTGAGCGACCACATTGTCGATGAGAAGCTGGACGGCACCCTGCTGCTGTACATTGGTAAGTCAATCTCCAAGCTAATCTACCACCGGTTGCTGCGTCAAGCCCAGACCACTAACATCATCGTGCATAGACCGGCATCTTGTCCACGAGGTCACGTCGCCTGTGAGTATCCAAGCCTACACACCACACCAAAACATATCGGCAAATCAGACAAAAGAGAGAGAAAAGGACGGAAGCGGCACGATAAGCATGGGCACGCGCTGAATGCACAACCGTCTGCTGGACAGCACAATTGCCCACTGCACCAGATAAGACGCTCGTCTGACCGGTGACGGCCAGCGACAGCCAATGCCGTCCAGTTGCATGTCGTGCTGATTCCATCCTGTTTTGACTTTTCGAAATTGCCTTTTCATTCCCACCCAGTCACTAACATGCATTTTTGCACTTTTTAGCAAGCTTTTGAGGGTCTCAAGAACGCTGGCCGCAAGGTCCGGAGACCGGACTGCACCCTTGCCACTACCGATCACGTAAGCAGCCCTACCTTACTCCCGTCCGACAATCTCAATCAATCGCTTGATCTATGAATTCGATCAAGATGACGACCTGTCTGATCTTTGGCATCAACTAACAATTGCAGAACATCCCCACCTCGTCCCGGAAAACTCTCAAGGACATTGCCTCTTTCATCCAGGAGGACGACTCGCGCACCCAGTGCGTCACCCTCGAGGAGAATGTCCGTGACTTTGGCGTCACCTACTTTGGCCTCGGCGACAAGCGCCAGGGTATTGTCCACGTCATCGGCCCCGAGCAGGGCTTCACTCTGCCCGGCACCACCGTCGTCTGTGGCGACAGTCACACCTCTACCCACGGTGCTTTCGGCGCCCTGGCTTTTGGTATCGGTACCAGTGAGGTCGAGCACGTGCTCGCCACCCAGTGCTTGATCACCAAGCGCAGCAAGAACATGCGTGTCCAGGTCGACGGTGAGCTGGCTCCCGGTGTCAGCTCCAAGGATGTCGTTCTGTACGTCATCGGCATGATTGGTACTGCTGGTGGTAACGGTGCCGTCATTGAGTTCTGCGGCTCCGTTATCCGCGGCCTGAGCATGGAAGCCCGTATGTCCATCTGCAACATGTCCATCGAGGGCGGTGCCCGTGCCGGCATGGTTGCTCCTGATGAGATCACCTTCGAGTACCTCAAGGGCCGTCCCCTGGCCCCTCGCTACGGCTCCGAGGAGTGGGACCGTGCCACCACCTACTGGAAGTCCCTGCAGTCCGACCCCGACGCCAAGTACGACATTGACATCTTCATTGATGGCAAGGACATCATCCCCACCGTTACCTGGGGTACCAGCCCCGAGGACACCATCCCGATTAACGGCCTTGTCCCTGACCCGGAGACCTTTGCCACCGAGGCCGCCAAGGCCACCGGCCGCCGCAAGCTCGAGTACATGGGCCTGACTGCTGGCACTCCCATGGAGGAGATCCCTATCGACAAGGTCTTCATTGGCTCTTGCACCAACTCGCGTATTGAGGATCTGCGCGCTGCCGCTTCCGTCGTCAAGGGCCGCAAGCTGGCCCCCAACGTGAAGCGTGCCCTGGTCGTTCCTGGCTCCGGTCTCGTCAAGACCCAGGCCGAAGAGGAGGGACTGGACAAGATCTTTGCAGCTGCCGGTTTCGAGTGGCGTGAGGCTGGTTGCAGTATGTGCCTGGGAATGAACCCCGATATTCTGTCCCCCCTGGAGCGTTGCGCTAGTACCAGCAACCGCAACTTTGAGGGTCGCCAGGGTGCCCAGGGCCGCACTCACTTGATGAGCCCTGTCATGGCCGCTGCTGCTGGTATCATCGGTAAACTGACCGATGTCCGGAAACTGACCGAATACACTGCTAGCCCCCACATTGAGGCTTTCCGTGCCCGTGCCGATCCCGCCCCTACTGTCGGCAAGGCCCACGTCGACGACCGCGTTGCCGAGGATGATGTCGAGAAGGATCTTATTGCCGATCAGCCCGAGGACAACGCCCCCCACACCAACACCTCTGTTGCCGGCCACGGCGCCGTCGGTGGCCTGCCCACCTTCACTGTCCACCGCGGTATCGCTGCCGTCATGGACCGCACCAACGTCGACACCGACGCCATCATTCCCAAGCAGTTCCTCAAGACCATCAAGCGCACTGGTCTCGGCAAGTCTCTTTTCTTCGAATGGCGCTACCTGGCCGACGGCTCTGAGAACCCCGAATTTGAGCTGAACAAGGAGCCCAACCGGAGCGCTAAGATTCTGATCGTGACCGGCCCCAACTTTGGCTGTGGCTCTTCGCGTGAGCACGCCCCTTGGGCTCTGAACGACTTTGGTATCCGCAGTATCATCGCCCCCTCGTTTGCCGATATTTTCTTCAACAACTCGTTCAAGAACGGCATGTTGATGATTCCCATCAAGGACCAGGCTCAGATCGAGGCTGTCGCTGCTGAGGGCCGCGCCGGCCGTGAGGTCGAGATTGATCTGCCCAACCAGCTGATCAAGGATGCTGACGGCAAGGTCATCTGCCCATTTGATGTCGAGGAGTTCCGCAAGCACTGCCTGATTAACGGTCTGGACGACATTGGCCTGACCATGCAGCTTGATGACAAGATTGCCGCCTTTGAGAAGAAGATGACCCGCGATACCCCCTGGCTGGACGGCAAGGACTACCTGAAGCGTGGCCGCAACGGCCAGCTCCTGGCCAAGCCCGTTCCCGTGCCAAAAACCAACCGCGGTGAGGCTCTGAAGGAGCCCCTGGAGTGGTAGACTACCAAATAGTCTGCTATTTTATGTCATTCTGTCTTTCTTGATACGCGCATCAGCCTCACAGCATTTTTGTTCACGATCTTTGTTCACGAATTTCTTCACATTCGACTTTTATTTTTGAGTAATCTGCATTCATATGATGTTTCCTCTCTGTACTTGCCTTTGCTTTGTTCTCTGCTTTGATCTGTTTTATTTCAGTACCGAGAAGAACACTGCAATTTGCAACAAAATGGGCCTGTTCAACGGTGTTCAAAAGAGAAGATGTAGCTGCCGCGGTCGCGAAGAAGGAGTGCAAGAGAGAGATTGGAGAGGGCACGCAATACCGAAAGTGTTTCCTCCTTGCTGGTTCCTCGATCTCTCACAATCTTCCTCTGGCTTTCGCCCTCGCGACTTACTCTTCTAGGGTTAAGGGGTTTCTGATTTATATCTAACAATTTTACCTATATCAATAATAATTGCAATTGCATACACTTGTTCATGTGATATCATATTGTTGTGTGCATATATTGAAATCGAAGCGCAAGGGTATCATCTCACTAATCCCACCAAAAGCTGACGCTAAAGCTCACACTCAATCCGCGGACATAGTGCCACCAGCCGCGCGGTATATACAGCGTGTCGCCGGGCTCCAATATGCAGTCCATGTACGGTAGCGAGAGAAACCGGTCTCGTTCCTGAGCATCTTGCTCGCCATCACTCGCTGGACTTTCCGAGGCATCCCATCCTTCCATCACTCCGACATCGAGCGTGCTTGTGTTGCCCATCTCGACGCCACCCTCGCGGCCGCGCGGCCGAAGCCCTGGTGTCTGCTCGGGGCTGTATAGTCGCACATACTTGCGGCCCACGACCTGAGAAAGCAGGTTGTGGTGCGGGTCTGTGTGCAGTGGTGTTATCGTGCCGCCGGGGCCTAGCCATGCATTCAGCATCGGCTCTTGGCAACCGTCATTATCACAGTTGTCACTGACAATATCGTTGGTGACAGAGTAGCAAGCATCCGGGATGATAATATCGTCGCGCAGTTTCGGGATTTGTGTGAAAAGCGCGTGCTGTGCAAGATACATGGTATCTGTTGAGTTTGGGCCTTGCCCGTCGGCTTGCAGTGCCTGTAAAACACTCTCGAAACTGACAATCTCCTGCCGCCAGCCATCATCGACATAGCTGCGCCCAACTTCGACAGGCACGAGCCGCTGGCCTCCGAGAGTGCACCACCGCATGTAGTCAGGCGATGCCCACGGCCGCGCATCCGCACGCAGAGCCGGCCAATCTTCAATCATTCCGGACATGACTAACGGTTGCAATCCTCGTTGTGAATGCCCTGGGCTACCAATTTTGGCCCGGTTAATGTATGCTTGGAACCCTTCCAGGCTCAGCGGTCCCGAGCGCGGCACGGGATGACAGACCGGTGGAACGAAATGACTGCTTGCAGCCTGGTTGAACATCGGCCCGGACGAGAAGCCTTGCAATGGAATTCCTTCACTCAACCTTGGGCGCTTTGTGGGACGCAGAGGGTTTTCTGCGCTGCCTCCCTCTACATTCAGCATCTTGTGCAGATATTCCAAAGACGCATGAATCCACACGCGTCCTCGGCTCGGCGGCCCGGCACCGCCAGCGAGAATCAATGCCATATCTAGGGGCCGCACCAGGCTGCCCATAACATCCCTAACTTTTGTACTTCCTTTCTCGCCGTACGCCAGTGCAAACTTGAGGATGCTGGCGTCAGTGTAGAGCTGGAGCCAGCAGACGGGCACCTCGCTAGGAATATGCACATAGAAGCGGGCATGGGCAAGCTCGATAAGGTCGTCGATTCGGCGGGATAAAAGTGTAGCAGCCGGTTCTGTGGCTGGCAATGATAATACTTTCAAGACTGCAATGGCCTGACGACTCAGCAGCGCGACGATGGGCGCACCACAGCCGCGCAGAGAAGAAGACGCAGAGGCAGCAGTCTCGCCGGTGCTGCCATCGCCATATTTCTCGCTGCAGTCAAGAAGGATTTCTTCCACCGCATCGAGGCAGTGGTCTACCAGAGCAGTATTGAGTGCTGCAATACTCATGGTGTGAGATGGCCATGAATCTGAAAACGTTGAAAGTCTCAAGTATCTCATTAGGGAACGTTGTTGCAATGTGATTTGATATTGTGGGGCCAGAATCAACTAATTGCACAGAAGTCAATCGGCAAATAAAGATATGTAACTACAGTACAATTATTCGCTTCTACATCATTTTGTAGATCTCGACTTCTTCACGCAAATTTGGAAATACAATTTTAAAATAATTGGGAAGCAATGAACATATGATATGGAATTATGTGGATAGGAAAAATAGTTTTAAAAAACACAAACGACCCCAAAATAACGTGGTATATCATTTTCATAAAACGCAGGGTAGCTAGGCATAGCTCTGGATTTACTGAAATTGGGTTTCTACATCTTCATTCCCGAAGAGCCTTTCAAGACGGCTTTCTCACGCCTCTAATCTTTCTTTAAGCGGCAGTCGGAACCCGTGTGATTTTGGTGAAAAGATCGTACTGGATAAAGATACCTGCACTGATCGAGTGCCACGGCTTGTGAGGGTTGCAGACCGAGAAGTCGTAACGACGGAGAAGCTCGACAAAAACCTTGTTCAGCTCCAGCAGAGCGACCTCCTTGCCCAGGCATTGCCACTTGCCATACTTGAAGATGAGGTTCCACGTGGTGTTCATGCGCTTGAGACGGTCGCTGTCGGGGTTCTGTGCGAGTTCGGCCTCGGCCTCAAGCCAGCGCTCCGGGCGGAACGCATCCGAGTCGGGACCATAAACTTCCGACGAGCCTTGTGTGCCAAACGCGGAGCTGCCAATCTCAGTGCCGGCTGGCACGTGGAATCCACAGATAACATCACCGCCTTCGGGGACGACGACGTCCATAGTGCCGGCAACCGGCGGGTTGATGCGCAGACCTTCGCGAATGACGGCCTGGAGATAAGGAAGGGCGCGGGCCTCGGCATCTTGCACAATGCCCGCAGAGAGGCGACCTTGAGCATCGGCAGTGCGGATTTCGGCGGCCAGGCGCTGGTAAGCTGCGGGGGACGACATGAGGTAAAGCATAGTGGTGCGAATAGCCGTGGCGGTGGTGTCGGAGCCTGCAATAATCTGGGTCAGAGTCTCGCCCTCAGCCTCTTCGCGCGTAAGGCCATGGGCAAGGAACGAGCCGAGCATATCACGGTTTTGCGGCTTGTCGGAAGAAACACGCTCGCCGACAATCTCTTTTGCAACACTGGATTGTTAGAAAAGGCATAGATGGATATGGGTAAATTAATTGGATATCTTACCCAATAAACTTTCCGAAGCCGACACGATCATGCTCCGACGGCATCAGACGACGGAAGAGCGGCGACTGCAAGACCAGAGCCAGGCTGGGGAAGATGGACAGGAACATCATGACGGGCATGCTTTCTTCGGTGATCTTGATGTACGAGTACATGTCGGTGTCCTGCTCGGTGTAGCCGAAACGCTTGCTGAAAGCGAGGGCCGTAATGACGTCCAGAGTCAGGTACTGGACTTTGCGGGCCAGGTCCACGGGTCTGTAGTCGGTCTCGGTTGAAATGTACTTGCGCTCAATCAAGTCGATAAATACTGAAATCTCGTTGTCCATGGCCTTCTCAAGGTTTTCATTGTCCTTGCCGGCGTACTATTTTGTCAGTAATTTCCCCTATTGCTACTAGAGTTTATAATCTCGAAGCTTACGCCGGGGGCCATTTTTGCACGGAGAGTGGCATGGAGGCTGTCGTCGCGAAAGGAAATCAGGTTGTCACGCTCCGGGTTAAAACGAACGGCTTCATAAAAAGGTCCTTTCTTGTATGGAGAGCGGACCGCCCACAGAGTACGTAGGGTCTCTGTGTCGTTTGTGACAAGCTGATTTGGGCCGATTCTGACTAAGGAACCTAGATGTGACAGAAAAGTTAGCAAGCTGCGGTATGACGGAACGCCTGTCAGTGAATTTGTGTTCACTCAGCGCGTTGTAAGTTGATATCAAATGGATGGTGTTGATGGCAGTCGAGTCGTACCGTATTTCCTGCACGCATCCTTTGTTGCGAGATGCATGTTCCCACTCAAGGTGTTACGCAGCATCCACCATTTGCTGAACCCAACACCTGGTGGGCCCGGGATGTGTCTCAAACGATGCCATGATGTGAGTGTAGATGCTGCTGTGTAGGCGACGAGAACAAGGCCCAGTCCCAGAACGACAGATACCCAGACGGAGGCCGTTGACCAGCCGGGCAAGACGTCCAGGATCATTGCTTTGGAGTGAAAGTATGCCAACCAATGCAAGCAGGTACAAATACAGGCTAGATTAAGAATAGAAGACAAGCTGCGCGCAGACGGGTGTCTTGAAAGTATAGCAGTGTAGGAATCCAAGAAAAATATTAAAGATAATGAAAGAGGAAAAAGAAAATAAATGAGCAATCGGAAATGGCAGAAGAAAAAGAAAAGGTTGATGGAACACGAATACAACAAAGCGTATGCGAGTTTGAGAAGGCTAGTAAATAGACAGGAACTGATAGATGGAGGTTCGTGCGTTGTTGAGGGTTCGAAAACTGTGAAGTGGTCTTGCGAGCGAGAAGATGAGAGGAGGAGACCGAGCCTCTTTAAGACTTGGGGGGTTCCCGACAGACGGGGAGATGGGGCACTACAAATAGAAACAGGTAGAGAAACAATCAGAGGAATAGACAGAGAAACAAGCGAAGGGGAAAGAAGTCAGATGGAGATAAACACACGGAGATACAGAGAGAGAGACAGTGACAAAGAGACAAAACGGGAGGGATGCAGACGACAGAATCTAGATACAGAGACAGACAAGGTAACAGAGAGACAAAGGGGAGATAGAGTGATAGTGCCAAAGTGACGGGAGTGTCTTGAACAGGGAGCATGCCGTGATTTGTGATCTTTACTCCTCTTGCATTATTACTCCGAATGTATCGCTCCGCAGTTTCCCAACCCATCCTGGTGCGTCTCTGTTGCGTCTTCTGCGTCTTTTCTGCATTGTTTCGTCCATCTTCCACGCACCGTTGCCAATTTCTCTGGTTCAGCGTCTTGATTTGGCTAGATGGTGCCACAGAAAAGCATCCTACAAGAGCACTCCAGCTTACCATCCCTGCACAATGCCTGCACCGTCGGGTACAAAAGAGTATCATGTATTTTAAAGAGACCCTGCCAGCGGGCACTTCTCTTCGGCGGCTGTCCTTAGACACAGATGGCCATCAGCTTTCCGTTAAAAGAGTATGCTTTTGCGCACGTCCACGGAAAGCCCACGTCCCGCGCATGTCTTTTGGTAAAATGTGTTATTGCCAGGTTGTGATAGGCAGGCGAGAGGCAAAGTGGTGGGGTGACCGCTGAGGAGACGGCCACTTAGCTCTCGCAATGTCTGTGATGAGATGGAAAAGTCCATGGGCTGAATTGCAATCCCATTCTCGGTGAAACATATGCACTTATCTCGAATCGCAAATGTTGCCTTCCTTGATTATGAATGTCGTAATACTCTTAAAGCTGGCACAGATGCTGATCATAAACAACGTCGTAGACACAATACTATTATTGTTGGGGTCCAACAGACAGGCACGTTGCCTACCCGTTAAAGGACCCGGCCGCCACATGTGTTGGTTCATCCTATCAAACTTATCCTTATCATCCTTTCTGCTTCTTGCTTCTTAGTTCTTATCGAATTTAAACAAAGATGCATCGCAATTATCCAGGACTCTGATACCACCGTTCTGGTTCAAGGCCGAAGTGTGATAGACGAGCGGGATGACAGAGCTGCAAAGAAGGTAGCGAGCATCATCATGTGGCTCGATATGGCAGACGGGCGGCACAAACAAAGCCGGGGCAGCCTGTGAGAGCCCACACAAGATGGGCCACCAGCACGAGAATATTGACAACCTCTGCCGCGTATTGGCCAGGCCAAGCCAGGTGCTGCCGATGGCAGCACTTGGCCGCGGATAGAGTTCCATTCTCCACCAGTAGCCATGCAATGGTAATGGAACACACCATCACGGCCCTCATCCGATGGAGTTGTTCACTACCAGCAGATCCGTCCAAACAAACTCTGCGTGCTTAATTAAAAGGCCGTTTTGACGACCAAAGTGAGTATGCAAGCATTCGCAGGTCCATAGTACAGACCCTGACCACGTTGAGACGAGCGGCAAATGGCCGTTGAAAAAAGTGAAAGGAGAAATGCAAATGTAACGGGGGCTAGGGAGCAGCCGTTATTTCTCCAGATAGCTCCCTACTAGCAGCTAACTTTCCGCGAGTTTTACCCCTTTTATCTTGCGCCGAGTTCCCTGCTTTACGAAGAAGGCCACTTTCCCGTGTCTCGTTTTCTCTTTTTTCGTCATTTTCCCTGTATCTTCTTTCCTTCTTCATTTTGTTTGGTCTCCTTCTCTTACTTCGTACTCGTAGGCATACGAAGTAAAGTGGCGCTCACGGCGCATACCCCCATGTCCTCGCACAAAAAGTGACCATCCTGGCCCCGTAGCCATGCCAATAGCAGCCGTTCACTGCCAAACCTTGTGCAGCTATGTGCCCAATGGGATCCTATTCCGCCTCTGTGAGGGTCTGTTAGTCTGTAAGCTATTCGTGGAGGCACATACAAGTAACTACTCCATGAAATGCAAGCCTGCCCCCGTCCCCGCCCACCGCGATAAGCCAGTCAGGTCGGCGAAGTGCTTTCAGGTGCAGAGCCAGGGTGGTTGGCCATTGGGCACACCCTCTTCATACCTTTCGAGTGGGAATAAAGTCATAGCTGCTGATTTTGAGCTTTTGTTGACTGCATTTAGATCGTCTTGACCACCGGTTGTTTTCAAAAGCTTTGTATGGTCGCGTTGCACAGCGCAAGACAACATTGACGCTTGTTCGTCTCGCCTGCCATCTATCGGTGATCAGATGTTGCGGTGAGCCTGGATTCTGGCGATCAGCTTGGAGTGTTGCTCAAGTACGTATATCTTCTCCGAAAATGCATTGCAGTATCTCCTCAAGTCATAAGTGTTAGATAGCACCCGTGGCCAACCAAGGCGTAAAACTGGGAGTGATCAAAAGGCTTGTAGCCTCTCTTGCCATAGCTGTATCTGAGTGAGCGCAGCTTGCAAGCCAACTCACAAAGATGACTTTGTTTAGCCATGATGAAGAATGAGGAGGTTAGGCGAGAAGAGTTACACTAACGATGCTAAAATGCATGCCACCCGATTTCCCGTTCGCTCTGTCCTCGTTCTCGCGAATTCACACGCTCCTCTCTGCCTTCGCCATTGCCATTCGTTCTTTCCGACATAATATATATAAAAGCCGGTTCTTCTTGACCCGTTGCGAATACATCGCCGACCTTGAATCGGTAGGCACTACTGTTACTTCTTGCCGATAATAAACGCTTCTTCCGTTTCTATACACGTATTCTCGTGGTGCATATGATGCAGTCGTCGTGTCCCTGGTTGGCTCTTTCCTACATGGTGCATGCAATAGCCTGGTCACATGTAGCAGGTCAAACATATTCTTTGCTTTTTCCATCCTTACCCCTCTATGTCCCCTCTTCTCAAATGTTTGACTTTCTTGACCTTCTTCACATTATGGGCTTCGACTTGATTCTCTTCTTCTGTTGTTGACGTGGCTATGGCTGCATGTGATTCACGCTGCATTACAGCCGCCGCCTCTCGACGTATGGGGGCCAAAAACCAATGTCATCACATCTTCTGTTTTCTCGTTCTCTTTGTCTCGCTTTTAGAGTGCTAATACTTGCGTTGCAATGTTTTAGGTCGTCTGCTCTTGATCTGTCTGAAATTGCTATTGGCCTCATAATCGCTTGTGGCTAGCCTATTACAGCCCCCCTTGCTTTGTTGTTCCAGTCTCACACAATCGACGGTGAGGTGATGGCTTCTCTCTTTCTCTTTCTCTTCTCTTCTTCCTTTTTATTGATTCTATTGAATCTACAATTTCTTCTTCGGCTAAACGCCTGCCGTCCACGTTCAGATCTATGGCCAGCAGTAGCTCATCTGCGTTTATTCCGTACATATGGTGCGACTGTTGCATTACTTATGCACCTCACCTCCACTGCTAATTTCTTTTCTTTTTCTTTTTTATTTCTTCCTCTTATCGTGTCTATTTGCATCACTAGTTTCAACCAGTATTGGCCTGCCTGGACATCCCAGACGTCCCCTAGTCTTTTATTTTCGCTCTCCCGTGATGTAGCCGTGTGGCTGTGGATAAACAAGACATTGTAGGATTTTGAGATCAACATTCAAAACATTCTTCTATATTACTCTGCCAGCTCACCGGTCGAAGTACGCAAGACTGACAGCACAGCCAAGGAACGGTCCTTTTTGCCTTGGATCGTGCATCAACAGCGCGAAAAGCGGCAGCGTGAGAACCGAAAATAGAAAGATATCAGGCAAAGACTCAAAAAGAAGCAATATACACAGAAAAGCAGAAAAGAAAACATCAAGGTCAACACCTTGACGACCCCTCCACTTCTTGTCCGGCGACTTTTCGCAGCCTATCGCTTTCATGCAGATTAGCTGTTGGTGCTAGGCATCTCGAGATTCCTTGTCCTCTATCTTTGAATCAATCATCTACCTTCATTGCGCCCCCATTCACACCCGGCCTCCACGTCGGATTTTCTTGGTTGTCTTTGATGCGAGTCGTTGCTTTTTGAGTCTTTTGAGTCTTTTGAGCTTTTGCACTCCGCCTTCTGCTACTGTCCGTCCTTGCAGCTGTTGGTCACACCCGAGCTGAGCCAACCATTGATCCTCGTTTATTTTGAAAACGCACAATTCGGATATCACATCTTCTTTTATTCTCGCATCTCCTGCACGACTGATATTGCGTATTTTTCGACCGGACAATCCTGGCTGCCGTTCTATCAATATCGAGCAGCACAGACAACTATATAAGATCGCCAATACCCACCTTTCAAGCATTGCCTCCTTGTTCTTTTTGTCTTTCTTTTACATCACAACAGAAAGTTCTCACGCAAACAGACTACACTCGCACTTGCATTCACACACACACACCACTTTCTCTCTTCCCAACTCCACCTATCCCTTCTCTCTCGAGTATCTGGGACTCTGGGCATCATCTCCCGCGGATACCATTCTTGATTGGAAGCGTCCAACCAAAACATAGCAGCCGCTGCTGTCCCGCTGGCAACAACCCATTTAACGCTGAACCAATAGCCGAGGAGATAATTCAGCATACATCGGTTTGATCTCTTCTATTGTTTACTATTTTGTGCCTTTCCTTTGTGCTTAGCTCACTTCCGCTCTACTCTGATACCCGCCTCTGGCCCTTTATTTATTTGCTATATCTCATTTCCCCTCAGCTCTCGCATAAACTGCATCAAGCAACGACTCTCAGACATCTTCATCATGACTGAGCACGATATCGAATTCGGCGAGGAATTTGTCCTCGAGGCCGACAGCGATGTATGTGTAACCATCGAACGCTCGGCCCTCACATAAATTAATATTCTCGACGCAGGTCTCGGGTGACACTACCGATACTGACTCGGCCCTTGGCGATGTAAGTAGCCCGGTACTCATTGCCATATATGTCTTTATGATGTAGTGTTGGCAGCATTCTTACATTCTATCTAGGGCATGTCGGTGTTTTCGTCTACCGCCTCGCTCCGGTCCAGCCTCATCAACCACCGTGATGAGAACGGCCGCAAGTACCACGCCTTCAAGGACGGCAAATACCTACTGCCTACCGACGATGTAAGTATCAGATGTTGTTCATAGCAGATAATCAAACATTGCCATTTCCTGTATTTGGATTCAATTCTGACATCAAGCAGCAAGAGCTTGAGCGTCAGGAGTACCAGTACGCCCTGTGCCTCTATACCTTTGGCACGCTCTCGTTTGCGCCTCTGCACAAAGCCCACCGCATCCTCGATGTTGGATGTGGACCTGGTAAGACCACCGATCTCCAATACAGTTTGCAAAATTGATAACTGATTTATTAATAGGCCATTGGGTTATTGATTTTGGTAAGATTTAAAGATCATATAATCATCCGCGATGTACCATTCCTTGGCGTTGCACAGACAGTGGACTGACGTTTTTTAAAATAGCCGACTACCACCCTGAGGCTCACGTACGTACACTAGTCCGCTTACTCGACCGCATATACTAACATTGAACAGGTTGTCGGTGTTGACCTCTCTCCCGTCCAGAGATAGTAAGTCTGTTTTTATTTGATTATTGAAATGTATCGAATATCAAATCTAACTAGACAGCGCTCCGTCCAACGTCACCTTTGAGATCGACGATCTCGAGGAGCAATGGACTTTCAGCTTCAAGTTCGACTACGTCCATGTCATGATGATGACGGGTGCTTTCCGGGACTGGCCTTCTTTCCACAGGCAGGCCTTTGAGTACGTTTCCATTGTTAATACTTTAAAACATGTAACACAGACATGAATTATGTCTAAGACGGTGCTCATCCTCTAACACTGCCACAGGTTCCTCAACCCGGGAGGCTGGCTCGAGATCCAAGACATTGATTTCCCCCTCCGCTGCGCTGACGGCTCGCTGCCGGCCACTAGCGCCCTCCAGAAATGGAGCGATATCATGATGGAGGCCAGCGAGAAGTCCGGCTTCCTCCTCAACACGTGCGGCAAGGCGGCCGACATGATGAGAGAGGCCGGCTTTGTCGACATTGTGCGCGTGCCGTACAAGTGGCCCATCGGCCGCTGGCCGCGCAACGAGAAGATGAAGGAACTTGGCGGAATGGTGCGCGAAAACTTTGTCGGCGGTGTCGAGACGATGAGTCTGGCGCTGTTCACGCGCTTCCTCGGCTGGAAGCTGGAGGATGTGCAGGAGTTCACCGAGCAGGTGCGCAACGACATGTGTAATCCGACCTACCACACCTACTTTGACATCTACGTCACCTACGGCCGCAAGCCTGAGTAAATGACAGTGGTTACGGTACGGCAGTGCCATATTCAATTTTGTGCAGGATTGTGCTTGAATGCTTAAGATGCTGGTGGGTTGGGAATATGGTTGCAATTGATATATAGTTCGCTACGTTGGATAAATTAACATCCAATATGTATGACTAGCTTCTGCGACACATGTATTTCAGATAATTGTCTTGAAATACATACACAAGTCTAAACATACCTAGCTCTAGACGAGCGGGACTCTACCGTAGTGAGACTATCGTGTCTTGTCCATGTGGCCGTGGCTTTTTATGTTGCAAATGCGAAGCCACGTAAAAGAAGACTTGGCACGCAATGGCTGAACCTGCCACGGCCGCCTTCCTGAGTGCATTTCTCATGCTGTCCCTAATGCACAACATTGAGGCCGGTATGGGGAGCGACTAGACTCGTTGTATGACTCTACAATGAAACATACTTTCACATTTCCTCGATCCCGCATGACAGCAGTCGATGGTGCGACGCTGGTCTTTGGGAAGAGGATGTGAGCAGGCCGACATGGTGATGTGATGGATGCCGCCAAATAGGCGCCGTTTCTGTTGTCCATATTCTCAACCGGTAGCCGCATATGGCTTCTGTGCCCAGACGAAGTGCATGGGAATGTATGCGTGCACATTATTTTCGTTTAGGGCGGCGCGTACACTGTTGAAGAGGGTGTCAATCTCTAGTTTTGTGAGCGGAACATCAGGATCATGGCCGTTGAATGGCTTGGCTTCCATTGCATTCAGCAGCTCCGACAGAATCTCGCGGTAGAGGAATGCATGCTGCATGCGATTTGTGTCCTTGGGCCAAAGGCCAACAGGTATGTGGTGTGCTTTGCGCTGAATGTTAACGAAGCCCAGACTCTCGAGATGGGCGGGCAAATTATCAGCAGCACTCAAGTCCCAACCGCATTTGGCTTTCTGGACTTCGCCTATGAGCCGGTAGAAACGCCTAACAGGATAGTCTTCAGGCATAGTATCGTCCTGGCACTCTATGCGCGGCACAATCTCCTGGAGCTCTATCCACCCACCGGGTTTTAGATGACAGCGGCAGTCAGCTTCATGTAGATCAAAAGCTGGTGATTAGACGAAACTCACTCAAAAACATTACTGAGGACGCGAGATAGATTTTTGAGAATGGCACTCATGAGTCGGAAGTGGGCAAAGTCGTAGTCGCTGCCATGGATCCACGAGTTTTCCTCAACGTCATCAATGACAAACTCGACATTGCCGGGCACCCATGACGGCTGGATGGGCGACAGGTCGACACCAATAACCTTGGCACTCGGGTAGCGGTCAGCCATGTCGATGGCCCAGTCGCCGAAACCAGTGCCTATGTCAATGATCTTCTGCGGGTTGTCGCCGATTGGGGCGATATGCAGCTGCCCACCCAGTAGGTCGGAAAACAGCGCATTACGGACCGTCTCACGCTGGTACTCCTTCTCGTCATTTGGCAACGGATACCGCCCGAGCTTGTATGAATGATACCGTCTATTTGTCAGCATATCAGCCAGAAGTGATGAAAGAAGTAGGATTTATGCATACCTTCCGTTTTCGTATACATGCTCGTACACGCTCTTTGTGAGAGAGCCAACGAGAGACTCTTCGCCTGAAATCGAGGCGTAGTCGGAGCCAATGGCGAAGCTGTCGGCACCAAAGGAAGACGCGGTGTCGTTGTCAGATGCAGGCTCAATAAAGTCTGACGAATCGCGAAATGTGGCCATTGCGCGAGCTAAAAGCTGCGCCTGCGGCCTACGAGGTGTGTGATGTGTGCACCTCGGAGTGGCTAAGTGGTGCGCAGGGAATGGAGGATCTTTGGTAGAAGCTAATGATGGGTATTAAATGTGGTTCGGGGTCGGGGAGGAGCTCAAGGGGATATAGGCATCACGGGACGGAGCCAGGTTGAAGGGATTGGAAGGGGAAGGAGCCAGAGATGGGAAAGGGAAAGAGCGACTGGACAAAATAGGTCAAATAGCGGCCGAGTCTGACAGAATAAGGCTCCTCCTTAACTACAGCGTAATACTCTCCTCTCTCTCCTCTTTCTTTTGCTTTACGTATTTGCAGTTTCTCTACTATAAATGGGGAATGATGTGCAAAGCAAGCTCTATGGGGCGTCTGTTGGCCGCATTCGCATGTGTTGTTCTATTTCGAAGATCGGGCAGGTGCGGGCAGACGGGGCAAAAGGCAGGCGGTGGTTGTGATAAGAATAGGAAGGAGCGAGTTGTGAACTCGTTGTAAACCCTTGCGTTCACAACTCGCTGATCGCTGAGTATTGAGGCCCAGCATGCCGACTTTACAAGTCTGTCGAATCTGACAACTCTTCACTAACTCTTGACAACCAACACCGTCTCGTCGGTGACTATTGGTTTGGAATGGCAATATTCCTGTCAGATACAAAGACAATTGATTGGTCGAGGCCAAAATAAACGAAGCCAACAGCGCGGTACCGTGGCACTGTATTGGCCCGGCAAGGCGGGTTTCTGTCGACCTGCTTCTTTCTTTTCTTTTTAATTCCGCCGTGAGTACTTGACTGTTTCTTCTGTTGGTCTACTCGGTAGGTTGTCAAATTCACTTTGATCCAGATCTTGTATTTTGTTAGATTTCTTTGTTGTTTTTATATGGCTTTTATTGTATTCGACGTTGAAAAAAGCGGTTTGGAACACACTCGAGATAAATCCGAAGTTATTGGCCCCCAGGTACCGTTGGACTCACGACGTGCATCACTAGTCACCTCATAATGCTACTCTACACAGCGCATGCAACATCGGAAATAGCATCATCTTAGCATCACTTACGTTCCTTGCTGTTGAATAAAAATGACATTGGCCAGAACTCCGATAGTCTGCATAAACGCTGTGTAGACCCTAATGATTTAACCTATGAAAATACAAATATCACTCCCATGCGGTCGACTGAGATTGTCGCCATGTACGGACTCTCCAGCAGAGCCGCATCCAGGATTGCATCAAGGTGGCTGCGCAGAAGCTGTTGCTGCTGCATGGCAATCACAGTTGACCTTGACGGCCGCGGCGTGCCACTTCCACTTGAGCCTGCTGCCGCCGATCCCGTGCCACCGTTGCTAGCTGCCTTGGCCCGTGTCGTGGAGCTCTTCTTGCCGTCGGTTCCGCCAGCACCGCCAGCAGCACCGGATCCAGCAGCACGCGGCTGCCGCTCAATGTTGACCGTCATAGCAGTTGTCACGGCTGTCGCAGTGTATGTTGCGCGCCCGTCATCAGGGAGCTGGCCGCTATAGATTGTGCTGGACTCAATCCGTGAAAGGTCCCAGAATCGCAGCTTCTTATCGCTACCACCCGTGACAATAAATGCGTGCCGGACGTCCCGCTGGTCGTCGACCGAAGTCGCACCCACAACCATGGCGCGCATGCCCTTGTCGCCACCGGCGCCGTTGCCTCCATTAGACACGCCAGCCGGGTCAATGCTTGTAGCGAACCGTCCCAGCATGCCTTCGGGGCGGTCCTCGTCAACGTCCCATGGCTCGTACGTATACCGGATCGTGCCATCCTTGGCCACAGAGGTAGTCGCTGACGGTGTTGTGCCGCTGGATCCACCACTGCCGACGCGGTACACTTCTCGGCACAGTGTCTTGTCCAGGTCCCACACGGTCACCTCGCCCTGGCCCGTGCCACCGGCTACACAGATCCACTTGCCGCGACCCTTGGATGGGTGGATGGACAGGCGGTAGATGGGAGCACCGCCGGGAATGCCCCAACCCTTGAGCCGCATCTTGAAACGCAGGTCCCAGAGATCGATCACGCCGTGGGACGTGGCCACGGCCAGCCAGTTGTGCTTGCGGTCTACCACAAAACACGTTGGCGTGCCATGGTGCACTGGATTCATCAGCACAAACACGAGCGTCATGGTGCGCAAGTCGATGCCTAGCACGCGCGACCGGTTCGTCGCGAGAACCATGACTGAGTTGCCATCCTGCTTAAAGTGCTCGCACCAAACTGCCCACTCGTCTCGCGGCAGCTGGTACTCTCTCAGTAGCCGGGGCCGGCTGTACCGCGGCATCCCCGTCGTGCCGGGAACAAGTTCGCACTCTACCTTGACCACGTGCACACTGCCGTCGCTGGCACAGCTGATGAAGCAGTGTGTATTCTCAATAAAGCAGAGCGCCAGCACACGCGCATCGGCTGCGTGCCAGTGGGTCTGCCGTGACCGACGCGAGATGTTGCGCTCGAGACGTGCCGTGTCCCAGATCCGGACAGAGCTGTCGTCGCCACCGGTGAGGAAGAATGCATGGTCGGGCGACACGACAACACGGTTGATGGCTCCTGTATGCTCTGAGAATGTGGCAACCATCTGACCGGAAGGCTTCCAGCCATCGTATGCGCCGCTGCTGCTTGTGCCACTTCTCCCACCGGCACCTCCCCCATTGCTGGTGCCGGCATTGTTACTGGCGGCAGCCTTTTTTCTAGAAGAAATCGGGACGACTGATGGGCTAAACTCAGCAGCATCGTGCGGATAGTTTTGGATAAACATAGCATCCAGCATCCTCAGCACGTTCGGATCGTTGCCAGTATACGAATGGTGTCCGCGGTATCTGCTGGCGAGATTGCTAAGTGCAGGGCTGTTGCCCGATGTGGGACCTTCGGGATCACTGCCCGTGCTGTCAAAATCGTCTGACGGCACAGGAGACCGGGATGGGATATTTCCTGTGAGCGCAGAGCGGCCTTCAACCTGACCAAAGGCATTAGCCTCGGTGGTCGACGTCTCAGCGCCTGATTTAATGCTGTTGTTGCGGTGGTTGAGAAGACTAATGGCACTCGGCTTGTGCCGCAAAGAGATGCCACGCTTCCCAGAATCCGAGACGGAGGCTGTGTCGTCCACCTGTGTGGATCGGATTGACACAGAATCGTCCGTCGGTGATGACGCCATCTGGGCCGCGTGTGACGTTGCATTGGAAAGCAGTGAAGATGGCTCGCCACTGTTTGCAGCCGTCAAGAAGCCGTCGCGCACAGCCGGCGAAGGCGAGCCGCTCATAAGGCTGGCACCGCTGCGGCTGCCCATCCGGCTCTTGTGGATATTGAGTGCCGCACGGCGGCGCTTAGCGACTGGGTCATCGATCGTCATGGATGCGTCGTGCAAAGCATCCTCAATCGAGCGCGGTGCATTACTGTCAAAGTCCATGGCGGCGGCAAGAGTACCAGGCAGCGGCGGAGGCCGGACCGGCTTGCTGAGTGGCTCTTCCTCGAACAGGACATTCTGAATCTTGATGCCCATGCTGACGAGGGGGATGATGCTGTTTAGGTTGGGGTTGGGATTTCCGTCAGTGCTGGTTTCACCACCGTGTGTGCTAGCATTGCTGGCCCGGCTGCCATATGCTTTGATAGACGCCGGGCTGTTGGTCTCGTGCATCTTGAGTCGGCTGAGTCGCCAAATAAACTCGCGCAGCGCTAACAGCTTGAACTCGTCCTCGGTCGACAGTCCGAGATTGCGGAGACGGTTGATCCACTGCTCGTCTTCTTCATTACGCTGCACTTTACTAAGCAGCCGCGGCGTCGTATCGCGAGTCAATGACCGGCCGGGTCCCGTCTGCCCCGAAGATGGCGATGAAAGTGGCGACGACGAAGACAAGCCAAAGGGGAAGCCGCGCAGTTTTTGGACTGGCTTCCAAAAGGCACCGCGGTCTGTCATTATAGCCCAGTTCAGTGCCTGTTCGAAGACAGCTCTAGACAGTGGCTTCTGTAGGTGGTCCAATAGCTGCAACTCCGATGAGCTTATGACGACCATGCCGGGCTTCACATAGGCCTCAATCAGAGGCATAAACAAGCAGCGCACCTGCGCCGGCGAGATATACTTGGTGGCTGCCGAAAGGAACCGTGCTGCAGCCTCGCGGATCCAGATGTTCGGGTGCACAGTGAACCGAGCGACCACTTCAACGAGGTCCCAGATCATCTTTTTGCTGAAAAGGCCGACATCCGCAAGTTCGGCAAGGGCCTGTAGGACAGCCTGAACGACGTGCTCTTCAGGATCGGTCAGCGCCTGGATCATGAGAGGAAGAATAAACTCCTCTAGGCTCACACTGCCGAGGAATGTGGCCACGCCGACAATGGTGTCGAAGAAAGCACACTTGAGCATCCAGTCGCGGTCATTGAGATAGGTGTTAAGGTGTGTGACGATAATGTCGTTGGCATCAGCAGCGCCGAAAAAGAGGCAGAGGTCGGGGACAGAGGTGAGAAATGCGCGCCGGACATAGGGGTCGGTATCCTCGATCAAAACCTTGGTGTGCAGCTCAAACACGTCGACAAGATCGCGCTGTGACATGTCGAATAGAGCACTATCGAATGTGGGCTCCTCGTCCGCAGTGTCTGGCAGTGCTTCACCAGCGGCAGACGACCCGGCTTCAAGGTCGGCATCGTCGGCGGCACCAGCCATGCGGTCAACGTGGGCTGCCATTTCCAAGAACCGATTTGCTGTTGATGCAAGTGTGCCTAGGCATGCTGCGTACGTCGCCCGCACAATAGGACTGGTTTCTCTAGGGCTGCTGCCGTAGGCCAAGGTGTGCACTGCAGGATTGCCGCCGTTGAGAAGAAAATGCTGCATACGTGGCATAATGTACTCGACAAACACGTGGGCGTTGATTGGGCTCACAGTCCGCACGAGAAGAAGAAGCTGTGTGATGGAGCGCACAGCGGCGACGACCACCATATCAGCGCGGTCGTTTAGGAGAGCCATTAGATATGGCAAAACACGGTCCAGCTTGGCCTCATCTGTAAGGCGTTCGGATAGCGCGAGCAGGACTTCGCAGGCCCGTATCTTGGATGCTGACCGTGCAGTGTTGCGGATGGAGGCCACAATCAAGGTCAGGAATATCAGAGCGCCATTGTCGGCGGTAGGCTGCGCACCAGCCTGCACAAAATGTTCTTTTGTGGGAATGCTGAGGCGCACAGGAAACAAGCCCAGACCTAGTCGCAGTGGTGACGGGCCCTTGTCAGCAGCCTTGACCATACTTGTTGTGCTTTTCTGTTTTGCAGTTGTTTCAGCGGTATTCTCGTCCTGGAAGCCGAGGAAGTAGGAGATTTTGTCGAAGTCGTAGTACACGCGGTCGATGCGCTCGTCTGCCTCGCCCATATTCCTTGTCGCTCCTGATGCCGGGTACTGCCCCGAGGACGGGTCCGTGATGAGCTCCATGTATTGGTGCAGGAAGCTGTAAAAGTATTCAGGGAAGACCTTCCCGCGGTAGAAGTCGAGGTACTCCTGCGCCGCATAACGCTTTTGAGGGTCAAGCTGGATCATGTGTGCAATCATGTCGGCCAAGTCGCGGTCGGGAATTCTGCTGAGATGGGAGATGGCTGGGTCATACTCGCCGCGGCGGTATCTAAACAGCTGGCTTAGGCTGAAGATGGGCGTCTCGAGGACGAGCTCGGCAATAACACAGCCGGCACTGAAGACGTCCATTGCCCATGTAATGTGATTTGGTGGTGTGCCGGGCTGAGAGCTGCGGCCACGGCTGCGGCTTCCTCGGGATTTTGCCTTTGCACTTCCCTTGCCGGCTCCTAGCCTTCGCCGGCTACTATTCTCAGATGGCGCGCCTTGGCCGTCTTCATCTTCGTCGTCATCGTAGCCTTCTTCTATCTCGTCGTCGTCATCTTCGTCGTCTTCTGTTGCTTCCGCTGCTGTCTCTGATGGCACAAAGCGTTCTGGCGCCAGGTAGCACGTACGGCGGCCCGAGGTGTCGAAGAAGTAGGAAAAGTCGGCCGGGTTGTCATCAGGGAGAAGGACGGGCTTGAAGGCGGATGAAAAGTCTGTGAGGTAAAGCCAGTTCCACGAGGTAACAAGCACGTTCTCAGTCTTGATGTCGCCGTGGTAGACATCGCGGGAGTGGCAGTCGCGCAAAGCACACAGCAGCTGGAAGGCTAACCACTTCTTCTCGATGTCCTCGAGGAAGGGCCGTGTGCTCATTCGGTCGTAGAGTGAGTTGTATAGGAACTGGCGCACAAGGTATCCGTTTGTATCTTTCTCGACGATGCGCTGGTAGGCGAGGGCGTTTGGGACGTCGGCGAGGATGCGTCGTTCGCGGAGCAGCTTGTCACGGTAGACGGCGAGGCTCATGGGCTGGTATGGCTTGACGAGCACTTTGACTAGGACAACGCCATCATGGTGGCGTGCGCGGATGCTTTTCATGAAACGTGCGCTGCCAATAGACTTTTCATAGACAAGGTCGCCAAGCTCGGGCACATCGATGCCGGCCGACCCCGCCGAGGGTGTCGTGAGCGAGTAGCCCTGACCCATGGTGGCTAGATGGGCGCGCTTCGCCTTTGTACGGCAGGAATTTATGGATTATTGCATAGGGTGGCTGCTGTATGAGGTTATGGAGGTCGAGAGCAGAGTGTTAGGTCTCAAGAGAATGTCGTCGCGAGGATGTTGGTGATGTCGAGGATGATGAGCTCGGGATAGGTCGAGGGAGCTGCTCGTGTCGTGGCTGAGGTTGTAATATGGTGTCTAAAATGTCATCTCGTCAGCCTATGTCAGCTGTTGTGTCGATAACTCAGTAGCCGTGTCTCAAGGCCGTTTATGTGGTCAGCGCGTGGTGTTGTCGATGCCTTGTGACTGGGTACAACAGCTCCAGGCCGTCGGAGCTTCATCTAGCATAACAGGCCCACCCCTGACGTCTTGATGTGGGGCTGGTTTAGGCAGACCCGCAAATCATGATAAGGTGTCTATTGTGTGCACGTGACTGGTTGATGATTAATATTCGATATACGATGTTACACCAATGGAGGTGAAAGTGCTTTACGAAAGGTCGTGAGAAACCAGCAAAAAATCTCAACCTCATCCATAAAAGCAAAAGCCTTTTAATAATAAAAAAGTGCAACCACATGCAAAAAGAAACTCCCTCGGGTGGGCTCGAACCACCAACCTTTAGATAGGCTATTAAGTTAATAACAGTCTAACGCGCTATCCAATTGCGCCACGAGGGAAAGAACGAAGAACTGGGTCTTTCCATGTGTCGATCGATGCGTCTACGGGGTCAAGTTAGGCGTACCACAAGAAGGAACACATGAAATTAGGGACATCGATTCATCGAGTATTTCAAAAAAAGAAACATATTACAAAACAAGTGATGAGATAACAACAATAAGAAGAGCTGTCAACTGGCGGACAGGTTGTCGGTCTGGTTTGCTATTGGCACTGTTGATCGCGATGACTGGCCAGCCGGCATCATTACCGTCGCTGACATTGTCGACAATGGCCTCGTCTCTCTCGTCTTCCTCGCCGCGGCTTGCTGTCGTGTGTACCGGTTCAGACTCTCGCACAGGCGGTCAAGCAGCCACTGTGCCTCGGTGGTGTCGGCAAGCATGGGGCTATCCTCGCCGATCCAGTCCCAGTCCAGGGGCCCTTCGTCGCCAGAGTCGTCGGCGTCGTCGGCGTCATCGGCATCACCTTGACCTGCTTGTAGATTGCGCCTGCTGAACCGAATCAGCTCTGAGAAGCGTACCCATTCGTCAAAGGTGTATTTCTTTGGAGGCTCTGCGCCCAGTTCGTGTGCTACATCGCGAATGGCAGCACCCAGCTGCCGCGCCAAGTGGTGCACTTTGGCTTCTCGTTCGTCTTGGGATGCAAACACATATCGACTTGCGCCGAACACGCTGCCGGCGCTGGACATGGCTTCCATCTGCCGCAGCTGGCGTTGCGCTTCCTGCTGCCGCCGAGTGGTCTGGTATAGCCGGTCATTGTGAAGATCGACGATGCCCTTGAAAAACGCCTTGCTGTTGGCCACGAATGCCTTGGCCAGACCCTTCTTGGGCATGACGGTCCAGTCGGCCAGCTTAAACGTGCCTCGGTTGACTGTTGCGACGACAGTGGCACTCATCTCTTGGATAAGAATCGTCATTGTGGGCACGGCAATCAGTGACCAGACTATAAAGAAGGCTTTGCCAGCATTGGACTTGGGGCTCATATCGCCATATCTATCGGTCAGTGGTTGGTCGAAGTTGAGATCAAGTGATCAAAGTAGACATACCCAATGGTCAAGAGCGAGACGAATCCAAAGTACAGTGCTTCAAAGTAGCTCAGGTTCTGCAGCCGCCTCTCGGCAAACATAAAGACAAGAGCACCCATGCACCACAGCGTGCCAAACGCCAGCACAGACATGGCCAGCGACCAGTACTGCTTGAAGCGGCGCGTCTCTTCCTGGATCTCGCGCATTGCATCGAAGCGGTCCTTTTCCTCGCGCAGGAGCAAGAGCTTGCGCTGCTGCTGCCGTTGACGGCGGTGGCGACGGCGGCGCAGCCACTGCGGCAGATGTGAGTTTTCTCCGTCGTCGTCCGAGTCGGCGTCGTCCCGGCTAATGGCCACGCGCCGGGCTGCACCGCCTCGACCTCCGACAATGACAGTCGCCTTGCGTTTATGATACGTGACTTGGTTTCCCACAATCTCAAAGCGACCATACTCGGCGTTCTCGTTGGTTGCGAGGCTTCCCGGCCTCTTTCCTGCCGCCATACTTGCCTGGTCGAATGTGATTGTTTTCTGGGCTGACAACGGGGGCGTTGACCCATTTTCGCTCGAGCTTGTGTCTTTGGGCACAGTGGTCGGGATGATGGCCCCTGGTATGGGAGAGCGAGGCGGGAGGCCGAGACGGTCACGGAGCTCGTTCTCGTCTGTCACGGTCCGGCTTAGTGTTGACCTGTGTGAGTGCAGCTCGTGCGATCTGACAATCTTGTTGGCCGAGATGTCGCGCACGAAGCGGGTAATGCTGCTGATGACCAGACCAAGGGATGTAATACCAATAAGCGTGTACACAAAAAGAAACCCTCGGCCTGCATTTGTGGTCGGATATATATCTCCAAACCCGACAGTCAGGACGGACACGTCAGCAAAGTAGAGAGCATTGGAGTATGACCAGCCCTCGAGCCTCACATAGACGCCTGCGCCAGCCGCCAGCCAAAAGAAAAACATCATAGTTTGCAGAATCAGCGTGCGCTGGTCGTCGTCAAGGTCAAACTTTTGTGGATAGTGTCCGCGAACATAACCGAGCATATTGGCGACGAGCATGGTACTGCCTATAAAATACAGGATCGAGGCCAGCACAGCGTGCCAGAACCCCTGTGAGTATATCTGGCCCGGGCCGATCGGGGCGTCGTGGACATGCATAGCTGCTGCGATTGATATAAGCTGGGGGTTAGAACAGCTTTGGTTCTGGCTCTAAAATCCAGAGCCGAAATGGTGAGGCACCTACAATAATCGAGGCCAGCACCCAAAAGACAATCGACAGCGGCAGGGCCACAATGTATCGGACACGGCCGGTAAAGTTGAGCAGCAGGAAAAAGTTGCCGGTGAATCCGCAGGCCAGGGAAAAGGCATTCAGGATGATCTCCCAGTGGGGGTCCGAGATGCCTGTGCCGCTGTCGTCGATACCCAAAGGGAGCTGGCCATTGTCTAGCAGCATTACCCGCCACGGTGTCACGAGGGCAGCAATAGACAAGACATTGGAGAGCGGTCCTGTTGTTGCAGCAAGAAGTGGGATGGCTGTCGAGGCAAACCACCATGAGGACATGGGCTTGCCATTGTCGTCGGCCAAGTCGAGGGGGCTGCCACACGACTCGATGTCGGCGACAGTCTTGGTCTCTTCTGGGTCGGTATAGATGTGTGATGGTGATCCGGCTGGTGGGAGAGAAGAAGATTTTGATGAGGAAGGTGATGATGATAACGGTGACGATGACGGTGATACCGATCGTAGTGATGCCGTGCCTTCTTGAGTTTGGGGTATGATAGTGGCAATACCAATGTCTCTGTCCCGGTCCTCCATGTTGTGATGAATTTAGTGTTGACTGAAGTAAGTCAAAGCTGTTGAGCTCTCTGGGCTATTTAGAGGATGAAATATGACCCAATAACTAAACAAGAGTTGCCAAGATGAGATTATAAGTCAAAAGTGATCACATGGAGACATGAAGAGAGATGCCGCAAACTCGAGTTGAGAGATATTATAGTCAACGAATACATAGAAGAGTCGCCCAATGAATTTAAGTGTTTTTTTGGTCTTTTTTATCATAACTATCCAATAGATACGAGCCATCATCTACTCAGCACATGCCACCATATCGAGGTGTGTCGAGTGTCAAAGGATGGGGGCGAAAGCTAAAGAGGAGGGGGACTGATAAGAAGCAAGCCATCACGCGCACGCTATCTTTCTGCATCTCGATGGTTGAAGCAGGATCGAGACAGCGCATTCTTATTCATATGTTTTGCATCGGCTCACATCTCATATTGCATTCTTTTTCTGGGTTGGCCTCGATCAGCCTTGTGGGAATATGTCCGTCAGTGTGCATCCTCATGAATAGGGTACCTGTCGACAACTGTGTCCAGCTTTTTGAAATATTGCTTAATTTACTAGCGAGAGGTGGATGGGATAGCTGAGGGCGGTATTTATTGGAGTATTGGTTTATTGGATGTCTAGCATAGACGCAAAGGGCTTCCAACAGACATACTAATGTGGTCTATTATTGCTCGGTTAATAGCCAGACTATTGGTGGAGTAAGGCTAGCGATTGCTGTTTCGGTATATATGTTGTAGCTTCACATAATTGATTTTGAAGTATTTGAATATTTGATTGTTATTTTTCATTCCCCGCCACAGTCCAATGTTGTGCAGTATGCCCCGGATATGCTTGCTATGTGAATAAGATGTAAACAGAAGAACCAAAGAACCGAAGAAATAAATAAAGCAAAGAGAACAAAACAAAACAAGACCAAGACCAGATCGTCAGCAGCCGTCCAGATACACTGGCCCTTTTCCATCCCATGACATTATGATTACCGAGCAGAGCCGAAAGGAAAGATAGAACAGATACAATAGATAGAAATAAACAGAAAATGGAGAGAATAAAGAAAATGGGGGGATCACGCCGCGACACCAGAAATGAAGAGTGCACTGACGCCCTCAAGGCCGGCCACAAAGGCACACAGCAGACTCGCAATCACAAAGTGGCTGATAGTTGAGCCAATCTCCAGCCACGAGCCCTCGTCCTTGACAACCCAGAAAAAGTACAGCGTCAGCACATCGCTCATCGCCATCACCACCATGAACAGCGCCGACGGCGCCACGCCCAGGCGCACATTGAGCATACCCAGGTTCGCTGAGATGAGCGCAAATGGCACCAGCAGCTTGACGATCAGCAGCGCGCCCTGTGAGAATGGGTCGAACACCGGGATCAGCCGCTGCACGCTGTCCAGGCTGAACGACGACACGGACGCAATGTTGCTGGCGCTGAAAAAGGCAGACTGCAGCAGCACAAAGAAGAAGAGTGCCACGCGCGCGTCCGCCAGCGTCAGCGAGCGCGGTGTTGTTGTTGAAGGGCTGGCTGGCGGTGCGTCGGCCTTGGTCACACCGTTCGTTTTGCTGGCACCGCCATTGGTGCTTCCATTGGCTTTGGCGGCGGCAGCAGCTGCCTTATCTGCCGCGGCCTGCTTCTTCCTTGACTGCTTTGATGGCGTTGACGGCGCCGCCTTCGTCGGCGACGGTGGCAGCAATGGCGACTGCGGCCGCTCAGCCTCGTCCTGGCCCTGCGAGTGCACATACACAGCATGCTCGATGCGCACCCATGCAATCAGCACCGAGCTGAAGGCAACGTAGAAGAGGCCCTCGTATGAAATGGTGAGAATGACAAACGTCGGCGCAAACGTTAAGAATACCACCATCAGGCGGTTCAGGTAGTTGCCGCTAGGCCGTGAGCGATGTGCCAGCGGCATAACAGTGAATGAGCTGAAGAGCGTGATCAGACCCACGATCTGGTTGCCCCGGGGCAGGCCCGTCTTGTTCCGGATCGCAAGCGCGCTCGAGCGTGTCACCAGCATCGACAGGATAATGAGGCCGATCTGTGCACCCAACAGAGCCCGGCTAATGGGGTCTTTTGCCACGGCATGGACGTTGGTGGCGACGGCCTTGGAGGCCGACTTTCCTGCTGCAGCAAAGTCGTTGAGGATCGTCTCTTCAAAAATGAGGTAGATAATTCCGATAAGCGCCATCACAGCACCACCGAGCATACTATCACATTAGTAGATACCCCATGTCAAAGGGAGAGTACTTAAAACTTACATCAAGCCAATATTTTCCGACTTGTTGGCGGGCAGGAGTGTGAACGAGCTCATGGACAAACACGAAACGAACCAGAACATAAATAGTGCAAAGTGCTTGTGCAGGAACGAGATGCCATATGTCAAAGGCCAGAAGGCGCCGAGAATGAAAAGCATAGTAAAAATCTCGCGGTAGATGTAGCCGAGAGCGAGTGACTCCATGACGGCAATGTAGAGGGCCGCCTTAAAAACGAACGAGACTATACGGGCACCACGCGACGACGACGATGACGACGAAGAGTTTTTGTCCTTGCCCAGGCTGCTAACGAGCTTGTTGCAGGCGGCCACGAGACTGGCCCGCCGGCCGAACACGCACTTCCAAAAGAAGACTGGGAAGAAGGCGTAGGCATAGTACGACGGCGATGATCCAGACGCGAAAAAGGACGCGTACATGGCCAGCAGGAGCGACGAGAACAAGATGTCGTTGCCCAGTGTCTTGGACGGCAGCGGCCGCGTCTTGTCATCCAGGATGTGCAGGTCGGCCACTGTCGTCAATGCATAGGCCATCCAGCCAAGGTAGCCAATGGTAATAAGAGCGCGCAGGAACAGCCAGTCGTAGGTCTGCAGGTAGCGCAGGCCGGCAAGGCCAAGCTTGAGCAGCGCGGCCGCCTCTTCAATGGCCTCCTCGTAGTTGCCGGCTTGGATCAGCTGTTCAATCTCAGCGACGCGGCGCTCACTGCTCTTCTCGTTGCTGCTCAGCGGCTGGTACGGACGGAAGCGCAGCTGTGAGGCGCTCTTCTGCTCCGCCTTGACGCGGTACATTTCCAAAATTCCGCGCGCGTTCACAAGGGCGGCACGGGCTTTTTCTTCAATAGGCGCCGAGGCATATTCCAGAGGCAGCTCGCCGACCGAGTTTGCAGGGAACTCCACACCTACGAGGTACGCCATAAGGGCGGCGACATCGGCCTGCGCAACGTCGTGGCGCTGCACATGGCTCAGACCCCAGCCCGACGAGTAGTCGTCGTGGCCGGGCGCCATCGCGCCCGTATCAGCCTCCTTGCTGGACTGAACGACAGGCTTAGCCACACCAGAGCCCCAGACCACCAGCGGCGTGCGCGTGTTGTCGGGATGGCCGTCGCCGTGGCTGCCCCAGTCGCTCATGCCGTGGTCGGCCGTGAACACAAATGCGGTGCGGTCGTCGTTGTAAAAGTTGTTGATCAGCTCGCTGATTTCCTTGACGCCCTGGTCCACCACTTTGATGTTGTGCAAGTACTCCTTGGAATAGGGCCGGAAACCGTGGCCGGCCGTGTCGAGGCCGAGGAGATGCAAGAAAAAGACGACCTTGTCCTCGCGCAGACGGGCATTAAGGTCTGCGTTTGTCTTGGCTTCCGCAAAGAGCTCTTTGACGTGATCAAAGACCCAATAGTCGAGGTGCGTGGAATCGGAGGAAAAGTCTTCGGCCTCGGCTTCGTACATGAACGTGTCAACGCGGCCGGGCACGGCGCCCATCTCGAACATAGGCAGGATGTCGGGGCTGCCCCAACTCCATGTATGCCGACTGCGGTTGAAGACGCTGTCAAAGTTGACAGGGTTCAGCTTCCAGCCCGTTGTGACGGCCGACACGTCTTCGTAGAGGCCGGCAATGAGCGCAACATGGCCTGGGCGGGACTCTGTCGGGACGCGGGTATGCGAGATGCCAAAGGTGCCGTGCTCCAGGATGCGCGAGCGCAAGAACGGCGCCAGAGGGCGGGGCACCAGGTCGTCGTCGGTTTCTGGGTATGGCTCAGGGTGGGACTGTAGAGCTTTGTCGGCACGTAGGCCGTCGCCGACAAACAGGACCAGCCGGTCGGCTGGCGCTTTGACTTGTGGTGGGCGGTCTATTTGGAACAGGCGCATACCCGAGACTACTGGGCTGACAAAGTAGATGTCAAAGATTGAGAAGATGTAGACAAAGTGGAACGCCATGGCAATGGCCAGGAACCGAAAGCGCGGAAAGCCTGCCATTGTGGCGTACGGGGAAGGTCGAGGGTCGAGATTCGAAGGGTTCTTTCGAGGATGTAAAGGATATGGGATAGCCCGTCGTCGGGGAAATGGTAAAATGAGCTTTCACAGCAGATCCATTCTAGAGATCACAATGTCGCAGCCGCTGTCAAAGGTCGTGAGTCGCGAAGCAAAAAACAACGCAAAGGCCGTGAGGTCGTGGTTGCGGAGGTAGCGGAGGAGAGCGGATATCGCGGAGTGCACGGAAGCACGGAAGCACGGAAGCTAAGGGATTTGCAGCGCAAGCGATAGCGCAGCAAAAATGAGGGCAATCAAAGGCAATGCGCGCGCAACTGCTCTGCAAAACTTAAAGCACGGGGAAAAGAGTGTGTAACCCGAAAGTCGAATCGAAATGGTGTCGTAGAAGATTGAGTGCGAGGTCGAGAGGAGGTGCCGAGAAGCCAATACGAGCGAGGTGCGTCCCTATTGGTGTGAGCTTGCTGGTGTCAGCTGGCTGGCTTGGCCATACACAATTGCACTGCAGTCACTGTAGAGGGCAGTCGCGATCGAGCGCGCATGTGTCCAAAGGGGGAAAGGGGAAGACAGGTGGCGGGTGGGTCCGAGCTTAAGCTTAGTAAAAGGGCTGACCTAGGGTGCTATCTATTAGGGTGCTACTAGAGAAGGAGCGACGCCCTATTACAGCGAAAAGAGCTGCAAATAACGCCAAGACTTGGGGATAGAGCGGCCAGGGAGAGTAGCCATTCAGCGGCGGTTATGCTGCTGCTGCCAAAACGTGCCACGATCCAAACACCACCACTGGAGGGAAGAGCAACTGGCAAAAGTAGACAGCACCAGTTGCAACTTCTGCATTTGCACATGCTGATCCTAGAAATGCATGCGAAACGCATGCAACAGATGCAGGAAGATGAGTAATCTCTTACGTAGTAAGTACATAGTAGCCTCGCTTATCAAGCAGAGCACTGTGAGCGACGGCATTAGCAAGCCACCTGGCCACCCAGATTGTGGCACTCCGCTCTTAGCACAAAAGCAAATATAGATCACAGCACCATCAGATCGCGCATCGTGCATTGCAGATCACAAACAAACAACAACAAACATTGGGGAATAAGCAGGCGTCAATTCAAGGCCCTGAATGCAATAGATACAGATTAACAGTAAAACAGTAAAATTAAATAGTAGAGACGACTGAAGCCAGACTCCATAAACTCCACCTGGACTTTGCTCTTATAAAACGGTCACAAAACAACCTTTTCTTTCCTGTATATAATTGCAAAGAAGAACCTGAAACATGTGTAGAACAATAACTCATAACGAAACCCCTTTGCGCCTCGGGCGGTGATGCTCTTGTGCCTAATGGTCTTTTTAATTGGCGTGAATGGTGTAGATGATGTCTGAATGATAATATGTGATAGATGGTTGATCGAAAAGCAGTGTTCTTCTCGATCGCTGCGAAGCGGTGCATGTCGTCATTTTTTTGTTAATTGATGTTGATTTTCCGGAATGCCACCCGTATCGTGGCACGGGAGGACCGTGGAACTTGCAGCATGGCAGAGGTGAGGGTAATGAGCGTCGGCGCGAGGGCATTGGTAGTTCGCTGCACTTGAGTTGTCAAGACGTGTGCAGAATGAAGTGATGGAAAGGAATGACAGGCTCGGTCTTTGGTATAAAGGGCTGGCTAGACATTGAACAGGACACCTGCCTGTCTGTCTGGGCGTAAGAGTCTCCTGCAAATCATGTCGAGTCGTAGCCATGATAACAGCAGAATTGGTAAAAGACGGGAAAATATGAAGAGAAGAGGGCCGGTCAAAGACTATCCTCAACACGGCACCAAAGCAACGCAAAAAATCATGGACATCGTCTCTGTATGCAAATTTCAAAATATGGCTTTTGTCCCTTGTGAAAGAGTATTTTGGTTCCCGTGTATGTGTCGTCAGATCATGTCAAGGAATGTAAAGGTAGGAAGTCGTCAAATGGGGTTGACGGTTTGTATCTGGGTGGGGAGAGGTAGATTGGTGTCGAGGTGAGAAGAGGGATCTGGACGCCATGTGGCCGCGGCACAGTGAAGGCGCGGCCACGATATCAGTGAGTCATTGTTCAATTCGAAGCAATTGATTTGTGTGGTTGGTAAGGTTGGTATGCGTAGTAGGTGAATGGTGAGACGACTAGACGAGGCCGAGATATTGAGATGAAGGATTTCGGTATGTGAAAATAGAGAAATTAAGGAAAGGAGCTGACCATTGGTCAAAGGAGCAGAGAAACGGGACAACAGGCATGGCGCTCTTCATCTATAAGATGACGCAACGGTTGCTCTTGTTTCTCCGGTACCGCTCCGAGTCGGTTCTCCTTGAGCCACTCTCGTTGCCTGGTGGGCGGCGGCTGCTACCGGTAGGGGGTGGCGGGCGAGTAGCTTGCTGTCTTTGGCGGCGCAGGATGCGAACGACGTCGTAAAAGGCCTTTTCGACGTTGATGCAGTTCTTAGCTGAAGCCTCGACGAATTCGCAGCCCAGCTCGCGGGCAAGCGCATGGCCCTCCTGGGTAGACACCTCGCGCTCGGTGACACGATCACTCTTGTTGCCAACCAGCATGACGGGCACGGGGGCTTGTGAATTTGCGGAAGACAGAGGCGAGCCGGGGTAGGACGGCGATGATGCAGTCGACTCCTTGACACGCTGGATCTGGTGGTGAAAGCGCTTGATGCGTGAAAATGATGACCGCGATGAAATGCTGTAGACAAGGACAAAGCCTTCGCCGTCACGAATCCACTGGTCGCGCAGAGCTGTGTACTCTTCCTGGCCTGCTGTGTCGAGGACTTCGAGCATGCATGCCTGGCCATCGATAACAACCTGCTTCCGGTACGAGTCTTCGATTGTCGGATCATACTGTGTAGAGAAAGCATGTTAGCGGCCAGTTCTTTGTGGAGCGATGGGGGTACGGGGTGATGGAGTGAAAGGGCAATGGAGCGAGGGGGCAAAGATGCGCAAAGAGGGATGGAGGCGGCTTGGAGGCTTTTGAGCGCCTGAGGGGAAGGGAGATGACGACAGCTGACCGAAGGCAGCACAACGACTGGATAACAGAGACGGGCTATGGGAGCGGGAGACTGAAGACAGAATCCAGATTCGTCTCACAGGCATCGCAATCGCAGCCGTGGACTATTGCGCCAGAGTTCGGTCACGAGCTCAAAGGGATTGGCAGACGCCGCGGCCATTGTGGACTGCGCGCAACAAGGATGATGAGGGGATACAGAGCAGACTTGTGATGGCAGAGACACGAATCGCGAGCCAGGCAGCTCAGGGTTGAGTGCTGAAAAGCAAGGCGCACACTCTTGTAGGTGAGAGAAACGCAGGCAGGGGGGTAGATGTATAGACAAGCAAAAGGAAGCAGAGCTTCACATGTTTGGAGACTCAGGGATCCGAGCAAAGATCATGAAGCATGAGGGATAGCACGAGGCAACTTACAGTCTCGACAAAGTGCTGCAGACATAATTGAATGGTCAATGCAGTCTTTCCCACACCACCATCACCCAGCACCACCAACTTGTATAAAACCATTTTGCTCGCCATCGTGGTACGAGACGCAGTCGTCGGGCGACGGCTGGATTGGCTAGGAAGACGAAAGGTTGGTCGATTGGAGGGTTGTCACAGTCGGCTCGCAGATGTATAGACCGAGGCGTAGAGAGTGTGTAGAGTAGAGTGTGTAGAGGAGGGAGAGGAGGCGAGAGACGAGATAGAAAGTAGAGAGGTAGTGAGAGAGGAGGGCGAGTATGACGAGAGTATGGGACGGAAGAGGGAGTCAAAATATTGGAGGGGATTGTAGAGAAAGAGAAACTGGGAGATAAAAAGAAAGAGTAGAACAAAGTAGGATAGAGAATATTAAAGGGTAGGGAGAAGTAGAGTAGAGGTAGAACTGGAGATAAAGGTGAGAGGTGAGGGATTGGGCCAGAGAGAAGACCAAAGAGGAGCAGAGAGCAGAGAGCAGAGAGCAGAGGCAAGAGGTACTGTAACTGCAGGCGGAGGCTTACTATTGACAGAGCACAGCCAGAAAGCCCGAGAATGTGGGGAGGGGGATAAAGAGAAGAAAGCGAGAGAGCAGACCAGACGAGGAGGAGGGGTGCGCCGTATGGAGGAGATTTGGGCAAAAGAGGTTAAGTCGAGGCCGCCGTCGGAGGTGGAAGAACAATAGATGGGCAATAGATAGCGAGGTTATCGTGCTGTACGGCAGGTAAGGGGCTCTGTACTGAGTATGCTGAGAAGCCCGCTCGCTAAGACTAAGGAATTGCACAGCGGCTGCAGTCTAAGCCTAGTGGGGGATGCGCTGGTGTTCTTGGGCCTAGCAAAGAGGCAGAGCAGCAGAGGAGCAGGCAGCAAAGTGCTGTAATAACCAAGCAGGTATTTTAGCTTGGGAGGGATGAAGCAACCGATGGAGAAGCAGCTAGCGCAAAGTAAGATACAAGAAGCTCTAGACTGTTTGGTGCGATGGCTAGGAGCAGCTAGAGGCGAGGCAGCTAAAGGCAGCTAGAGCAGCTAGAGCAGCTAGAGGGTAACTAGAGGGTAGGGTAGAGGATGGTAGAGGGCGGTACTCTGTAGAGAGCAGGAAGGAAGGATGAGGTGGCGAGTGGATGTCGGCGTGTTATCGCATGAAGCTGTTGAAGCTGTCGGCTGTGATGCTTGGCTGGTGGTGTATGAGATAGTACAGAGGATTGGTGATGCTGTGATTTTCTCGTTTCTGGTGCGACGGAGACCAGACGGATCCGATAACTGAGATGGCCAGGCCAGAGAACCAGGCCGTGGGGCAGTGATGCTCAGAAATTCGCAGAGGAGGGGGGCAAGGCCAGAGAGGAGCAGAGAGAGGAGCTGGCAAGTCGAAAAAGGTGAGTGTGTACGAAGATAGGTCGAAAAGGTAAGAAGTCGTCAAAGTCGTCGAGGGCGAATTGAAGTGGTCAAAGATGGTCAAAGGTGGTCAAAGGTGACCCAAAGTGGCAAAGATGCAAGTGGCCAAATTGAAATCTAGAGTGATACGCTGTACGTACTCCCGTACTCTGTATGCTGGTAGGTGAGAAGAGAAGCTCGTAAATGTATGCAAGTAAGAGGGTCGGCGGAATATTGGTGTTAATCAGATAAATATAAGCAATAGTAGAAATAGTAAATAGTGGCGCAATAATGAAAAGAAGAGAATGCTGAGAGGACGTAATGCAACGGAGGCTCAAGTGGCAAGATTTGGGGAGAAGGGAGCTGTCAGAGCAAAAGAGATACGAAGTACACGGCAGACACAAAAGCTTAGATGGGCAGAGGATTGGCAAGGATGGGGCTGGAGTGGGAGACGATAGACAAAGACAAGGAACGAAAAGTAAGGAAGAAGTTGGAGGAAGCGAGGGAGAAGTGAAGATGAGGATAAGAGGGGTGAAGATGAGTCCCAGGAGCAGATATGGCAGGAGACGAAAGAGGAAGGCAGCAACAACAACACAAGTGATAACGGAAAGAGCAAAGGGTGCAATGTACTGAGCAGGGAGTAATAGGAAAGCGCAGCCGGGATTATCAAGATACACGGTCAAAATACAAAAGCCACAGCCAAGGCAGGAGTGAACAGACGTCGATACGGGGCGTTGATGCAAGGAAAGAGCCGGCAAACAAGGCAGGAGCAGAGATGTATCATGAGCTAGCTTATGTAAGATGTCAACCTCCTCTCTTTCAACCTTCTCTCTTTTTCTCTTTTTCTCTTTTTCTCTTTTTCTCTTCTCATCTTCTCATTCACCGTATTCGCAACGCCTGCATATGCATACGTATGTTATATTGCTGCACTCTTCGGCAAAGCTGGCTGTTAATAAGTATGCAGCTGCCGCGGCTTTGTTTTTGATACTCTAGTGTTTTTTGAGTAGCCGTTGTGGCGCATCTGGGCAGAGGAGACAGACAAAAGACAAGGCAGCAAGGACAAGGAAGCACAAAAAAGACAAGACCAAGGACAAACATCGACATGCAAGCCCAAAGGGGCTCTCCACTCACAGGCAGCCAGCCAGCCGGAGGGCCTGCCGTGATGAGAGCAGCGGACACAGCGGACACAGCGGAACCAAGCAGCCCACGCCCAAGCCAGATGGAATACAAGTACATTACATATGTAATATGTCGACCATTAAAACGTATCTCTGTACATGCCACTGCCGACTAATGCGCGTCTAGTTTTTTTCTTGTCTTTTTTCAATGCGGTTGAAGTAGCAGTATCGGGGTGGTTGGCGTAGGATGGGATGTTGAGGTGAGCGACAAGCGAAATGGAGAAAGGGGGTACGGAAAGAGAAGGAAGAGGAATCATAGACGAAAAGACGAAATACACAATACAAACAAATAGACAACGTCGTAGATCGCAGTCCCAGACCGAGAGGATGCTACGGCGCCATGCCCCGTCTGCAGAGTGGCGGCTCCGGCAAGACATGTATATCTATGTACTGAGTAGATGTTTAATAATTTAGTCAATTTGAAGCAGCTCCATGATGTCTTTTTAATGTCTTTAATGTCTTTGATGTCTTTAATGTCTTGTCTGATGTCTTGACCGTGTCTCGAGAGTCGGCGACCGGTACTTGTTCTCAAATTACTGAGATACTTATGAAATAAAGAAGAAGAAAGAGAGAGTGAGAAACAAATACACTTGACGTCCGGCCAGCCTTGCAGGGTCGCCATCACATGTTTGCCATGCGATATTATGTTTCAAGTTGAAATAATTTCAGTCAACGGGCTAGGGGTAGAATACTTAGTTGAGCACAAAGTACGAAGTACAGCACAAAGCAAAGAGTTGAAGAACTTGCAGAGTAGATGGGATTAGGGGGAGCGGGCGCCTTGCGGTTTCCGGTGAATGCTCTGAAGACTGCACAAGTTGTATCATTAGCTATTAGCAAAGGAAGTGACAGGGGCGGTAGTGGTGACAAGGGCCTGTACATAGTACTTAATTTCTAGCCTGTCAGTAAATGGTGTGATGCCGACTGTTGAAGTAAATTACGCACCAGAGATATCTCTCATATTTCCCATATCACAGTGAAGAGCGTCATCCATCCCATCCCATCACATACATTGTTACTGCAGCTGCTTATTTCAGAAAGGTTACAAGGCAAAGAGGAAGGTCGGGTAATGTCAGTATGTATCCTACACAGTACTTGTCAGCCAGGGTCAAATAGGCGAGCAGCTACCGTAGCTTGCAAGTACAGATCACGCAGCTAGCAAGCTGACTGCCAGATTTGTGATAGTCTGCGAGTGACAGCTCAAGTGGTGGCAGGCCGTGATGTGATATCAGATCCTTTTGCCAATTCAACGTGCAGAGTGTTGGGGAAGTGATGGCTAGCAAGTAGACGCAGAAAAATGAGCGAGCCAGAGTAAATCAGAGCAGAAAAGAAGAAAACAAATCGAGTAAAAGAAAGCAAATCAAAGCACAGCCAAAGCCGTCGTCACACCATCCGTAATACATGATGCTGTAATACAGGACTGCGGACAACTTGTTTTTCTTTTCTCAGTTCTCTTTTCTCTTCCCGTTTCTACTAATTTCTACTTGTCCGATTTACTTTCTACAGACACTCTAGCAACGGGTTTAACCTCGCCAACGGCAGGACTACCACCGCCCGCTCGGGCTTGAGCACGGACCAGCCTCCCCGCCCAAAGGAACCCTTTTTGACCATTTTTACCTTTTTGACCTTTTGGCCGTTTGATCGAGCTTTGTCTTTTGGGCGTAGCGCATATGCATGGTTGAGTGCCCAGTGTGAGGTGTTGAGTTGATGCAGTTCGTCCGTGCTAGACGTTGTACAATGCTTGCAGTCGACATCAATGGACAACCCAAAGTGAAGAAACAGCCGAGCAACTACGCCGATAGCATCGCCTGCTACCGTATGTACCCTACATGTCTACAACAAAGAGCATGGGCACGGATTGATCCGACCGCACCTGTCCCGTGCCGTTGCATCCATGATCCCTTGTGGTGGCGAGACAAAGGGGTCTGAATAGTGTCGATGGAGATGTACGCAGTATCTCAGATAGAGATACAACAAAGGCGATACGATGCGATACGATGCATACTTCGTACAAAGATAAACAAGAGACAGCCGATCTCTTTGATCCATTCTCCGATTTGCTCTACGATTCTCTACGATTTGCACTCGCAGGGTCCAGCAGCCAAGTGGACTAACTTTGTAGCCTGTCGTTTCTTTTGTTGTTTCTGTCTTTTGTCCTTTTTGTATTTTGTCGTTTTTATCTTTTTGTCGTCTTTGTCGTCTCTTTGCCATTTCTTGGTCGTTTTGGTCGCTTGTCTTTTGACTTGTCAACCGTCGGATGCTCACCGGTGCAGCACTTTCTAAGCGGTTGTGCGGATCTGTTTCTGTGTGATTCTTCTACATCACATCGAGTTCTTTATGCTCTCCGTACAATTATCTTCTTGATGTGTTCAAGGCCTCTTGTTTTCTCATTATAAGCATGTTCATTGGGGTACATTATCATGATATCCAACGATTGATAGCAACTAACCGAGGTAAACCTCGATAGGACCCAAATCAACAGCAGACACGGTTTCAATCAGCAAGGGCCTACATGCCTACGGACTGCATAACGGACTGTGCACCCTGATGTAAATGTGAACCTCCTCGCAATGCAGAGTCTTATGTTCTGTGTTTTGTATGGACGTCTTGTCTCTTTCCTCCGTCGACTTGCTGGAGGAATTATGGGGCTCTTTCCACAACGGGAATCAACGGCACTTTTTGATTTTCTTCCTTTCTCTTCTCTACTTTTTCTTCCTCTTTTTTCTGCAGTTCTTTCTGTGCCCTCCACTCTGGCTGGGGCAGGGATGGTGGGCAGGACCGCTTGCCGTCGCCGTGCTAGGTCAGAGATTTGGACGGAGTACAAACGTTTCGAGAAAGAAGACCCGTTGAATGCTGCCCCACTCAAAGTGTGGCTCTCCAGGACTGGCTCCGGATATTTGGAGATTTGCTGATTTGGCCTACGATTTCGCTCTTTCTGCCATTTACCTGGTCCATTTATCCGTATCGTATCATTGGTCAGTCTTGCTTAGTAATATTTAGGACCTCTGCAATAATTAGGTAATTATTCTATAAACAAATATCAAGCTCACTCTCACAGACACATGATATCAGCGCATTACATCATCTACTACCAATATCAGCTTCGAGTTCCACCACTATTCAAGGAACAAGCATCGCGAGTATTGGTTTGGAGGGAGTATTTCGATACGTTGCAACCGCAACATTATTACATCAGACTGGCGAGATCATGGAGATGGAAGGCTTGTTTTCACCGGAATCTTGGTTTATGAGCTGCAAGTACGAGTAAATTCGTGGGTAAAGTATATTGCAACGTTTTGATATGATCATCAGAGTAAGGAGTTGCACTGATTTTCATAAAATATATAAATACCAGTCAGTATAATGTAGTCACAAAATAGAAAATATATATGCAAGAGAAAATGAATATCAAAATCGACATTGGAACAAATAGAAAACAAAACACTGCAAAAATATAATAAGTGAGAGAGTTAAGAAACCAATATCAAATCACATACGCCATAACGAAACAAAGCAGCCGCCGCAGCCTGGAGCCTGCAAGGAAAGTATAAGCATATGCATGTAATAACATTGATGAGTTGTCTTGTACCACAAGATTCATCAATTGTCTGCCTATCTGTCGTGAAACACGGCCAGTGAGGCATAATGCAGGTTTTGCTGATTCCGTGTCGTTGATATCATCTATAGCCTTGTTTATGTATAAAAAAAATCAATTTTATCAGATGCAAATAAATGCTTTCACGAGACCATCATTTGTTTCAATAACAACCCGAATTTCAAAATAAAAACACAACAAAAACAACACGCTCGTCACATTGCCTGGCGGCAGTGCGTGCACGGATAGACAACGTCGTAAGCCCACATACTTCTGACAGTGTCCGTGTCTTCAAAGCTCAAAGTTCGAAGCTTACTTAGTAGAGCTAAAAAGCACACGCCAACCCGGCCGTGGGGGTTGGAATATACGATGCACAGGGTATTCATGTGGAAGGGAATCTAATTCTTTGCTAATAAAGCTGCCCTGACTATCCAACGGCCATCGACCTCTTTTGGCTCCTTTTGTCGGACTCCGTGTCTGGCCGCTGATCGGTTTCTCCTGATCCTGTAGAAAGTTTTAGAAAGTATTACAGAGAGTGCCAAAATTGCTTCTTCTGGACGAAAATACCACTGTAAATCGACAAGCTGTTAGATATGTACCCCAGTTCTGTCTTCCGAAATACTTTGTAAGGATCGTAACCGTTTGGCCCCCCCCCCCCCTATTCAGAGTCGGTGCTCTTTGCGACCCATTCTCCGACCTCATCTCGTCCTCACAACCAGCACCAAGATGGCGGTGAAGGCTCAACTTGCCCCGGATGGAATTGCATTCTGATAGTCACAGCCTGTACTCTGTGCGTGTACGACAGTGTTTGGCCTTGCGATTTTCACGTGTCATGAATGCTGCATAATCTCGTGCGCTCCTGACTCGTCTTTTGACTCTTTGTTCATTTTCACAACGTCAAACAAAACGACAAAACAACCAGAGAAAATAGCAAACCCCGGCATCCTCCGCGAGGCGCAGCTCGATAAGGAGTCTGATACAGACAGACAAACCGACTCAGTACTGAGAACAGGGATGGCCTGTACAAGTAATAAGAGACGGAGTAAACACCGTCAAGGGCGCGTTGATTCTACAAGGAGATTTCAATCAAAAAATAAAGAAGAGTCCATGCCCCCCCCACGCAGAAGGAATCACTCACAGGACGAGTCAGCCTCCCCACGCTCTCACTCATAGCAAAAGTACTCTGTATGGCCTCATCACGTCTGGCACACATATTTTCTACTCTCATTCACCCTCCCACACCCAAACACTCAACCTCCACGCTCCTGAATTCATTGTAGAACCGCCAACGAGTCGTCAATGAGGGACGACCCGTCGGTGAGGCTACGGGGACAAGCCGATTTGCAGAGTACAACGTGTGCCGTCGTGCCGCGCTCCTCCCGTCCGCACAGCGTTTACAGGATAGAGCCACGTGCCTTGCCGTGTCAAGCAGTGCCGCAGAGATGCGTGGGAGAGGCCAGTCTTTCAGCTCTTACAGCCTGACGAGTTTAGGATTCGTGACATGCATTCTTTCAGAGTTCTATTCACTGTTCTGTAGCTGCACGTGTTTCAACCACTGGCATAGCATTGAGATGCGTTCTCCATCACATTTATTCAATACAAGCACAGGACATGATAAGGATAGCAATGGCAAGATGGCATGCTCCGGATTGTGTTCATCAATGCAACACATATCACAATACTCTCGTCAAAGACAGAAGAAAAAGGTCGTCAATTCAATAAACCACAAAATCTCATGCTCACACCTCGGCCTACAGCTAGCAGGCGGAAAAACAACATGCATGAGAAAGTAGGTCAAGAACAAAAATATCAAAAATATCAATGCCCAGTGTGCCACTGGCAACGGGTAAAAGGGGTGGGAAGAAGTAAAAGTAAACAAATGAAAAGAAAGTGAAAGTAGAAAGAAGAAAGCACAGGTGGCCTGTCCCAAGAAATATATAAAATGGCCCATACCTGAGCTCCCGAACCATGATCCAAAAGTAGAAAATACAAAATAAAGAATAAAAATAGCAAGAAACGAACGGGGCTAGTCGTTCGGGTATCATCTCCTTCGCTGTCGATTGTTTAGAGGGTTTTCGTTGATTTTTTGTTATTGTCGTTCATGACGAGGTCGCCAAGATATCCTGATATCACATAAGCGACCCCCTTGTGAGGCACGGCATCAGATGTCTTGTGTTGCATTCTCATCGCCAAAGGGACTCCGTCCACGCCCGGCAGACGAACCACCAATCTCACGCTGGGACGCCCGCCTTGTCGCCTCCTCGATCACCGCGCTCAGGTTGCTGGTGTTGCGCTTGGACGCTGGTGACGAAGGCGACGCTGGCTGTGGTGCCTCGGAGACCGACGTCAGTGTCTTTCCTGATGACGGCGTCTCAGGCGGATCAGAGAACGGGCCCTGGTCAGGGCTAGGCGAGTCCTCAATGATCGTGTATGTGTTTGACTCGTGACCACCCTTTGCTAGCGGTGAAGACGGCTTGGCATCGGCCTTCTCAGAGAACGTATCGGCCTTGAGCTTGCTGCCACCGTCCTCAGCGCCGCTATCGTCTCCAGCCACAGAAGAAGTAGCCGACTTCTTGGAACCGGTACCGACACGAACAACGACAGGCCGCACAGGCATTGCTGCGCTGGCATTGTTGAGGAATGTAGAACCGACACTGAATGTGCTGTTTGCGGAGCTGACTGGGCGTAGGTTGTTGTACTTTTCGTAGTCAACACTCGGCACAGGCGGGGCGAACACACCGGGGCCGAGGTTGCTGGGCGACTTGAGGTTGACCATGGTGGGCTTGATGCGCATGCCCGTCTGGGGAGGCGGAACAATAACGGCGTTCTTGCCATAGATGGTCGAGGCAATACTGGAGCGTGGGGCATATGAAGTGCGTGCATAAGAAGTGCGGTCGGTAAAAGCAGAGTAGCCGGAGTAGGTCGAGTCGCGCAGGTCGCCGGGGACAAAGAAGTGCTGGTCCTCGGTGCTGGCGGGAGTACCGGCCTGCGACTGGCTGATGGCGATTGGGATCGGCGGCACAGGCGGCACGAGAACGGTCGGCGAAGTGGGGGGAGCACGGTTCGTGACACCGGGAATGTAGGCGATTTGGATAATGTTGGAGGCTCTGGTGAGAACAGTCGAGGCGATGGAGTGAACGGTGTGCGTAGATGCGCGCTGGTCTCTGCGCGTAGCAAACGACTGGCTGGCGTCCATCTGGTGCTGGCTATACTCGCCGTCCTCCTCCATCTTGGAGATCTGCTGTCTCTTAGTCTTGATACAGAATCTCCAGATCAAGTATGTCACAATGCCAATCAGTGCAATGCCACCAATAACACCACCGGCAATTGCACCAGTGTTGGATGATGAGCTAGACTTGCTGCTACTTGTTGGAGAAGTCACATCCTTTGCGCAGTATGCTTTGGGGCATTCTGTGCAAGTCAGCGGCACCGTGACCTGGCAGCTCTGGCCTGAAGGACAGGTGGGACAGGTAGGGGCCGAGTCGGGACATGTTGTGCAAGAAGCTGCTCTGGCAAAGATGACACGCGAGGCTTCTGTTTGGTTGTTAGTATATATAAGATACATGTAAAAGAGAAACAGAGCAATAGAGCCATGGTGAGGGTACGAACCTTTCTCGAGCGTCCGGCTAGGGGTGAACCGTAGGCCGTCCATACTGTCGGTGTATGAGCTACAAGCGTGATCTGCTTCTGCAGATACCCGTGTAGTTGTGATGATCGACAAAGGCCGCGAATCAGAACAGGCGCGAGTTGATTCGGATCAAATATCGAGATAAAATAACAGGCGATGCAAATAGACGTCGCACTGTCGTATAATGGCACAAATGTGGATAGATGCTGGAATGTATGTATGACGCGTGTTCGTAGACGATCGTGAATATGAATGAACGCGACAATCGGCTGAGATGGTCGCGAGATAGGCGAGATATATCCAACAAGTTACTTATAGTATCCAAGAGATGTCCAAGATAAGTATGCAAGCCAAAATGGTATCGTGTCGTCGGTATCAATATCAATATCGTTGAATCAAAAGGGGTGATATGTACGAGGGTGAAAGGACGAGTCGGAAGTTGACGGTTAAGGGAGCCGACGGAACAAGAAGTGAATGCTGAAAGAAGTTGAGACTAGCTCTGAGAAGAAAGAAAGCAGAGGCAGCGAATGAAGACGAAGATGAAGCAGAAACAAAGGCGAAAGCGAAAGACGATGGTGAATAAAACGAAAGGCGAGCTGAGTTGGCAGTGAATAACGAAAGACGAGACAAAAGAGTCGATTGATTTGTATTGATTTCTTTTTCTCTAAGGACTCATCACAGGCATTGAAGACGTGAATGAGGATGTTGGCGAGGAGAATAGAGGAGAAAGCGACACGGGGTGGTGAGAGAGTGTGAAAGAGAGAGGAGGAGAGAGGTTGGAAGTGAACGAGGAAATGAGAGGAGCGTTGGTGATGTGCGACTGTCTGTTTCCACAGTGGAAGGGGAAGTGGAAAGGGAAGAGCGGAACAGGCAAGCGGCACCAGTGGCGGTTGGCACGAGTTGGAAAGAGCGACCAAGAGAGCCAGAGTACGAAGTAGAGAGGGCCTAGAGCGAGCCTAGACAATACGAAAGTAGAAGGAGCGACCCTCTGAAGATTTGCAATGGGGAAGAACACAGGACATACTTCGTAGAAGGAGGTGTGGGCCTTGGAGGGTAAGACAGGAGGCAGGAGCGACGGGCAAAAGAACAGAAGAAGGGCAGAATGAGGGAGGAGGAAAGGGAGGCTGCATCCCTGTACGGCCTGGTTTGAGTGTGTTTACAGGGGGTTATTACGGGATACGATAGTGCATGGCATGGCTGTAGTGCGAGGATGCCAGTACGATGCGTGCTGAGAGAACACACCCGAGTCGCTCTGACAGTATCTTGTCCCGGAAGAAGCCAAGACATGAGCAGATTATTGACAGAAAGGCAGGAGGCAGGAAGCCATAGCCAACCCTGCAATAAGATGTGAGCGATAAGTTCTGGAGACAAGCGTATACTTGAAGGGTACCTTTAATAGTACTACTACAGAGTGTGAGCGGAAGTATATCAGTACGTGGGAGTGTACACAGTACTTGTACCTAACCCTGTGGATTATCACGCACCTTCCCAAACAACGGCGCGATCATTCAGCGGAAGGCCGGGGTGCATCGCTCCTTCTACGACAGTGAGAATGCAGTGAGATACAGGCTCACCACAGAGTATTCCAGGCTATTGCGCTCTATTGGTGAGATGCAGAATCTTACTTCCACTTCTGGGTGGCTTATGCCGCAGCTGACGAGTCAACACACTGAGAGGGAAGGAGCGGCGCAAAATCGAAGGTAGACCCGCACTAGGGCCTGCATGAATTTCTAGTGGATAAAGGCAAGAAACGGGACTAGTCCTAGGCCAGGGGTAAGGCCAGGGAAGGAAACAACGGATGAAGCAGACGAAGGACTACTTGTAGGCCACAGAGAACGGGGTGACACATAGGCACAGCGGCGTGAGCGACCACAAATAGTGGGCTAAAGGAGCCGTATTTTGGACAGTTTTGTCTTTTTAGTGGTCTTTTAATGGCTTTGTACAGGGTACTTTAACATACGGGGTACCCTCGTATATGTGGTAATAATGTAAGCGACAGATTGACTGTATGCGTAAAATGCAGTGGTACAAAGTACATCTGAACTGTTCGTTCTGCCAGGGGTGGGCCTAGAACCCTTCCTCCGTGTTACGCAGCCAAAAAGGCCGAATTCAGAGTACTTGTACGAAGTTTGAGTACCTGAGATATTGGTCTGCAGAGTGATATACTTCGTAGGCTTCTACGCCAATGTTTATGAATGCCATTATCCAATGAAGCGAGAGGGCAAACCTGAAAGACAGTCAGTGTATATTGAATGCTACGCAATTAGACCATGCTATGGCTTGGCAGTCATTTAAGCTGTTTGGCGAAAGCTATTGGATCTGACGGCAGATGATGGCAAGGCAATAACCTCCGAGAGAACAGACTTGAGCCAAATAACCAAGGAAATTAACAAGGCAGATAAGATGGAAGGGAGGAGAAGGACTCGATGATGTCGTGGTGCAGAGAGGACAGACACATCTTGTTCTGCAATGTAACGGGACCTGAGATATATCGCGCTGTGAGAAGAGAAGTGCAGCCAAGTTCTTACGGGTGAACTACGAGGAGCTTACTGGCAGAGATCGGAATGACTGACCAATATGCACAGTTTCTATTACGCCTAATACCAATTTCGGACTGGTCCATGATGTGCAAACTTTGAATGTGCAAAGAGCAAGGGTTCAAAGAGGGTAACAAAATTGATCGAAAGAAGACGACTGACAATTGATGGACGGGCCTGGATCTCTCGATCGCCAAAGGTCTTCATCTGCAAATGAAAGATCTAAAACAGTACCAAGCAAAGGCGTTGAGAACACACCCCAAACATCCTGAAGCCCTGGGCTCGATGCCGATCTTGCCAATCATCACCAAAGACGGCAAGTGATGTCTTCGAGCCTCGTTGCTAGAAGACGAGAACAGGAGCCGAGAACAAAAAGGAGAGGAAGAACGAAAATCGAAAAGACAGGCAGTGCGTTTCTGTTACATTGATATTTCACGATGCCCCTGTGCTCGTACGATGGTCGATCACAGCCGAGACGAGGGTAGACGAGCGGTAGGCGATGCAGGGTCCTAGTTGATGCTGCTGGAATCATTGAGTAGAATTGGAACAATAAACCAGTATGAAGTATTCTATGCGGCTATTTGCTCGATTTTTACAGAGTATTGATTGTCTGGGTAGGGATTTAGTACAAACCCAGATTGTCATGAACAGATGCATTCTATTCGAGGAGTATCAATGCACAGATCTACTTGGTCCTCTGTATATCTATTTCACGAGGTCCTACGACACGGCAGCTTTGACTGACTCGCACAGAAGAAATCAAGTATAATCAAGAAAATACACAATGCATGCACAACCCCGTGCCTGTGCACCGGGAAGGACCATTATCGTCCTGCAGCGGCCTGCCATGTTGTAAATTAATTACAATAAGTTTTCTCAGCCCTCGTGTGATAGATTGGGCACATTAAACTCTCCTTCGTCCAGACGATATTGAATGTCAGCTAATAGTATTCAGCATGATTTATACGTACCAGAAATCAGGAACGTATGCATCGGTAGGGCCTCTCTGATTCAAACAATCAGGAACCCAGCCATTACAAGTAAATGAAGCATAGAAATGAAGGCAGTCCTATCTGGATATGCTTCAATGCAATCCAAGTCAATATCTGGCCCCATATCAGTCCGATCAAGAAAAACATGCATACTCCAAACGCCGAGGTCCACGGGTGAGAAGTTCAGAACAGACAGTAGCCCACTTGATGGCAAAGCCCAACAGTGGCATACGCGGCCTCATGTAGGGGCTAGGGATGACGTCTGGGATGGGCGAAAAACACATTCAAGTGGGTAGCGAGTATCGGTAGTGCGGTGCATTAACGATTAGAGTTTTGCTGTGAGTGTTTGCATTGTACTAATTCCCTATTAAATGGGTTCGGTGTCTAGTCGAGTCATGGTGTCGTCGTAATCACAGGTTCAGATTGATAGTGCCTGGTGATCGGAGGCGTTCTGTCTCAAGGGGGACGGAGATCGGCACGGAACCGTACAGAGCAGGCGTGCAATTGATCGAACATCGCATAGAGACTGCTCCCTCGACCGCACAATGTTGTCTTTCAAGCTGGGCCATGGTGCGCAAGCTGGCCACCATGGCCGGAGCTGATACGACACAATGGCAACATGCACCTAAGATACATAGCTGTCCATCCACTCCAGTCTTTTCTCAATATTAAAATACCATGAAATTACCAAACTAACATGGCCATCTGCAGAATATACGACAAAATGTCTACTTTCTAATAGCGAAGCAGTCATATGCGATGTCTGATGTGATACGGCCTGCCCTACAGTACCAACCGGTGTACGAACAAAAGTAACAAGGATGGCATGGATGTGGAAGGAACTCATTGATGGTGATATGAATATAATGTTCTATCGGATTCTATCATAAGGGACATCTTTAGAGTGAAAAGCATAGCATTCTGTCGGCTGTCAACCAAACAAATTCTCAATGAGCACTCCATTTCCTGACAAGCACGTGTGGCTGGCGAGCCTTTGCATCACTGGCAAAGGAAATGATGCGTTCGGCAACATGTTCGGGAGCATCAAGAGGAGACAAGTGGCCGCAGTTCGGAATAATCTCCATCTCGGCGCCGGGGATTTTTGCGACAACGAGGTCTTGCATAATTCCGCGCGACCAAACTTCATCCTGCTCCGAAGCAAGAACCAATACTGGTAGATCGGGAATGTTCTTATGATCCCGGCTTTGCGTACACACAAACGAAAGACTCTTGGACGTGGTGTCTTCAGCCAAGGCATATTCAGGCCAGGCAGTGAGAGCACAGAAGTGTCCCCGTAGCATATCATCAACAGCGAAATCGGGAAAAGCCCTCTCCGCATGCCCTTGTCGCCATGACACTGTCAAGACATCCTTGAACGCTCTCAAGGCAGTAGGTCGGTCTTGGCCAACCTTGATTGCCCAGGTTGCAAGACTTTGCGGTAGCCTCAAGGACTCGGATGGTGCTGGGCTAACCAGAACAACTGCGACGAGTGCCGGACCTGTACCTCTTTCCCTCAAGTGAAAGGCTACTGTTTGAGCCACCTTTGCACCCATACCCAGGCCGACAAGGACGATTTCGCTGCAGATGACTTTATCCCTGCAGTATTTCTTCACTACATAGGTTGCCTCTCGGGCGAGCAAATCGATCGAATAAGCGTCGACCTGTTTTAGCGCTCCGGATTCCCCCCAGCCGCGGAAGTCTATCGCCAATGTCTGGAAGTCGCCCGATGGGTTGTCGGCAATGAGAGGTGTCACCTAGTTCCAAGTCCGTGCAGAGCCGCCCCAACCGTGCAGGAAGACGATTGTTGTGCGCGTTCCCGGCTTCCGGCGCGAACGGACGGAATGGACCCCGACTTGGTCCGGGTAGGCTGTCAAATAGCCATTGATAAACGAACACATCGTGTGCTGATAATAAGAAAATACTGTTAATGTGGTAGTCTGTGATATATCGCGAGTGTAAGGATGTCTTGGTCAAAACGTTGGATGCTAATATGTTGATGCTTTGTTGATGGTTGGAAGAGAGTTGCAGCCAGTTGATCACATTGTTTACTTGGCTCTCGCACCTTCCGTTCCTAGGCCCGGTCCATGGTGATCACATAGGTTCTGGCAATATTTCGAATCAGGAAAGAAGCTGTTCTGAGCTGTTGCTGCGACATCACGGCGAGCACGTGGTGTTCGACAACTGGATAAGACCACCCGATTATTCCAAAACGCAGCCTTTAGGTCCTCTGGCCCTTTACTCCGTCGATACGTCAACGGCAAGAGCGTGATGCGGCGAGATTGTAGCCATCTCCAGACTTTCGATGTAGACAGACGTCTAGCGAGCCACTAAGAGCTGCGCAAGAGGACCCACTTAATCGATCACCGTAACATACATCGTACTCTGTACAATGACTACTTGAATACGTCGCAAAAAACACAATATTGATGCACCGTATGTTTTGGCCGTCTGAACGAGACGTCCCTCGCACGCGCTTATGCTTATTCTTATTTTCGTACTCGGTTTAGGAAGGGGCAATCGATAGTGGCTGTGGCAGGCATGAGCTCTTGCCGATCTCTGTTGCCGCTGGCAATGGCACCGCCACACCTTGCGGAACGAGAGAGCGAGGAAGCTACGGGCAATTCATAAGTGGGGCCAGCGACTAACACCCGATGCCACGCGCGCCCAGTGTCTATTTTTAAACGACGACTCTGATGTTTGCTCGCAATGTCGTGAGTTTTTGGTGTCAGTCAATTATTTGAGAGAGATAGCATCTGAGAAAGGTTGAAGAGAGAACATGATAGCCTCGCCACCCAAATTGATGCAATATACGCCTAAGCGATGCCCGTGTTGCTTGATTAAAGCCGGCCGCTCAAGAATCGAGCACGCCAAGAATATCGAGTTAACAACAGGTAAGTCCTTAATGAATGTGATACGAGTCTGGGTGTGTAGTTTCTATGTTCAGATGAATATTTATTTCATGATTGTTGCCGCAACGTGCAACTACAAGTACTACGGAAAATGCTAATCGCCCCATCGACTTACCCCGCGGCCATCGATCGGGCGGAGACAGAGCTCCGGTCGGGGAATGATCTTCTGGGCAGTAGGCATGAAGTAAGTTCTTTGAAATTCAAGTTGGCAGCCGCATCGGGAGCACTACTAATTTAGACGTCATATATCAGCAATAGTGTTGCTGACTGTCTCATAATCCCCACGGTATGGCCAAAGGCTACAGACATAAAGAGGCTAGTTCTAGACGTCATCGCTACGTCAACGTCGATACTAACTCCGTGGCCATTACAGCCCATTTGATATGCTCTCTTGATATAAAGCGCAAGTGCCAAACATGCAGACAATAGTTGATGTAGAGTGTCAGTAAACCAACAAGAACCGACAGCATGACTACAGCACGACTTGCAAACCTTGCCGAGGACGCCATGGGCCACGACGGCAGCGCCCTCACAGCACAAGATGTCAGCAGCTACATCGAGACCGGAGATGCAAACCATACAATGAAAGCCCTTACATGGCAAGGGAAGAACAAGGTTGCGGTGCTCGACCTGCCGCGGCCAAAGATTCTCGAACCACGGGACGTTATCCTCAAGGTGACGGGCAGCACCATCTGCGGCAGCGACCTGCACTTGTTCCATGGCACCGTTGCCCAGATGAAGCTGAACGATATCATGGGCCACGAGTTCTGTGGTATCGTAGACGAGGTCGGCCCTGGAGCCGTAGGAATCAAGAAAGGTGGTCGCTATGTTGCCTCTTTCCAAATTGCCTGCGGAGACGTAAGATGGCATTCTTTTGCTCCCAGAATACTAAAGACTTGCTAACAAAGTAGTGCTTCTTCTGCAAGCAGAAATTGTCATCGCAGTGTGAACGCACAAACGAGAGCTCGACGCAAAGCGCCTTATTTGGCTCCCAGACAGCCGGCATCTTCGGCTACTCACACTTGACGGGCGGTTTTGCTGGCGGCCAGGCAGAATACGTTCGCGTGCCCTTTGGCGATGTGAACCTTTTGCCTATTCCTGACGCCGTTCCTGACGAAAAGGCACTGTTCCTGTCTGATGTCCTCGCTACATCCTACAACGCAGTCAAGGACACGGCGGTCTATGCTAGCGATGATGTCGCCATTTTTGGTGCAGGTCCTATTGGCCAGATGGCAGGCGTTTTTGCGCTGCGCCAGGGTGCCAGCAAGGTCATCTTTGTCGACACCCAGCCGCGGCTCGACTTTGTTAAGAGCCGGTGGCCCACTGAAGCCGCCGAGAAGCTGGTGCTTCTCGACTACAAGAAGCTCAGTTTCGGCATCACAAAGAAGGAGACGGTTGTCAGCAAGCTGAAGGAGCTGTGTGGCGGCCGGGGTCCTGACGTTGCCATCGAGTGTGCCGCAGGCGAGTATGCCAAGGGCTGGATGCACTGGCTAGAGATGCAAGTCGGCGCCGAAACCGATACGAGCGAGATCCTAAACGAGATGATTGAGGGCGTGCGAAACTACGGCCGCGTGGGCGTCACCGGCGTCTACATGGGATATGTAAGTTTCACATCCGGGGCAATTATGAGAGCAAAACTAACATACAGACAAACCATTTCAACATTGGCTCTCTCATGGAGCGTGGCGTCCGTCTTATCGGCAACGGCCAGGCTCCCGTACACAAGTACTGGGAGGACTTACTGGCACAGATCGAATCTGGCGAGCTGGATCCCTTCCAGATGGTGTCGCACCGGTTCCGGCTGGAGGACATGGAAAAGGTGTACCATGCTTTTGACGCCAGGGCCGACTCTATGCAGAAAATCTTTGTGGAAACAAAGTTCTCGCTCCCAAGGGCGGAGGGAAGCCCAGAGCTGACTTTGTATAGCGCATAATTAGGCGGCTATATCTTTTCGGAATCGCATTTGGGATATTGATGGCGTACAGAGTGGAAGGCGAGAAAAAAACCGAAATATGTATAAATTACCATACTAAAATGTCTAAATAAATAAAAAAGACTGCGCATACAACTACATCGGCTTATTTACCACAAACATACTGTTGCTCGACATCCTCCCGAAACAATCGTGGTGGGACGGCATAGAGAGGATGATGCATGGGTCATGGGACGCCTACTCTAAATCTGTGCAGCTCCATTCCGTGATTTTGTTTTCAAGATCTTACTTGTAGCGTGTTCTTAGCTAGAGTGAGCACTAACCGCATTCGCATCGCTGTCAGCCTCTGCTGTCTTCTTTTCAGCCTTTTGGTGGATAGTCTGATACCAGACGCAGTAGCGGCTGCAGTAGTGATGATTTTGAGGATGCATACTGAATAAGTGCACATCTTAGTCAGAGTAGCGAGACAGCTGTGAGATCAGACCGCAGACTGGAATTCTGAACAGACTAACCAGACCAGACGCAATAATCTACAGCGAGAATCCTTCGAGGTACGAGTATGCGTCCCTAGGCACAACATGTCTCGTGCCTATGCCGAGGCGATGTGGCCGTTGACATGAGACACTTGGTATGCATACGATATAACAGTCCTACAATACATGCCTGCACACTCAACCCAACAGTAGACTGTTTTATTTCTTGGTTGTCTTTCCTTTAGCTTCCTGGTTTAGTAATTGTCCTCGAGCGTTTCGTGATCCTCAAGGAACGGCCCAGCACACTTTGCTACAGAAACAATGCCACCCCATTAGCAATTAAACTCTTCACTTCTCTACATAGTACTTCGTACATACGAAGTAGTACTCAGTATTCGTATTCCTACTCTCCTCATTTCATCTTTCGATCGCCACCGGCTACCCCTGGAGCACTTTGATCTGGGCATCTGATCCTGCCCATGCATCCACATTCCAGCCAAGGGGAAAACGGCCTTGTTTCGTCTCAATTCAAGGTTTGCTCCAATGCACTCTTAAAAGTAGTCAAAAGTAGTCAATATGTGCTCTGCAATTTGTTCTGAGCCAAAGTGCAGCGGTACACCGATCAACTGTAGTTCTTCACATGTGGAGACGCCTCCTTATTGCGCTGGGCGGCAGTGACGTCGTCTGTCCCGTTTGGAAACTGTACTAAAATTACCGACGGTCAAGGCACCTGGACCTAGTCTTTCACTGGTACTGTTTAAAATCTGTACATCTGTCTCTTTACTGCTTGCAGAAGACACGGCATAATGAACAATTATGCGCTTTCCTTGTTTACGATAATGTTGTGAACCGGCTGCTCTTGCCGAGTTCCAGTTGGTTCATCTACTGGCTACCGTTGCACCCTCCCGATCGGCCAGTCCTCCATCGTTCACTGCTGCATTGCTCTTTCCTTTTTGGCTCTGTAAAACTCTTGCCTCTTGCCTCTTCATGTAACCTCCCATCACCTTAGTGCCGCTACAGAATACTAATACGAATAGCCTGTTCCTGCAATCCTCCTGCCTCTGCCTCCTTCTCGGCGGCGCCTTCCTGCATATCGATAAAACTCTTTTGTGGCTGACGTTTTTTTCTCTTGGGTTCCTTCTATTCTGGTACACACAGTACCAGCACACTGCACTGGGCCAGCCCATCCTTGCCGTAGTTTGTACAGCGCAATGTGCTAATACGATGCGCTTGGGTCCACAGACCACAGCCCACCGTTTACAGTCCACACAATGTCCACCTTTGCTAAAAAAAGCTCCCACCCCGCTTCGCTCCTTCCTGAACACCCAACTGACCCACCTTTATTGCTAATATGTACCTCGCCCGCCACTTTACCATACATTGTGTACATCAAGCTCACTTAAATTCACGCCCTGAGCTAAGCCACCAGCACCACTTTTCCATGCGTAGGCTGATGTCTGACATTCCTGACTTGTATTTCTGCCTCACGTTGTTGTCCGTCCAGCCTCTAGCCTCTACTATGGCTCGTGCTCCATCGTGTATCACTTTTGCTGTTGTCTGCTCTGTAATATCTGTAGTATATGCCTGTTGACAGTGTAGTCTCCCCGTGCCTGCCATTCCTGTCGTGAGCTGCTTCGTTCCTGCCGTCGTTAGTTGTCCATTCTATTTCTTTATGACGCTCGCTCTTTCCTTGTCCAACACCTCCTTCCCCGTTTGTCTCTTGTCTCCCATATACCTGCATCGGGAAAATTACCATCACCACTGCATTTCCTGGCTTCTCTCTACCTCTTTACAACCCAGACTCTACGGCCTCCTTTCTTCTTCCCGCCTCGAACTACAAAGCTGTTCTCTTCTCCTTTCTTCTCCCCGCTTTGTCACCGTCCGTCGTCTGTTGACAGGGCTGCAACTGCTACCGGAACTGGACTGGACCCTTGTTCCGTTTCTTTTCCTTTTTTGTTGTTTCCCCTTTGTTTGGGGTTAATAGCACTCCATCAGCTCCTTGCTCCACGCCTGGGCCCTTGGACTATTGGACTGTCGAATTTTGTTATTACTTGTTACTTGTTTCTCTATTTTTATTCTTTACGAGACCGCATGCTGCCAGTACTCCAGTACTCCAGTGCACCAAGGATTACACCAGTTAGACCAGCAGGCCAGCCCAGCCGCACCTTGGTAATACCCTCCCCCCCTTCTCCCACACCCGACGCAACGCAGCACAGCCTGTGAGCCAACAAAACTTGCCCTGCCCCCTACCGCACCCTCGCCTCTGTTTCCCTTATTCGTTTCATCTTCCCTGCCCTGTGCCAACTTTACCTTTGCTGTTTCCGTTTCCTTCGTTTTCTTTTTATTCCTCTCCTGTTCTCTTCCATTTCTTACTTCGAAGACCATCACCACTGACTGTCGCCAGCTCTGTGCAGCATCAACAACGTTTTCCTTTCCATTTCAGCCTCATATTCCGGCAACTGGATAACCTGATCTTTTAGCGACCTTTATCAGTTTATCATCACGACTCACGACTTGGCACTGCTACATTTACATTTGCAGCCACAACTATATACCACTTTGACGTCGGCGACATCTACATCACCAAATCTATACCCCAGCGTCTTTTTGCCTGTTTCATCCCGTCCTTTTCTTTCGGCCGACTTCAAATATCGCCTTCAAAATGGCGTACAATAGCCACGGCCAGGGCGACTACGATGGCCACCACTTGCAGGACCTTCCTCCTGCCGGCCAGGTAAGCAAGCCAGCAAGCTATCACAACAAGATTATCCGGCTCAGACTAACAATTTAGTACCACATGCCGCCGCAGGACGACCATGAAGAAGTCCAGCACTCGTTGCTTAACCAAGGCTCTTCACACTACGACCACGACCACCTCGGCCCTGGCAATGCTGGCGTCCGCCCTGAATCCACATACAGCTTGACCGAGTCCTATGCTCCTGGTGCCCAGTCCACCATCCGCGGCGCGGCTCCCTCTCCCTTCCAGAACGATACTGGCCTATCCAGTGGTGCCTACCAGCCGGACCCATATGGCGGCTTCGGCGTTGGCCGCCCCCATTCCACCCTATCTATGGGCGGTGACATGGACGATGGCTTCTACCGTCGCCAGCAGCAGTCCATGGGCGGTGGCCTGAAGCGCTACCCGACCCGTAAGGTCAAGCTGGTGCAGGGCTCCGTCCTGAGTCTGGAGTACCCCGTGCCCAGTGCCATCCGCAACTCTGTGCAGCCAAAGTACCTTGAGACCGAGGCCAACCACGACGAGTTCCATAAGATGCGCTACACGGCGGCTACTTGTGACCCCAACGACTTCACACTCAAGAACGGCTACGACCTGCGGCCCCGCATGTACAACCGCCACACAGAGCTACTGATTGCCATCACATACTACAATGAAGACAAGGTTCTCGTGGCCCGTACGTTGCACGGTGTGATGCAGAACATCCGTGATATTGTCAACCTGAAGAAGTCTACATTCTGGAACAAGGGTGGCCCGGCATGGCAGAAGATTGTCGTCTGTCTTGTCTTTGATGGTCTCGACAAGGCCGACAAGAGCGTGCTGGACGTGCTCGCCACGATCGGTGTCTACCAGGATGGTGTTATCAAGCAGGATGTTGACGGCCAGGAGACCGTCGCCCACATCTTCGAGTACACCACCCAGCTGTCCGTCACACCCAACCAGCAGCTGATCCGCCCTGTCAACGACGACTCCTCTACCCTGCCCCCTGTCCAGTTCATCTTTTGTCTGAAGCAGAAGAACAGCAAGAAAATCAACTCCCATCGCTGGCTGTTCAACGCTTTCGGTCGCATCCTGAACCCCGAGGTCTGCATTCTGCTCGATGCCGGTACCAAGCCCAGCCCCAAGTCGCTGCTCGCGCTGTGGGAGGGCTTCTATAACGACAAGGATCTCGGCGGTGCTTGTGGTGAAATTCACGCCATGTTGGGCAAGGGTGGCCGCAAGCTTCTCAACCCCCTCGTTGCTGTGCAGAACTTTGAGTACAAGATTTCCAACGTTCTGGACAAGCCGCTCGAGTCTGCCTTTGGTTACGTTAGTGTGTTGCCCGGTGCTTTCTCGGCCTACCGGTTCCGTGCTATCATGGGCCGTCCCCTGGACCAGTACTTCCACGGTGACCACACGCTGTCTGCCATTCTGGGCAAGAAGGGTATCGAGGGCATGAACATTTTCAAGAAGAACATGTTCTTGGCCGAGGATCGTATTCTGTGTTTCGAGCTGGTTGCCAAGGCCGGCCAGAAGTGGCACCTGTCGTACATCAAGGCCGCCAAGGGCGAGACGGATGTTCCCGAGGGCGCCGCCGAGTTTATTGGCCAGCGTCGTCGTTGGCTAAACGGTTCGTTTGCTGCCAGTTTGTACTCGCTGATGCATTTCGGCCGCATGTACAAGAGTGGCCACAACATTATCCGCATGTTCTTCTTCCATCTTCAGCTTCTGTACAACATCACCAACGTCATCTTTACCTGGTTCTCGCTCGCATCCTACTGGCTTACGACTTCCGTCATCATGGACCTGGTCGGCACTCCCTCGGTCGCTTCCGCATCATCGTCTGAGCACCACGCCTGGCCTTTTGGCGACACCGCAACACCGCTGATCAACTCCATCCTCAAGTACATGTACCTGGCTTTCGTTATCCTGCAGTTTATTCTGGCTCTGGGTAACCGTCCCAAGGGTTCCAAGTACACCTACGTCACGTCGTACATCGTCTTCAGTTTCATCCAGGCCTACGTGTTGGTTCTGTCCGCATACCTGGTGGTGCGGGCCTTTGCGACGCCGCTTGACGAGCAGATTCAAACCGACAACGTCAAAGACTTCCTGGGCAGTGTTTTCGGTGCGAATGCCGGCACTGCTGGTGTTATTATCCTGTCGCTCTTTGCTATTTACGGTCTCTACTTCCTGGCTTCCTTTATGTACCTCGACCCGTGGCACATGTTCCACTCGTTCCCCTACTACCTGGTGCTCATGTCGACGTACATCAACATCCTGATGGTTTACGCCTTCAACAACTGGCACGATGTGTCTTGGGGTACCAAGGGTTCGGACAAGCAGGAGGCACTGCCGTCTGCGCAGATTACCAAGGGCGAGAAGGACGAGGTCGTCGTTGAGGAAGTCGACAAGCCGCAAGAGGACATTGACAAGCAGTTCGAGTCTACGGTCAAGCGTGCCCTCGAACCATACAAGGACGAGGAGAAGCCCGAGCCCAAGGACATTCAGGATTCGTACAAGTCTTTCCGTACGATGCTGGTCGTTCTGTGGCTGTTCTCCAACTGTCTGCTGGCGGTGCTGCTGACGAGTGACAACTTTGACAACATCGGCATTGGCCAGACCACGACCACACGGACGGCCTGGTTCTTCAAGTTCATCCTGTTTGCAACTTGTTTCCTGTCCATCTTCCGTTTCATTGGCTTCGTCTGGTTCCTGGGCAAGACTGGTCTCATGTGCTGTATTTCCCGTCGCTAAGCGGCGCTTGCGCACTCTATTCTCTTTACAAGCATGTCGACTATCGATGACTGTCCCCGGCGGCCAGCCATACATTATTGACTTGCAGAAGACCGAAAAAAATGAACGGCATGGGATACTGGCGTTTTTGATGTTTGAAGCTAGACGATGGTCTATCATAGTTTTGACTCTTTATACTCTAATTTTAGCAGTTTTGTTGTTTATTTATTTATTTTTGGTTTATAATCTTTATTGTTTTGTCTCTGGACTGTATACCATTCTAGTCTACCCATTTTCTGATAGCTATCCAATATCTATTTTTTAAGAAAAATCTTTGGCTCTATGTGTGGTCTGATCGCCAGGTTGTCTTCTCATTTGTACTTTCCGAGTGGCACATGCAAGCGGCAATACCCACGTCCGTCTCTGAATGAAAATCCCATCAAATCCATAACTCGCCAAAGGTACGTCTTTGTGACTTTGGCCAACGGTTACAAAAGATTACCAACAACTGTCACTAAACGTCGCCGCATTAGTAATCGTTGGCGATTTATAGTGAGTGGCAAGACCCTTAACAAAGATGACTAATGATGCAGGAGCCAGCGGTCCCATTCCCTAGCCATTGCTGCTCTGTAGGCAGAGAGAGGCAGATAAACCCCACCTACGGCATCGGAGCCTTACCACATCACCCTGGCACGCCAACCTAGATTTAGAGACAGAGATACACCTGCTTAGGACCTTGCAAAGCCAGCAGACACAGATAATCAGTTTTCGCCAGCATCTACATATTACGAACCTCCCTCTCTCTTCAGCAAACAACAGGATCCGAATCCAAACACGCGAGCACCCCCCTTCGATCTTTGATCTACCCCTTCTCGAGTCACTGGCGATACTAGCAGTCGACAATTCCCCGGTCTCGAGCCGCTCACACACATACCTCTTCTCGCTACAGTCTTAGCGCCATTATACAAAATGTTGAAAATTTGGTCCATGGTAGGTCCTTGTCCAGGAGAGACCTGAGGAAGCCCTTGGAGAAGGTAGAGAAGCTGACTGGCCCTTTACAGAAAAAGGAGCAGCAAAAGGCAGAGAATGCCGAGGGCGCTGCAACTACGGGTGGCGCGGCAGGCCCGCGCAAGAAGAAGGTCACGGCCGCCCAGCTGCGCGTGCAAAAGGACCTGTCGGAGCTTTCGCTCGGCTCGACAATGAGCACGCACTTCCCCGACCCCGACGACATCCTCAACTTTATCCTCACAATCGAGCCCGACGAGGGCATGTACCGCGACGGCCACTTCACGTTCAAGTTCCACATCAACGCCAACTTCCCGCACGACCCGCCCAAGGTTGAGTGCCAGCAAAAGATCTACCACCCCAACATCGACCTTGAGGGCAAGGTGTGTCTCAACATCCTGCGCGAGGATTGGAAGCCGGTGCTGAACCTGAACGCCGTTATTGTCGGCCTGCAGTTTCTGTTCCTGGAGCCCAACGCGTCGGACCCGCTCAACAAAGAGGCAGCTGAGGACCTGCGGGGGCACCGCGAGATGTTTAAGCGGAACGTGCGGACGGCGATGGCGGGCGGCTCTGTGCGCGGCGAGCGCTTCGACAACGTGCTGATTGGCAACAGCAACGGCGCCGGTGTAGGAAGATAGAAGACGCTTTGCAAGCGACCGATGGCATTGTGCTGCACGGAGGCCAAGCAGACAGGGCGTTGCCAATACGGTTCGAAGCGGCGGAAGCACTTTTGATCCGGCGCCATTCTTCCTACCTCTCGCCTCTGCCTCTGCCTCTGCCCATTGCGTTTGCCTTTACCTGCTTTCTGCCCATTCACGACGCCTCTGATCCTTTCCTTTTGCCGTTTCTGTGTTGTATTTCTTAGCTATTTCTATTCCCATGCACTGCATTCATCAAGCGCATATGCTTATCGTCTCTACATTCTTGCCAGTGTTTCCAACGTCTGTCCTGGTCGTCGGTCATATCTTCTCGACGACACGATGGCGATGATTGTTGCAGGCGTGTCATTGTTAGAGCCAATATTAGATATCGTTTCTCGCAATCAATTATGTTTTCCGTACTAAATTACCATTAAAGTCTAACCAAACCCATGTGGCTAACGCTGTGCCGGAGGTTCCCGTGCTGTCGATTGCTGTGTGCTGCAGAGCGATAGTGCTACTGGTAAATAATCTGTAGCCATAGCAAATCCAATTGTTATCATGCGACCCGCTTTGGCAGGCGTTGCTTCAGATATGTTTCGTTTGGTAGACTGGCAGGGGAGGTGGTGCGGAGCAGCGGTGCGGGCGCGGAAGGCGTTCCTCAGTCCTGGCGTCCTGCATCCTCACGGCAGGTGTGCCGCACCGCACTTTCCTTCTCAATTCACCTTTTTGTACACCGCAAAGCCGACAACACAACGCTTACGTAAATTTCATGATGAACAGAATGCCCAAGCCAATACAATGAATACGAAACGTCAAATACCATGTTCGTTGACAGGTATGACACATGTTTCTTGGACAACCCCTCAGGCTCCATAGCTGCGATCAGATATGCCGTCTCCATCACATATGTGCTATTACTATTCCTCGTCCATGTAGGGGTCAAAGTGCATGGGCCCGTCGGCAACATGCAATCTGTAGCATGTATCTGCTGCTGCTCTATCTTTCTGACTCATTGACCGCAACAAGCATCCAATCGAGACAACAGAAACAGCGTGCATAATACCGAAGTCGGGCGCTGCTTGTGGTCGAGGCCCAGGATTGCTCATCGTATCTTATGAGCTCCACCGGATAGCAACAAAAGCAGCAAATGCAGCAAATAGCTCTAAAGGAAAGCGCGGAAAAACAGTCAAGCATTCTGATACTCTGTGACTCCCAGCGTGGCGTTTCGTCCAGTCCGACCAGCGGCGAGAGGCGAAAAGGTGGGAAAAAATTATGAGATGGAGGACGGACCGGAGACAGACAGGTCTCCGCGGACCAATCAGAGAGTAGAATTGATAGCTATAGTGCTCCACTCACAACGTCAAAGAACAAAAATAACTACTAAACTGTCAAAAACAATTGGAAAAAGACTGGCTCGACCCTCCAAAAAATCCAAAAAATACACCCAATCGACAGAGCCCGTCCCATTGACTCTTTGTATCCAATTGTCAAGTCGTCTTTCCCCATCTTTTTTTCTCTTTTTCCCTTTTTCCCTCTCATTTTCTTCCTTGACCTGTTCCCCACAAAAGATTTCCGAATAAAATAAAATAAATAAAAAAGGCAAAAAAAGTAAGGGCCTGCATCCCCCTCCTTTGCTCTTTCCTCTTTCCCTCCATAACTATCTCGCCGTTCCCTCTTTTTCTCCTTCTCTTCTTCTCTCCTTCTCTTCTCTCCTATCCATTCAACCCCGTCTCTACACACATATCACAATGGCTTCCCGTGGTTTCTCCAAGGCCCTGCGGCCTATCGCCCGCCAGGTTGTGGCCCCTACCCAGCGCCGCACCTTCGTCGCTGCTGCCGGCCTCGTCCGCGCCAACGTCGCTGCCGTTGCTGCCATGCCCGCCAAGGTCTCGCAGCAGCAGGTTCGCGGTGTCAAGACCATCGACTTTGCTGGTCACGAGGAGAAGGTCTGGGGTGAGTAACGAATCCGATTTCCAGCTGTCAAGCTATCAGAGACGACGCACAACGCATACTAACCATAACAGAGCGCTCGGACTGGCCCAAGGAGAAGCTCCTTGAGTACTTCAAGGACGACACTTTTGCCCTCATCGGCTACGGCTCCCAGGGTCACGGCCAGGGCCTGAACATGCGCGACAACGGCGTCAACGTCATCATCGGTGTCCGCAAGGAGGGCAAGTCCTGGAAGGACGCCATCCAGGACGGCTGGGTCCCCGGCAAGAACCTGTTCGAGGTCGACGAGGCCATTGGCCGCGGTACCATCATCATGAACCTGCTGTCTGATGCCGCTCAGTCCGAGACCTGGCCCCACATCAAGCCCCAGCTGACCAAGGGCAAGACCCTGTACTTCTCGCACGGTTTCTCCCCCGTCTTCAAGGACCTGACCAAGGTCGATGTCCCCAAGGACATTGATGTCATCCTGGTCGCCCCCAAGGGCTCTGGCCGCACCGTCCGCTCGCTGTTCCGCGAGGGCCGTGGTATCAACTCCTCTTTCGCTGTCTACCAGGACGTCACTGGCAAGGCCGAGGAGAAGGCTCAGGCTCTGGGTGTCGCTATCGGCTCCGGCTACCTGTACAAGACCACCTTTGAGAAGGAGGTCTACTCTGACCTGTACGGTGAGCGCGGCTGCCTGATGGGCGGTATCCACGGTATGTTCCTTGCCCAGTACGAGGTTCTCCGTGAGCGCGGCCACAGCCCCTCGGAGGCTTTCAACGAGACCGTTGAGGAGGCCACCCAGTCTCTGTACCCCCTGATCGGTGCCAACGGCATGGACTGGATGTACGAGGCCTGCTCCACCACCGCCCGCCGTGGTGCCATTGACTGGTCGCCCCGCTTCAAGGATGCCCTGAAGCCCGTCTTCAACTCCCTGTACGACGCTGTCCACGACGGTACCGAGACCCAGCGCTCTCTGGACTACAACGGCCAGGCGGACTACCGCGAGAAGTACGAGGCCGAGATGGAGGAGATCCGCAACCTGGAGATCTGGCGCGCCGGCAAGGCTGTCCGCTCTCTGCGCCCCGAGAACCAGAAGTAAATTCTGGGTCTCTCGACCAGCTTGGCAGCTTGATTTCTTCTGTTCTTGATACTTTTTTTTTCTTTTCACGGTCATGTTTGGTTCAAACAGGTTCACAGCGGATGATACTGGGTATTTAGGAATGGGAATCTAAAAGACACGAATACAAAACGTTAAATCAACTTTATGATGAAGACTGGTGACATTTGCGAATTTTCGACATGACATTGGCGGTGTGTAAGTCAAGATACTCAGAGTTTACGTTTTCTGAGAGCACGCGCTGAGTTTCTCACGCGTGTTTTGATGACGTGACCGCAAAGTTGTCTTGTCTGCTCGTTTGGGCACCACTGCAATTGATATACGAGGGTCGAGTACATAGACCCTGCTGGCATCCTGACGGACATGCAAGTCCGCGTGAAGGGCCGCTTGCCCGAGGATGACTGAAGACGATGACACAGAGCTTATGGCGCTGTCCGGGCTCTTTAGGTGAGGGCAAGCACCCTTATCAGTGGGTTCCCCCGCTATCGGCGATTGCGTGCGGCCAAGCGACCCCGAGGCCAGCATTCTGGTCTGATATATGACATATTGATTGCTGCACTTTTCTGTTCTGCCGAATATTTATTTGTTTCATTGTACAGAAACAAGCAAAAGCAAAAATAGAAGAAATGGCCGACCTTTCAACTTGCCCACCGCTCAACCGGGCGTCCGTCGTCGCCGCCCACGACATCATCCGGCCCTTTGTCCACCGCACACCCGTGCTGACCAACCGCACGCTCGACTCCATCGCCTCAACACCACAGACTCTGCCAGAAACAGGAACGGCAGCCAAGCCAATCTTCCGCCTCTGGTTCAAGTGCGAAAACTACCAGCGCATCGGCGCCTTCAAGGCTCGCGGCGCATTCCATGCCGTCGAACGCCTCAAGAAAGAGCCCGGTTGGCAGGAGGGTGGCGGCTTTGCCAAGGGCGTCGTCACCCACAGCTCCGGCAACCATGCACAGGCCCTCGCCCTCGCGGCAAAGACAGCCGGCATGCCCGCCCACATTGTCATGCCCAGCATCTCGGCCCCGCCCAAGGTGGCCGCAACACGCGGCTACGGCGCCAATGTCATCTTCAGCGGGTCGACGGCTGTCGAGCGTGAGGCTGTTGCCAACGACGTGATCGCCAAGACGGGCGCCCGGCTGGTACCACCGTACGACCACCCCGACATCATCCTCGGCCAGGGCACGGTCGGCCTGGAGCTGCAGGAGCAGGTGGCCGAGGCCAAGGCGAATGCGACGATAAGCACAGACGTCGTCGGCGCGTCACCGACCGGCCTGTTGTATGCCCCCACAACGAGACCCGTGGATGCGCAAACTTCCCCCGCACTTGATGCCATGATCGCGCCGTGCGGCGGCGGCGGCCTGCTGTCGGGCGTTGTGCTGTCGGCACAGGGAACGGGCATCCGCGTGTTCGGTGCCGAGCCAGAGCTGGACGGCGCCGATGACTGCAAGCGCGGCTTGGCCCAGGGCAAGCGCATCGAGGCCGTGTCGACGCTGACAGTTGCAGACGGGCTGCGGACGCCTGTGGGTGTGCACAACTTCAAGGTCCTTTCGGGCGAGATGGGCGTTGACGGAGTGTACTCTGTGACAGAGGATCAGATCAAGGCAGCACTGCGTCTGCTCCTGGAGCGGCTCAAGGTTGTTGTCGAGCCGAGCTCGGCTGTGCCTCTTGCTGTTATTCTGTACAACGAGGACTTCCGGCGGTATGTCGAGAAGGAGGCCGGTCCCAAGGGCTGGGATGTAGGCGTTGTCCTGAGCGGCGGCAATATTAGTCTCGAGGCTTTTGGAAAACTGTTTGCCGAGTAGAGCAGCACATCACTGTAGATAATCAAACTGTAAATAAGAAAAAGCCAAAGTCATATAACAATGTGAATAGTGGTATAAATGCTGACTAAATTATAAAGCACCGAAAACAAAACAACCATGGGATATCCTACTAAAACAAGACAAATCTATAATAAAAACAACCCCCAGCCCCTTACTCGTCGATGCACTCCTATGTTTGCTTGCTGAGCTGCGCGTCCATGGACTTGCGCCACTTCTCACCATACCGCCGCAAGCTGAAAATACACGCATTGCCGATAACGAGCGCAAACAATGCCACCATGGTGCACAGCCAGCCGTAGCCCAGCGCTGTGATAAGCGGCTGGGCAACAATAGCACCCACGCACGAGAAGATGTTCCGCAAGAAGTTGTTGAGCGCGATGCCGCCCGAGCTACGGCGCGGCATAAACTCTGTCAGCATCGTGGTGACAGCGCCAAAGACGAGCATACTACCAAAGCCAAAGAAGAAATTGGCAATGGCGGGCACAATCCAGATTATACCATTCTTAACAGTCCATCCAAACATGATCATGGCGCAAGGGAACAGACTGGCCGCCAGCCAGGCGTTTTCGCGCATGCGGTCCTCGGGCAAGAACACCAGCTTGCCGTCGGCATCATACCGGCCAGCCTTGCGAGCCTCGCGAGCCATAATCACGTCGATCCAGCGGCCGCCAATGAGAGACGCCAGAATGTAGCCCAGACTACTGGGGATGTACATGAGACCGACAATCAGCTCGCCAAAGTTGTAGGGCGGTTGAGCAAAGGCCGCCTGGATACTAACATTGAGAACGAACAGCGAGCCAAACGTAACGGAGCCGTAAACGACGGTCAACAGAATAGGCGGGAAGCGCAGGTACGTCAGAACCGACAACGGGTGCACGAAAGCGTACTTGAGGAATACGCCGGCGCGGCGTGTGTGCTGGCGCACCGACTGCGTCGTTGCCATACGCGTCAGTGCTGGCGAGGCAGCGTCGCCCGACTCGGCTCCAGCAGCAGCCGGCACGGGTGCAGAGGGTGTCCGCTTCTTGCGGGCCAAGGTCTCGGGCAGACAGAAAAAGACCATAACCAGAGTCAGGCCGCCGTAAATGGTAAGGAACCACATGGTGCTCTGCCAACCCCATGCCGAAGACAGCGCACCGCCAATGATGGGTGCAAACAGCGGGCCCGTCAAAGGGCCGAGGTAGAAGATGCCCATGGCGCGACCGCGTTCGCGCGGTTCCCAGATATCGGCCAGGGTGCCAGCACCCACAGCCTGGACCGAGGCCGAGGCACCACCTCCCAGCACGCGCATGACAATCAGCATCGATATGCTGGTGCTGACGGCGCTCAGAATGGAGAACACAACAAAAAGCGAAAAAGAGATGATGTAGATGGAGCGGCGGCCAAGGGTCTCGGAGAAGGAAGACCACCACAGCGGGAAGATGGCCATAGCCAGCATGTACAGTGCAATTGTCAGGTTGGCGACGGTATGTGATGTATGCATCTCAATGGCCAGCTCGCCCAGCGCCGGGTAAAAGATGGACGAGCCCATAGGGCCACCGGCAGCAGACAGAGCCACGATGAGTGTGATCAGCCACTTGGTCTTGTTCTGGTAGTCGTACGGCCGCTCGATCTCGGGCAGGATGGCAAATTGACCAAACAGACCGCGGCGCTTTGATCGCGGCACAATTGTCGGGGTGCGTGAGACTGTGCGTGACAGAGCTGCCGCCGAGCGGTTCATCTGCGAGTGGCGGCTCTCAATGGCCTGCAATCCGGCACCAGCCTCGTCGGCGAGCGGCGGCATATCGTCGTCTTCCGGGATCTCCTCGTCGGAGTCGGTTTCGGAGTCGCCATGACTTTCGGGATGTTCTTTACCGACATGACTGTCATCTGTTTTGCTGTGCGGTGGTGATGATGAGCTGCCGGCATCCTTCCCTTTCTCGTTGACCTCCTTGCTTGGCTGTGGCGTCTCTGCTGCTGTAGATGTCTCTGGTGTCTCGGGTGTGTCGTTGGTGGTATTAGCAATGCTTGTCGATGCCTCTGCGACTGAATGGCTATCAAGCTTTGGCTGGCCCTTTTCGTCGGCCATTATCGATGTGTTGGTTGTTTATTTATGCGCTGCTTGCGTCTAAATCGTACACTGCGTCTGTCCGTGTATAATTGTCGTTGATGACGCCGATAAAGGGTTTCTCGACGGTGCTGCTAACGATGCTAAAATACTGAAGATGAGACAATCACCACTTATAAGAAAGAGTACTATAAAAAGCATGGGGCAATGTCGTCAGAAGGAGAATGAAGAAGTAAAAAGTGGCAAAGAAGGGGAAAGGAAAAGGTAAATACTAATCCGAAGGATCAGATTTGCTAATTTTGCTCGCCTAAAGCTGCTACTGTAACATCAAAATACAGAGTAGCTTTTACAGAGACGAAAAGAATTCAAACAAGAAAACAAGAGATAGCAAGAGTCATCCTAGGCTGGGGAAACAGTCCTTTTGTGGAGACGGAAATAACGCTTTGTGTCGGCCATGAAAGCAACGGCTAGACCATTCCGGTAGCCGAACTATGACGAGTATCTTTGTTTATGGTAGTTAGTATCGATGGTAGTTAGCTACGGGCCGAGCTCGGACATTTTTAATATGACTACGATTAGCTTACAGTGAGGAAGGAGCGATCGATTCATGTTGAATACAAATGCAGACGGCAAGGCATACCCGGACGCAATTCGGAGGAAGGCGCGAGTGACAAGACATGATAACCCGAGGTGGATATAGATTAAACGTGCCTCGGGACCTTGTAATTTTTGTTAGTCTTGTTTTTCTTTTTGGGGCGGCAAGTGCCAGGGTTCCAGCTTTTTGTCCAAGAACGGAATGCGCCCAGCCGGGGCCGGAGCGGGAGCATTATAATAGAAAAAAATATACTCAGAATTAACACCGGATTGCTGTAGTTGTTGCGTAGGATTTAGTACCCGGCTAAGCGGCATGCGCTGTGGTTACAAAAACTCTCCTCTACCTCTGTAAGCCAAAAACCGCGCATTAATAAGTTGTTAGCTTGTTCTGCGCTATGGCTGGCCATAGCTGTTGGTCCCCTCGTTGCGCCTCCCAATAAAGGAAATACAGTATCCGGGGCCCGAGGCATCTCGATTAGTCGTCCTCGCTCTTTCCTCTTTCGTCTTGCTGTCTTACATAACAGCTGTGGGCATTGCACGTTGTGTCCACGCGACTCCAGATTGCGAATGACTAGTAGCACTGGGGCAATTAATTACGTCTATTGTATTTGCCGATTCAAATATACCTGTAGCATAGATATCAAATAACATAAGGCTTAAACATTGCCGACCAAGGCTGGTGCCCAACGTTAGACACGTTATGCAAATGCAAGAGTCGTAAGATGGCAGCCGTTATCTCGTGTAACCACGATGTGTTTGTGTTTCCCAACCTGCGGGTGATCGACAAGTTTATGCAATTGTTACGAAATGCGATGTCTGTTGGCAAGCTCAAGCAAATTCAGCCAAGCATAACCAAATTGACAGTTTAAAATGCACGGAATCTGCCGGCGTAGTCTTCTGTCGTGCAACCACATGAATCCGGCTGCTTTATGCAATGGCCATGCTTTACGCAAGACATCAACAGCTCAAACCATAAACTTCTCGTATCTACGAGACTCGCCTCTATTATCGGTTTATTCTTCTGGAGAAGGCTGATCTACAAATATCCCCTGAAGCAACCTGGCTCCACAAGCACCAGCATCGCGGCGACCCAAGTGCCGACGCCGACATTAAGTAATAGCTACTCTGCAAGCACAGCATTGGCTTGCTCCCCATCAGATTTCTTTCACCTCAATTCGCATCCATTTGTATCGTACGACTGCTCGTTGGCGGAGGATGCCGTCGTCCCACGTGGACATGCACACGTGTATGCGCAAAGTCTGGAAGGTGCTGAGGGGTGCACCTTCCATTGCCAGACATACGACATAGATCAGCCTCACAAGGCTGCTTCCTTCTACATTTGGTACGTGTAAATGAGACAATCCGGGGAAGGTGCAGCCTGCTCCATACGACCACCAAGATATTTTTCTTAATAATCATGATAATTTGACTGGCGTCGAGCCATCTACGGTTTCGCAAACCACTCAATGCTCATGAGAATAAACAAAGCGTCAAGGTGAAGAGCCTCGGGCGCCCAGCCGTGATCGGCCACCCTCTCCGATCCAGCGTCAAAAGTCGCAAAGCGCCGTTTTTTTTGCGGGGTGGCGACCGAGTGTGCGCTGTAACTAAGACATTACGGGCGATTTTAGTGGTCATTGCTTATTGTAACCCATTGGAAAAAGCTGTGACTCTTTAGACCCGCTTTTATCATTAACTTCAATCAGCTCGACTTCAACTACGCTTCTCTGGTTCGTAGGTTTCTCTTGTGTACGCATTACATTTACGATCTAATTGCAATTTACACACACACACACACACAAACGCACATAATGTCTCTCACAGACGCTGCTCCGGCCGAGGCCGCGCGCGCCGCAAAGAGCGCCTCTCACATCATGGCCACCCTCTCCGCTGACCAGCGCAACGACGCCCTGCTCTCCATGCACAAGGCCCTCGCCGCCAACCGCGAGTCTATCCTCGCTGCCAACGCAGAGGATCTCGCCCTCGCACAGCAGGACGCTGCCAACGGCAACCTCAACCCATCGCTCGTCTCGCGCCTCGACCTCGGCCGCAAGGGCAAGTGGGAGGACATGCTCCAGGGCATCCTCGACGTCCGCGACCTGCCCGACCCTGTCGGCCGCGTCACCCTGCGCACCCGCCTTGACGATGGCCTCGAGCTTGAGCGCGTGACCTGCCCCATTGGTGTGCTTCTCGTCATCTTTGAGGCCCGTCCCGAGGTCCTGGCCAACATTGCCGCGCTCGCCGTTAAGTCGGGCAATGCGGCGCTGCTCAAGGGCGGTAAGGAGTCCACCAAGACCATGCTCGCCATGGCCACTGTGCTGGCGCAGTCGCTCGAGGGCGACTCATCGAGCGTGCCCCCGGCCGCCATTCAGCTCGTGACCCGCCGCGACGTCATCCAGGAGCTGCTCGTGCTCGACCGCGACATCGACCTCGTCGTGCCGCGCGGCTCCAACGAGCTTGTGCGCTCCATCAAGGCCGGCACGCGCATTCCCGTCCTCGGCCACGCCGACGGCATCTGCAGCACGTTCATTGACGAGGGCTTCTCCGACGCCAGCCTCGCCACCACCATCCTGGTCGACGCCAAGACCGGCTACCCCGCCGCCTGCAACAGCCTCGAGTCGCTGCTCGTCCACGAGTCTGTCATCGCCGACCCCGCGTCGGCCGGCACCGCCGCGTTTGTCGCTGCCGCCAAGGCCCTTATTGCCGCAGGCGTCACCCTGCGCTGCGATGCTGCCAGCAAGGCTGTGCTTGACCAGCAGCTTGACGAGGCTGCGCGCGCCAAGGTCGTCGACGCCGTCGACGACGACTACGACACCGAGTTCCTGTCGCTCGACCTAGCCGTCAAGGTGCTGCCGTCGCTCGACGCCGCCATCGCGCACATCAATGCGCACGGCTCGCACCACACCGACGCCATCCTGACGCACTCCGAGGCCAATGCCGAGAAGTTCATGGCCGCCGTCGACTCTGCAGGCGTCTACTGGAACGCATCCACTCGTTTCGCGGACGGCATGCGCTACGGCTTTGGCACCGAGGTCGGCATCAGCACAAACAAGATCCACTCGCGCGGCCCTGTCGGTCTCGAGGGCCTGACCATCTACAAGTATAAGCTGCGGGGATCTGGCCAGGCTGCAGGCGCCTATGGCGAGGGCAAGAAGCAGTACAAGCACGAGTCCTTGTCTCTGTAAGGTTTTTGTCGTTCTTTGCGTTGTCGTTTCCTCTTTTTGTCATCTGTTAAAAAGCGATCAGGAGCATCAGTCATTCCACATGGCTAGGGTTTTGTTTTTGTGCCATTTAAAAGCGTAATGCCAGGTCGGTTTATATCAAAATAACGCATCAAATCATATTCAATCAGATCAGATAAAGCCATGCCAGGCAGTGTGAAAAGGAGTTTCAAAATAGTGTTGGTTGTACAGCATCTTCATATTTATCGTACAAGATTACACCCCCTTTCACCATCATTCATATGGGATGCCCAACAAGAAAGGCCAGAGAGAGAAAGAAGAAGATAGAAATAGAGGATAGAAAATTTGAGATGGAGAATCGGGCTGCTACCCAGTTGTTGTTGCGTAACATCGTTTCGTCGTATACAAAATAAAAACAAACAGGCAGACAGGCAGAGGAAGTAGAAGTGAGCAATGAAAGAAGGGGAATATAGAAAGGACCAATGGCCAAGGATAAGAATAAAAGAAAACCACGAGACAAGAGGGGAGAATAAAGACTAAACAGTCGAAAGAAAATTAAGAAAAGAAAATTGACGAGTAGAGAGCCAAGGGTCAGACATAGGCCAGGTCAACCACGCTACTCCCGACCTCTGCCCATCTTCTCAATCGAGCTCATGAGACCACTACGTGTTCCCAGGCCGCTGGGCGGGCGTGGGGCACTGCCAGCAGAGCTGTTAGATCCATTGGAACCGTTCGAGTTGCTCATCTTACGATCATGGCCGATACGGCCAATACGGCTGGGGACGCCGCCCGTTGACATGGTCGAGCTGCTTGGGGGCTTGAGGCCAGAAAGGCGGCCAGTGCCGTGCATGCTCATGGGGCGAGCACGGCCGGGTGTGGTCGCAGTGCTGGCAGCGTTGTTGCTGGTACCGTTGACCATCATGCTGTTGCGGTTGCTCGAAGCGGGAACGGCACTGCCCGGAGGACCGCCAATGGAGGTTCTAGATCCCGGTCTAGGGGTCTTGGGCACCGTCTTGCGCGGCGACATCGAGGGGCCGTTCGAGGTCGTGGATGAAATGGAGGTCCGCTTCACAGCAGGGGTGGGGGCGGGTGCTGGGGCTGGGGCCGGGGTGGCGTTGGCAGCCATAAAGCTCTGCTGCTGCTGCTGCATGGCCATCAGCTCTTCGGCCATGATCACCAGCTCACCCTTCTCAACACGCTCCTGCTCGAGCAGGGTGCGCAGCTCAGAGTTGTCGGCCTTGACGGTGCGCAGCACGGCCTCGAGGTTCTCGACCTCAGCACCGAGCGACTTGATCCGCGTGGCATCGTTAGCTTCGCGTCTGCGGCGCTCCTCTTCGGCACGGTGATCCTCCTGTGAAGGGGCCATTCTGGTGAGAGCGGCATCACGGCTCATGCGCAGCTTCTCGTTCTCACTGGCAAGGGCCTCAGCGACAGTCTCCAGCTCGCGCACGCGCTTCTCCCACCGAGCCTCGTAGCTCTTCTTGAGGGCGGCCACCTTGGTCTCGTGCTTGGCTTTGTACGCCATGTGCAGCTCGCGGGCCACACGCTCAACAGCAATCTCAACTTCGCGCTGCACAGCTGAGCTTCCAGTGTTCGAAGATGTCGAGCCGCCGGGACTGCGCGTCCTATTGCTTTCGGCCTCGGCTGTCGCCCGGCCTGCGCGCATGGCTGCCATCTTAGTTTCGGCTTCCTGGGCCATCATCTCAGCGGCTTCGCGGCGCTTGTCCGACTCGTCGAGCTTGGCCTCGAGTTCATCGCGGTCGCGGTGGCCGAGCACAATCTCGCCCTTGACTTTACGGAGGACGTCCTCCATCTCGCGGCCACGACGCTCCCACTGCTCCTTTTCTTCGGTAACAAGGTCACGAGCGCCGCGCTCCTCGCGGATCTGCTCCATACACTCGCCCACGCGCTTTTCGGCATCACCAACCGCTGTCTTGAGAGCAGTAACCTCGGCCTCCTTCCCACTAAGAGTGGCTTTTAGGCTGCTGATCTCTGACAGGAAATTTGACTTAAGGCTCTCCAGCTCCCGCGGTGTAACGGTAGGAATGCTGCGGGGTGTTGGAAGAGGCGGGATTTCAAAGTCCAATAGGTTGACGAGGTTCTTGCGCTGGGGTGTGGCCGCAGTAGGGTCGCCACGATGGGAAGAGTTTTGCTGGCGGAGCTGCTCGGTAAAGTCCATGAGCAGGTTTGTAGTAGTGTTGCTGTACTCGCGGCTGTGGCTGGGCCGGCCCGTCGTGCTGATGCGAGGCGGGTGGCCAGACACAGAGTCGATGCCAGCCGCCGATCCACGGCGCGAGCGGATACCCGATGCCGGCACCTTGTTGGGGCTGTTTGCGCCATGAGTGCTGGCACCAACACGAGACAGGGTGTTGGGAACGGCAGAAAAGGTGCTGAAAGTGCTGAGCATGGTGTCGTCGGCATTGCCAGGCTCGTGAAGTGGCGACGAGAAGCCCCTGGCGCTGTTGCTCGTCACGCTGTCGCGGCGTCGGCTCTGGTAGGGGTGCTGGTGGGGCGAGTGGTGGTAGCCGTTAGGTGTGCCAATGCCACCATCGCTGTGTCTGCCCGGCTTGCCGCTGGGCTCGTTCTCAATGGCGCTCGTCTCGTCTTCAAAAATCTCAATAGCCTGCTGCAGACCCTCGTTGAGCTGAATAGCCTCATCCAGGCTCATCTGGCGGCCGTGAAGGGGCTGCTGCTGCTGTTGGATGTGTGTGAAGAGCACCTGTCCGGCCTGCGACGGAGAGGGGGGCACCGAACGCTGGACGGGCGGCTGGCTGGGAGATCTAGGCGCAGCACTGACGGGTGTCGCGGAGATGACTGGGGATGCGGTAGGAGAAGCGACAACAGGGACACTGATCTTAACAGGGAAGCGCTTTTCCGAGCCGGTGGCCTTGCGGGGTGTGCGGCCCAGGGGCAGGGCAGGCGGCAGCATCTGGTTGGAAGAAATCGACATGCGCCGGGTGGGCGGGAAAGTTGGGGGTGGTGAGGAAGCGGTCGAAGAGGCAGCATCGTCGGCAGTATCTCTGCGGCTCTCCGCGCCACTATCGGGAGATGCAGGGCTACCGAGGGTGACTGAGCTGGCTGCAGACGATGTCGGGCCGCCTGCAACACGGCCCTGGAGGATCTTGAGCGGCGACAGCTCGCTGCCCGAGAGGATGCGCGAGCCTGGCCGTGCTTGCCGGCTAGAAAAGGCCGGTGGGTGCGCAGATGTGGTGGTGGTGCTTGAGGAAGACATTGCAGGCGATGATATCGGCTTCGACTGGAAGGAGTGGGGAGCAACGTTCTCTTGGCTGCTGTGGTTGTGGTGGCCGTTGATGTGGTCGCTCATGTGGGTGTCGCTGTGGCTCTGTGTGGGTGAAGTTGTTGCGGGCAGCGACTCTGTTGCAGAGTCCATGATAGTGGCCAAAAGACTGACGGCAGAGGCCGTGTTTGTGGTCGCGATAGTTGCAATAGAAGACACGAGCTCGACTTCGTAGGAGCCGGGTGAGAATGAGACAAGGGGCGATCGCTGCTCCTGGTCTTGTAGTTGCTGGTCTTGTTGATATCTTGTTGTTTTGACTCTTTTTGCGGCCGGTTCGTAGGGAATGTTGTTGAGGGTCGCGTTCTCGAGAGGAGACAACGGCGAAGCCATACGACGAGCAGTATGGTATTTTAGGTATGGCAAGGTGAAGCAAAAGTAGAAACTAATACTCAGTAGAGACTAGAAACTAAAAAGAAGCAGAAAGAGAAGCAGGAAGAAGAAAGAAGAGGAGTAGAAGGAGAGGAGAAAACGAGGAACAGGAGGGAGAGATTAAGGCTGTGGAGTAGGCCAAGTGGGACGTCAGGACCGGGGTGGACAAACGCACGCGTTGTTGTTGATTGTTCTTATGCAAGGAGACGATGCTAGAGGAATGGTGAGGGAGATGTACTTTGTAAAGGTGGAAGCGTGTTTGTGAGGGTGTTGTCTGTCTATCTACAGGACGACGAGGAAGACGAGAGCCGTTGCCGATCGCGAGAGTAATGCGCCAGATAGAACAAATTGACAAAAGCGAAACATGCAACAATTAAGGAGAGAGGGGAGACAGTACGATGGTGAAAGCGGACTAGAGCCGTTGGCGGTGGTGTGGAGGGAAAGGGGAGCGCCGTACAGACAAAGAGAAGTGCGGAAAAAGAAACAAAAACAGAGGAGTAGAGGCAGAAAAGAGGATAGCAGAAAACAGATGCGATGCGGTGTGATAGACTACGAACAATCAACGGAAGGAGCGTCCAAGCATAGACAATACTGCGGAAGGAGAGGGGAGCACAGACAGCCACAGACGGCAAGCGCATGGGTCGCGCCTGCTTTGGCCGGTTGGCCTGCCCTGGACAGCGCAAAAACGCACAAATGCACAAAAGAGCTCTGTACAATATAGGGGACAAATCACATTGGATAGAGTCCGTTGCTATTATGATTTGATAAGCAAGGGTCGAGCGTGTCCACCACGAATGCCTGCGCCCGCGCCTGGGTGTTTCGCTCTAGGCCCGATGGAGAGGGGTTGACGGGGTGATCTTCGGTGACAGGTGTGATCACGTGAGTCAACTTTCAAGAGAGCTACCTTTGTAGGCAAGCGGGTGTCGCCGGAGCACTGGGTTAGCGTGCATGTCTTCTTTGTTAGAATGACGGGATCTAGTCGTGTACTTGGTAGTTGATTTTGTTGCTTCAGGGGGGCTTAGTCATCTTTTAGCCCTTAACTCAGGGGTTTCAGGGGCCTCGAGGTGAAGAATCAGAGCAAGGGAGAGCCCACTGCAGAGTGTTTTTTTGGCTTCTGGATTATTGAGCACGCCGACAAAGGGATCTGATGGGCAAAAGGGCCTGGTGCCCTTTACTTCAAGGGGCCTAACAGGCAAAAGAAAGAACAAAAAAGGCAAAAGCTTAAGTCGTGACGCGATCGCATAACGTGCCTAAGATTAAGAGGCTCAGCTTGTAACAGCTGGAAAGCGAGATGGCACCCTACTCAGTATTTCAAAAGAGTAAAACCAATCAAGGTAACTACTCTGTACTTTGTACGCGACTGTACCCCAATCACTGTAATATGAGCGTTATGCCTAATTGTTATGCCCATTCATGCGGCAGGCCCGGGAGCAAAGAGGTTGCATCCAGTCGGGTTCTGATTCCTCTAGATACAGAGTACTTGTACGAGGCAGTGCTATCCCGGAGTCTGTTGCCAATTCTCGTCCGATGGTCTGTGTTGCAGGGTTCGCGACTCTCAGTGTGCCGGCATACGACTTATTCGTCCCATCTCAAGTGGAAAATCACCGTCACTAAAAACAATGGATCATCAAACCGCGTCTGTGCCTGTACTCTGTAATATGGCTAATATGGGCGGCAAGATACAAGTGTGCATTCAATATTCCGAAATCAGAACAAAGACCATAGGACACAATTGTACAGGGTAGAGTGCCCCAGTGCTGTTCTACTGCTGCATCTGTGGACTGACATCAGAGGAGCTGCGCTTTGGCGAAGCTGACGATGGAGGCGGGGACAAGGCTGCATGCTTGATGCACAAGAGCACGAGCACTTACATAGTACATCGTCCATCTCACTTGTGCATATGCAGCTCCACGTGGGGCGTCTCTTGCATGCAATACCTACGTGCATCGTGGGATCACAGTATCACGTATCAGCTGCTACTTGAATTATTGCATTTATTACCAAACAGCTAACAGCTAAGAAAACAAACGTGCGTACCAGTCATAAGTCGTAAGACATGTAAGAAAGGGTCATCAAGGAGAGAAAGAAGGAAAGAGAGAAGAGAGAGAAGTCAAAAACAGAAATAAATAAGAATAAAAAAGCAAGTCAAAATCAGTCGTTACCATCATCACCTCTTTTATCCATTTCGCCGGCCACCGTCCACCAGGCTTCGGTCTCCCGAGATCGAGACTAAAAGACCGAGGTCCTCTCAACCTCCTTTTCATCCAAATCCTTAACCTTGACCCGAATTATAATGATCCTCACTAAAATGTTTTGGGTAGTACTCAGAACAGTAACAGCAGGAGCAACAGATGACAGATATAAGGCTTGAAGTGTGTTTGGAGAGAATTTTACTTTTCTTCTTGATTATAAAGAATCGTCGTTAGGTCATTAAAACAAAGGGAAGGGTAAGCAAAGGCAAAACGAGCCAACAAACAAACAAAAACAAGATTGACATAAGAAAGCCGAGAGTCGGCAGGTGTGACATAAAAAGACACAGAAACCGCAATGGGATTGGGGAGGTGTGGCTGGGAGAGCCAGAGATCAGGCTCCAGGAGAGGAGCAGAAATAAAAGCAAAGATTCCACAGCCAGAAATAGAGAAGAAACAGAAACTGTTACCCCAAGCACATGCTGGGCGTAAAGATGTGATCTCTGTGCAGACGTGCACTCCCAGCCAGCTGACTCATTATGCATGATCAGACAGCGGATGGACGGTCAACAGGTAAATCGAGCAGGCACGAATGATGCTTCGCAATTTTGTCGTCGGGGTCAAGTGGGTTCGGTTCGGCGTTTGTTGGTTGACGATGGATTCCAGGGTAGAGGTAATATATAAATAACATCATAATTGAAAGTGAGGAAAGTTGAGCAAAAGAAACGGCAACTACCGCTCTTTGAATCCGTCTGTTGTCCATAGTGGTCCGGTTCCAGTACGCCGCTGACCCCTCTCAATCTTGCATCCATCGCTGAAGACATCACAGGATGAACAACAAGACGGCCGAAACCTCGCGGAGAGAAGTGCAGTGTTGTGAGTCCTCCATCCGTAACATAAAAATATAAATAAACAGGTCTCCCGTATCCCATAACACGTATATCTGGCCACATAAAATAAGTAAAGAAAACAAACAGAACTAAGTAGAAAGAAAAAAGAAGAAGAAAAAAGATAAAAGGTAAAGGATAAAAGGAAAAGGCCGAAAGAGTAGAGTAAATAGGCGAACAGGAATAAAATGTCTAGAAATTAATCCTTCCATGTGGTGGGGGGAGTCGGGCGTTCAGTCATCAAGCATTTACACCATGTTAAGGCATTTAGAAAGCAAATAGAAGAAAAGAAGAGAAAATATAAGAAAAAAGGTGAAAAGTTGGAAAGTCGTCTGAGTCGCGGGAGAAGCGTTTATGCAAGGGGATATGCGTGGTGCTCTGGAGCAGAGCAGCTATCGACCCTCGCAGACGTCTCCCTAAAGATGTTGATATAAGAATAAAAAAAGACAATGGTAAATTGTAGCAGGCTTGCTCAAATGAAGGTCGTTTAGTCTCGTGAAGAGATTCATCAAGGATGAGTATCGGTTATGGTGTGGGTCCCGTGTGTCGTTATAAAACTTTGAAAAATTGAAGAAGTCGTGAAAAATGCAGGTCGCTTTTCGTCCGAAGAGGGCGTCGGTGAGGTGTGTTCTTTGGTCATTATTCACTCAGGGCGTCACTCGGAGCTTGTAAAAAAAAGCTACCGAGGTTGCTGAAGAAGTTAAAATAGAAAGCGCGAAAGAGAAACGCATAAAGAGAAGGAAAAAAGGGAAGAAAAAAAGAGCTGAAGAGAAATGGTCAACAAAGTCTACACCACTAACCGTGTCTCCGGGCACCAACAGGGGTGGCAGTGACGCGGTTCATTGTGTTTGTGGCTTCGTAAACCGAGGGAGGCATGACAGGCTCCATCAATGTCCGGCGACGCTTCTGGTCCATGGAAGAACGGTCGTCGTCGTCATCGTCACGGCCTCTCTTGACACCCGACGGGGGCGAGGTGCCGTTGAGAGACTGCGTGGTGTAGCTGCTGGGCAGAGAGATATCAGCGGGCCCTGTTGTGTACACATCCTGTGTGGTGCCGTTGGTGTTACCACGGTCGTTCGTCACAACATTGTACAGGTTGCTCGATGCCTGGGCGGCAGCAGCAGTGGCAGTAGCAGCAGCGCTGTTGGGGACAGAGCCACGCGGTGGGGTGCTGTAGCCCTGCTGGGTGTAGGCATACGGCTGAGAAGCAACAGCACTGCGGGGGGTGGACCGGCCAGACGATGCACCAGCGGCAGCGGCCTGGTGGCCAGCAGTAGCACCCGAGACGTCAGGAGACAGGTGGCTGTGCTCGTTAGACAGGGCAGCGACCTGGGGCGCAGGGGCACCGTAGCTGTACTGAGTGCGGTTAGCATCATAAGCACCGCTGTCGTGCGTGTACTCGGCCTCGTGCTCGTGCTCGTCGTCATGAACGCCGTTGGGGTGGCCGTTGTGCGAGTGCAGCAGACCGTTGGTTGCCTTGTGCTCGACAGGCTCATTGGAGGACGGTCCAGCGATGGACGCGGTGCGGCTACCTGCCGTGCCAGGGATCTCGTTCTTGACGTAGCCGCTGGCAGCGGCGACAGCAGCGGCGGCAGCGTTATGGCTATACATATTGTTGCGATCCTGGGGGCTGCTGTTGGGAGCACTGCCAGTGTAGCCCTGGCCCTGTTGTGACTGCGAGTGGTGAGGAGTCTGTTGCGACGGGGTGTGCTGGGACGAGGGAGCAGGAGTCTGGTGGTGGTACATGGAGCGCGAGGCGTCGTAGCCCTGGTTAGACGACTGGTACGACATGGCCTGCATGGGCGGGCCAGGCGGTGTGGTGGCAGGCGTGGCAGGCATGGAGCGAGTGTTGCTCAGGCTCGTGTCTATTGACATGGGGTTGGCAGGAGTGCCATTGACATTCTGCTGAGGCCACTGGAAAGACTCGGAGGCGCTCATGTTGCCGCCCATGACACCGGAAGCACTAGTTGGCGGCGTAGGGAATGTGTGTGCGCGGTCCAGAGAACGGCCAGGGGTCGTCATGTTGGCATGCGAGGGCAGGGTCTGCTGAGGACCAGGCAGAGCCATGCCAGTGTGGTGCAGAGACGGGAGGCCGGGAGTAGAACCGTTGCGAAGCTGGTTCTGCTCCTGTTTCCGGCGCTCGGCGGCGGCCATGACCTGATTTGTACGGTTCTGGTTGGTGGGGTGGTACAGCAGGGCAGCAATGTTGTGGACGAAAAGAGGGAAGAGAAGCTCAGTAATCTTTTCCTTGTTGGCAAAGTCCAGAGCGCGCTCGAAAGGAATCCAGACACCCTTGAGGTGCATGGGGCCAATCTTGACAACATGGCGAATCTTTTCACTCTTCAGGATGCCGTCACGGCGGCCACGAGTCATGCCAGCAACGTTCAGCAGCTTGGTGCCGTTGATCATGTGGTTGTCTGCAAGTTAGTGGAAGACCGGAAGATGAAAACATGTTAAAGAGCCTTACCTTCTCTCCGGGCAACGCAGATACCGCGAGCCTCGACCTGGAAGCAGAGACTGCCCTCATCCTCCCAAAGGGTGGCAGTGACACGGGGCTTCATTCCGGGGGGCGCAACCTGACCGGTGTTGTCGAAGCCCGAGTAGTTGTTCTGCATGCTCTGTTGTGCGGGAACGCCAGGAAGAGGCAGGACATGGGGGTTGCCCATTTGGCTGGCAACGGGAGCAGCAGACGGAGGCGATGTCAGGCCATTGGAGTAGCCATACTGGTTGTACTGCGTCGGGTTGGGGTACTGCGCAGGGACAGGCTGCAGGAGCGTCGGCTGTTGGTGCGGGTTGTACTGAGGCATGCCTCCTGAGGAGACAGGTGGTGGCGGTGCCTGACCACCGTTCATGTGAGACTGTTGATAATACATATCTGCAGGGCTCTGGTTCATGGCGTGGTGTGGTGTAGACAATTGTGAGTGCTGGTTCTGGTTGTACTGGTCGTAGCCCGAGATCAGAGGAGTCTGGAGCGAGCTAGACAAGGCCGATGAGGCAGCGGGATGCGAAGCAGGAGGGGGAGTCTTCGGGCCTTGAGAAGACGCAAGCGTGGTGTACGAGGACTGGGAGTGGATGTCGGAGGTAGGACTCGAGGAGGAAGCAAACGAGCCAACACGAGGAGAAGCTGAAGCAGAGGAGTAGCCCTGGTGCTGCAGTTGATGCTGGTGAATTGGAGAAGGAAGAGGAAGCGAAGGCGTGCGGTCGTTCATGTACGACGGGCGTTGAGCAAGAGCGTAAGGATTATATGACGATGGAGCGTCAACGAAACCCCGGGTCTGCACTTGTGAAATCGACGGAAGATCCAGCTTTGCTAATTTACGGGGGCTTTGGGGGAAATAAGAGATAAGGACAAATGATGCTGCGTAAAAATGTAGAAATGAAGAAGAAAAAAGAAGAAAAATCAACACATGAAAATGAGCAGTAACTGAACGACGTGAGACGTAAGACGTTAGGACGTGAAGACGTTAAAAGGCGTAAAAAAACGACGAAGCAAATGCTGGCGCTATCAGAAGAAGGCGAGATATGCTTATGCTGGTGAAGGGTTAAGGTTCAAGTAACGGAAGACAAGGCGCTCGACGGCAAAGCAAAACGAAGCTGTCGGTGGATTGCGTGTTATTGTGGTGATGTATGGGGTAAGGATGTAAACGTATGTAGTCTTGACTGTCGTGATCGTGAATATGCAGATGCAAATGTAAAACGAAAGACAGGCAGAAAACGGGTGGTAGTCTGTTATAAGTCTCGAGGTGTTGTAAGAGGGGGTTCGTTATCTGGGTCCGTTGGATGGCGAGGTGAATTGTCTCTCATGGAGCTTTTCAGAGTGTCTCATGAGGGGGGGCCGATGTTTCTCGTGAGGCGTACCGGAGGCAACTGAGGTGGTTAGAACGAGGGAGGAGATGAAATGAGAAGTGCGTGAGTAGACGAAGAGGTAAAGAGGTGAGAAGTCGAGAGGCGGAGGAGTATAGAAGAAAGGCAGACGGAAGGGAAAGAAGGAAGCAATGGTGGGCACAATGCTGGGTGAGGGAGAGAGAAAACAACGAGGTTGACGATAGATGAAAGGACCAGGGATGAAAGAGTAAGGTTGAGGTTAAAGTTGAGGATGAGATTGGAGATGAGATTGCAGAAGCGCAGGTGTGTGAGAAGTAGAGTAGAGGTGGTGGAGGAGTAAGACAGAAAGGTGAAATTTCATTCACATTGCAAATCACAAATCGTAAATCGTAAATCGCAAAATGGAGCGGACGGCGAGCGAGATCTAGACGAGGTGGCGGGGACAGGGCATAAAAGAGACGCAGGAGTAATAAAGAGACGGAGCAAGTTTTGAAGGCTGATGGCGGATGGCTGATGGAGAAGACGACGACGTACCTTGCAACCTGTGGGAGATGAGGATGGAAACGAGGAGGTCGGGAGGGGGCAATCGCTTGACACGATAATTGCCAGAAGGATGAAGAAGAAAGAGGAAGAAGAAAGGAGGAAGAGAAGAGAAGAAGGAGAAGGAAGAAAGACGGAGGAGGAGGAAGAGAAGAAAGAAGAGAAAGCGAGGAAGAAAATAAGAGGAGGAGGAGGGGAGTGTATTGAGAAGATGGTGGCCGGCTGTTGAAGTGGGAGATCAGTAGAGTAGAGCAGAGATCAGTGAGCCAGCCAGAGAGAGACTGAGAAACAGAGAGACAGAGACTGAGAGCTCAAGACAAGCGACCTAGACAGGAGGCAGGTAGAGGTCAAGTGGAGGAGTGGAGGAGGGAGGAGAGTGGAGGAACCTGGGTTATGGTGGTGGTAGCGGCGGCGCTGGTGGTGCAAAGTACGGGCGATCAGAGGAAGGGAACAGACAAGAGACCATCCCCCGGTCTGGTGCCAAGTCTAGTGTATTGATGGAGCAAGGGTATCGTTGTGTCCATGTACAACATGTGCTGATAGACGAGGATGGAGTACGAAGTCGATACTGGGCGGTTGCGGATGAGGGAGGTTGAGAAGGAAAAAGAAAGAAGATATGAATGAGCAAAAAAAGAAAAGAAGACGGCAAAGTGCAAGACAGAGATTTCACAAGGTTGAATGTTGATAGACGGAAGGAGCAGCTGCTGAATAAGAAAGACGAGAGACGAGACAAAAGACAAAAGACAAAAGACCCTCAGGACCCCTACTCAGGATGTGTATGTAAGCAAACTGTTTACTAGAACAGCTCCGTATTATCGTCAGATTCAAGATCCAAATTTTGAAGATCTGAAGCAAAATCTGAGAAGCTTGCATACACCAGATCAATAAAGATACACACAAAGTCGAAAGGGCAAACAGCCATGTACAATGCCAGCCACATGCAAGACGCCAGCGGTTATCTGGATCAGTCTACATTTCGTAGCTAGCATCTACTCGTACACCAGTATCTACTTAGCACTGGTGGTATTAATGCACTACTAGACTACTTACTACTTAGTAGTATGCCAGCGTTTGCCGGCGAGTCTCCGTTTTGTTTGCTTTGCCCATAAGTAAAAGGGAAAAAGGCACGAGAAAGACACTCAGAAGTCAAAGACAACAGCACAGAGTAGCGCTAGGGGCAGATCCTGGATTGACGACCAGGTCTGGACGGGGCCTCGGACACGCTCCAATGGACAGTGGCCAATGCGGGCCAGGAGAGTACAAGTAGTATGGGTCGTTGTGCTGGCATACGATGGTACTTTGAGTGCTCCGTCGAGATAAAAAGGATTCAAGACGGGAGCAAGAAACACACAGAAGGCACAAAAAGTGGGAGACGGAGAGGGAAAAGAGGTAAAACCGAAAGAAAAGAAAAAGACAAGGACAGGGAAAGGGAAAAAGGTTACTTTGTACGAAGTAGGCGTTGAATAGCCTTGAAGTGACAGGGGTTGTGAGAAGGGAGGCTGGGGAGGGGTGAAGATGGAGTATGTAAATACTACGAGGGGAGGAGAAGCAGGTGAGAAGCAGAAGGGTACGGGAGTACCTCTTGGGTAATACTCCGTAGTAGCACGGCACGAAAAGCGGTGGAGGAGGGTAGCTTTGGTGTACTTCTTGATATGTACTCTGTGCTGATGGCACTGGGTAGAGAGGTAGAAAGAGAAGAGGGCAAGACAAACGCAGATTGAATCCGAATAAAAATAGAACAAATTCAGAAGAAATCAGAAAAATTGCAGATCTTGCTGTGTACTCAGCAAAGCAAGGACAGAAGACCACAACCACAACCACAATGTAGAAGAGGCAGAAAGAAGCAGCAGACGAAAGAGAGACAAAGACAATACCAGGGTCCGTGGATGGGGAGCAAGGATACCGATATGTGGGCTCCAAGCCTGCAGGCCTGGTCCTTGCAGGGGGGAGGGGTGTGGTGTGGGTGGGCGAGGGTAGAAGGAGGGGAGACGGGCCAGCACTAGCTAACTTTGCAGCCAGTGGGAAGCTGTCGATGGTGGAGGCCGCGATACAAGCAGGCAAGCTCAAGATAATGGTGGGAGACGAAGAGGTTGGGATGTTGTGCGTTTTGGTTTTTGGTCTCTTTTTTGGTTGTGGTTTTGAGGTTTTGTGCGTTGTATGCTCGTTTGGGTATTTCGGGCTCAGATTTTGTCTGCATTCTCATTTGACGATGCCTCTTTCGTAGGATATGTCTTAATGGTGGTTATCTAAATGAGTCAGCACTGTATTCAAGCTGGCCTCAATCACGATTGCAGTGCTCGGGCAAACACTCAATGCTCAATGAGTGCTCAATGAGTACTCAATAGGTCAATGCTTCAACTGCAAAACGGTGCTTCAGGATACGGAACCGAACGAGAACTGGTTCCTGAAGCGGCCTAGTCTCGACGATGACATCGACGGCGTGGCCAGCGCGGACTGGTTTTTGTGGATATTTGTGGTCTCTGGATGCGCCGTTCCGGGATAAGACATTGGTCGGTACAAGTAGAGGATCTCGCAGAAATATGGTAGAATTGAGGCTTTACCGTGGGAAATACAAAGTGCTATGAACAGAGAAGAGAGAACGATTATACAAACCAGAAAGCAGAAGAGGGGAATGTCGCGATCTTACATAATGGCTACTCAGGGGCTACGGGTCGTTCCTGCTATTTTGTGATATTTTGGATGTGCACGATGCAAACAATGGCAGGAGCTACCCACTAGCAAGTGTGCAACTTCCTCTTTTGGCATGCCAGCACGATCGCACCTGCCTCGACTGTGTACATCAGATAGACATTTCCAACGTCCAACACAGACTCGCGCACATAATTCCCATAATTTAGCAGGTGCATGTGCTTCTCCGCCTATGCTATGCGATGCAAGATGCCCGTCCGCACTGGGGCGGCAGGTGGGATGTAAAATGTGAAATGTGGGAGGTTCCTTCCATTTTGGTTTTGTTCTGTTTCCTGTTTTTGTTTCAATTTATCAATTTGAGTTTGATGTACATGGCAGACTTCGTAGAGTAAATAAGTATCTAGAGAAGCTAACAGTTGGAAATCTCCGTCTATTTTTTAACCATTTGATACACAAATACGCAAATATATGGTGTGGCACTTGTTCTTGGTGGCAAGATTAGGCAATATAGGGAAAGGCACGGCCATGGAAGGACAACCGCAAGTCAGGCAAGAGCCAAAAGAGCAAGTAAACCAAGCTCTATATAGGAAGGAGCAAAGGACCAGAGGATCAGACGGACTATTGCTCTTGTCAATCATACGAAGATGGGGTCGAGTATTTTGTTAGCGGTTGTGACGCAACACCCACGAACTACTCTGTACTGAGTGCGGACTCATAATACCCATATCTTGACTATTATCTACTTTCATCTGCTATGATTCTGATTTGCATATGATGCGACACTGCCGATATGTGCGTCTGTTATGTATGTGTCCATGCCCATGTGTTATGTGTGCGTATGCGTCTGCATGTATTACTTCAAGTATTTCTTCTTTGACTGCTTGTCTTTTTACAGCGTGCCTACTCCTGCTCCTGCTCCTGCCTTGCCTGTCAGAGTCTTGATAGTCCCGTCTGTTGATTCTCGTCCTCGTGGCACGGCTCCATGTTAACTGTCCGAATTTCATGTATTTGTTCGTCTATACCAGTTATTCTGATTGTTTTTATTTCGATTACTCATTATTTAATAATTAATATCCACTTTAGCCTCTTTATATTGGTGGTTGATAGAGGCTGTATTGTTTTGGTGTTGTCCGCCATTGGTTGAATCTTATGCTAATATTTTTTTTTTTTTTTCAGTCTACAATGGAAAAGCAATATCTAAAAAAAACTCAAATATACAATCCGATTTATCACAGCCGAAACAAAAAGACCAAAACCATTCTCGGAGCCAGAGTAAGCTCCGTGGTAGTGTCTGACGACTCTCCACTGAGCTGAATACTGCCCCTGTTAAAAGACATTTGTAGAGTACTGGGAGCTGACTCTTTTCTTCTTCTTCATTTCTTACCATAGAGAATTGTCTTCAGTATTTGTCTTAATATTGTTAGTCTGCCGCCGACAAGTGCTGGTCTGTTCACCCACTATCGGATCCGTCCCGAGGTTCGTGTTGGTTGTGTATGGCTACACAAATACAATGAATATAGAATGTATCTTGAAATAGGATAGACGACATCCAGGACGCGGAAGACGGCCATCTTTGAAATGATCGGAACCATTAGCCCTGCCTGTTAAGAAATGAGACGGCATAGAAGATATTGCCCAATACCAGCGCTTGCAGGCTTCGAAGCGGTTAAGCTACTGAGTACACAACCGCCAACAAAGAGCCCTGATAACACCGGCGAGCTGCCACTGGTCGGATTCCTCAACGCCTTCCAACGTGTTTCAGCTTTCTGCTAATATACCGAGGGTATTTACAACACTACCCTGCCCACTACTAACTCAGTACGAAGTACACCCACATATTCTGAGAAAACAGAAATCCGAAATAAACTGTGCGTTCCGCCCCCTGTCGTCCCCGCCGACACCCGCCACCTTGAATCAAATGGAAATATAAAAAAGATCACAAGACCGTACAAAGTATTTACAATGTATCAAGCATTAATACTCTGTACTCAATAATATCAACACTTTGACACCCAGCCTCGCTATTTCGTCTTCTTGATAACCTAAGCGCCGTGATCCATCCCGATATTAATCTCACGCTTGGGGGCCAGATGAGGTGCATATCATCTGTAGGCTCTATCTGTATTGCTTTTACTCTTGTTTCTCTTGCTGCTGTTTCATTTGCTTCGATTCTTCATCCGTCGTACTGCCTCGTCTTGGTCATAGTTGCTGCTCGCTTTCGAACCGAGCTTCCATCTAGCATAACGCGCTGCTGGTGTTGTACAAGATGCACTTTGTAGAAACACGGGAAATTTTAGTGCAAGAGAGAACTCCAGAGCCCGGTGTGGGAGCCGCCTCCGCTATCTAGTTCTGATACATAATAACGGCTGTACATTAAACGTGCAACGTGCTGTCCTACTGGCTGTTTGTTCTTCCATCTTCTTTTTTTGTTCTTCTTTTCTTCTTTCGTATAGTTTCTTCTTTTGGCCTGTCATTTCCGGCTGCAAGCCAGATCGCACTTTCTAATAATATCACTCTCAGACTGTCGAGTTAAAGAAACGATGATAAAAGAAAAGAAAGAAAAAACTGGTAGTTCGGTTGTTCCACGTATTATGCGTGTTGTTTACTTGCTATATTCACAAAACTAAGGTGATTTTCGCATGATAATCTAGCTTGTCATACGCCGTACTCTACATGCGTATGGCTGTGTAACCCTCAGCCGCGATTCTTTGCAAATCTCACGAGGCCGGTCGCGGTCGCGGCCGAAATAGTAAGTACGAAGTAGTAGATTGTAAATAATAGGTCACTTGATTAGTATTCTCATAGTATGGCCTCTCTAGCGGTCACTCTTCGGCCAGGCCAGAACACCGGCCGGGTCATACACCGGCCACCAGTGGCGAGTTTGGTTATGTTTGTTTTTACCCTCGCGTATCATATTGTCGGTTCTCAAGCTCACGTATCGCCACAATATGATCGTCGTAGCTTTTCCACTGTCCCAGAGTCGGAAAAGGGTTCAACATACGTGTACACTGTGTTATTAATGTTATTATCATCACCAGAGGAATGGATTTGCCCGTGATTTTGCCTCTTGCTCACAAATAGAATAAAGGTGTTGAAAGGGCTATCAGATGCTGATCCGTATGCCCCTCGTCTCTTGTCGCCTACGACCCTTAAAATCTACTTTGATATAAAGTGGCTGGAAAAGGACGCAAATTAGCAAAGTTGGTGTTTGTTGATGTTCTATGACGGTGGCACGTATTTCTCTTAAAATGTTTTCAGTGCTGTTATCAACTATCGAGACCGGCCTCGCCGACCTTGACCTTTTACTAGTAGCGTCAATGTTAACAAGGCAAACAGCCGATCTTTAACTGAAGCAGCAAACATCCGCCACCACAGGTCTCACTCCATGGTCTGACCCCGAGAAAGCATATTTGTACATTGTACTGAGTAGAAAATATGTGATAACATCAAATGCATCCCCACAGCCAAGCCAGACCTTCCCTGATAATTTTCTCTCATTGAGAGAAAAAAAAGAAACCCCTCTCGTGGAGTGCATCGTGCACATCGTACATCCAGTAGTACATACATATATGCACATGTATGTGCATCCGAGAGCTGCATACATCCCGTGCACCATGCACACTTGTGCACATGCATACTATGCATGCCGGCTCCTAACTGTTGTTGGTCAAAAGCTAGTTTGTTGAGAGTATTTATATTGAAATTGAGGTGTTTATAGTGTATTATGTAAGCCAAGCGTGAATATGAAATCAAATTAGATCGAGCAAAATAAAAAATGACAAAAATCAGTAAGACCCAAACAGGTGGTACACGCACAGATATCTACAGATGTCATAAACCCGGCCTATATGCCGACACGCGTAGTCGAATATAGTCGACAGTTGCAACAACTCCATATTCCAAAGCCCACAGTGTACAGAGTACTCTGTAACTGCATATCATGCATACCTCGAGAAACATGTACTCTGTAGGATAGGAACATCAGCCCTAAAAACGTGACAGCAAGGTACATGGAGGCACCTTACGATGCAGTATTTATGCTTATGTACGGGGCAGACCCCATATGTCTGTACTGGTACATTTTACACCAGTGTGCGTCTATGCTCTATGCTCTGCTCCGTATGCACACCTGCACACCTCTGCATGCATCGATGCACCTAGCATGTCAGGAACAGAGCTCAGGTACCGGCCGCTCGGGGTTTGTTGCGAGTATTAGTAGAAAGAAGAAGAAAATAAAAAGGGTGCTCGCCACAGGACCCGTTGATCCACCTCCAGGCTTCAATGTCGGACGACGAGCACCAGCAGAGTTTTCAGGTCAAGTTGCATGCATGGGTAGTCCAGAGTAGAAAGTATGCTTGCTTCTCTGAACAGTCGGCCTGCAACCTCAGCTTTGACAGCTGTCACTTCTCCTATTTGATACCGATACACTTTGCTTCTTTCATCTCCTACTTTGCTTTACCTCTAAATCCTTCACCGTCCTCCCCTTTTCCTTGCTTCTGCATCGTCAGATTTCTTCCAGATTCAGATAGGTCCAGATGCAAACCTTGGTAACTTTTTCTCTGCAAGGGGCCATGACTGCATGAGATATGTGACGGTCAGAGTCTTTCCATGTATCTTTCCCATGTAATGCAGGTTGATCCAGATAAAGACCCTAAAAAGACCCCAAAATAAAGTATAAAATAGTGACTACCGACAGAGCGCAGTTTACAGAGTAGTGCTGCCGCAGGCTGGTGCAGTAGTGCGGTAGCTACTCTGGGTGTCCCAGCCCCAGCACTCGTTCGCTGCATGTTTAAGACGGCATCGACAGGTTCGTGCAATGTATTTGTATCGTATATTGTATTACACGACAGCCAGACCAACATAATGCACCGTGCCGTCTGTGGATTGCTCTTGTAGTTCAAGCAGAATTTATTTTGAGTCAATGCTGATACAAATACTACAGAGATATCCAACCAACACACCAATTTTTCTGAATGGCGTGGCACGTAGGACTGCATCTAATTACAGACGCAGCTATCCTCCTCAACAGACGCCCTACCACTACGACTACGACTGTGATCTGTGTTTTGTGTCCGACTACTGTATCCTGTGTCCTATTCTGTACATCCCACTATGTAATATGCGATGGTATAGACCCACGGCTGTGAAACAAAGAAGAATGAGAAGAAACTGTAGAAAGATGAAGAATGAAAGGAGGCAGAATGAAATGGAGGAGAATGAAATGAAAAAGAATGAAAGAAACCATCTCCCGGTCTCGGTGAGTTGAGCACAGGCACGTTCCAAGTAGATTTGGTGATGATGACGGTCTACCCCTATTGCTCACCGTTCTTTGTTTTGTTTCTTCTTTCGTTTTCTCCTCGTTCGCGCCGGAGATTCCAAAGCTTGGTTGGATGGCTGGCTGTCATCCGAGACGAAGGGTCTGCGTATCAAGATGTAAGGGGATGAAATGCAAATGAAGAAGGAAAACAAAACAAAAGAAAAGAAAGAAGAAGAAAACAGCACGATACCCCTTACTAGAATGCACATGTAAACATCCGGAGCTGGTGCCGAGCTCAATTAAAATTTCGAGCTTCACGGAGTGCATACGATTGTACGAACGATGCGATTGATGTGCAAAATGCATACGAAGCCTGTAAACGGCAGACGTCATAAATCTACGCGCACAAAGACATGAACGGGAAATATATAAGAAACGTGGCTGTTTTAGTGAGGTGTAGGCGTATCGATCAGCGCTCAAAGAGCTTTATCAAAGGAACAGCACCTGCTAATATCAATGCTTAGGGAACTGCTCTCGAGATATGTGCCTATGATTACTTATTTGACATGGCAAATTCAAGGGAAAAGTATATAAAACTCAGTCCAGTCAAAAAAGAAATCGAAGATAAATCACCAAATAATTTCAAATAAATGCCAGAAATACCAAAATAATTCTACTCAACAGCAAGAACATATCTTCTCTCTCATATCGGCCTATCTACAGTGGCCATGTCTTGGTGTCTCACAAATTCAGGGCACAACGATCATCACTTGTAAGACATTGCTCATTCTTGCACCTATTTCCAGCAAAACCTATGGACGACGGCCTCTAAATTAGAGGAATTTGTGCCCAAGATACCACACTCCACGCTTGCCACAAGACTACAGCATGGCCGCCACGAGGCCATGTGCCTAATTATATTTTGTAACCTCTTGTTCTGTCGTCATTTGAGTATTTTGATTGTTAAAATATGCAATCTGTACGAATTAGTCCATCAGCTGTTGGGAGTTCGCAAATGGCTAGCTGAACTGCAACAGCTGACATGTTTACTTGACTGCGCCCAACGGCGTCTTTTTGCGTGGCTGGTACTTTTACCATGCACTTGTTCTCGCTACATCTGAGCCGTAAAATACAAAACTCTGTGCAAGGTAAAATATCTCGAGATGTTTACTCTACATCGTCCTATTCCCGCCCCCGCTACTTGGCACTGAGACACATCGCCGCAAAAAGTGTAAATACAGTCTGGGGAGATAGCAGTCAGTGAAATCGGAGAGTTAGGGAAGAGAAAGTCACAGTCTGTATGTACTGAGTATGCCTACGGAATACACCGTAGACCGACTCCTCTACCAGAAGCGTCATCAGCGCTATGACAGACACAGCAAAGATATGACAAGCGGGAATAGACACGCGGGCCAAGTGATAGCTCTAGCTCTAGCTTGTAAGAGCTAGGTCTACTCCATACAAATGGCAAATAGCCACCTAGAAATCAGAGAAACCATAGAAATCGAGAGGCTAGGAATGGAGCCCACCAAAATGTCTTGCCGTAAAACAAGACCATAAGAGGAAGAAGTGTTAGGATGAGGTGCAAACAGAAGGGAAAAAAGCGAAAGAGAGAAAAAGAAAGTCAACAGAAGAGGCCCAGTGAAAGAAGAAAGAAGGAAGAAAGAATAAAAAGAATACCCCGGCCATTCCTCCCTTCGTTCTGTGCATCATTGCCCTGAGCAGCTACATGTCCGGAGTCCTCTTCTTTCTTTCTGGTCTTTGAGCTCCTCCAATTCTACTCCAGCAGAGTCAACGTTTGACTCTCCACTGCGGTTGGCTAAATATACTTCGTACAATGCAGATCGAGATAGGCTCGTCGGTGTTTCATCTTGATCGTGACTCTCGATCTGCGCTATCTCAAAGCACGCACTCTCAATATCAGCTTGTCAGCCGCCTGTATGAGCTCTAGGCCGGATGCATGTAAATACTTGATAATGAATTACAACGAAATCACAAAGATGAGCAACATCACCGGCCTCACCCGCCCACCCTTGACTGCCTATCCTGATCCCTGACCTTTCTCCATCCTGTTGGCTCCTTGCTTGTTGTCTCTGCTCTTTTCTTGTCTTGTCCCTTGTTGTCTACATAGCACAGTGAAAACTCTGATCAATGTCTGTTGGTTTTCTTTTTTTTACTTGTGTGCATGTGTGTACTCTGTAGGACTAGTCGAGACACTGGTGTTCCCATTTGCCAGCAGCGCATTACCAAGCGGGAGTAGACGAGAGTAGAAGTGTGTGAGGGCCATTCAGGCTGCATAACTACATAGTACAGAAAGGAAAATGTGGGAGAAAGAGAAGACCAAAAGAAAGAGGCCTGTTGGTGGCGCTGGGGTGACACGAAGGTAATATCAACGAAACAGTCAGAATAGATAGGCCTGCCTCCGTACAGATACAGAGAGCACACTACTATCTGCAGTGTATCTGGCGCTGTAATATGTTTTGCACAGACATGCAAATGTATCGCCCATGATCCCTGCCTGTGTTCTGTAGCTAAAGAGTACTCTGCAACCCACTGGCTGTTGTTGGACTCGTACTCTGTTAGAACCTCTCTGGATAGAGTAAACAGGGCACAGAGTGCCAGACAGTGCGGGACGCGGATGCACAGCGGCTATGATAGCGCCTGCCTGCCCGAGCCTTTGTGACTTGTCCGCCTCACAGACTCTAGAGTAAAAGGGTGGCAGGAAGGATCAGAGTGGCTCTGTCCAGTGGCTATTACAGGGTGGCTAGTATTCTAGGACTACTTGTAGACGGAGTAATACAACGTACTGTATGGTGCGGGTACGGGTGCGGGTGCTGCTCTTTTTCCTCTTCGACTGCTGACGCCTACTCAAAGTGGATTATGCTCCGGAAGGGAGGATGGGGAGATGGGAGGAGGAAGAGAAGAGAAGAAGAATAAAAGAAGAAATAATAGTAGGGAAAAGAAAAGAAAACATAAAACGTAACGGAACGCAACAAGGAGGGATCGGCGCCAAGTAAGCCGTCTGGAAGTCCGAAGCTTTGAGATGAGCATCTCCGTTTTGAGTTGTCGTCTGGTGATATCAACAAAGGTTTACGCCATGCTTAATCTTGGTCGCCTTGAATAACCTTGAACTAGAGGTCGGGTAATCTGATACACGTATTCTGGAACTGATAGGGTTCTTTTGCGTGTCTTGCGGTCTGCTGCGCGGTAAGATTACAGCGTCCTTTTGTTTTTATTCATTTTGGTCCTTTTCTTTTCTTTTTCTGAACACTATTTTGAAATTTTGAACGCTTCTATTGGTCTTAAATACACTTAACACTTACCGCTTTACCGCTCTGTTCTTGATGGTGTGATAATCAAAACACGAGAACGGCAGATGTTTGTAGAGCTTGGGAAAGTAAATAAAAATTGTAATATTCAAAATTCGAAATGCAAAACTTAAATAGATCAAACTTCAGCAAATGAAAAATCAGAATAAGAAGACAGCACACAGCAAATTATCGAATTGTCGAGTAACATTAACCCTTCTAGCTGTAAATACCTATTTTGAACAACAGCAATATCTAATAACGAATATAATTATAAATAATATATGTGTTGTATCGAAGGAAGAGAGACGCCCGGATATGCAACGTCCAATCATACAGCACCACGTCTCGAAGCACACCACGACAATTATCGGTGGAGTGGAGAGGTGAAGTTGTATTAGTTGAACATCAATTAATGTGTGAAATAAAAGAGAAAAAAAGAATCTCAGAGAGGTTGGAAAATAGACCGAGAAAAGAGAAGAGAAGAATAGAAAAAGAAAACAGGAAGAAAACGTGATTCTCTTGTAATATATGTGGCAAATCTTGATTTAAAAGACCGCCTTGTCAAACACCACGTCGACAGAGATACCCCGATGATTAGTTTTGCCCTTTGCTTTGCCTTGCCTGCCCGCATGCTTGCATGCTTCCATCTAGACGTAGAGTCCCGTAATCTAGACTCGACCCGACGCACTCAGCACAATTCAACGCAAGCGGCGGCACCGGCTCGCACCCAATAGGCTCATGCACCGAGTCCCGGTCCGTTCGCCTTATTTCTGAAGACTGCAAGCGGAAGGATCTAGTCTCCAGTCTTGCCAGCGAAGAGCTGATGCATAGAAGTGGAAGATGGAGAGAAGATAAAGATGCTGTCACGACGTAGATAAAATATGCAAATATAGCCAGTAGCACTTGCAAGACGGTGTGGAACGCATGCAAATCAATCGCATATATCATCAAGTATAGCATGGCGACTGGCTGCATGACGGACCGTTTGCCGCATCTTGAGCCTATGTGTAGATGCCCTTTTTCTTTGTTGATATCTGCTGCCGGCGAGTATGCCCAAAGCATCGAGATCACGCCCAAGGATGCTGAAGGCTATTTGGAGAGGTCTGAAAAACAAACGAAAAGAGCAAATCACGATATCGAAAACAGAAACAAACAAAACAAGTTCGTTCACCGAATCAGCATCTGACAAAATGAAACAAATGGCTTTTGTCCACCGCCATGCAGCGGCAAAGATATTCAGTAAGTGCGTGCTGCTGGTCGACTACGACGTACAGTGAAAATGCAGTATGCAGTATGCTGTGACTGTTGTTGATGTTGATACCGCAGCTCTAGCTGCATGTGCATGCATCTGCTTGCATTAGACTACAGGGGTGTCTGTCCATCATCGTGGCCGCCCGGACATAGAGACAAGTACCTGTACTTGTATTGCAACAGCTGTGATAGTCTGTTGAATAGAGCTTGAATGTTGATTTATTGTATTTGTAGATAGTGCTCTTCTAAATATCAAGTCTGATTTTGGCAACCATTTATCATTCATTTGTATGCTCGTTTTAACTAGAGACCGATACCTCTTGTGTCTGTATTGACAGCTTCATTTAATATCACTACATCTACATCCTCTCCTCCACATCTACCCACATGATACACGACTCCTACCCATATCACCTCGTGTTGAAGCTGCAGATGTATGCCCGATGCACGCCGTGATAACAGCCAACCACTGCTGTGCATCCCCAGCTTCCATCCAGTAATCGTTCTGAAGCAAGTTTGATAAAAACAATCCATCGAAACGACAAAACAAAGATGCATTGCAGAAGCGGGATCTTTTCTACGGCGTAGTACTGTGTCCGGCGGCGGAGAATGAACGAACAATCTAGATGGAAATGTAAATACAAATGTAGAGATGCTTATGGTGTGCTGTATGTAGTGTCTGTGTGGGATGCGGTGCGTTGTGCTTTTCGTGATTCGGTTTTCTGTTTTTTTTTTCGTTTTCTTCTTTCTCTTTTGTTTTGATTTTCAAGAAAGCCACGGCCTATGTTTCGTCAATGCAAATGCATCATGCAGGTTCTAGACTTTTGATTCCTCCTCTGATGTTGTTGTCATGATCTGATATATTTATTTTTCACTGATCTCATTGCTTCATTCTGGTCATGGGTTTATTTTCTTTATTTTCATTTTTATTCAACAGTATCTGGGTTTTGTTAATCTTCCCGTAACACATCATCTTAGTATGTCGTGTCATCTCAACACATCTCAACACATAAATCAGATAAAATCTAAAACAAAAAGAACGGCGCCACCAGCGTGATACTTCCAGCCCCTTCCGGCCTAGTCTTGTGCTCACCGCTTCTTCCAGCTTATATCTGATTTTATCTACTCTATTTATCTACTGCATTTATCTACTGTACACTATTGTCCAGGGTATATCTCCATTTCACACCCCGCCACCGTCCAGCCACCCCTCAACTCGACGTCTGCAAGAGGTATTCATACATTGTCGTTAACAACTGTGTTGTCCAACTGCGTTACCCAAGGGTCAGACAGCGGCCCAGCCCTTCTACCAACAGTTCCGTTTTGTTTATATTTGGTCTATTTTCTTGACAATACTTTTCACTTACAAGTATATTTACTTTCATCACTTTGAATACTTTGAGTATCTCGTCAAAACGGTGGCTGGTATACTTCCTCTTTGCTTCCACCAAATTTGATATATCTACCAAAAAGTGCGCAGTTAAAACAAATCCAGAATCTCCTCTGTACGAAGTCCACACTCTTCACAAAAATACAGACATGCAGAAAGGGCAAAAGACGGAAGACAAATCAATCCGCCACCCTGGTTGTTTGCTCCGGCCTCTTTTGGTCTTTGGGTTGCGATCAAGGTACTGAGTATGCTCCGAAAACCTTGGTCTATGCAGAGTAATCTGTACACATCAGGTCTAGGTCTGGTCTCTGATGCTTGGCCAATGGCCAGCGCACAAGTGAATATCAAACCAGATTCGAACATGAGAAAGATCAGAACAGACATCGCTCCGGCCGAAGTGCTGTCTTCAAGAACGGTGCCCCCGTAAATCAAAATACACAACCGCTGCAGCGTCGTACCGTCTCAGTTTCAACCGAGTCTGTTGGCGATGTGTAGAGAGTAGATAGATACGATGTACTTTGTAGTCTTACCGTTCCTTGTAAATGAGAAAGCCACAAAAACGTTGAGCGAATAGGGCTGTCATAAAGCAACGGCCTCGGTCTAGCTCCTGTTTCATGGCACATCGCCAGCCACCTTTGATATTGATTATCCTTTTGATTTCTTTTTCTTTGCGCCCCTTTCTTTCTATTCGACGAGGCAGATTGCAGGGTCGTCATCATCAGAGTAGACAATCAAAACCGGAATCGTAATAAATCAACATCGGACTCAATATCAAACACATCGAAATCAGTCAAAACCCTAAAAATCAAAATCAATCGATCATTTTTGCTCCATACGAAACCCTGCTAGAACGCGCACCTACAGCATACAGGACGGCCCGCCATACATGTACATAAGCTCAAGCACAAGGCATACATAAGCATACATACACCTCCACTAGACTGCCTCTGCTGCATGGTGTTTGCAGGATCACCAGCACCAGCACCACTTTGCCACCTTGCAGCAGGGCATACTGCAGCGTACATACATACCCGCGCTGCATACGGAGTACACCACTACATTACGGGGTAGCCCTACGAGTTATGCCATAGATATCTGGAGAAGTTGTAGCAGATGTTGTGATGACTGCAATATATCAAGATCAAAACTTTACTTTGATCTGATTCTCAATACTCTGACCGACGAGCATAGACCAGCTCTCATCTTTAATACTTGCTGTCTCTATCTCCCCTCCATGTGTCATCCCACGCACCCTAGTCATGTGCGCGGAAGAAGGTAACATCGTCTGATGAGGTGTTTTCTCCCCTGTCCCTATGCCTATGCAGTGTACTTTGTATTTGCCTCTATCTTCTGCCCTTCGGTCTTGATCTTAACGATACATGTGTTTGTGCTTGGTATGATGGCTAACTCTGTATTCTTGCTCCTTGCTTCTGGCATCTTGCTGTCGCCCTTGCCGTCTTGTTGTTCAAGAAGACAAGGGTTTTCGGACAAAAAGAGGCACTACGGCTCAGCTCCCAGCCTCCAGCCTCCAGCTAAGCACAAGCTCATCCGCAGTCATCCCGCCGTCCCCTCCTCTTCCCTGTTCTATTTCTTCTTAACACGTTTTACGTTTTGCCTCTTTCGTCTTGTCCTGTTCTACCATATCCCATCTGCCCAGTCTGGTCTGCCTCTCTGCCTCTCTCCTCTCTGCATCTCTACTTTTGCCAGCTTTACCTACCCCTCCCTTGCATCTCAATACTGTCCTCAGTAGTATTCGTCCATCTCCTCGTCTAAAACCGAATGCAACATTACTGTGACTCGGCTATCCATCGGCGCTGTCCTCGTCATCTGAGAGGTTGTTGTTTTGGCAATATTGATGGCATCGAATGATCAAGTGACTGAGAAGATCGGGAAAGATACTCACTCAAAAAGGGGTCCGCATATTTTTGTTTTGTCTCTTCTCACTCTTCCTTGCATCGTTGCATATTTCCTGAACTCTAAATCAGGAGAGCGCCGACGAGAAACACATCTCACCCATTGCTCACTACTCCCTACTCCCTACTCCGTATATGTTCATGCCATATCCATGCATATGCACGATCAATCTTTATGCACGGTATCGGGACTTGAACTTGTGGGGAATGCACTGTACTGTAAGAGCAAGAACATATGCAGGCATGCAGACAGATGCAGAGCAGATGTACTGAATAGGCGTATGTGGACGGATGTAGACGGATGTAGACGTAAATATGCACTCACGAGTACATACTGAGTACATAAGTCCAATAAGTACTAAGTCAATCTGGCGTTCGTAAGAGGAAGGTCGTCGTAGCGGAGTATGCGTGGCGACAAACGTCTCTGATGTACGCGTGTACTCTCTCTTTATCCTCTCTTCGTTTTACCCTCTTCTAATACATCCATGTAGAGGTTTTGCTACTTGCATCGCATCGGCCGATTACCTACCTGCACGTCACCGGGGGGGACCGCAGGTCGTAGCCCGACATGCATAACATAGCTCATAGATCCAACGGGGTGGGATAGAAAGACTGTCTTCAGTAGAGCTGCCTGCAAAGTTCATGTCTGCAAAGTTCCTAGCATATATGGTGCATTTTTGTATATTTGAGCGTATGTGAGCGTATGCGAGCACATGCGAGTCTGTGCGAGCATATGCGAGTCTATATATGCACATACCCCAAATCTCACCTGACATCTACCCGGATGCTGGGCTGTTTGTAAAATTTTGAGAGCAAGATCACAGGATGATTTTGTGACAAGTGCCTATATGTTACCAAAGTGCCGTGGCAGATGTGATATTGGGTACATCTTAAGACGATGTCCGAATGATGGCAGCTATACACCTTCAGGTGAGCTCGATAACTGTCCAAATAGTTTTCAAACGCAAACAAATCCAGAGTCAGTACCCAGTGGACTGCTTCAATATGACTGTGTATCTGTAATTAACACCAATGCCATCACACGGGCTTGGAAGCAGTGCGCCGCGTCTATTCGCTATAATGCTCCAGGGCGGTCGTCAGCTCTGACCAAACACCATCGTCAGCTACAGTCACCTCGTGTACTTTGATTCTAATAACAAAGATGACACAACACCAAGAAGTGCTTATAATTTCACGTACTTTGTCCGTCGTAGTTTGACAGAGCGGCAATGCATAGGCTGTAGTGTGATTCCGTCGGTGCACACGGGGGGGGCCACAACCACAAGGGACTCGCGCGTAAGTTTCGAGGATATCGACCGAGAATATTGACCAGTAAACGTACCTGACTATCGTACACAAGATGGCCTTTGGATTTAACTTACAACTACGGCATGCTATGCTAAAAGAATAAACACAGGCAAACCACGCCGTGTAGATAGTGGCCTATGGGAACAGTCCATCGTGCTTCCCTCTCGCCACCCGAAGCAAGCTGTTGCAAAGCACTTCGTAGGATAGCCTGCTCGTCACCGGGTGTATCGGCATTTTTATAACTACTCTAACATCTTTGATCTGTGAACTGATTGACTTGTCGAATCGTCAGTGAACCATCATCAAGGTGGACTCGTGATGTGACTGTTAAACAGCCAGTGCAAGGGGAGCGAGTTAACAAGTTGCGTATTGCCGGTACCTTCTTCACAATTGTCATTTTGTCTATGGTAACTGTATCTACACCATCATAAATATTCCGCACATCCTTTTGTAGCTCTTGTAACCCAAAACACGATATCGTCACCATGCTTGGACATCTTGGTCATAGCTTCCTATGTAGCAGCCGGGCATCATAGCTTGTCGGCACTTGTGCGATGCGTCAGATACGACTATTCAACACACTATAGTGTCCGTACTGCCAAGAGTCTTCTTGCGAAGTAAAAATAAAGTCAAGGTCAAAGAGCCGGTTGAAACGCATCTTTTCAAGCCAGTGTCGGAGCCAAGACGGTTGCGTGGTTATCCAGTGACATTGTGGTTGGTGACTGTAGTCGCGAAGGATCTTATTTCAATCACCAGCTTTAATTCCACTCACATTGACCATTTCAAGGATCGTAAAGACTTATTATGTCGTTCGTGATGCCGTTGACGTCGTTGTCGTTGATGTCGAGGTCGGTGCACGTGACTGTGACATACATGTGGGTCCTATCTTTCGGCAGCCCCCGCGCCCTAGACAGCTAAACCGTCGTGCCTACCCCGTGTTTCCACCGTTAGCACTTTCACTCCATTCCGTCAAAAACAGAGTACAAAGGCCGCGTGGACAATTACTACAGCTTTGTGAACTTGATACGGGTCTATTGACTACTGTTTGTATCCTTTTGTCATTTGTTTTGAACTGCATCCAACCCGATTGCCCTTGCAAACAGCAGCTTGCCAACAACTTGACCGAACGTGGACGTCATCACTCCACCTCAGCTCATCAACAACATATAGCTTCACCTAGTTTGATCAAACTCATCCAGCTCATCCAACTCATCAACTTCTTCTCTATAACCATGGCCGATGCAGACAATGCCACTCGGGCGCCCGAGAATGATGCCGCGGAGGATATCAGTGCCACAACATCTACCACTGCTGCTGCCACCACCTCCGATGCAGCTGCTACTCCGGCCGCCCCAAAGCTCTGTGACGACTGTGTGACCGATCGCCCAACTCGTATGTTTTCTGATACTCTCCATGTGCTCAGTGTAAGGAAATTTATAAGAATGGGGTCCAACTGACATGCATAGCTGAGGGCCGCACACCTACAGGCGAGGTCCGCAAGCTCGGAGACATCGATGTGAGTATTGACGTCAATCTTAGCAGAGCTTCCAGGAGCACAGTACGGCTAACCGACTAGGTTTACGTCGCAAAACCCAAGGACTACCCCCGCACAGCATCCCGCTTCCTGTTGCTGCTCACTGGTGGTACCGGCATGCAGTCCACCAACAACCAGATCCAGGCCGACATGTACGCCGAAAACGGCTTTGTCGTCGTCATGCCCGACTTGTTTGGCGGAGACTTAGCTCCCAACTCATCGGGCGAGATGTCGGGCGACCTGCAGTCCGAGTCGACAGCTGCCTCCTCGTCCTCGTTCCTCGACATTTTCAAGTTCAAGGCCGTCGAGACCGTCAAGACATTTTTGATCGACATGTGGCTCGCACGACACACTGAGGCCAAGGTGTTGCCTCTTCTGCACCAGGTGATTGCATCGAGCCGCGAGGAGTTTGCCGATGCGGTTTCCAGCGGCGGCGGTATCTACGCCGTCGGCTACTGCTTTGGCGGTCGCTACGTCCTGCTGCTGGCAGCAGACAACAGCCGGGGTCAGGGTGATGCTCCCGCCGCTGCGGAGGAGAGTGTCAGTGCCGATAACCTCGAGGCCGGAACCGTTCCGCAAAAGGGTCCTCTCATCAAGGCCGGTGTCCTGGCGCACGCTACTCTCGTGTCCCCTGATGACTTCCAGGGCCTGCAGGCTCCGGTCAGCATGGTATGTGTCGAGAACGACCCCATGTTCCCCGACGAAGTGCGGACGGTCGGCGAGGACTACATGTCTAAGAATAACATCGAGCACGAAGTCCAGGTCTACCCTGGTGTTCCTCACGGTAAGCAATCCCAACCCTCGATCACTACAACTTTGGTATCAGCCATACTAACATTCGGTAGGCTTTGCCGTCGTCGGCGACTATGACGACAGCCACATCAAGGAGGCACAGGTTCATGCGTTTGAGCAAATGCTCAAGTGGCTGAAAGCCCACTGAATCGCTGAGAACAGCAACTAGATGTGGCTGGCCCAGATAACATGATTTGTAAGAGCATTGGCGTTGGTTTGAAATTGAATGGCTTAGTGCAATCTCGTGTTTGCGTGCGCTTAAGTAGTCATAAAATAACTGTTTCCATCATGTTTAATGCCTTGAATGTAACTGCGAACAGCTGCCACCTAAACACAATCCTATGAGATCGTGCAGACAATCTTGCCCATGGACACATCCGATTCCATGTACTCGTGCGCCTCCTTGATTTGTGACCAGTCAAACACCTTGTCGACAAACAGCTTCAGCTCGCCGCTCTCGAAGCTCGGCAGGATGGCGGCCAGACGGTCGCGCAGACGGCCCTGGTACTCAGAGTCGCGGCTGCGCAGACCGCTGCCCTCGATCCGTAGACGCTTGCGCAGAATGGCGCCAATGTTGACGTTGGACGGCAGCTGCGCGCCGCTCAACAGGGCCAGCATCACAATGTGTGCGTCGACAGCCGCCGCGTCAAGGTTTTGTTGGAAGTAGTTGGCGCCAATGTAGTCGACAATAAAGTCGACGCCGCGAGTCTCCGTCGCCTTAAGCACCTCCGTCGCCCAGTTGGTCGTCTTGTAGTTGAATGCAGCCGTGACACCGATCTGCTCTTTGAGGAATGCGAGCTTCTTGTCCGAGCCTGCCGTGGCATACACACTGCCGGCACCGGCCAGCTTCGACAGCTGCAAGCCGGCAATGCTGACACCCGATGCACCCGCGTGCCATAGTGCCGACTGTCCCAGCTCGCCGCGGAAGCCGCCAACCTCGTGCAGCGCCTGCAGAGCCGTAATCCAGTTCTCGGGAATAGAGGCAGCCTGCTCGAATGAAAAGTAGGCTGGCTTCTGAAGAAGCGTACGCACAGAGACGGCAACATACTCGGCATACGCTCCACCATACACCAGACCAAACACCTGGTCGCCAACAGCAAAGCCCCCGACAGCATCGCTGCCGAGCGACTCAACCGTGCCGCTAAACTCGACGCCCAATGTCTTGGGGATGTGCGGAGCAAGCGGGTAGTGACCCTCGCGCTGGAGCAGGTCCATGCGGTTGAGGCCGAAAGCTTTGACCTTTACGATGGCCTCATCGGGTCTCGGGGTCGGTTTCGGGGTTTCGTCGTTGAAATACAGGGCGTCAGGGCCACCGGCACCTCCCTCGATGTCTTTAGGCTGTCAGTCTGGGATGTCGTTCATGTAGTTGATCCAATAACAAGTTCGGCGGCACCTTGAGCTCAAACTTACCAACAGCTCGCATGTACTCAGGCATAGTGAATTCTCGATGTAGATTCAGCTGTGAAATGATTTGTGAATGTAAATCGTTTAGCACTTCGTTTTCCTGTATGTCATTCGGTCGTCGAGAGTTGCTGCTGCTGGCGTCCTGATTTATTCAGTGTCGTCAATCGCCTTCGGAGCTACCCCTCAATGGCGTATATGGCCCCAAATTCAACCCTGTTTTGCAGTCTTGCTTTGTAATTGACTTCTGCAGTCCCGCCCGATCCCATCGATTCGCTCACTTTCATCTCCGACAGCGCTTTTCTTCCGTCGCCTTTAAACACTTGTTTTGGGATTCGTGACAAATTCTTGTCGATTGGTATTTGACCAGTGCTGATGCTGCACCGGTCGCACTTGCCATTCAGTCAGCGTCAATTGGGCAAACCCGAAGCCACGCGATCCGTCCGACAGATCCGATCCGGCGGGACGGGAGTGGCCGTTGAATTTGAGGCAGGTGCATATGTATGCGCCTTCCCTTTCTGTGAAATGTTCAACGACATCTCTCGAATTGAAGCAAAATAGAACCAGATTGCTTTGAGTCGTTGGCTCCTAGATGCAAATAGCACGCGAACAGCATACAATGCGTGTTGTCTGCTGCTCTCGTCTCCAGAGAGACCGACATGGCTTTTAGACAGCAGGACGAACGCGTCTTTGTATATCTAGCTCGACGTAACACAACGCGACCCAGACATCCGGCATACACACAGACAAGCATCAACAACAGACAACACAAGTGGTCACAAGACAACACGGCAAGATCAGACATATTCCAGTTGAATTAGACATGATCGATCGAGCGGGGACTTTTTGGGCTTTTTGGCGCATAGTAATCAGTAGTAATCAGTATATTAGTAGAGAAATAGGGGTTGGATACCAAAAATAGGCGCAATGGGGCCGAAAAGAAATGAGATGACATGAAAAGATACTTCGTAGAAAGCCGAAAAGCTGGAAGTGCAACCTTCTGGATCAGATCAAGAAAAGAAGGTTCTTTCGGTATTCAAGTAATATCAATAGTAATATCAATATTGATTAAAAGAAGAAATTTAATTCTGTTAAAAATAAACGCGGTATCCCCTACCCACGACGATGGCAGGCCTGCCTTGGTCTGTAGATGAGGTAGCAGTTGCAATAGCTTTGAGCCTGAGCTTTGAACTTTGATGTCTATGCTTCATTCTAGAACATCGAGATTTAAGCAATGCTTCGTTCGGAAGGTGGTCGACAGGGAGTCGATCCGTTTCCAAGCTGTTGATCGCAACCCAACCGCCTTGGCTACTGTGCACAGTACGGAAACAGTACGAAGTAATGAGAGCTCGTATTGACCCCGGATGTAAATACCCATGAAAACACCAAAGAATGCATGACAGTTCGGCCAGTCCTAATGCTACGGTACTCGATTCTAGACTGAAGGATAAATATGAGAGTGGATGACAGGAAATGAAGCTGACCTAAATTGGGAAACGCGGAAAGCTTGGCTCTTGAGAAATGGAACCCTCTCCACGGCGAAAATAACAAAACGAGCAGAATCGCGTTAGTGTGGAAGGGTGAAGAAGGCGTGAGCTGCGAGGAATTAATGCAGATTGTTTTTACGGAGCAGGACAGAGCGAAAGACTGTGGAGAGGCAAAAGGAAGCTTCCAGCGGTGTAATAGACGGTGAGGAAGCTTGATGAGCACGATGAGGCAAGGAGCAAAGAGCCGAAGCGAGGCATCACGGACAAATATTGCTTACTACGGGAGTACAACTATTCGAAGAACATCTCTGTAGTGCGGGTTTTAGTGCTGTGGTGTTGTGTTTTCCTCTTGGAGAGGAGTATTGGTCTTGTCCCGATGACTTGTTCGATCGATGGCAAAACTATGTGCAGAGTGAGATGCTGGAGATGGAGACTGCAGGAGAGAGACACCAACCTTGATTTCTGGCTTTCTAGGACTGGATACAACGTGTCAGAGGAGCGTCTATTCCGGGAGAAGAGACAACCGTGTGAAAGGACTGTCATCACGTTAAAATTAAGAAATGAGATGCGAAATAGGAAATAATCGGGATGTAATACGAGATCTAGAGAACAGAAGAGGAAGGATGAAGGATGGAATGCGAGATGAGATGTGTAAAAGAACGGCCAAATCACGGCTTGCGGCTGACCACTCATTCCCTGACGCCACGCTTGCATTGAATAATCCAGAGCTAGATCAGAGCAATAATGAGGCATTCAGTGTCAGGGGTATTGTTGAGTGGAATACGAACTGCCATTCAATATGATGATTACCAGCGAGTAATATCAGTAGTAAGGCATGGGCATGGCTCTCATCTTCATTCTCCCTGGTGGCGAGTCTGGGAGTCTGAGTGCAAAAGCCGTCTGGTAGTAGGTCCACCTCAGTGAGCTCGCAGTTCGGTCTCTTCATAGTTGATGCACGGGATATGCTTGCCTCTACCCGCCACTGATCATCATGCCCATCAGCTCCATAGTGATCCTAGTAATCCTAGGGGATCGCAGTACTAGCTAAGGGTGTCAGGGAGTGTTTTGGATATGGAGAAGTAAATACTTCGTAGAATGACCCTACCAGCATTCTACTGAACAGGATACAGCTCGCCAGCTCATTGTACGAAGTCGAGACTTGGGCTGAAAGTGTAAATACCAGCGATAGCAGGTCAATACCAAACACAATACCAAATACCGATCAGTCCTTGTCGCGCGGCCCCTTGCTGCTCCGCGAGACAGAGACAGCTCATAGACAAGCCAGCAGGACCCAGTCTCGACCAGAGCAGGGAACATCATGATCTCTTTGATTGATCGGAGACTGATCAAAGATTAAAATAGAGTCATGATGCTTGTCTGATATGAATGGCGGGGATGTCTTATTGACGATTTGATTGTTCATTTTGATATTTCTTTTGTTGGTAGTTCTTCCGTCGCGATATCCTCTATGCACAGTGCAAACTCGTATCGACAAATCGAAATGTACATGTAAACAGCACTATTCATAAAAAAGATAATATCAGGTAAAATAAATAATAAGCCCACCCATCCACACCCTCCGAAGAGTGGCGCTCGCAGCTCATTTCCGCGCCCCGCAATAAAAGAGACGGCCAGCACTCGTCGCGTGTATGTACACAAGTATTCGTGCTGTCTGTTCCTGCGTGTCCGAAAGTGTGAGTGGTATTCTGGTGGTTTGCTGACGGCTGTGTTCCCTGTCTTCCGTATGATTTTGCGTTTTCCGCGTCTGGCTACTCAGTATTACTCGCTCTCGTCTTACCACCCTCAACTCAGTCACATCTGACTTTGACTCTGACTCGTAGGCTGCATGGTACCTTGCAGAAGCAAGGAGACCCCTATTACTAGTATTACAGAGTACTTGTTACTCATCCTACTACCTATTTGGCCTACACTCTATCCACAGAATGCCCCTGAAATTAACAAAGAGACAGGAGAGTCGTCCGTGCTAGCTCTGGCACAGCCGTTGCAGTACTTTTGCATGTAATAACTGCTTCGTACTCAGTAGAGACCTGACAATCGTGGGCTTTACTGACTAGCAGTTTGCGCCACCCGCCAAGCGTCAGGGGCATTGTTCTGTAGTTCAAAGTTGTAGTGCCGTCTTGGTAGTATATACCCCGTAGTCGTGACCAAAGAGGCAGCTAGAAGCACATTCAGTGGGCAAGCTTAAGCACCTCAAAAGGCAAAACAGGAGAGAGAGCGGAGAGTCATTTCCAACAGGTGCTATTGGCTGTAGGAACAGGAGCTAGGAGGCAGAACAGGAGACAGGAGTAGGAGCCAAAAAAAAAAGTCCACCGCTCTATCCGTGCCCCGTACAGTATGCACGACGACCAGACCTAAAGAGTATCGCTCCGATAGTAACATTCTAGGCATATCAGGTCAGATACTAAGATGCAGAGTAGTACGATATCGTGATAACATTCTTCTCACAAGCATGCATATGCATTACAGCGGGCATGCCAGTGGAGAGGAATGTTGGCACAGGTTGGAGTCGGTGTCGGTGTGTGTCGGCGTCGGTAAGTATATTTACATCGTATAACTATGGCATCATGCCGTAGTTATCGTAGCAATCGGCTGAGGTTCTGAGATCAAGGAAGACAGCGGAGAAAGATGCCAATGCATTGGACTGTGGGTAGTTGCCAGCGGTCCTCGTATTGTTTTATTACTCTATGCACAATCCGTATGTGAACATTACAGAGGATGTCACGCTTATTTCGACAGTCACCTTTTTTTTTTTTTTACTGGCACCTCTGAATACCAATGATCCGAATGGCCTGGACCGCTCAGACTGTGTCAGACGCTGCATGTCAGTAATCTCGCTCATTTCGGGGCTTTATTACCAGGCGACCAGGGTGCTAACACGGTCTACTTCGTACTTCGTATGCTAGTCATGCTAGAGCGGGTTCGGATTGGGTTCGTCTGAAGTCTGTACTAGATATGCTTACTAGTATTCTATGTACTCTGTATTTACTCTGCAAAATGTTTGTTTACTGCCACTAGCTCAAAGTCTTCTTGCTAATGAGATCCTTTGAGGCTGCAACACGCTCAGCTCATGACATACGTCAAATGCCAGCGGCTACAAAGTACTATCATACATTCTTTGTGATGATCGAATATGTCTTTGCCATCTGAGCAAGTATGCCAGCCAGCAAACATATGGCATACAAAAACAAAGCCTGGAATTCAAAGAGATGAGCCCCCTATTCAGCACCAGCGGCTCACACAGTGACTGACTATGTACTATTACTCGCGCCCCACTTACCCCTGGTGGTCCACACATACGAAGGGTGGTAGTGTGAAGGGTGATGCGAAGGGTATTACTCTAGGAAGTTTGCGAAGAGATGGGCATGCTCGCAGGGCAGGAGAGCGGCTAGTCAGTCAGTCTCCATCTCCCCGTATTGCCCATCACCTCGACAAGAGTGAGTACGAAGTAGTCTCGAGCATACCCTCGGGGCCCTTTCGACTAGTCTCCTCTCGTCTATCCACCATGGTCTTGTTTTGATTTTATCTCGTTCATTTTATCTATTTTTATCTTTCTTGTTGTTTACCTTCTCCACACGTTGTCTGTCTCTCTGTGTGTGTCTCTGTGTCTGCTGTCCCTCGACTCTGTCACTACCTCTACTCAGTACCTCTACAGAGTACCTACCACCCCCTTTCCTCCACCCCCTACACCACACCCCTGCAACCGAAATAACACTCCATCCACTACACTAAGCAGCTCCCAATCCACCGCTCTCATCTCCCTCAATCACCTATATAAGACGGTCCTCTCTCATCCCTCTTTCTCCTCTTCTTCTTCTTCTTTTCTCTTCACCCACACTCGCTCATACACAAACAACCCTGACTTTCAGTCAATTTCACTCGTTAAAACACAATCAACAATTTCAGCCTTGCTGCTTAATTCACCTTCCAACCCGCTACCTTTTTTACCAGCTTAATTTCAGCTCCCAACCCAACCGTCAAGATGCAGTTCACTATCGCTTCTCTCCTGGCTCTGGCCACCGCCGTCGCCGCTGGCAACGTCACCTACACCACTGAGGTCGTCACCGCCCTGACCACCTACTGCCCGGCTTCCACCACCCTGACCCACAACGGCAAGACCTACACCATCACTGAGGCCACCACCCTGACCATCACCGACTGCCCTTGCACCATCACCAAGCCCGTCACCACCGCCACCACCGTGTCGTGCTCCACCTCGGTCCCGTAAGTTCCAGCTGATGATCTCCAGCTACTCTACCCGGTTACTAACAAGCCAGCTACAACAACGCCACCGCTACCTACACCAAGGGTACCGGTTCCACCGGCGCCTACACCCCCTCGGCCACCACTGCCGTCGTCACCGCTGGTGCCGGCAAGGTCGCCCTGTCGGGTGCTGCCGGTGTTGTCGCCCTGGGCGCCGCTCTGCTGCTGTAAATTTAGCAACAAAAGATACGCACTCAACCCCCTTTTTTGTGTTGGAAACAATGGAGTCCCTTGGTTTGGCAAGACAGCTATATAGAAATAGCCCTCTCGATTTAATATGATTTCCGGTTTTGGTCGATGGCTACATCTTTTACTGTTCTTTCCACTCTGATACTCTGGCAATTATAAAGACGCAGAAGACAATCCCATCTTTTTCTCTTTTTCCATCACACAAAAGTCCCGATGCTCGTTTTCATCCACATGTTTAATGACTCAGCGTTTTTGTTCTCTCTTTACTCTTTACACCGATACCTTCCTGGCTGGCGATAGATTTGGTTTTTGTCTTTGGGTTCCCTTGGGAAAAGGATCTATCCGGCTGGTTTTCTCATTCTATTAATACAACTCTCACCATTTTGGTCGAATATCTGTTTTCCCGTCATGTTCGCCGTCTAAGTGAAGGGATAAGGAACCAGCCGGCGAAAATATATGGAAAATACTTGAGCAGCACACGCCAGTGTGCGGTCACTACAAAACGGCTGGGGTGTGTCCCGGATGCGGTCCTAGTCATCTTCAAATCTACATATTTCAGCCATCTTCTCTTTTTGTGAATTATTGTGAATTTTGTCTGTAGCTGTCGCCGATATGTTGTGGAACAATTTGATTAAAGTAGCTGTCGTGTATGTACCAAGTAGTGATCTGTGTCTTGGCATTTCGCAGTAAATACATTGTTTTATTTTCATATCTATCGTCTGGTTTTTTTTAAATGTTTTACGGGTGTTGTCTGTTAATTCGAAGCTGCCTGACCTCTATTGTTGGTTGTTCTTGTGTCAAAAACTGTGTGTTTGGTTGAATATATATTTCACTATTTTGATAATATTTCTAGTTATATAAATACTTTTATTAGATGTTGATGTAAATTGAAGTGAAATCCGAGAAAGAGAAAAAAAAACAGTCATGTTAAACAAACATCATCACTGAGCATTACAAAATCACAGCATAAACTCAGCACTCTATCATGGAAGGCGGTTATGCGAAGGTGTCCGTTCAAACCGAAAACAAAAGCTTTCAACATCAGACCGTCACACAAGCCGTCGATCAGCCGCATGTCATCTCGTATCACACAGCGTCTGGTCACTGTCAGTACTTTGTACACTGTAATAGGCCATAGCCGACACCCGGCTCGAGTCAGCAAGGGAAATTGCACACCCTCCATCACACCAATACGAACCCAACCACGAACACGATATACGAACGCAGCAATCATGTTCTACTCTCTATCATCTACAAAATATTGACAAGATTAATGAACTTACTCAGCACAATTCATCAACATCCCAATATATTGTCTTACTCTTCTTCATCGTCGTCCTCATCTTATTGTCTGCAATATTTAGATTATTCCCTCCCTTGATACAGCTGCTAGCCTAGGAACGCGTTGTGTAAAGCGTACACAACAAGATAGACAACAAAGAGACGTACAATGGGCAACGACTAATGCAGGAACGGCACACCAGTCTGTCTCCCGTTCCCTGCTATGGTGCTGCTCTAGAGGAGGACTAGTCCTCTCCAGACCTCCTCTAGACTTTGGAGAGTCGGCCAATTGCCAAGCAACGTTGCTCGTTTGGCCCGATTTAATTACTTTTTTACACTTGCAACTGATCCTTGGCTCATCCGTTGAAGTACACTGTGTCGGATCCTAAGCACTGTCTACAAGTATGCATCCTGCTCCCTTTGAGTCGCCACAACTTACTGACAGTAACTCCCTCAGATCTGCACTGCTCCGTTCTCTGGTCCAGATGCCGCGTAATAGGAATGCCTGACACTGCATCGCTAGTTTATTCCAGAGAACCGAGACAGCAGCATCACCGCCTCTCTGATGTACGTGAAATATGCATAACCACCAAACTGTCGCGACTGCATATACGAGATCTGTATGTGATCTAGTAAGATGAGCGGTGAATTCGGCGGCTACGTGGCGGTAAGCCTAGCACAGGCACTATGAGAAGCAAAGCCATTAGAATACTCAGTAGTGTTGCATTCCTCCACCAAAGGATCAGAGCAGATCAAGCAGATCACAACAATGTATTCTCTCCTCTGTAGGGGCCGGTAGAGGTCTCCGGGGGTAGGATTGAGACATCCAAGTCAAAAGAAGCATTCAGGGAGACGAAATAGAGACTGGCTGGACCTGGTAAAGTAGCTCGAGTAGTCAACACACGTTGCTGATGTCCTCTCGTGTTATGTCTTGGTCGCTGACTTTTGCCTGTCTTGGTAATTTGGACACGGCGCGCCATTAGACATTTGCATTCCAGTGCACTCTGCAACATATCGATGTTGTTTTGCTTGTTTTGACTTCGACACCTCTTTAATTGTCAAATGTCAACAAATCTCGACCAGAGGATAACACTGGAATGGTGCTCTTTAATGTGATCATGGCTGACCGATGCAGTGTGCCGGCAGTTGTATGTGTTTGGCTTGGTATGGTTCTGTACAGCTTGTGAGCCTGCCACCAGGCATACAATACATGCGGGAATAATTGACGAGAACAAATACCATTGTGCAAAATGAAAACCTTGCTTCTTTTGTGTCAATATAGTCCACTATAGCAGTAGAATTGCAACGGAACAAAAGTGTGTTACTCAGTAGTTATCTACTTACCGCCTAAAAGACCTTAACGCACTAAATAGAAACGCATCTCATGCTGCACAGACTTGAGAGAAGGTAAGCATCAAGCTAGACGAGCACGTTTAACACGATACATGTCAATCGCCCACCACCAAGATAGACCACAAACCGAGCATCAAAATAATCGTATACAGCCTAAACTACTCAGTTAAGATACAAATCCCCCAGCCTGGCCAAGTTGGCAAGCCACAAACAAGGCCCACGTCGGCTATAACAAGTAGCAAATAGCCGAGACGCACAAGGCTGAGACGGCAGCACAAACTGTTCGGAGCCGCGATACACAAGTGCAGCGTCGTTCTACAAAGCCGGGCTGACCCGAATATCCGGTAAACGGACAGTGCCATGTGGCAGCCGATGCTTGTTTGATTTTGACAAGAGCCGTGGTGATTTGTAGGAGCGATTACATAAGCAACAGTGAGAGGTTATGCATGGCATTACTCGAATCACAACATCAAACTACAACACAAACATAAAGTATATTCATATGCATCTCCAATGCCCAGCCGCCTACAAGAGTACCTACCGCACAAATATAACAAAGAACAGTAACAGCTTATCAATGGTTGGCTATCGTGATGGGCGATGGGTGATGGGCGAAAGAGGAGAGGAGGCCGGGGAAACGGGTGTTAAAGCGGGTCTAAAGCGTGTAACAGTGTGGGGAGAACATGGAGACAGAGATGTGATATGAAAGAGGCAAGAAAGAGGAGAGAAGTTGGGGAAGTCCAATACCCTGCCCTGTTGCACCAGCTCCCAACGCTTTTCACGCTGTATGGCTGTGTATGGCTGAACTTGGTCAATAGCTGCACAGCTTCCCGCTCAGCCGATAGCCATGGCTCTAAGTTGGAGAACCGCCGATTGCCGTAGTAATGACGAAGAAGACGCGAGCAGACCAGTGAGGAGAGCAAGGTGGCTGGTGATGACGAGGGGTCAGAGATGACTTCAGTTGATAAGTCGACGACATCTCGATTGGTTTTATTGCTGTTGCCAGTGTTTTTAAATATCTACTTTATACCTGCGAATTCATAGCAAATAGCACTTACTGCCGGCCATCTGATACTGTGCGACGCTGTGAGATCGAGACATTCGCAGACCGACAATCCCGATTGATAAACATATAGTTAATAGACATCTACAACCATACAACCCCGACCAGAGACTCTGCAAAATGGCCGACCACCCCCAGGATGCGGTGCAGAAGCACTCTCTGGCAGACCCCGAGTCCTTCTGGCGCCACCAGGCCGACCACCTTCACTGGCACCGCAAACCCGACGTCGCGCTCCGACACACCACCAAGACGCTAAGTGCATTGAAGGCGGATGACAAAAATGGTGGAAGCGTCACACATGATCACTGGGAATGGTTTCCAGGCGGCCAGATCTCGACCTGCTACAACTGCGTCGACCGCCATGTGCTCGCCGGCCGCGGCAACGAGCCCGCCATTCTCTACGACAGCCCCGTGACCCGGACCAAACGGCGCATCACGTATGCCCAGCTGTTGTCCGAGGTCGAGACCACGGCGGCTATTCTGCGAGAGCACGGTGTCAAGAAGGGAGATGTCGTTTTGGTTTATAGTAAGTCTTGTTCGTTGCAAATCAAATTAGATAAAAAAAAGAAGCTAACCAGCAGTGCCCATGGTCCCGGCCGCCCTAATCGGCATCCTGGCCATCAACCGCCTAGGCGCCATTCACACCGTCGTCTTTGGCGGCTTTGCTGCAGCTCCCCTCGCCCAGCGCATCGAAGACTCCCGCCCCGTGCTTGTTCTGACCGCCTCGTGCGGCATTGACGGCAACAAGCCCCCGATCCCCTACCGTCCCTTTGTCGAGGGCGCCATCGACATCTCGACGTGGAAGCCGCCACATGTGCTGGTCTGGCAGCGCGAGACTCTGGAATGGGACTTTGCAGCCAGCACACCCACGACCAAGAAGATTGCCGCATCTACCAAGACATCGTGCTGGCGTGCGCTGCTCGACGATGCACACAAGCGCGGCGTCAAGGCCGAATGCGTGCCCGTCGCATCCACCGACGGCGTCTATATCATCTACACCAGCGGCACGACCGGCAAGCCCAAGGGTGTCTTCCGCGAAGCAGGCGGCCATGCCGTCGGTCTCCATCTGATGATCAGCTACATGTTTAATATCCACGGACCCGGCGACGTTGTATGTTTCTCCCCTTCTAAATCCCTCTGAGCTCGAAACTAACAAAAAAGATGGCTTGCTTTAGTGATATCGGCTGGGTCGTGTCCCACAGCTATACCCTCTACGGGCCGCTGCTTACTGGCGCCGCTACGGTCCTCTACGAGGGCAAGCCCATCGGTACCCCGGACGCCTCCGCCTTCTGGCGCATCGTCGAGGAGTACCAGGTCACCACCATGTTCACTGCCCCGACAGCCCTGCGCGCCATCCGCAAAGATGACCCCGACAACAAGCACATCTCCTCCATCGGCACCCGCAGCGGCCTGCGAACCCTGCGCGCGCTTTTCTTGGCTGGCGAGCGCTCCGAACCCGCCATCATCAACATGTACCAGAGCCTGCTCTCGCAGTACGGCGCACCAGGGGCTGTGATTGTCGACAACTGGTGGTCGTCTGAATCAGGCTCGCCCATCTCGGGTGTTGCCCTCGGCACAAACGCGGGCAAGGACCGCTCCTCTCGCATTTCTCAAGGCCAGCTGAGCCCACTCCCCATCAAGCCAGGCAGCGCCGGCAAGCCCATGCCCGGATTTGACGTGCGCGTCGTGGACGACGAGGGCAACGAGCTGCCCAACGGCACCATGGGCAACATTGTCCTGCGCATGCCCCTGGCCCCGACCGCCCTGCGCACTCTGTGGGAGGACGAGGAGCGCTTCTACAAGGGCTACCTCAAGCGCTTCGATGGCCGCTGGCTCGACACAGGCGATGCCGGCATCATTGACAAAGATGGCTATATCAACATCATGGCGCGGTCAGACGACATTATCAACGTGGCTGCCCACCGTCTGAGCACGGGCACGCTCGAGCAGGCCATCACCGGCCACCCAGACGTCACCGAGGCCTGCGTCGTCAGCATTCCCGACGCCCTCAAGGGGCACATGCCGTTTGCATTCATCAACACGACCGGCGCAGCAGCCCCAACGAACAAAGCGGACAAAGAGGCCGCTGCCGAGGCGCGCTTCAAGGAGATCAACGGCCGTGTGCGCGAGCAGGTGGGTGCCATTGCATCGCTCGGCGGACTCATCGAAGGCAGCGGCATGATCCCGCGCACGCGGTCAGGCAAAACGCTGCGCCGTGTCCTGCGCGAGCTGCTGGAGAATGCCGTCCATGGCGACTTTGATGCGCCCGTCAATGTGCCGTCCACCGTCGAGGATGCCAGTGTAGTCGAGGTCGCCCGCGAGCGTATCCGCGTCTACTTCCGGGACCATGCAGGAGATAGACATTCTGCTATTGAAACACGGTCAAAGCTGTAGATTTGAGTTTTTATTCAACAAGATCAATGACAATAAGACGAAGCATTTACTGTTTAATCAAATATTACATAAGCAATGTTAATTGATTCTGACATAATCGACGCGTTCAGTGCGCGTAATTAGCGCCGTTGCTGCCTGTCAACCCCTCGCCACTTTAATGGGCGGGTCCCCGTAGACTATCCCACTACATGCTCAAACGCGCCGCGACGCGTTTCTTTTGCCCTGCTCTTTTCCCGCCACACGTCGTCCTTGTTGCATTGCGTACCTACTACATAGTTTCTACTGCACATCACGACACTTTGAGTTGAGTCTGGCTGAACTGTCAACAACCTTTGCGATTCTCACTCCGCATTCCGAATTCCCTCTGCTCTTATCACACAAAGCCCACCAACTCAGTCTACACTCACAATGGCCGGCGCAGAGCAGCTCATCTCTCAGGGCGCTTTCGCGTGAGTTTCGCCGTTCCTCGTCTTTCGTCTTTTTGTCAGTCTGCTATGAATTGAATATTAACACATGCAGTGCCATCTTCTCCGACCCTGAAGCTGCCAAGGCCCGTTTCCCTGTTCCCATCTTCCAATGCCTCCAGGTTAAGCCGCTCCAAAGTGCCGGCGGTGACCGCTACCGTGTCGTCCTCAGCGACATGGACCACTACATCCAGACCATGCTCGCAACCCAGGCAAGCCATGTCGTACATGAGGGCAAGCTCGAGCTTAACTGTCTCGTGCGTGTCAAGCAGTACCAGGCAAACTTGGTCAAGGGCAAGAACGTTCTGATCATCCTCGACCTTGAGGTCATCGAGAACGTCGTCCCTACGGAACGCGTCGGCGCCCCTGTCGGATTCGAGGCCGCGGCCGCCGCGCCTGCTGTACAGCCGGCCATTGGCGGCGCTGGCTTCTACGGTAACAACGTCACCAAGAAGGAGGAGCCCACGTCGTCGGTTGCCGACGTTAAGCCCATGCTGCCCCGTGCCCCCGTGCGGTCGGGCAACACGGACAGCTCGTTTACGGACATTGCCAACATTTCCATCTACTTGCGCCAGTGGAAGATCAAGGGTCGCGTCACGACAAAGTCGCCCATCCGCACATGGCACAAGCCCAGCGGCGAGGGCAAGCTGTTCAGTTTCAACCTGCTGGACGAGTCGGGCGAGATCAAGGTCACGGCCTTCAACGAGCAGGTCGACCAGTTCTACGAGGTCATTCAGGAGGGCGCCGTCTATATCCTCGAGGACCAGTGCCGCGTGAACCTGGCCAAGAAGCAGTTCACCAACCTTGCGCACGAGTACGAGCTGACGCTGGAGCGCGGCTCTGTGCTGTCCAAGGCCGAGGACCAGGAGAGCGTGCCGCAGATCCGGTACAACTTTTGCAACCTGCGCGACCTTGACAAGATCGACAAGGACGCTACCATTGATGTCATTGGCATTCTCAAGGAGATCAACGAGTGCTCGTCCATTACATCGCGCAACACTGGCAAGCCCTACGACAAGCGCGACCTGCTGCTGGTCGACGACTCTGGCTTCAGCGTGCGTACAACGGTCTGGGGCCGCACGGCCACGGACTTTGACGCCAAGCCCGAGTCGGTCGTGGCAATGAAGAACGTGCGCGTTTCCGAGTTTGGCAACGCGCGTACACTGTCGCTGCTGCAGTCGGGCCAGCTGACGATTGAGCCCAACATTGACGAGGCGCACCACTTGAAGGGCTGGTACGACTCTGTGGGCCGCAACGGCTCGTTCAAAACGCTCGACACGGGCGGTGGTGGCGGTGGAAATGCAGGCGGCCGCGTGGAGAACTTCAAGACGATTGGCGAAATCAAGGACAGCAACATTGGCGCGGACGAGCCGGCGTACTTCTCGACCAAGGCGGCGATTACGTACTTTGGCAGCGACAAGACGATTGCGTACCCTGCGTGCGGCAGCGAGGATTGCCGCAAGAAGGTGTTCCAGGAGGGCAGCGAGTGGCGGTGCGAGAAGTGCAACAAGAGCTTCGAGGCACCCGTGTACCGCTACACGCTGCAGATGACGGTGGGCGATGAGACGGGCCTGATTTGGCTGTCTGGCTTTGACGAGCAGGTGCGCACAATCATGGGCGGCAAGTCGGCCAACGAGATCATGGCGCTGCGCGAAGAGGACATGCAGCTGGCGTTCAAGGAGTTCGACAAGGCGCTGTTTGGCCGCTACAACTTCCGCGTGCGCGCCAAGATGGAGAACTACAACGATATTCAGAGGTAAGCCTTTGGTCCCCGAGATATTTCTAAAACGCAAAAAAAAAACGCAAAGACTAACAAAACAGAATCCGCTACCAGATCCTGGGTGTGACCCCCATCGATTTCAAGGCCGAGGGCCACAAGCTGGCCGAGAAGATCAAGCAGTTCAACCTGTAACTATAATAAAATGGAAAGGAAATGGGACTAATGATGGGTTGACTCGTCTGGAGTTATTGTGTGTTTTTTTTTCTTCTTTTTTCTTGTTCGTTTGACCACACTTTGTCAGTGTTCTGCCTTGCTTGCTACCTCTACCTGTTTTTATATCATGATAGTCTACGTCATCTTATCTTATTCACATCTACCATACGTATTGCTGCTTGCACAAGTGTTAATGATACGGTTTGTTTTCATTGCTATCGCTATCGTTTTCGTCGTTGATCGTGGGCTCCTTTCTGGTCGATGACCCGACTCTTTCTCCAGGAACACGCGCTAGATAAGAACACATGCTTCGTCCCCCATTATTGACTCTCCATCTTGGCCCGACTCTGCCTAGTAGCCGTGGTCGTAACCGTCCATCATAAGATCCTCGTCTAGCTCGGCATCGAAGCCATTGTATCTGGCTCTGCCACCTTCTTCGAGACTGTCCTGCTTTGCCGCAGCCTTTTGGTCCTTCGTGACCTGCTTCAGGTAGTCACGGTTGAACGACAGATGCTCCTCGGTCAACGCATTCAGAGACCTCAGCCGTTCCATCTCGGCTTTGGCTTCGCGCAGCACGTGCGAGAATTCGGTCTCGTTGCTCCAATGGGTCTCGGACAGGAATGAGAGGTAGGGCCCGGATTGTTCTGGTGCGACAATCTCGGCCGAGATCATATTCGCATCGATCATGCCCTGGATCAGGGCCATGGCCTCGCTTTCCGTTCTGGGTGTCCGCGCTGCTTCTGCGAGCTCGTTGTTCTGGTTTTCCATTGCTGTAGCAGTCTCTTCTGGTACCTTTAGTGTCGTGACGAGGTCGGTGATGAGAATTGTCGTAAACACATCTTTCAACCGCACGATCTGCCACTTTTTGTGCCAGGCCATGACCTCTTTCACGAGTAACCAATCTTGATTAGCCTTTAGCTGATCGGAAGCCAGGGCCATTTCGGCACACATGTCTGCAGGAGACGCATTCTGGAATAGCTCAGCCATGCGCGTGTAGATTTTGTTCACACTGCTGAGCGCGCGGGCGACACTGGGTGATGTAAGTGGTGGTATAGGATCTGCCTTCCCGGTGTGGATAAGGCTTGCCATGATCCAGCGCTTGTGTGCTGCGACCATGATCTTGGACACGCTGCCGTCCCGTGACGGGTATGATACGACACGAGCATACGCCGCAATGCCCCCCTCGTAGTTACCGAGATGGAGCTGGATACTGCCCACAAAGTAGTCGTACTCCATGACCTGGCTGCTGGTGATTGGAAGCGTCAGACCCGTTTCCTGGGAGTAGATTGGCAGTGACACGCCCGGGCTGCAGAGTGGTTCTGACAAGGGGGGAGAGGCGTTTCTGGTTGGGAAGAAGACAATGTATTTGCCCAGAGCAGGCATAGCGAGGTGTCCTGTGTTGGTATGATAGGCTAGCCTGGCTAGGGCAAGATGGTTCGAGGTGAGCAGGTGGCCGGTCGGGTCGATCTTCGCGAGAGCACATGTGATGCACTTGACGGCGGTGGCGTGTGGCATTATGAGGCCAGTGGCGATGACGCCGATGACGCGAGTAAGGGCATGGCCAATGTAACGGACCTGACGCGGGTCGAACATGAACGAGATGCGAGCCATACACGACCGAAGGGCTACTGGCATTGTCGGGTAGAGGGAGGAGTCAGTCGGTATTATGGCATCGAGGATGGAGAGGTAGGAGTATGTGTGCTTGTGGGTGTTGAGGCGCTGATATGTTAGTGCTGAGACTGAGGTGACCTGGGTAGCCTGCGACCTAGAACCATACCTCCAGAATATCCATGGCATGCTTCTTAATATCGGCGTTCTCCTTTTCGATGAGCTGGTCAACGCGAGACTTGTGGGCTGTGATCTTCTTGTCGAATTGTTCGTTGGAAAGGGACAGAGCATCGTCACCCGGGAAGGCCAGCACCGACAGGCACTGCTCGAGGCCCGGCATCGTGGCTACAGTCTCTGCAGTTTCTATTCACAGTTCGCGAATATGTCTTTCCAATGTTATTTCGTCTTGTTGTCACCGTTTGTTGTTTGCAGGGGAGCTCTCGAACGGAGCAATCAAGGTGGGGAGGGGCTGTGAATGCTGCTCGTGGTGATGTGATAGCGACCTCAAAGTGGAATTTGAGTGAGGGGATGTGTAGCACCGAAAGCCAAAGACTGTAAAAGGCTGTAAGTGGCAAACTCAAACAAAAGATGGGAGAGAAATGCAAAAATTGGTTTGTGAGAGGTCGAGGTGATGTTGATAGCAGGGCAGGCAGCTGTTGTACTATGTGGACCCGTTTGTTGGAGGAAGGTGCCCCGCTATTGATGGTGTTGATGTCAGGTGTGGCTTGAGAGCACCGCCACACACATATTAGCGGAGCTAACCGCATGTAAGTCAACAGTTGAGCATAATCGATTGTGAAGTATTTTGGAATTTTTTGTTTTTTGACTTTCTTGCTGTGTATTTACGTAGCCACTTGATTGGAAGTAATATGGCAGCTAAATCCAAAAGGTTCGAGTTAAAATCTATAATTAAGAAGAAACGGTCAAGTATATCAAGAATAAGAGAAAGGGAAAAGTTCAAAAGATTAAAAAAGAAAGCTAGCACCCATGCCTTACCAATCTACTTATTAATTTTGTTGATTTATACAGGTTTGATTCATTAGACTAAGTTAGTAAAGCTTGACACAAAAATGAACAAATAATAAATCTGCGAGTAGACAACAAGGTCTTAAATTTGTCCCCCAAAACTGATAAATCGACGAGAAGAGAGGTAGAAATAGAAACAGGAGGACTTGAGACAATAAAAAGATAATGACATAAAGCTGCGTGGTAAACATGAATAACCGGCCTATGCCGCAAAGCCTTTCTATTTTTAGCTGCATTACACTTGTAGAAGTTCCATTCCACCATATAAATCGACGCAGATAGACCTACTAACAAATCACGCAGAAATTAGCAGAGTAAAGAAAGATGATAAAAACCGGAGCAAACTAGTTGCTATTGCTACCGCGGCTGGAAGAATCAAATGCATTTCCCATGCCTTGGCTGGGATTGGCTCGGGGAGCTTGGCCGAAGAGTCTATCAAAGGTAGACGGAGACGCAAAGCCAGCCATGCCGGCAGGAGGGCCAATGGGTCCAAAGACGTGGGAGCTGGTGTCTGTGGTAGCAGTGGCAGCTTGCGAGCGAGGGTCTCTGAGAGGAGAGCTGCTGAGTGTTGCCTGGACTGGGCCTGGAGCAAAGTACGCACCAGAGCTCAGGTTGGGAGGGCGGTAAAAGGGACCAGCAGAAGAGTTAAAGAAGCCATTCGGGTCGCTGTTGCTGGCAAAGCCGGGCTGGCGAAGGTGCTGCTGCTGGGATAGGAGGTGGGCATTTTGAGCGCTCTGGGAGAACTGGGCATGCTGAAGTTGAGCCTGAAGACCGGCAGGCTGCTCAGTGAAGCCGAGGCCGCGGGCAAAGCTGTCGGCAAGATGCTCAACCGGAGGCCAAGCAGCTGCGGCAGACTGGCTCGTCTGCAAAGAACTGACATCTAGCGTTCCACCGGAAACGGCTCTTTTGGAACCAACTAGAGGAGTGTGCTGGCCGCCAAAGACAGATTCTTGCTGGCCCGAGGGAATGCGAGCACGTGTAGGCATAGGCAGCGGTGTTTCCGGCCGGCCTTGAGCCGCAGGAGGATAAGGGGGAGGTGGCAGAAGCGACGGCAGGGGCGGCGAGAACATCTCTGCCGCCGAAGCATTCTGACCCTGCTGAATGTTTTGCAGCTGCTGCACTTGCAGCTGCGCCTGCTCCTGCTGCCACTTCTTGTACCAGGCCGGGTAGCCCTGGAAAAGGCCAAGTTCGTGCTGGGTCTTGCTGTCGTGGGGCATCTCGTGCTTGTACTTGCAGCCCTGCTGGGTAAAGGCACACGTGCCGTCGTGCACCCACTTGCTGCAGTAAATCTTGTTCTTTCTTCCCGGGCGATGGCCAGAGGACAGGCTGTGGTGTGATCCAGATGCAGTTGCTGGCGGAGGCATGCTATTGCTATAGAGCTGATGGTTCCGCGGTGTGTTGCCAGGACCAGAAAAGTTGGGGCCAAGGGCCGCCAGATTCAGCGGTATGAAGGGCTGCTGTGAATGCAGCGGGGGCTCAGGAAGCACCCGCATGCCGTAGGAGCTGGCTAGGAGAGGCGGAACATTGGCCATGACGGGCAGCATATCGGCCGGGATCAGGCGCGTGTACATTCCGTTGCCACGGTCCAGGCAGTACGCATAGAAGTCGGCTGGCCCTGCAGAATGGGAGGCATTCCAAGTCTGAGTCTCAGCGGGGGCTGGCTGCGCCGACTGAGCTAGGATAAGGGCGGACCGCGCTGGAAAATGTGCAAGAAACGCAGTCATACTGTCGGAAGTGGGCACAGAGGCGCAATTGCTATCACCAGTATCTCTACGCGGAGAAGATAGAGGTGTTGGCGGTGACTGCGTATTGTCTTGATTGGAGCCCATGGCTTCTTCAGTGTGATGGAAAGGAGTGTGTAATGATGATTGCGGTGTCAAGGGAGGTAGAAATGGGGTAAACGGTGAAGAAAGATATGGGGATGTGCTTCTGGCGTTATCGATGTTGTCACTGTTGATGGTGGGACAAAAGTGTGGTTTGTCACTGGCGAAGCTGTGGCGAGCGTTGATCTGTTGTGCGTGATTATATTGGTACTGCTCTTTCTGTATCTGTTGCTGTGGTTGCTGATACGGTTGATGATGGTAGAGAGGTTGGTGATATTGATAATTGAGCCGGGGGATAGGCTGTGTATTTATACTCGGAGAGACGGGGCAGTGCCGGCTGTGGTGCCGAAGATGGAGTCCTTGTTGGAGGCGGATGGAGGCCTGTGTTGCCGACCAGGTGAGACGCGGCGTTCCGTCTGATGGGTGCGGGGGTACGCGGCCTTGCTCCGTGTCGGCGCGGAGATGCTGTTTCCGGGGAGTGAGATTGCGGTGAGCAGTGATGGGACGAGAGAAAGACGATGACTCGTGATGCTGATCCCGGTTGTTGGCAAACGGACTCCACGGCGTTGACGCGTATTCCATGCTCTGGGATCGAGGAAGTGAGGTAGAAGGCCAAAATGCAGCGAGAAGCAGTGAATACTCGGTCTTGTGACGAATATGTGACCAGCCCCTTACTTTGATATCTCTTTTGCTTGTGCTCGATTTATGTTGATGTATTGTGGTTGCTTCGGTTTCTGAGTTATAAATTTATATGCGTGGCGAGAATGCGAGCTGCAGGACCTGCCTTGTCACTGACTGATTTGAGCACCGCACAAAGGTCTGGTTCGCTGCCTCTCTGTCTGCCTTGTGTAATATACAGATGCTGAGTGCTGCATGTAGTACCTTTTTGATAGTAAAAAAAGCGAGATTACGGTGCTGTACAATATATAAGCTATAAGTGACGCGATGTCAAACTGGAGACTGGAGGGCGTGTGAAGTTGTGCTAAGAGGGTGGTGAGAGAGGGGTGATGGACGGTCAGGACCGGAGGGTGAGAGCAGGCTCAGAGCAATATGAAATGTGTGCAACAGCAGACTGATATAATAACCATCAAGTAGTGATGGCTATGACAGACCTTATAGTAAATAAAAAGAATTAAAGCGGTGAAATAAATACTGCCCTGGCGGCTGCACCGTCGAGAAGAGGCAAACAGGACAAGACAAGACCTGACAACACATGGAGGGACATGAGGTTACTTATATTCACCTGGAATGGCCTACACTAGAGTTAAAAGTCCTGAAGAGAGCGGGACTAGTTGCCTCCCAGTGAAGTGAGCAAAGCAAATGACCAGAGAGCAAGTAAAGGAAACGGTGGAGGCAGACGAGGCCGGCCCATGGCATGAACTCTGCAGTCTCCTACACACGAACTTTGTGTATGTGCAGGATCTCGGATGTAACAGAGATGACTTAAAAGATTTGCACTCCCTACATTTTGTGTATTTGCCTTTTGACCTCTTCGTTTCTCGTTTCCTCATCTTGGTTGGCTTCACACCTTGGACTGCTCGTGGCATTTGTCCTCTCTGTACCACCTTCTGCGGACTGCATTCCATGAGGAGCGGCAGTAATTGTATACTTGGAATACAATGAGGCAATACAGACGGATAAATGATGAGAAGAAAAAAGGAACAGAATTGTAGAATATATAGAGTCCCTACGTCTTCGTTTATGATTAGTCATCAGTCCATCTTCTGTTCCCTCATCCTTTACAAACACGAACAAACTATAATGCAGATACATTGCTACGTTGCTTTGACCACACAGCCGGCGCTCTCAGGAGAAAATCTATACATGCAGACTCTGCCTCCATGTGGTCTTGCAAACGCATAGGCGCATCAGACGGACCTGCATCCACGAGCCACCCACTCTTGTCCTCCTGTTGCCCAGGCACCGGTTGCGCCATCGCCCTCTCCATATCCAGCGCGGCACCTTGCATTATTTTTAAAAGAGATTCCTTCTTCGTGGCTGTCTTGTGCTGCGGCTCCATGGTCTGCCCATACACTGTCCCCTCAGTTGCTGTGCTTCCTCATTCTTTGTCCTTGCGTGACACAAGCACAACTGGAGGGAAAGCGATGGAATGTCTTTCAAAGTAAAAAAGGGCAAAATCAAACAAATGATCTTGGACGCACATGCACTACAATGGACAGCACACCGTCTCGTCAGCGTTCGTGGAGAGGCCAGCGGTAGGCAGTCTAGACTCACCGACAAGGCGTATCTGGAACCATAGTCTCGGTGAACACTGCCATCAATCGACGAATTGCTAAAGACAAACTGCCAAGTAGATGAAATGAGATAATTATTGTGTCAATAAGTGCCCTGCTTTTATAAATAAATAAGATGATAGATAAAAAAGTGACCAAACCAAACGCCTGTTCCTCAATGCTATCCGGCTCATGCTATGCCACGGGCGTGTTTTCCACCAGCAAAAGATAAATGTAAACAATAAACCTCTCACGGAACAAAATTAAACAAAACAAACAACGAGAAGACAAAACAACAAACAACAAAAGTGTAGACCAATGGTCAATAAATCGACATTACCGACCGCTGCGCATCGCCTTCTTGCGAGGAGGCTCAGAGTCGTCGCGTGCAGTCTCCTTCTTGCGGCTCTGCTTGCGCGAACGGGCCGGCGGCGGCTCTTCGCTGTGAATGTGACCCAGGTCTTCCATGGCCATGCTGTTGTACCATTCCGTGCACCGCAGCGCCACCGGCTCGGGTTCCGGCTCCGGTGTTGGAACCCGTGTGCGTGTGCTCATCCGCTTCTTCTTGCCTTTGGTCTTGGCCACGGGCGTCGACAAAACTTCAGACTCGGCCTTATCGTGGTTGGCCTCGTCATCCGCCTTTTCGACTTTGCTGGTCCCCTCAGTGTCGCTGATACCGAGGTACTTCTTGCGATTCTGCATGTGCAGCGCAATCTTGCTGCGGAACTGCAGAAGCTCCTTGCGCAGCTTGATTTCGTTAAAGCCGCGCGGGTCGAGCCATCCGATCAACGCCTCCAGTTCCTTGGGCTCCGAGTAGTATCCCCACTGCGTCGCCTGGTATACACTCGTCGCGCCCTCCTCCTGTTTCTTGCGTTCTGGCACTGTCATGTTGAACCGTTCCTGGTACTCCTTCTGGAAGGCAGGCTCCATATCAATGTAGCCCTCACGCTCCATATCGTCAGGACCCTGCACCCAAAGGCATCCATTGGCATATCCTGCTTCGGCCGTCGAGCTAGTAGGAAGACCACCAAACGGCATGCCGTTGCGCTCAAACCAGTAGTATCTGTTCCAGAACCGGTCCTTGCCCAGGCACCGCGTACGGGGGCAGTCGGCTTCGCGTAAGTCGTTGTCCAAAGTCGCAATCTCGTCCTCGCACTCCTTGATTTCCGCTTCCTTCTTCTCAATGTCGCGCATCAGCTTGATGAACTGCTTCGACTGCTTGGGAACCTTGGCTGCCGCCTCAGCCTCCTTCTTGCGCTCTTCCTCTTCCTCCCGCTTCCGCTTGCGCTCGGCTGCACGGTCATCAGCCCGTCTAAGAGTGCGACCACGCGGCGTGGCCGATGTGGGTGCTTCGTTGTCGGAGTCGTCTTCATCGAGCTGCGAGACGTCTTCTGCGTCGCTCATCTTAGTGTCGCCGTCGAGGTTGTCAGCTTCCAGTGGAGGCGAAGGGGGCATGTTGTCGGGCAGCAAAATCTTCCGCTGCTCGTTCAGTGGCTTGAGCTCCTCGATAAGTTGCTTCTTTGACCGCTGCCATTCGATCTTCTCCTTGCGGTACTTGGTCATTTGGTCGCTGCAGTCCTCCATGTACCCGCGGACAGCCTTGGTTTGCATTGTAAGCATGCAGATAATCTGAAGAATCTGTACGCGCTTGTTGATGTCCATCGCAAAGTAGTGCTGCTCAACTGTCTCAGTCGAGGGCTCGACATCAGGAGGCACAATCTGCGCAAGGATCTCCTCGCAAACAGCTTGCCGGCGCTCGTCCTTGGAGAGTTGGTGCAGAAGGCCAACCAGGATCAGTTTCCAGCCGCCATCCTTGAAATTTCTCTTGCTGAGCTCTTCCACCCAGTCGAAATCCTCCAGCAGCTCCTCAGCACGGTGGATTGCGGCTGGCTCCTCCTCCTCCTCCTCCTCCTCTTCGGCGGCAGCAGCTTCGGCGGCAAGGCGTTCGGCTTCGACCTTGGCCAGACTGCTTCTGGTTGCGCGTGTGTTACGCTTTGGCTCCGGTTCGGGTGTGGGTTCCTCTTCCTCCTCCTCGTCTTCGGCATCTTCGTCGTCCTCGTCTTCATCGTCACTGTCGAGATCCGGAAGCTCAATTTGGACTTCGCCACCGTCAGCCTCCGAGTTTACCAGCGTCTTGAGGACAGAGCAGTGGACTTCGTCAAAGAGCTGAATAGGACTTTCCTCGGATGCCGAGATTAGCATCTCAATAAAGTCGTCAAATGTAAACGAGTCGAGCTTGAAGATTTCACAATACACGCTGAGCGTATCCCATGTCTCTAGAAGAGGACCAATGGACTTCATGAGGATCTGCTTGGCGACGGGAAGTTGCGACTTAGGGTCGACATCAACGGGGGGATCACTGCACAGGAACTTGAGTGCGGGTCGGGTTGCCTTGCTTGGCTCGAGGCGCAAGTCCTCAATCGGGTACTTGGGCTGGGGTGGCGGCGGTGGCGGAGCGGGTGTCTGGTGCACGGTATTCAGGCCTGGCGATGTAAGGGTCTGGTTGCGGATTGATATAGAAAACTGGAAGGGGTTGTTTGGAAGAGGCAGATGCTGGAAGTGGCCAGGCTTCAGATGATGGGCAAAGCCATTCGGCCGGGTCATTGACGAACCGTTTTGCTCATGCTGGTGGTGAATGCCATTCAGCTTCTCATTGTGCTGCATTTGCCGTTGATGCTGAGCCAGTTGAATGTGTTTAGCCTTGTGGCTCTTCACCGGCTTCAGTTCTGGCAGGCGCAGACCACCGCCATTGCCACCAGAATGATCTGGACTACTCGGGGTACTGTTCAGAAGGTTGCTGAGATCGTGCTGCTGGGACTGGCGCTTCTGGGCCTGCAGTTGCTTGCGTTCCATGACCTTGTTGTTGTATTGCAGGTTTGTTGGAACACGAGTGTCGATATGGTAGTGCTCGGCGACGTCACTCTTGACCAGCCATGGCGCACCGTTCCATGCTTCGCGTGATACTGTCTTCTTGATGAAAGAGCGCAGAACTGACTTGGTGAATACTTTGCGGTCGCGGAAGATGTTGGACTCTTCCAAGAAGGCCTCTTCTCCTTGTGGGCCATCGAGACTGACAATATATCTCGTGTACGGTGGAGTGAGGGTACCGTCAGGAAGCACCTTGCTTCCGTACCGAGTCTTGTCGCGCACTGTACCATGCCGTCTGGAGCCATCCGACAAAATCCCCGTGACAGCCTCGCCGGGGTGGTAGTCGTATTTAAACTCATCGTAGATCTGGTCCACAAGAGCATCAATGCGTGAGACAATCTGGAATTGGACTCTGCGCAGAACAGGGCCTTTCAGAGCTTCCGGGAAAGATTGCTCAACCTCGGCAGCACCAGCAAGCTGGGTTGGGAGCCGGTCAGTATACAAAGTAAGCAACAGTAAAAAGCCCAACATACCTCGCTCGCGAGAGCCTCAAAAAATGTCAAGCCAGAATGGCCCGTGATCTCGCAGTTGAATTTTCTCTAAAACCTGCGTTAGTCGTGCCACCTCGGGGCGCGGCAAGGATGCAGCATTTTATCATACCTGCTTATAGAAATCCATCCTAAGCTGAGTTAATATCAAGTTGACGGGAAAACACAAAATTTCAAGCTTTTGAGCCTCCACCAAAAAAAACTTACCGAGTGAGGTATGAATCATATGTGTTGAACGTCTCGCCGGTCTGCTTGATGTACCAGACTTCTTCACTGTCTTTGAGGTTTTTGGGTGGTGCCACCAGTTGAACTGGCTTGCGCTTGAAAAGCACCTGTTATAGTTGATGAGTGTCGGCGGTTCAAAGACAATTGTGCGTAGTAGAGAGGGAAAGTGCGCAAAGTCTTACCATTGTGAAAGAGCCGGCGGAATGCCGCGTTCAGATTCAAAGGTGGTTCTAAATGAGACGATGGTGCGTCTTTTGAATAATGTTAGCAAAGAAGTCCGGCCTCGGCCGCGTTGCGCTGAACAGATGTGCGCGCGCGTGATGGTAGAATGTGGACCTGTGATTATAGGAACAGGCCGTGGAAGGGATATGTTTGATGAAAATGCGCAAGCTTGGGTTGTGGTTGATGAGACCAATATGAGAGCACGATGAATGAGGTGAATGATGCGCAGATGTGGATGGGGGAGAAAGAGTAAGTGGCCAAGATTTTTCGATTGTGGGTTGGGGTGAGGAGGAGGAGAGCGCGGGAGGTGGTTCTATTTAGGAGTGAGAGAAAAGGGACCGAGTTTATGAGTGAGCGGCGTTATGACGGGCGTGTTGGCTTTTTGTATTATTGTGGAGGCTGCTTGACTGGATGTAGGTCTGTTTGGTGACGGGGGTTCGTGGCTAAGTGGGGAGGACGGGAGTAGGAGGAAGGGGGTGAAAGAGATGCGAGCAGGTTGTGAAGAAAGGAGAGACACGTCGAGGGAACAGACAATGGGTGCCTGTCAGTTGGGAAGTCGACGACAAAGAGTCGTATGAGAGGTGAGAAGCAAGAGGCGAAAGTAAGCTGTCAAGCTGTGAGAACTACGCGCCGGGGCTGAGGCGTGCATTGGGAGGGGGAGTGGTCGAGGTAGGGTGCAAAAACACGACCACGACCACGGCCACGCGACAAGGCAAGCAAGATGAGATGATAAACGAAGGATAGCGAAGACAATGAGAGAGATTTTGAAGATATCAAGACACGATAGGACGGAGGGAGCAAGGCTGAAGATTGAGAGGCGGCGACGGGTCGCGATCTGTGCGATTTTCGGACTGAAGTCGTGACTTACACGGAAGTGCGCGCAAGGCGATCGCGGTATGAAAAGATTGCTGCTCTTGATGTCGAGTCGACGCCGGAATGATATCCGATGGAACCGGGGCGTGTGGTGTGGTGTTGACGTCTTGAAAGCGGCAAGAAAAGAAAGGTCGAGGGTGAAAAATCAAAGGGGGTCGCGTCGTGGCGGCTTGTGCTGAGCGGGAGGGTGGAGGTCCGCGCGACGGAGCAGAAGTAGAACCAGCAAAGAAGTAAGTAGTAGCTCCAAGTAGAAATATAACTATACTAAGGGTTGATTTGAAGTGGCCGCGGTTGCTGGAATGCGATGCCGTATAACTGATGATTGGTGATGATGAGGTTGAGGTTGAGGTTGGGGGAGAATAGTGAAAGAGGAAGGAAAGAGTGGAGGAACGTGGAAGATAAAAAGGAAGGAGCGATGAGAGAGACAGAAAAGGAAAGAACGAGGGCGTTGGAAGAAGCCGACGAGAAAAACGAGCACGAAGGCGAAGTGGGACAGGGGAAGTATTATTACTGTTAGGAGAAGGGGAGGAGGAAGGAGGCAGGAGGAGGAGGAAAAATTAAGACTAGTTGACTAACATACTCAGGCTAGTTATTATTAACAAAGTTGCCGAAGAGCCAGCACATTGGCTGTGGAGGCGGCGGACAAGGCAAGGCAAGAAGGAACACAAGGAAGGGACGACACAGGACCCGGCGCGACTAATAATTGCATGGGTTCTGGGACAGGACGGGGATAGGAAGGAGCGACGACGTCGATGTCTCGAATCGGAAATACCCTTGAGAAAGACAGGAAGGAACGTCTTATTAATTGATACCTGTTGACTGCTTCACTGGCAATTTCAACGAGGTCAAAAAGTCGACACAATTCATAAAATTACAAAATCTACAAAATACAAGAACCCTAAAGAAAGACAGAAGCAACGCATGCGTCCTACATAGGATGCAGTCTAACGAGCGTCCAATGCTAGTTTTTGGCTTTGGCAGGCAGGGCGAGTCTGAGCCAACGCGCAAGGTACCGTTCCCGCGGTGTGGGTCCCCCACCATCCATCTGGATTCTGGACAGGCTTCCCGCTTCGTCCCTCCTGAGCTCTCTCCTCCTCTCCTTCCTTGCGTTGTCTGCCGACGGGGCTCGAGACGACGACCAAGCAGCACCGCCCACTGCATCTGAAATAAAGCGTTTCTGGCATTGCACCAAGCTGCAACGATAAGACACTTGATATTGAAAAGTTACAAATTGTATATCAATCAAAATGCGACGATCTGCCTGAGTGCAGGTCGCGTCTCGCCTGGCTGGGGACTTGTTGGCCACGACCGCCCGACTCTTTCGCTTCAAACAAGTTTACATTGAAGCGACCGCAGAAATTGAGTACGTTTTTGTACCCGTTAGACTCTGCAGACAAAGGGCTATCGAATGAGTATATTATCATATAGTTTAACCTTATTTCCTGTCGTTGGAGTTGGCAATAACAGCAGTCAGTCAAGGCTGCGTCGTGGGTAGCCCAGAAACCCCGAAGCCCAGAAAAGTGGCGCCCACAGCTGCAGAATGCGCGATGTCGGACAGGGTGCATCTTTTTGTGAGGGCCTCCCCCAGCCACAACGTAATGAGATGCTTTGAAAATACGCGAATAGAATATTGGATTAATTCAGATTCTTCTTGTGTAGAAACATTCTCGAAAGAATGCTTGGATGTAAAGTATGAGCGCGGCGCCAGTTTACCATCCTTTTCGACCTGGACGTCATTTTCCTCCTTCACATGTTGAAATGACGAGCTGCAATTAGTATGAAAACAATGTGTTTTATTCTTGAGTATTTTTGATTATCCTTTCCTCTAACTGCTTTTCTTCTCTCTTTATCTCTGCATCTTCATCTTTGTTATCCTCTATTTCCTTGTCTCTCCAAGTGGGCAAGTATTTCTACGCGGCCACCTTAGTGTTTGCGGAGTTTTCATAATAGCATCGCCTCTAGGCTGTAAACGCGCCTCAAAGAGGCCCTCTTGTGCTCTGTATGCGCTCACTGAACATATTAGCAGACATCTTACGCACATAATAGGCCGGGTGCCCCGGTCTAGTTTTTTCCTTTTTATCTTTTTTGCCATATTTATTTGCTAAAATGGAGGCTAGTGTCATGTACCTTTTATGCGTATCTGCTGCACAAAGGTACTTGCGCTTCCTAATGACACGCCAATTTCCTTCTTCAGCCTTGCATTCTGCAGGCAAAGAGCAAATGGGAGTCGTGTCTGGTGCAAAGGAGGCATGTCAAAAGTAGCATAGACCCACACTGCACACCATACCCAAATACGGCTAGCTCATCACGTGCACAGATTACAGCTCGACCTCACCTCTGTTTTTGCCGGCACCACAGGGCTTCCTGCGACAGGAGGACGCCCCCCTACGGGCCACTGCATCGCCAACACGCACGCGACGGGGCTCTCCTCGAGTCCGACCCGCACACAGCACCATGGGCGTCTCGGAGCTGTAGATTGCAAACCACCACAATTCTGCTGCTATATGGCGCCATTGGCTGTTAGTAAAGGCTGACTTACACGCTCCTCCATGACCATTATGCAAATATCGAGTCGAAGAGTGATACTTTTCAGAACAAATCTCACCAACCTCAATATCAGTCATGACTGTCACCTCACTGCGTGCATACAATTTAATTTGTGACATGATGAACTCTTTTCTCGAACTTTCTGTAAACTAGACATTTGACAAACATTTTCGAACAATATGATATTTGATATTTGATATCTGAGATCTAAACAAATGAAACATATGGCCTGCATATACTCTCTACTTACGAGGTAAAGTACACCACAAGAAAGCCGATCCAGCTGCCCATGACGCCAATGGCTGCATATGAGCTCGTGAACATGAGCGGCAGGAACTCGTAGCGGGCTCCAAATACAAGCTGGTGGATGAGCGAGCAGTACACAATCAGCGGAATACTGACAGCAATGTACAGCGTGCTGAAGCGGTCAAACAAGAAGAAGCGAGCGCGTGCCGACGCCGGCGCAAGGCTGTCAAAGGCCAAGAGGAACAGCATAAGCCAGAAAATGGTGTACACCGTCTTGATGGGGAACTCAGCTGGCGTAAACAGCAGCGGGAACAGCGACACGTGGCCCGCGACGGCAAGCGGCCGGAACGCGCTGAGATAGCGGCGGTTCTTGAGCGCTAGCAGACTGAAGGGAATAATGACGAGAAGAATGGCCTTCTCATGAACGTGCCAGCCAAAGAGGAACGACGCATAGCCGCACAGAGTCACAGCGCCCACAAAGTTATCCCAAGTCGGCTGCAGGAACAGGTGCACCAGAGGAAGCACCTGGAAGATGATGGTGAGGATAAAGCATGCGCGCGGACTAACGTCGGGCAGAACAGCAAATGAGGAGTCTCCAACCAGACCGCGGGTCACGCTATTGAGCGCCTCGGTCTTGACATGCCATCCCAAGCGAGGAGCAACTGTTTGTTAGGATCTTCTTTATTTTTATGGAAAACACTCTCACACACACAATATGACAAAATCACTTACCATGAATCAAGATGCGGTCGGTAAACGAGTACATGGCCCAAATATTGGGTGCCCAGTAAGCGTGGCAGAGACCGCGTGCAAAGGGGAAGAGACGGCTCAGGATCTGCGGGATCTGGTTCTTCATCGCAAAGGGGCCAAATGCAGCAGCAAGAATGGCGCCGATGCCGCTGCCCAGCTTAATGCAGTTAAGCCACTGGATGCGGAAGATGGACTTGGGCGACAGGCAGTACGTGCGCAGCAAAAAGACAAAGTATGCGGGCGCGAGGTACGCATAAATGTGCTTGAGGCAGAGCAGGGCAGCAAATACGAGACCGCTGGACAACAGTCCCGACTTTTTCTTGGCCAGCACGAGTGAATACACGAGCACACCGTAGAGAAAACCATTGTACTGGAAGTGAATGTGGTCGATGATGAGTAGGCCGGGCGACAACAGCACGGAGATGGCGGCGGCCGTAGCGGCACGCTTGGCGGCCGGCGTGGTGTACGAGTCGACAAACTTTTGTAGAGCAAACACGAGGAACAGCTCCGTCACGATGACCGACGAGCGCTGGAAGGCAACCGTCTCCCAGCTGTCGTAGCCGAGGTTGCGCACGCGCAGCATGGCCGGGTCGACAAGCGCCGCGACTTTGGACATGGTACACTCAAAGTAGGCGAAGAAGGGGGGGTAGTCGAGAGTCCATTCGGACGTGTGCTCGTAGTACCAGTCCCATAGCGGCAGGCTGTTTGTGATGGCGAGCCAATTGCGATGGACCTCGAAGTCGGTGGATTTGCTGATGTGTCAGTACCGAAGAAGCATTGTGGTAGGGGAGACGACGAGCAGGACGACGACGCGGAGACTCACTATGCCGGGAATAGAAGAATCTTGAAGGCGGCGGCAACCAGTGCGCACTGCGCAATTGAAGGGTATGATTCTATCGCCATTGAGTCATGCCGCGCTGGGATGCTGCCCAGTCGAGATATTCGCGATTTGGTTGTCGTGTTCAGCTCTCAGCGTGTTTCGCGGTGCAAAGGTGGTGGCATCGCGCCAAAGTCGAGAAGCGTAGTGCTGGCTTCTATAGCATACTAAAACGGATTAGCGTAAACTAATGCCAGCCAGTGAAGCGCCACGCCGGCGAGCCACAACTGCGTCCCGCCAAATTGCCCTTGGTGTCTCGCGAAGAGCTAGATCCCCGCAAAAGTACCACCTCCTGCTTCCCCAATACATCGTAGACGCAGGCGAAGAGGAAGGTGCGACTGTCGCTACGGGTGCCGTATTGGTCAAAAACTAACTACTTTGTACAAGCCGAAAGGCAAAATTAAGACGAAATAGACAAAAGGGAAAGCCCATCAGTAGTCCTTAATAAGAAGGAACGGCACGCCCAGCGAGTTACAGGATAGGAAGCTGCGACTGTCGCACGGTGGATGTCGAGTTGAAGCTCAAACAATGGGGAAGGAGCTCGTGTCTAAGCCAGTCGCGACTTCTCTGGTGGTTCTCTCCGAGGCTTCTGTCTCAGGTGTACGGCGCTAAAACAATTTGGGCAACCCCTGGAACTGGAACCACAGCGCTCCTCTACCTCTATATTATGGCATGCCTCCCCTGCAGGATGCGAGCTCAGAGCGATACGTATCTTTATCTTGATTGCATCGCAAGCTGTCTCCATCGCCAGCTGTCCACATGTCCGATTGACTTGCTCACGACACCATCACACGACACAACGCATTACGAATTACCACGAACCAGGACAGTTACCTGTCTGTGTTATACATACAGACCACTTCTCTAAGCTCTAATATACCCTCGACACATTTCCCTCCATCTAGTTGACCCAACGCCGTGGTTGCATTCAGCCTATTCGCATCTAGCGACGACAAAGACGGAACTCTGCTGTTTTTGGACAACATATACTGCATATTATTCTTTGGGTGGCATTTTAAGAGCGCGCTAGTTGTGTTACCGTTTGCACCTGCAAGCTGTCCTTAGTAGTCGGCACCAAAGGATTTTTTTGATTCAACGCTGTTATCACGAGGATCAGACTGCCAGCTTGTTTCCTCCCCTTTTCTTTCTACCAAAAACACCTTTGAGACCTTTGAGCTCCAGCTGGAAACTACACACATAAGTCACCATGCGTGCCTCTTCAACATCCCTAGCATGGACCTGGGGTCTGTTTGCTGGCGCCGCACAAGCACAGTTTCTCGTCACCGAGCTTAGTTTCGGCTTCGGCAACAGGTACGTCTGCACCATTCCCTCGGCTGGAAACCTATACTAATTTCCCCAGAATATCGCCAGATCACAACGCGAAATCTGTTCCCCATTTCCAGCTACAGGGTAGCCCATACCAGCCCGAAATTCTCTCCAACAAAGTCATCCTCACACCAGGAGCTCCTGCTCCGGGCAACCAGCGCGGTGCCGTCTGGTCCGAACGCACTCTCGACTACCAGAGCTGGATGACTGATGTCGACTTCCGTGTCAGCGGCCCTGAGCGGGGCGGCGGAAATGTCAATATCTGGATTGCCAAGGACGGCCCGTCGGCTGTCGGCATGAGCAGCATCTACACAGTCGGCAAGTTCGAAGGTCTGGCGCTCGTGCTCGATACGTCCAAGAGCCGCGGCGGCGGCACCCTGCGCGGCTACCTCAACGACGGAACTAAGGAGTACAAGTCGCTGCAGAACATTGACAGCCTGGCGTTTGCGCAGTGCGACTACCCCTACCGCAACCTGGGCCGCCCGTCGCAGATCAAAGTCCACCAGACCGACCGCCTCTTCAGCGTCGAAATTGACGGCAACGTGTGCTTCTCCAGCGAGGACATTATCATTCCCTCTGGCTACCGTATTGGTGTGACCGCTGCCTCTGCTGATGTGCCTGACTCGGCCGAGATCTTCAAGCTCGTGGTCATGCACAACCAGGGTGGCGACTCCCAGCAGTACCGGCAGCAGGCACCTGTCGCTGGTGGTGAGGGCCATACGCCCGTGCGCATCAACCGCGCTGGCATGAGTCCGGACACACCCCTGTCGAGCGAGTACGAGAAGGACCTCCCCGACGCCGATGCCGACACCATCACAAGCTCCAAGGCCCAATTCTCCGATCTGCACAACCGCCTCCAGAGCGTCAACCACCACCTGTCGACCATCTTCCGCCAGGTCGCCACGTCTGACCAGGTGGGCGAGCAGCGCCACGAGGAGGTGTCGGTGCAGCTGGGCCAGCTCAAGGGTCTGCTGTCGAAATTGGACCGGCTGGACATGATCGAGGATAAGCTCGAAAAGATGGAGCGCGATATGAGGCAGCTGCACAACGAGCTCCGGTCGACGGTGACGGCAGCCGAGAACTCGGTCAAGTACCACGTTGCTGGCCACCTTGATGGCCACCACGAGCGGCTGGCCGAGACGCTCAAGCACCCCGGTCACATGAAGCTGATCCTGGTGGTGGTTTGCGGCCAAGTGCTGCTGGCGGCAACATACCTGGTCTACAAGCGCCGCAAGGCCAACTCGCCCAAGAAGTTCTTGTAGGGCAATGTCGATGACGACCTTCATGACGAGAAAGATGAGCAGTAAAAGAGGCGGAAAACAGTACACCAAATGGTGTGACTTGGAAACGGTGGTTGCGTGTGTCTTAATGGTAAGCGTTTTGATGTTTTTTTTTCTTCTAGTTGTATTTCATTCAGGTTTCGAATAACATGATCTCAATTGCATTTAATAACTGACTCTGCACTTCGTGTTGGATGACACTAATGATATTATTTGCGAATATTGAGTATATAGAAGCAGACGTGAGTTATAATGAAACAAGTAGACCGAAGCCAGCTAAAGACAGAGCGAAGCAATTTCTGGGCTGAATGGAACAAACAAATGATAACCAAAAAAAAAAAAAAAATCAAAGATCGAAATCAAACAGAATCAAACTATGAAGGCGACTTCCAAGGAATTATCCAGCACAACCAAACAGCCGATTAGTTGCCGTTAATCACCTTCAGGGCCTCGTCGCCCTTGGGCGCAGTCGTCAAGTTCTCGTAGCCAGTCTTGGTGACGAGCAAGCAGTCCTCAATGCGAATGCCACCGACGCCGTAGTACTTCTCAAGCACGTCCTTGTTGATATACTTGGAGTGCAGAGGACTCTTAAGGAAGAATGCCTCGATGTACGGCTGGCAGAAGTAACTGGAAAGTTAGTATTAGCATACATAAGGACGTGAAATCAAACTTACATGCCAGGTTCGACGGTGATGATCATGCCCGCCTCAAGCATACGCCGGCGGCTGGTACGAGACTCGTAGCTAGGTATCGAGCCGTTGTAAACGGCTGTCGCCTCGGCTGTCATCTCCTTGTACCACGTCGGCGTCGTCATCAGTCTCTTGGTGCCGCCCATGCGGTTGCGCATGTCTAGCGACTTGGGCTCAAAGGGATCGATAGACCGGCTGGCCAAGCAGTCCTTCTCCTTCTCGCCTTCATAGCTCGCGCGAGCCATCAGATCAGGCGATAGAACATCGTGCACCTCAAGACCAACATGGTGGCCCAGGCCGTGAGGGAAAAAGGCCGCAATAGTGCCCATGCCGAGGAGGTCAGTGACCGAGGCATCCTTGAGAATACCCAGGTCAAGAAGACCCTGTGCTGCAACAGATGCAGCGTGCAGGTGCAGGTAACGGAACGGCACGCCGGGCTTGAAGCGCGAGATGACCTGCTCCTGCATCTGCTCGACAATCTTGTAGATGGAAGCGGCCTCGGGCGTGAACGTGCCCGAGATGGGGAACGAGCGTGTGACGTCAGAAGCATACAGCTCCCACTCGGCACCCGCATCAAGACAGACGACCTGGCTACCAGCTAGGGGCTGGTCGTTGGCAAAGTAGTGGAGCACGCCCGCGTTGGAGCCAGAACCGGCAATAACGGGGTAGGACTGGTGCTTGGCGCCGTAGACGTCGAGGCAGTGGCCGACAAAGGTGGCCTCAATATTGCGCTCGTTTGTCATGCCCTTGAGCTTCTCCAGGACAGCGCGGTGGGCCGTTGAGCTAATCTGGTTGGCCTTGCGAATCATCTCAATCTCGTAAGGCGTTTTGGTTACCCGAGCATTGTCCATGGCAGGCATCAGGCTGTGTTCGTCTACTGTGATCATCTTGGCCAGCGTGCTAGCTTGGAACAGCTCGGGCAGCTGGGCCGCGTGTAGAACATAAAGCGTCGGTGGCTTTGGAAGTGCCTTGCAAGTGGCTAGTAGCTCCTGGATGGCAAAGCTCCTCCGATCGGTGCAGAAGCTGCTACCAATTGAGGCGTCGACACGCTGCTTCTCGACAGAATCCAGGCCGAAAATCTTCTTCAGATAGACGTTGAGCTCCTTGGTGTACCGGACATCGTCGAGGTCTGTCTTCGCCTTGCACTCCTCGGGCCCGGGGCTGGTGCCGTACCACAGCACCTGGCGCGGGTCAATGTATGGCACCCAAAGAATGAGCGAGTCGCTGCCGATGTCGTAGGTCACGGAGCAGCCCTCGAAGTCGGCGCCACCAAGATAGTAGAAGCTGCGGGAGAAGTCAGTGGATGTTTGTAAAGAAGAATAAGGACTATCAACGTACTACCGGCGCTGGCGAAACTGCGGTCCCATATCCGAGTCCTCGTAGAGAGGAGTGGGGAGGCCGGGCAGGTAGATGATGCCCTCCTTGACGCCGAGACATTTGGCCACCTTACGGGCATGTTCCTTTGCTAAGGTGATATTAGAGCGCGGCGCATAAAGAAGTGTAAGACATTTCTGGCTTTGATGGGCTGCTTACCGGGATACTTTGCCTGCTTGGCGGGCTCGGGGTTGGACTTGTCGAGGATCGCATTGAGCTTGACGTCAATGGCGCTGATAGGTCAGTAAATACTCCCATTGCATCTTTGTTGGCACGCAGAACCTACATGGCATCAAACTCTTCGACTAGAACCAGGTCGTACTCGGCATCCGAGTCGGCACCGGATGGTTCCGGCTTTGAGAAGCTCATGGCTGGAGATGACGGAAGATGTAGAGATCCGATAGGGAGTATTCTTATGTTGAGGTTGCTTCTCCAACAAGACAGAATCTCAGAAGCCCAAAAGAAGGAGCCAAGCCGACCAGAAGCTCCTGGCAGTTGGTGATTAGATCGTCCACCTGATGTCAGGATATAAAAGCCGGATGGTTGCTTATCAGTCGAGGATGACGAGGCGTTGGCTTAGCTAGGGCGATATTGGCTTGGAATAGACCAGCGCAAGAGCCGAAAAAGCTAAATATGCGCAAGTATGGGTAAGGACAAGTCGTAGCCAAATAGAACGGGCACTGGGAAGCTGTTGATTGTAGTGCAATTCGGCGAGAGTCGATGGCGACTAGAGAGCGATTGCGCATGCACGATGGATGGGGGCGGAGCTTGGGATTGGTGCTGGTAGGATGGGGCAACACTTATTGCTCATGCGCCCGGGAGCGTTTGAGGATCCATTTTTATTTCCCCATACTTTGTCGCAGCTGCCTCATATGGATGATTAGCGCTGTACTGTGATAAGATAGCTCATGAGCTCTAATCTTTCAGCAATGAGGTCATTATTATGTGCGATTCTGCCGGCCGTGAGAAGGCGAAAATGAACATTTGCAGCCACTTCAAATGCGCAAAATAAATAAATAAATTGACGCACGCATTATAAATAGTTTGTACTGGCGAGTCCCGGGGACTTTTTTTCTTTAATGTTCAAATGTCGTGATATGTGTGAACCATTGCTCCTTCCTCTTCTAGTTGTAATTAAAGATTTGACTAGAAAGGCAATTGCTGACACATAGACCTCACGCATAAAAGTTACATAATCATTGGTAGCCAAATAATAAGAAGATAAAAACAGAAAGAAATTGAAAATGCGTTTCTATAGTTGGTATACATTAAGCTCACCAGATAATCGAAAAAAACTACGCCGCCTCCGTTGTGGTATCATCCCAGATGGTTGCTGGCGTACAATAATAAAACTTGAAACATTGCACTTCTCCCCATTCGATGTCTTCTGTCATCATATTTACTCTGGCTGACGGCAGCAAAGGAAGTGCCAAAGAGGCTAAACAGGGCCACCAATGGTAGTTTGTGCTTACTGCTGTTGGAATTGACCAGAAAACATGTCGAAGTTGCTGTTGGCAAACATCTCTTCCATTCGCTGCTGGCTTTGTTGCTGCTGCTGCTGCTGCTGCTGCTGATCATTGTGCATCTGAGATTGCTGCAGCGTCAAAAGACTGCTCGCGTTGTACATCTCAGAGGCGAGATCCACCCCAGATGGTGCGCCTGTTGTCTGCATAAAATAGGCTGGAACTGGGCCAAGCAGCTGCCCCTCGATATCGCCGTAGAGACTTGGTGCATAGAACTGCACATTATCGGGAGGCTGTTGCTGTTGCGGTTGTTGATGCTGCTGCTGCTGCTGCTGGGCATCGATCGAGATGCTACCACCGCTGGCACTAGATGGGATATGACCTTCTCTTGCACCCCCAACAAGGCTGCCGCTTCCGTCGCCACTGTTCACCCCGAGGAAGTCCTGCAGACCAAAGTCCATTACGGGCTGGCTGGGATAGGCGAAGGGGTCGCCAGTAGGAAACATCATTGCGTCAAGCTTGTACAGGGGGTTTGATGTGCCGGTGATTGGCCCGTCTGGCATTGCCATACTGGCGCTGGTGCTATGGCCGATGCCCATCCCACCTATGCTTGCAGTGGGCGTGTGGTGGATGGGGAAGCTGGCGGCTGAAGGCTGACCTGCCAAGGACGTGCCGCCAGAATCTGGGCTGCCAGTTCCGCTCGGGATTTCTAGCGGGATTAGTTCATGGAAACTGCCTGGAAAGGCGGTCGAAGAAACGCTGTGCTGCTGCTGCACTGGAATCTTTATCGGCTGCTGCATTGGCTGTTGCACTGCTTGTATCTTCTTCTGTGGTTGTGTCTGCTGCTGTTGCTTCTTCTGCTGCTGCGGAATGGCATCGAAAGACATACGGTGCTGCGGCATCTGGCGTGACGGGTCCACACCGGCCGGCCGGCTGATTTCGGTTGATCGCCGACCCTTTGGCCCTGAAGAAGGCGACGGGAGGGCTGCTTTTGGCCCATTTGGACCTGGAGCGGAGCGTTTTCGCATAGGCGCAGCCGGCCGCGCTTTGCCCTTCTTCAACCGGGCTGGTAATTGCTCAAAGAGCGTCTGGCCAAATGTTAGCCAATATTCAATATTGTCTTCTGGGTAAGGGTTTGAACGGTTCAATATTGCTTTTATGCAGGGTGTCTGTGGATTCGTTGGATTCCAATATTCGCGATTATACGCCGCTATAAATTGGGAGCCCAATTCAAACTTACATTTAGTGCTGTAGTGACCCGATCAGCAGCCATGCTCCGCTTCGATAGGGATGCGATGACTGTTCTGCCAGAGATGGCATCTGCCATGACCTCGGAGGTTCCAGGCTTGTCAGGGTTCTCGAGCGCATAGTACACCAGAGACAGAATGGCGAAGAACTCAGTGTACAGAATGAACCAGTAAGGCCCAATCAGCACTGCCTGCTTGCGGATCTCGAGGCCGATGTGCACAATATTGCGCGATACACTTACGGCTGCCGCCGCACAGGCATAGTATCGCTCATCGACGCTTTGGCCAGCCGACATGCGTGGCGAAACGTAGTGTAGGAATGGTCGATACATCATCATTTGGACGTGGGCGTATGCGAATCGAAGTAGAGTTCGAACGCTGCATTCGTGTTAGCTGCTTTCGTTAAACGGCGCTGAGTGATTAGAAAGTCCCAACTTACCGGACAACCTCAATCGGCCCATCGGAGCTCGGGCGCCAATGTGCCGGCAGTTCGGCGAACCATTCATGTAGGTCGTGCTCAATTGCCTTGATTTTCGAGTAACTGATCATGTACGTCGATTTGGTGCCCTCGCGATTGCTGATGCATTGCTCCAAACCCTTGACGGGGTAGATGCAGCGGATGACCTTGATGAGAATCTCCATCAGCCTAGAGTAGGCGTTGCACGCCTGGAAGAATGACGGCGTTCCTGGCGGTGGTGTCATAATTCCGTCTTTCGTGATGTATTCGTCGTCAACTTCGGTGGGAAAAGGCTGGTCGATGTCTTCGTCGCGGAGGGACATGGGAAAACCTAGAAGTGCCGAAACATAAATGTCCATTTGGCGGATGACGTAGAAAACACGGCGTCGCGATTCGGACTCGATTGCTGTGAGCTTGGCGTGTGGCAAGTTGCGGTGCAAGCCCATGCGCAAGGCCGTACGCAGGGCAATTCCAATAAACGAGTAGCATCCACTCAGGTTCGAAGTTGCTTGTAGGAACAAAATGATGTAGACGAGTGCTTGGAGCGATGTGAGGTCGCGACAGTCCGTGATATCCTGGAGCAAAATACGCGCTGTCGTGTAGTATTTAAAACTGCACTGTTAGCATGCCTGGGCCGTAACTAAACATCTTTTTTTCCTTTGAAGCGAAAAATAAAAATAAAGGCACTTACCCCTCGTCCATTGCTGCTTTGTAGTTAATTGGGTTCGACTCGCTTTCCTCCGAGATATTGTACATGCATCCAAGTGCAAGTACCGCATAAAGTAGCCCAAGCTGTTTGTGGTCCTCGGGGCCGAGATTATCGGGTGCCTGCTCGTAGAGCCGATCAAAGGTTTCGAAAAACGATGGCAAGTGAATGATGCGCAGCAAGCAGGTCGCACAGTTTAAGGAAAAGTAGCAGAGTGTTCGCGCGTGTTCCTTTGGTGGTAAGGTGTAATATGGCGGGCTTGCTGTATCCCAGGGCGAGCTGCCCGAAGACCGCGGTGAGTCGAGACTGAATAATCCTGGCGGTCGCGGCAGACGAGCGAGGTACGGGACTAGAGAGTCGTGTCCCAATAAATCGTGAAAGTTCTCCTTCATTTTGCGCAGAAAGAGGGCTCCGGAGGATTTACCGTGAAAGTCCCATTCGCCGCCTTCTGTCAGGTCGAGTTGTCCTATTGTCTCGATTATCGAAATAAATTCGTCGTCTTTTACACCGCCCTTTTCCTCGTGGCCATCAGATGTCTTTTGTCGATTTTGCTCTTGCTCTTGCTGTTGTTCCTGTTGCTTTTGCTTTTGCTGTTGTTCTAATCGGAGATCCGCTTGTTGCTGCTGCCGCTGTTCTTCTAGCCGGAGTTTTGTCGCTTGTGCCCGCATACGCTCCCGGGTTTGAAACTCTTGCTGCACTGTAGGGTCGAGACTCTGGTCCGCGAGATCAACATCAGGCATGAATTTTCGCAGAAGCGCCTCTGCTCGCTGGAGCCGGGTTTCCAGAGCCTCGATGTACTGCGGTGCCGGATTTCTGCGCCGGTTTGACGGTTTGTCGTATGTGCACTCTAGTATATGTTAGCATACCTCCAGTTGCCGTTGAACTACGAAAAAATCATTAAAAGGGTCGGCATACCATAGCTGTATACGGAACAGTGCGTGCATGGCTGCTTTCCGTCACACTTGATTTTCTTCCGCCTGCACTCGTCGCATGCCCGTGTTACACGTCGTCGCTTGTGCACCGGCATGGACATTGACGAAGACTCGCCTGCTCCGCCGGATAGATTGTACGAGTCCGCGATTGAGTCCTCCCGTTTGACGTCCATCTGGTCATCGTCCAGACTCCCGGCTGGAGAAGTAGCATCCTGTGCCTGCCAGCTCCTAGAAGACACGGCACCCGAGTTTTCGTCGTCAGACATGGTTGGCGAAATAGTAGTATCCATGATGCCACTTGGGACAGACAAGATTGTCGGCGCAATCCGTGTGATATGGTTTTGGGCGTGATTTGGAGCGAGCTGTGTCACGATTATAACGGAAAGAGGCGAAGAAGATGGGTGTGGGGAGGTGTTCCGTATCGACTCATGCTCGACCAGCCCCAGGTGTCAACTACCGTACGGGGGAGGAGCAACCGAAAGTAAGACTGAAGAAGGAAGGGGCCGCTCGGGGCCTGTGCTAGGCCTGCCGACTATATATTCTTAAAGTTGGATGGAAGGAGTAATAGGCGCTCTTTCCTGGTCGATGTTGAATATGATAATTGCAAGTTCCTGACAACAAGAGGAAGGCACGAGATAAGTAGTTGCCAACTCGTTCACAGCTTGTCGAGCAAAGATATAAAGTACCCAGTACACGACGGCGAAAAGCTGACGGCCGAATTTGGTGTAGGGGATACGAGCATGTCGACACTCTAGTGGAATATGTACATGTCTGTGGTTATCATGATGATATATTTCTGGCTGCGAACCGAAGATGATGGTGGGTGATAGCGAAGTGTTGGTGATCGAGGCTGGACGCAAGATGATTTGGGGTAGGGGATGGACTTGGAACGTAGCGAAGAGAAACACAGTAAGGATTTAGAAATATTAAGTTCCGAATAAAGCTGCGGCGAAGAGACTAACGGCAGGACGGCGTTTGGGCGGGCATCCCATAAGCACACTTGCTCTCAGTAAGAATGGAAGAGGAAGAAGAAGCATGCAAGAAAAACAAAACAAAAAAAAGTGAGGGGAGCAGGCGACTTAGGTCGGCTAAGGAAAGGGTTGACTATCGCCCCGTCAAAGTGAGTACGGAGTAGTCTGCAATAATGGTGTGCAATGGGAGTGGTGCTGGAGTTTGGTGCAATATCTACTCAGTAGATGCTGTCATACATAAGACGCAAGGCAGGGCCAGGTTTGGAGAAGGGGTGAAGACAGACAAGTTGCAACAAAGAAAAAACAAACAGAAGGGGACCGAATTAGGGAAACGATAAATAGTGTAGAGTGCAACCATAAAAGAGGAGGAGCGAGTACGCTCAAGTGAGCGAAAGGAGCTCGGGATAAAGATATATCTCCGACCTATGTCTGGGCAAGCGTAAGGGAATCCCCCAAGAGTAGCCATAGAGAGTAGATTGTATTACTATTTAGACACATAATTTGTACAGTAGAGAGTTCATGAGAACAGAGACCCCGTTATTCGGCGTAGGTGGTTGGAAGGGCCGATGGAATAATGTCATTAAAATAGAGATAAAATGGGACGAATCGAGCCAAAAGCTTAGTTTATTGACAGATGCGCCATGTAATCTATTCATTATGATTGTACTTTAGATTCTTATTTTTTCCGGGTGGACATATGCTCCGTGAATGCCCTGTTATTTGCCTTTGAACCTTTATTCCTACCATGTGCATCTCGTGGTTCACCACTGTTTTGTGCGAATATGCTCGCAGCAGTGACATTTTTGATGGACCAGATCAAAATAATTCGGACTGAGGAGGATACTTGCACAGTAGCGGACAAAAAGCGACCGGGGACGACGGGCAACAGAATCAGGGATGGATTGCCCAACGGGGTGGAGGTAAAGGGTGGAGAGAGAGCTCCAGAGAACCAGCGCCAGTGGCTTTTTCTCTTTCCATCAATCTTTTTTCTTCTTCTTCGTCTTCTTTTCCCCCTTTCTACTCTTTGCGCTCTCATTCTTTTTCTTATTTGAGCTTCGAGAGAACAGCGAGGTGGAGCCCGAGAACAGCCAAGTAGCGTACGACGTAATAACGTAGACCTCTGTAGAGATAGAAGATCCGCAAGGTGCGAACGCCGATAGCAGAGTATAGGACATAGTGCTAGCCTGAGTCTTTGAACAATGTTAGGAAGCACACAGCCGCTTGTGATGTCTTGCTTTTACAGAGAAGGTATTCGAAAAAAAGAAGAGTAGAGAGAAGAGAGATTTAGAAATTAAAAGATAAATTGAATTCACAGCTCGGGGGCGAAATATCGAGAAGAGAGAAGATGAGAAACAGAGGGGCAGATACAAAACAAAAGCCCCGACAGTCAATCCATCAGGGGACCCGTGCCCTAAAAGGACAGATCAAAATCCAGAAAGAGGATTAATGACGATGCCTGTCAGCACGGTTCCTAGACTTGGGGACTCGGGGACTTGGGGGTGCCAAGAGAAAAAGGGCTACATGCTCCGTCATACAGAGTACAGGGTACGGAATGCAAATTAAACGAGCGAAGCGAGCAGACGAGTAGATGAGCAGGCAACCAGACGAGTTCGGAATGGTAGCCAAATGAGAAGCGACCGAGAGGAGAAGAGAGTGAGAGGATAAAGAGGGGGTGCTCGGGTGGAGGAAAGCGGACACAAGTTCTCGGGATTGTTGGATCTGGTAGGTCAAGACCGCAGGTATGACGACAAGGTGCTTGAAATATTGATAATTGCAAGTCATAATGGTTCATAGGATTGGGGTACAATGTACTTCCTGGCGGTGTCTACGTACATTGTATATTCCAACGGCATTGCCCTACAGGGAGAAGGCGATCGCTTCAGACGAGCCAAGACAGCGCGAGAAAGCGTGCCGTGTTCTGAAGAGTTCTATCGATTTTGTACATGCTGGATACTCTGTATTGCCAGTGACATACATAATATTACTGAGTGAATCTGGTGGGTTCGGGGAGAAAGCAGGGAGCATTGTGGCCCGGACCCATACACCGGGTGTAGCAATACGACGAATGGAGCCAAGTTGTACTTTATCATACTTTAACGCTAGACAAGGGCTTCGATACACCTTCCAAGACAGCTTGGAGAGACTTGGAGACACGACATAAGACGAGACAAGACCAGAAAATAAGACAATTGGTGCCAGTCGACCAGATGCCAAGCCTTTACAGCACCACTAACGGGCAGGGTTCATATGCGGGAGGAAGAGTAACGTTGATAGCGTTCTGGGTGGAGAGGGGAGAAATTGCAGAGAGGTGGTCAAAGAGGCAATCCGAAGGGCAATCCTGAGCGGTTCGGGGCTCCTGGTCAAGGTACTTGTATCGCTGACAGACAGGCAATCAGCGGGATTAACGGCTGACGGGTAGTAAGATACGTCCATCATGGCAATCGTTTGATGCTCATCATTGATTCCCCAAGGCTGTAGAATCCCATCAGAGACGATCTGGGGTATGACAAAAGTTGCATATGATTCAAGACTGTTGGTTTTCATGCAGGAGATATACATGACTCTGGATTGTACAGGCAAGGCCATTGTGTGCAAGAGAGGTAGAAGCACAGACTGAGGAAATCCATCAGGATCAACGCTGTTGTTGGCAGTCTTTTCTCCATCGAATTTGTCTCCGCAGCCGGCTAAAGCAACGGTGGCACTGGTGGATAGACCAGCCCTGCCTAGCCATGCCTAGCAGCGCCCAGCATGCCCAGCGCCAATGCGTCCACAGTACGAGTACTTCGCACAGCACGCCCAGCGGCCTACGGGCGAGCACGACGGGTACCGGAATTTGTGACAGTAGAAAATACTATGGAGTTGTAGAGGCTCTTGGCAGCGCAATGTGATAATCGCATGGGTGAAAGTGTGGACAGCCTTCTCTGTGTATCTCTGGGCATTTATACTTTCTCCTGCAGTGTAATGCCATACTGTGCATTGTATCGCGACGTGGCTTTCTATTTCGGCGCTGACGGTTATCGCGAACCTCGATGCGAAAATACAGGGCGTTCTCATATAGATTCGTAAGCAGCCCAGTGTTATTAGTGATCTTCACATCAATCAGGAAAGTGCGACCCTGAGATGGACAATTTGCCTCTTGCCAATTTCTTCTACTTATTCTCCTGGCTCTTCTCCTGGGCAGACTATTGGCCATCTGCGCACTCACGCATGGACGATGCGATGTGTGGCATACGCGGCTTATTTCCGGTAGGGAAAGACCCTATCTGTCCATGTCGTGCCTGCCCGCACTAGTAATTTATGTATCACAACAGATTACAACCCATTTGTAAGACGTTCAGTGTTTTGCCTCCTTCCACTTCTTCAACTTTGTCATCGTGCCTTCCTTTGTACGAAGTAGTTTACAACATAATTAACGGTGCTCGCTCTTCCCAAAAGCCGTCTTTCCGAGTTACCTCCATGCCTTCCTGCCATTCTACTCGTAAGCCCTTGACGCCCTCGTGGTCTTATCCAGGAGAGCGCTCTCCATAATATTGCGCGGGTGGATTCGATTCCCACGCGTTAATATGGGCTCTTGCTCTATTTAGATTTAGGCGGTGTCCACCTCATCCACACTACCAAGAATTTCCACGGCAAAAAAGAAGAATGGAAGAAACGATGGCTGTAGAAGAGAAGATGAAGAAGAAGAAGAAGAAGAGAAAATCCAATCCAAGCACACACTTTTCCAACCTGAATATTGGCAGTTGTCAACTCTATAGACAAATACAGTAGTGATCGACTCGATTAAAAGACAATCCACCAGCTCGCATAAGACCAGCCCACATGTCTCGCTCCCAACAATATCTTACAAAAAAAAATGGCCCGAGTGCGGCTCCAGGTTGGCTGTGATGATTTCACAAGGATGCAGATATACTTTATGCTTTAGTTATGAAGCTGCATCAGCCGGCAGCGGGGCCCATCCCCCGTAAACTCGAGTCTTGGCATTCGGTTGGCGCGATCCCTGCCGCCTGGGAAAAATAAAATGTCCTGGAGAATGGCAGCCCTAAAATGCAAGCGATTGTTTGAAAAAAGGAGACAGAAGACAGTAGACCGAAAAGGATCGGCAGTGGCAGAGAAAGATACCTAAATGGATAGCGGGCATGATCCGCAGTTGGACCGGAATAGTTGCGACAATAATACTCAGAAGCAGCCGAATATGGGAAAAGACGCATAGAATGCATGCAATTGAGTGCCAATTTCGAGCCAGATAAGCATACTTTAAAACCAGTCAAAAAATGACTGAAATGAGCAAGTAAAATGAGCAAGTTGAAGAGGAAATATGACAATTATTCCACTCCAGATGCTCCAGGGAAAGCACTACGCCGTGAAGAGGTTCGGTCTCCAGTTGACTCATTTTGGTCTCTTTACAGAGTACGAGTCGTGGATGTACAATTTAGAACTGCCATAAACATGTACTGAGTACAAACACAAGCAATGATGTGGAATAGAGTATGGCCGAACATGTCGCCATAGCGTCGTATGCGCGTGCTAACCTGGGGGCAGTAATGGCACCAGATCCATTCAGGAAGCTGATATTGTCGAATATCTGAATATCAAGAATATGCCAAATAATGAATGACTCTTCTAAGCTCGATACAGTCTCGATATCCCCGTCATCCGCCTATCGATTCCGTCTGCAATGGAACTGTAAATCGCATTGATTACGTAGGCCTGGTTCCAGAGCTGTTCCAAACATACGAAGTACATTGCACATACCCACAGGGACTGTGCACGAGGGGAAGAAGGAAGAAGGATCGGTCCAATGCTTCTCGTCGGAAATGCCGCCGTTGAGACTAATTCGGAGCGATACGCTGGCCTTTGCTGCACTTTTAGTTTTGCAGTTGTGCACTTTGTCTGCGCTTGCAGCATGGTTACTCTCGTACCGTACATGAGCTGCAGCCTGCAGTTCATCACTCGCCCATCACATCCGCAGAATACGTCACATGTACTCTACATGGATTCCGGGCAGTATTATTGCATGTAATATCGTAAAATTGAGCTTATATACCGACAGGTTGGTAGAGGAGATTAACCCAATCCAGAATCATCCCCAAGCGGTCAGCGCGACACTCTTCGTGTGTGAATCGCATTCAAAAGAAGATTAACCTTTTATCTGCGCAAGTTGCTACTCTGTTTAAACCATAGTGGTGGGTCAATGAACAGGGCGAGTGGGTAGGAGAAAAAGAAATAGATCAAGTAACATGTTTACTCTGATATACAAATGAGACAAGAAGAGGAGAACAGGGGAGGAGAAAGGAGGCCAGAAAGAGAAAGACGCCGTATGCCTACGAAGAGCACCGTGAGCCACGTCCCATCTCAACCTGAGGTACTCCTCTGATATAGAGCCCCTTTTATCCCTTTTCGCACTTGTCCGATTATAGTCTGTGCACGTCGATACGAGCCTCGGACTCTTGTGTCTGAGACCGCCTATTACACAAAAAAAACATCTTCCTACAAAGTTTTCCATGCTGCCATTCTCACAGCACGTATGAATGGTGAAGCATCGTCGAGTATCACAGAATCTTTATCAGATAAAGGGTGGGCTCCTTTGAAGGACCCCCCTGGCCAAAGGCACCCTGTCATCCTAATAGCTCGTGGGGTGCAAGGGAGCCACGACTGGCTAAAAAGCTTGGCATACGCCATATCGAAAAAGGATGGAATATTGAAGTGATATGCAAGACAATGTGGTGGGCTTGAACTCCGATTGGGTTGGGTGTGGTACCAGTAGCGCTTCGAGGTCTTTGAGTGCAGACCATGTGTTGATCTTTGCAATGCAAGGTGTAAACAACACTTGAGAGTAGACTTTATTTGCAAACAGTAAGTACATGAATCAAAATTTACCATTCAATTTTGATTAAATCTCAGGGATGTCTAACCAAGACGATGCTTGTGTGCGTGTATGTCTCAGGTGAGCAGCCATTGAGCGCGGCAACGAATGTCGTATGGCACAGACATGCATTGATTGCACATCCCTGTCGATGTAGTTGCCGCTCGCGTTCACATATCCTTCAATTCAGTCTATATCGGTAAGAACGGCCAGCAATCAAGCATTTTAATCCCCAGTTTTTGTGCCCCTTTTCAGCCCGCGACGATGATCACACCTGTGCCAGACCAGACCACACGCGGCCGCGCAACTCGGCAGCCTCATCGGGGTTTGGTATTACGTAGGTAATATACGCTGCATAGCCGGGGATTATTTTAATGTCTTTACGGAGTAGACTTCAAATACGAAAACTGAGGTCGATGTGGAATAAAGCTGGATGCAGGTATCTCCGGAGCATACAGAAAACGGGAATTCTGCACGAGTCTGCCCTCAGGCTAGATATGGCGCACAGCCATGCAATTGTAAAGTAGAGATGTCATAGAGTTTAGAGTACACGGCATTGGCCAGAGCTTGAACACAGCGTCAATACGTCACTCCTCACGATGTACCGGTACCTCGCCTCTTGATCATGTCGGTGGACACTCGGTGCCGAAAAGGTTAGCTAGCGTGACAGCAAGCCGTGGCAGTATTAAGAGGTGTACTCTGTATCCCCGGGCTTCTTGAATTCTCCGTTCCTTCAACGGGCATGTCATGTTCTGATGTAGAGTAAAAAACTGTCTTGTGATCAAAGTTACCGGTTGATGTGAGCAAACATCGCGACACGGTTGCAAAGACAGAATATATGATTGTCATGTCCGCTGGCATATGATGACAGCGGCTTTGATCTGCAATTGGTCACTCCGTCGATTAGCAACGCGATGCGATTTGATATTGTTTGAGCGCATTTTTTGTTCTTCTCTGCTTCTTTTGTTTTTAACGCACAACGACACCTATATGTTCTATGTTATACTAGTTTCAGGTACCCATCGTCATGGAAAACAGCATGAAAAATGCCGTATATTTTTTACAAAGCATCCATGATAATTAGCCATCAAAAAATAATAAACAAAATGCCGAGGCGATCAGATGTTCATTGTCTCGAGTCGATGATATAGTGCCAATAGGGACGCTTACCTAATCAGTGATATAGCTGCTGCTTGTGGCCAATCAGCAAGAGCTCACCAGTAACTAGGCCCCACACTACAGTCCCCCACCTTTGGCAGGAGCTCTGGCAGGCAAACAGACGTTCGTTGCCTTGCGATCAACGTCACAACAACGACATACCGGCATCAATCAAAAGTGCTGTATCTTCTTGGGAGGTATAGTATTTGCTGCAACAATTCTTGTCGAGCTGCCCTCCTCTACGACCAAATTGGCGCTCTTCTCCTCATACCAACAGCAACTCATAACAAGCTCATCGAGCTCACCTTGAGCTGAACTGGAACCGGAGCTCGCGTGAACGCGCCAAGTTTCTATATATCTGCGAGCTACCTCATATCCGCCTTGAAAAAGGAGTCTCAAGCTCAGCGTTTATCACACGGCGTCCGGTCGAGCCTCAATACACCCAGCCTCGAGTCACGACGTCGTCATCCTCGAAATTGTTGAGGTTCCCTGAGAAACGAACCCCAGAAGCCAGGAAGTCGTTCCAACAAGGGAGTTACCGTGGAATACTCAACTTCTGTGACCAGGGAAGAGACTGCAGCCATGGCAGACACTGCTTTCTTCACGAGAATTATGAACCAGGGCGGTATTGTAGTTGAGGGTGAGTAGTAGCCATGCCGGGGCATACCACATACCGGAACCACAGCCACTAATCCCTTTCACAGAGATGCCCAAGTTCGATCTTGAGTCATACATTCAGAACTACACAGGCCCGACAAAATATGACCGCCTCATGCTAATCGGCATGAGCTCCGTGCCGCTGCACGCCGACGCCCTCAAAGCAGCAGTGATCGAGGCCAAGAAGGGCAAAAACATCGAGAGATATCAAGAAGCATGGGGCTACCTCCGTCTGGCATCCCCTGATGATCCCGATGCTGTGTTTGATAAGGCTTGGGAAGATCAGACCACGGAAGACAACAAGTCGACCATTAACCGCTACGAGGCCGAGATCAAGGTCTACAAGAACAACCTCGTCAAGGAGAGCATCCGCATGGCCCACGAGGAAATAGGAAGACACTTTGAGGCCACGGGCGATCTGCCACAGGCCACCGAGGCATACACTCTGATGCGGCCCGACGTGAGTTCGGCCAAGCATCTCGTCCAGCTCGGCAAGCACCTGGTCAGAGTGGGCATCCAGCGCAGGGAGTGGGCGACTGTTCTGGCACAACTTGGAAAGATTACTGGTCTACAAGATAAGGAAGAGGAGAAGCTCAACCTGCCATATGTTCGTGCAATGTCTGGTCTGGCCCTGCTGAACCAGGAAAAGTTCGACGCAGCCGCCAAAAGCTTTCTGGAGGTTGGTAGCGGCACCACCCCGTCTGCCGCAGGAGCTTCTGCCACTGGTGGCTCTGCCACTGCCTCACCCGCCGTGGCCGCATTGTCTACACTGACCGAGGGCATTCTGACGGCAAACGATGTTGCCATCTACGGCGGCCTGCTGGCTCTCGCCACCATGGACCGTGACGAGCTGCAGAAGCGCGTTCTCGATAACAACTCGTTCCGCGCGTTCCTGGAGCTTGAGCCGCATGTCCGGCGCGCCATCTCCCAGTTTATCAACGGTCGCTTCAAAGCATGCCTGGCCACGCTGGCATTGTACCGCGCCGATTGGAAGCTGGACCTGTTCCTGCACAAATTCATTGACGACATCCTGGCGCAGATCCGCCGCAAGTGCATCACGAGCTACCTAGAGCCATTTTCTATTGCCCTGCTCGATACCATGGAAAATGCATTTTCGGCACCAGGCGAGTCCATTGAGCAGGAGCTGATCATCATGATCAAGAAGGGACACCTGAATGCACGGATTGACTCCATCGCCAGGCTCGTGCGGATGAAGAAGGAGGCCGGTCGGACCAAGATGCAAAGGGAAGCCGCAGAGCTCATGCACAAGTTTGCGCTCGACTCGATCGACCGGATGCGGCGGACCAACATCATTGCTGCCGGGCTCGAAGCGCACGGAGCTAAGAACCTGCCGTCCGAGGCCGGTGGTCCGTGGGACTCCAACATTATGACATAGACTGTTGATGTACATGGCGTGGCCGTTTATCTGCCGACAGTTTTAATGGTTTGCTTCACTTTATATTACGAATAGCGACACAATGAGACAAATGAGTTTACTACGGTTCTGACGATAACATAAGTAGTATAATTTAGATGTGAATATGCTAACCCATCAGCTGGCTTGCGTCGTGTGGTGGCCACCGAACCTGTGCAAAAGTCAGGCACCGCTTGATACTCTGCACATACTTGCGCGTCACGTCGTCCGTCATCACGCCACCCTTGTCGCCGCCGTGCAGTTTCTCGCGTGCACTGCGCTCGTGGATGCCCACCATGATCACACCAATCGGCCACGCCGCCTTACCAATGCTCAGACGCAGATAGGCATCGTTGGCGTCCACGTACCGCCGCTCCTGTGCCGCATGCACAATCTCCACAATCGCCGGCAGGATCTTATCGTTGTCCAAGCTGCCGTCCTCGAGTCGCCGGAACAGCGGTTTGATAGATGACCGGCTTTGTTCCATAATCGACCGCGCACCGCGGCTTGCATCACTCTCGCCCGTCTCCTTCATCTTGACGGCCGCCTCATGTAGAGCTATCTCCCACTCGCGGAAGACAAGATTGAAGTAGCTCGCCAGCTGCCGGTACAAGTACCCCAGACCCTCGGCATCGCGTGGGATGGCAGCCACTTCTGGCACTTTCATGTCTTTTTCGGGAACAGGGACCAATGTTGTTGGCACGGGCAGCTTGGCCGCTTCCGCCGATGTAAGCGCTGCCTGTGCCGCCGCTGCCGTCTGCCGGTATCGCCGTAACCGCTGCGCATGTGTCTCGCCAAACAGAGTAACAGGTGCTTCGAGTGCTCGAAGCGCTTCGCGTAGCTTGGCCTCATCCATATCCTCGCCGCCCTCCGCCGCCCTGTCCGCCTCCGCCCTGGCCTTCTCCTCATCAGTAGGTTCTGTCGGGAGCTCGGGCAGGCCGATGCGCTTGCGTCGCGCACGCTCTTCCTCAGCCTCGCGGGCTATCCGCCGTGCCCGTGACTCTTCTGCAAGCCGCCGCCGCTTTTCATCACGTATCCGTGTCTCTTCGGCAATCTCATCCTCGCGCTTGCGCTTTGCCTCTGCCTTGGCTGTGCGCTCGGCCTCGCGGGCCTTTTGTGCTTCGTGGTAGGCGGCCTTGCGCTGCTCCTCAATCTCGCCAATGCGCATGAACTTTTTCGCCGGCCCCGATTCAGATTTCTGTGTCTTTTCGTCTGTTGTATCTGCCGATGCGCTCTTTGCACCGCCATTCTTTGACTGCTGCTGCTTCTTCTTGGCCATCTGGGCCGACATCAAGGATGCGAAATCCATGGCGGTGTTTTAGGAGTTGTATTCAATTTTAGGTTATCAACATGTGTTTCAGAAAATGTAGTAGAAAATTGCCGTATATTCTGGAGCGGAACGAAAGCTTGATATGAAGATGTGCGATGCTGTCAAATTGTTGTCGCAAGTTGAAAACACAGCAGCTGGAAGCCAAAATCTAGAGCTGTCTACAGTAAAATGGCCCACTGTAGCAGCGTGTCGTGTCTTCAGCCGCGTCGGCCCCACTACCACGCAGTATTACATAAGACGCCATCGCAAGGCTGGACATCATCACAGCTTCACTTTCTCAAAGCCTGTCAACTCATCAACGGCACGAAATTCCAATATAAATCAAGAATATAATTTGACACAATAACTGGCATTTATCTCTACATTTATAAAAGCTGGAGATTATAAACTATCGAATATCAGCGGCAGCGGCAACGACGACAAAGACAAAAGACAAAGATCAGACATAGAAACCAGCGAACTGGCACGCCGACGACGAGGCTATTCTCTAAGATGGCTGCCAGACCGTTTCTCCTCAAGCTGTACTACCGGACAGGCGCGTTTCATAGGTGAGATCTCAAATCAAAAGCAACGCAAGCCAACCTAACACTGCTGACCATCCAGAACGGACGAGTTTGCGACAGTGAACCAACTCCCATTTGTTGCGGTGAATACTGTTCCCACATGCACTCTCACAGATCTGTCGTATTTTATGGCCGATTCAAAAGACCCCGTCGTCTTGCCCAGCCCGGCCATTGGCACTCGCATCGCCTTTCGTCTAGTCCACCTCAATGAGGACGACACAATGGACGGCGGCAATGGACCATCACGGATTGTTATCAAAGATCTGGGAAGTGTGGTCATTGGCGGCTATGGTCCAGGTGCACCCACAGGTCTCTCTGAACTCGCAGCAGTAGACGACTACGACTTTGGGGCCGCCTTAGATGCACTGGAAGGTGAGACGACAGCCGTGACGGCAGTCGGAAACGATAGAACCGACGACAACAAGTACGACAAAAAGACACTTGCAGACTTTCACTTTGCTCCCGGCAACTTCATTTCGTGTGCAATCATGCCTCCCTTGGCCAACGGCTGTGTCGTCCCTGCTTGCAACATCCGTAGCGGGCGTGGTTCTGGCGTAGGCGAGGCTTCAATAATTAGTGTGCGCCCACCACCGCCATCATCGTGGAACCGGGGAGCTCGGGGGAGTAATTACCATTCTGAGAAAGATCACTACAGTGGAAGGCGGAGACGAAGCAACGACGGCATTAGACCGTCATTTGGGGCAGGCCGGCGAGGCGATGCACCGTCTGATCAAGACATATGGGTTCGAGACGGCGGCCGGTCCGGCCCTGTAGGCGGCAATGGTGGCGGCGGTGGTGGTGTAGGTTGGCCCGGATCACGGCGGCGGCGCAACGGCAGATAGGCAAACCACCGCAAGCACAACCCGTCCAAGCGTCTTTCTTCACGTTCAATATACCTTTTACAAACATGCACTTGTTTTTCGGTGGTGGCCCATCGTCGTTATTAGGCATACTACATGTCCCTGCACATCATGACAGCTGCTAGTCTTGCTGATTTGCCTTTGCATTGGCCTTTTATGTTGATTTGATGATATCCATATGTACAATTCATAGTCTTCTCTGTGTTCAGAAGACACCGTGATGCTCGCTCCTCTCTGCCCCGTCTGTCCTCTCCAAAGTCTAATCTCCTAAAACTCGGACAACGGGTCGCCTCTCCGCTTGCCACGCAAGTTCCACTTTCCCTGTGGTAGGTGTCAGTATTCGCTCTCATTCTTGTGCTCGCCTTTGCGCTGCTGTATCGTTTCGATTGGGTGCTTACCTCAGTCGAGTAGGCCAGGATGCCAAACAGAGTCGGCACAACAGCCACGTACATGAAAGTGATACGGGCTGTGCGCTTGGTCCACCGGAAGTACTTGTAGCGGTTCGTGGTCATGTCTGTTCGGTCGTGTTAGCAATCGGTCGAAGGCAAGATCGGGATCGGGATTGAAACTATGTCGTCTGGCGCTCGATCTCGGCCAGGTCGGTTCGGGCTTTCACGTACTGTTCAACCGGAGAATGGCCGGGTCCAGGTCCATCTCTGTGGAGTTGTGTTAGCTATTGTTCCAGTTTCTTTCAATTCATTATTGTCGGCGGCGTCGTCGTCGTCGTCGTAAAACTTCTCGGAGACGCACTGTAGTGTTGAAGGCCACCCATCGTGACGAATGTTGATCAATTGATCTGATTCGAATGTGTATGTGAAGCTTCGGTATAAGAGGGGTGTCCTCGTCGTCGTTGGGTTCCAGGAGCAACTGGAGTATCGTCGTCGGTGGTTGTCGAGATGTTGATGGATGTAATCTGAGGTTACGAAAAGCCGGGAACGAAATGGCTCGCCACTGATTGGTGCGTGCGGATGGGGTAGAGAGAGCTCTGATTGGCTAGTATTTTCCTGCCCTTCACTTCCTGAACTGGTAAGTGATTTAAAGTTTACACTGTGCACACTGTATCAATTTTAGCGTATCAATAGCTCCTTATAGTGTAAACGGGGTCTGTGACGCGTGTAACGCGTACAGTGCGAACTAAACTGTGCATATTATAGCAGGAAGGAGCGATGTTCACAACTACATCACGATGTTTACAGCGGCCTCAGATGACGTAAAATCTTCCTCGAGTCAAGCCTATGTTCAGATCTGCCGTTCCACAAGCGCACGAGGTCAACAAAAGCATCGCGATCTCTATATGAGTGATTCGGCTTCATAAGCCGCATTTCTAGCCCACACATCACTTCTCAAACCCGCACTTGCATGGCGGGGAGCTCTAGAGGGCTGAAGCTCTTCAGCCAGAGCGCCCTCACCCCCCCGGCAGACTCGCCCAGCAAGGTGGCCGCATGCCCGACAGCAGATCTGACGGCGTCAGTCAGTGGCGCCAATGCCGTCTATATTCGGCGGCGGGGTGGTGAGGTTGTGTCCAAGTTGACCGAGAGGAACAAGGATGTACAGGCTCTTGCATGGAAGTCTGACGGTGTGTTTTTAAGCTCTTTATAGAATGCAAATAGCTACAAATATCAGGTCTAACAATATAGGAGAGTACCTTGCCGTGGCATGGAGTGACGGCGTGGTGCGGCTGGTTGGTCTTGAGACCCCAAAGACCGTCAGCCAGATCCGTCTGTATGCCAGCTCCCCGGCCGCCATCACATTCATAAGCTGGGCGAAGAATATGGCCGGCAGTAGCGACTCGTGGCGTGCAGTTGTTGCCGATAACACCCACTCTCAGCAGGATCGGGACATGCTCAACCTGCCACAGGCTCTCCTGCGCGCGGATGTTGAGCAGAGCCTCACGAAGCTGCCGCCTTTGCCAGTATCTGGCGGATCAGGGTGAGTTGGACGATAGGGACAACTATGCAAGTACATAAGATTACTAACTTTATAAGAGATGACATGTTTGTGTTTTCGACGCAGACGTCGCTCGATTTCATGTTCCGGGCCCCCGATATCAAGGACAGCGACTACGTCCATGTCATGGTCCTCGGTACGGCAGACAATGTCATCCACGTCAGTATTTATGACACCTTTGTCATGGGTACATTCACACTGCCTCTTCCGTTAAGAGGCGGCGCTATTTCTTCTCTCGAAAAGCAGCCGCTTTTGCGTTTAGCCCGGCATGCATCTCACGGTGTCAGCTCCACGCACGTGCTTCTCCTCACAAACGAAGATGCAGACAACACTGCCGTCTATCTCGCTCCGATGGACTTTACCTTTATCTACTCATCACCATACAATCTCTCCACCCTCGCCTTCAAGACCACCACATTCCATAAGCTAGTCCGCTACATCCAGCAGACCATTGTCCACATGCAGGGCGAATGGCAGAATCTCCGCGAGCTACCATCTCGTTTTCTTGCTAGCATTCAGGAGGATCTGCAGCAGGAGCCAAGACATAAAAACATTGTTCATGCTTTCCGGGCAGCGGCTCTCACAGGCTATGTGTCTCCCACTCTTAAGCAGTGGCTTATCGACACGATTGCCGAACGTGTAAGTTGGCACTAGTTCATGTTGAGAATTTGAGAGCTACGATACCTATGTCGATGCCAAGCTAACACTACCAGGGCCACAAGCGTTGGGACAAGGCAGTATCCGGAAGTCTCCAGAGTATGTCTGATCTTATCCACAATAGCCTGCTCCCGGCTGTTGAGCGGTCTGTGCTGGCTCTTGGCCGTCTCAAAGGCCTTGCTGAGCACCACAGCTGTGACGGCATCAGCTTCTCAGTAGGCGAGCTGGAACCTCTATCAGAGATCATCGAGTGCCTGCTGATGTCTGCCCAACTCGCACGTGTGCTGATTACGGCCGAGCTAGGCCTGTTTGTTGCCTTCTCTGCGTGGCTTCGGTCGCTCATTGTGCGGCTTGCTCTTCCAGGCCAGGCCGAAGATCAGGCAGACAAGGAGCCGGTCATTAGCATGACACCTGTCATTGACTATATTACCAACCACATGGTCACGACACCGTTGGAGCACTTCTTCGGCAAGACCACCGAGGCCGAGTGGAATGCGGACTGGGAGGCTGTCGAGAACTACTTTGCTTCCAAGGCAAGCACAGTACCAGGCGGTGATCCGGGCATGGTGACGGGCGAGTATGCCTGGGAGAGCCTCTCCACAAAGCTTCACGAAGAACTCAATAAAGCCATTGACATTGACCTTGAGCCGGACTTCTTGGGCATTCTCCAGGGTGGTCTTACGGCATCGGGCAATGGGTCGATAGGAGGTGTAGCCGCCAAGGGAAAGCAAACTGCATCAGATGCCACGACGACACCGATACGGAGAGGCGCCAAGCGGTCCAACGCCGGAGACGACAGTAATGCAAGCTACATGAAGGCATTCCTGCGGTTTGACTTCTTGATTAAGCTCTTTTCAACGCGCGCCGATGCTGTGCTCAAGAACATTGCCCAGTCCGGCCGACAGAATGTGGGCTTCGGTCCTCTGTCTCGACTGTCTGTCGGCTTGCGCGTCAAGAAATCAGAAGTTACCATGACGACGATCGCAAAGTCTGACCCTGCGGACAGCATGGATGTACTAGCATTCACGGCTCTCACGGCCCAAGACGACGCAAACAGAGTGTACCTCTTCCGGACATCTGTCATCACAGAAGAGGGAGTTAGCAAGACGGTTTCCACAAGCGCATGCATTCTCGCTTTGGCCGACAACTGCCAGGTTGTCGACTTTCAGTTCGCCGGCTCTAGTACCTTGTACCTGCTCTTGGCCGCCACTAAGGGTGCGTATATCTCCCCCTATTCCCTTCCCTGCTCCAGTGAGTGCTATTGCTAACAATCTTACAGAACGCAATGAAAGACTCGTCGCAGTACCGATCAAGTCACCTAGAATGACGTTTGGAGATTACTATGACGGGATCGATATCTACAGCCTCCCTACAGTGCAGCTGACAGCCGGAGGAGTAGGGCTGCAGGCCTCTGGTCTTTGCTGGGTAGCCAACATCGACCCGCCAGCAGCTGCAGAGGATGCCGGCAGCGAAAAGACAACTGTGGCAGCAAAGAAGATCAAGAGCAACCCTATTGTCAGCATGGAGGTGCTTGGCCCTAGAAAGACGGGCTCCGACAAGGGCAAGGGGGCAGATGATGACGGCCGCACGACTATGGCGCGCGTCTGTTTGATGCATGCCGACGGCTCAACATACCGCGTGTTCACACCACCGCCACCATCTCTCATGTTTAATGAGTAGTCAGATACATCCATGGTCCATGTTCTTTAGGCGTTTGTAGCATCATCAAAGTATTGATTTTATATAACCCTCGTAGTAAATATATGAAACATGACAAGACAAAGACAGGGACTGCTGCCCGGAGCGGTCCAAAGACACGGGGTAAACCTAAACGCCACTCGCAAAAGACAAGTAAAAGAAGGAAATGCTGCCGCCCACTGCTCTTTACTTTTTCTGCTTGGTGATTTTGAAAAACTCGGTCAGGCCCTTGACGACGACGTCCACGTTCATGTTGATCAGCGGGATCTTTTCATAGGACCCTTCCTGCATCACAGCCACGAGTGCCAGGTACTTGTCCACCTCGCGCAGCAGGATGGGCTTGCTGCCATCCGCCAGCACGATGCAGCTCTCTGCCCAGGGACAGGCCACCTGGTCCGCCAAGGGCTGGTGCTGTGCCTCTTCGAGGCGCTGGTGGTACGCCTCGGGTCGCGCCCAGCTGCCATACACCTCGGTGATGTCAATAATGCCGTCAATAAAGTCAGAGCACACCTCGTACGAAGCCATCTCCGAGGGCGTGCTGTCGGTGGCAATGTATATTTTGCTCAGGACGTCGAACAAGTAAGCCTTTTCGAAGCGGCATGTGCGGCACAGCGACGTCAGCATAGCCTCGAGCTGGCCCAGGCCGGGAATTAGTTTCTGAATGACTTGACTGAAGGCCTCGAAGATGCTGTGGTCGTAGATGCTAGTGAGGTGGAAGTGGATGGGCGCATTTTCGAAGCCCTGGTCGGACAGCTCGTCCTGGACGCGAATCATAATATCGCGGTGGATTTCCATCTTAAAGTCATCGGTCAGACCGTCGACCTTGTGAATGAAGATCTCAATGTTGATGTTGGGGAAGCTGCGTTGCACATTAAGGATGGTATGGTTGAGGCGCGCGACGGCCTCGAGGTAGTCGTCCTGTGAATCGATAACCCAAATCAAGGCACCGACCTCGCCAAAAATGGCTTCCATGTCGAAGCTGTTGCTGTCAAAGTAATCGATCTGGCCAGGAAAGTCCCACACTTGGAAGTCCATAAAGGACCTGTCATGTCAGTCATGGTCGTGGCGAGGGGTACCAATTCTCGTGATATGGTATACTTACGCCATGGCGTCTTTTTGTAGCCGCGATGTCGATTCGAGGTAGAGGGTTTCATTTGGTGGTAATTTGTGAAACACGACGCTCGATATAGATGACTTGCCGCTTCTATACATTGGGGGCCAAGCGCGCACTGGTCAGCAAGAAACACACACCACAATATGCCATACATGAGGAGACAAATGGATCAATCGGGCCACCCGGTCAAAGTCACGAAAGCCCCATAGGCCAGATGTCCGATGATCGGCATCAACACTGAAGACTTACGCTCTCTGGCCCATCAACAATAGTCTTGGTTTGCCCTTTGGTGGTGTGGGAGGAACAGGCTCTGTTTGCTTTGGGGCGACGATGCCGCCATCGCGTTTCTGGGTTCGTTGGCGGTTCTGTTCAAAGACACGTTCAAGATTTAGTAAAGCCGGGCTTGTAACTTTGGCAAGTGCAGGGGCAGGCGAGGATGAAGGCGATGACACATCATTGTGTTGCATAGTAGAGTTTCTGGGGGTGGTTTGAGGGCGAGACGAGGGGCCATCGGCTGCTGGCGAGGCTTCGCTTTGAAAGCGCCGCATCGTCACGTTGGATGCAATTGTGACAGGATGGAGAAAACTCGGAGGAGAAGACGTGAGCGTAGAGTATTTAAAGATGGAGCACCAGGCAGAAAAAGGTCATATCTGACAGCACATAGCTGGCCTTGTATAAGTTGCAAGACCCCTGTAGCTGTGTGTCACTCGACAAATAGACTATGACGAGCACAGAGGATCAGGTGAATCGCTGTAAGCACTGGCCTCCTAAGCCTGCCAACAAAACCTGTGCAACACGAAAGGATGCTCGAGCTTTTCTTGTGCTTTGTATCTTGTGCTCTGTGCTCTGTTCTGCCCGTCATCTCTCGTGTTTCTTGATCCTCATGCTCAGCAGTGGTGACACTTGTAGCTTCGGGACAAGAAAAAGGTAAGACGGTGTCTAGCACCAGAAGCAAGCCACTTGCCAGTATGAGCTATTATCTGGGGGGCAAAAAGTTCAAGGGAGGATGTAGTTGATGCTGGCAAACAGCAGAGGAGGGGGGATGTCAAGAGAAGACAGAGGATGTCATCTGTTTGAAACGGGAACGCCGTGTCATGATACCTCACAAATCCGGTAAAGTGGACTGCCGCTTGGGCAAACACACAGCTAAACTGACCAACAGACAAACAGAAAAACGGGAAACTGCCAGACAAACGAATGATCTTCCCGGTCCCGACGCCGTGTTCCTCTGTCATGCCATGGACTGGTGGCAGGCGGGCCACAAGAGGCGATATGCATAAGCTAGCACAGAACTAGGAAGCACGGGGAATAGGAGTTATGTTTGCCGTTTTGCATTTGTAGGTGTCCGCCTCTGCATCAGCACTTGCATGGTGCCTCGCAGGAGGAGGGGTGTGTCTAGATGACAGTCTGGCTTGCATCTGTAGGCGAGAAGAGGTAGCTGGCCGGTGTGCAATATAAAAGCGCACACTCCCGCCCGGCCCGCAGCGTCGGTTTTCTGGTAGGGCCGCAGAGAGACAACTTGTGAAGACGTAAAAGATGGCAAGGAGTGGGGGTACAGGCAAACGCTTATGGCGGTGTGATGGAAGGGGGCAAGCGAGTGGCATGAGGCGAGAACAGATGAGATAAGCCGACTCAACGTGAATGCAGCTGTTTTGGGCTGCAGGCTCCGAGTGTTGATGATAGGTATTGACGAGGGTATAATGTGTGTGAGACTTGAAGGGGCAGAGATGAGATGGGGGCGCAAGAGACAGGAGGGAGGGTGCAAAGAGGCAAGCATGTTGCAAGCGTTATTTTCATCACGCGCATTTGTCGATATGTACTCACATCCATAACGATCGGATTAGTCACCGAACCTGGTGAGCCGGCGCAGAATAGCTTTGATGAGACCTATTCACTCGAGCTCGCTGTCGCTGTCGGGGTGATGCCAAGCTGACGTTGATGATTGGACCGAAACAAGGCTAGCCTTGTCTACTTTATCTGCCAGGTAGTCTGCAGACCGTAATGGACTCTAGGTTTGCAGGGACTATCGAGATGAAAGCCAGATAGACGGTCGCAGCGCTGTTTTGCGACGTGCAATGAGCTGATGAGTGAAATGGCCTGGCCGATCGAGGAGGTTGACGCGAAGAAGGCCTGGTTGCCAGGTAGGGCGAGTATAGGCCGAATAACTGAACCGGAACACAATACAAGAGTATGGTATTCTGGCGAATAAGAAAAATAGCAAAGTCGCTTGATGCTGGTAGGTTTGCAGTGGTCGATTGTCGTCGGGGTGGTGGTGGTGGTGTTGGAATGGCGAGAGGTCATGATAAGATAGCGGGAGCAGGTCTACCTGATTGGCCAGTGATTATGTAATTTAGAGCTCAGTGCTCGGAATACAGAGTACTGTACGAAGCACTTACAGGGTTGCATTAGCATGTTGCGGGGCTATCATGGGCCAGAACAGGCAGGCGCCCTACAGAATGATACCAGATGTTCGCCAGAATCGCCACCTGGGTCCGACCAGTCGTTCCTTCCGCTTACAGTGCATCGGTAACAGTTGGGATTAGTCAGTTAATTTACCAACGGCAGTAGTTTCCAGGCTCACCGCTCCAGGCGACTCTCAAAGCGGCCTCAAAAGTGCATCTACCCAACATAATAACTAGTAACAGATAGAATCGTAGGAATACAGAGAAAAAGCGCTGTCAAGACTACGCTCAAGCATTGCTCCCGCAAACGCCCAACCCTTGTACTCATACTGTGGCACCTTCCTCCCCCGGCGCGTTAGACCCTGCTAAGGTCGGCACCTTCCAGCCTCACCTCAGCAAAGCCCAAGGCAGCCAGCCCAGCTGCCCAGTACGGGTTTAGCGGCGAATGAGACTAAGCGCTGCTAGACAGAAGCCCACCCAAGCCGCCACCGCCCGCCGCCCCTCTCCTGCCTATTTTCCCCTTGTTATTCCTATTCCTGCCTCTTCCCACACATCATCACCGTTTATGCCGACCTGTCCCAAACGTCACTCCATCCCTCTTCCATCCTCGACATCCTCATTTCCAGCATCGATCCACGAAGCACATTGCCATCGCCATTACGCTTATTGCCGTGCTGTCGTGTCACTATCGTCAATCCTGACGTGCTTTGAGCTCACCTCCGCCTTGCACGCGTCGCCGCCCAAATCGAGGCTCGTGAGCTTTGGTAATTGCACCCTACCGCCCTAACGACGACCTCTCTACGAAAATAGCTTTCCTCGACATACCCGCTACTGCCAAAGATCTAGCAGTTTTATTGTTCTACACATTCACTGCTGTTCCGACGCTTGTTCTACACGTGCCGCGCCAGATCGGCTTCTCGTGAAGTGAGGCTCAACGGACAACAACGACACACTTGGCCTGCTTGTCTGTCCTTCCATTCTGCGGCACAGTCATAAACAGACTCAAATCCACACGCAGAAAAAAGGGGGCATCGTTCCTGTGACCCGTGCCGGGGCCTTTGCTTTGATATTCCCATCCGCCGACCGCGACCGGCATCACCATCCACAATGCCGGCCACAAATGGCTACGGCCCTCTCAACCCGATACCATCGGCGCGTGACGACATCGAAGCCACGTAAGTAGATTAACTTTTGGTATTGAATGGGTCGTTACAGCATCCTAACATTTTAGCTGGGAGTACATTCAGAACAATGTCAACAAGATTATGGTCAATCTTGAAGGTGGCATGACCATGCAAGATGTAAGCTTCATGACTTTCTCTCGGATCTCGTATTTGCTTGCAACAGCAGCTAACATCCACCGCAGTACATGGGCACCTACACGTGAGCATGACAACCTACGGACGTTCTGTATTCTTCCGTTTTCTAACTAATTAGCTGCATCCACGACTTCTGCACCTCGCAAAAGGCCAATACGAATCGGGATGTTCATCCAGGGCCAGCCCACAGAGGAGGTATGTTATGCTCTAAACATAGTTCTAATGCTATGCTGTGCAACCACTAACAATAGTAGCGCACCTCCTTGGTGAGGAGCTGTACAAGAAGCTCGCCAACTACCTCTGCAGATACCTCACCAAATTCTACAACGAAGCAACCCAGCAGAGCGGAGAGAATCTTCTTGGCTTCTACATCAAAGAGTGGGACCGCTTCACGATCGCGGCAAAGTACATCCACCATTTCTTCCACTATCTCAACCGGCACTGGGTGAAGCGCGAAATAGACGAGGGAAAGCGAAACATTTACGACGTGTACACCTTGCACCTGGTCGAGTGGAAGTCCAACGTTTTCGACCTTATCGCAGGAAAGGTCATGGATGCTGTTATGAAGCTTGTAGAGCGGCAGCGCAATGGAGAAACCATCGAGCACATGCAGATCCGTCAGATTATCGACTCGATGGTATCTCTCGGTCTCGACGAGAACGACTCTTCCAAGACGACACTTGACACGTACCGGTATCACTTTGAAAAGCGTTTCATTGATGATACCAGGAGATACTATCAAGATGAGAGTAGCGACTTTGTGGCCAAGTACTCTGTCGTCGAGTACATGAAGAAAGCTGAAACCAGACTGGCCGAGGAGGATCAGCGTGTGATCACATACCTCTTACCCGATATAGCAAACCATCTCAAGAGGTGCTGCAACCAGGCGTTGATCGAAAGTCACGCAAACCTCATCCGTGACGAGTTCCAGCAGTTGCTCGACAACCAGCGCGAGGAGGATTTGTCTCGCATGTATGGCCTTCTGAGCCGAGTCTCCGAGGGGCTGGATCCGTTGCGCTCACGCTTTGAAACGCATGTCCGCAACGCTGGCCTTGCTGCCGTTGCCAAGGTTGCGGCAGATGCTGAGAAGCTGGACCCCAAGGTCTATGTGGATGCTCTGCTTGAGACGCACACAACATACCGCAACCTTGTGAAGACGGCTTTCAATGACGAGGCCGAGTTCACTCGCGCGCTCGATAATGCTTGCCGTGAGTTTGTCAACCGGAATGAAGTCTGCAAGGCAGCTTCCAACAAGTCCCCCGAGCTGCTGGCCAAGTACACCGACTTTCTGCTGAAGAAGAGCGGCACTGGCGAGGAGGCCGATCTGGAGGCCAGCCTCAGCCAGATCATGACTGTTTTCAAGTATATTGAGGACAAGGATGTATTCCAAAAATTCTACTCGCGTATGCTGGCGCGGAGACTTGTTTCTACAAACACGTCTTCTGAGGATGCAGAGACTAGTATGATCAGCAAACTCAAGGAGGAGTGTGGTTTTGAGTACACAAACCGCCTGCAGCGCATGTTCCAGGATATGCAGATCTCGCGCGATCTGAACGCCGGGTTCAAGGAACACGTGCAGTCCTCGGAGACGACTGCGCTCGACGGCCAATACTCGATTCTTGGCACAGGCTTCTGGCCTCTGTCGCCACCGACGACCACGTTCACGCCGCCTGCAGAGATGCAAAACGATTGCGACAAGTTTACGCGGTTCTACAAGCAAAAGCATGAAGGCCGCAAGTTGACATGGCTTTGGCAGCTGTGCAAGGGTGAGCTGAAGACGACGTACTGCAAAAACTCCCGGACGCCGTACACCTTCCAGGTGTCAGCCTACCAGATGGCAATTCTGCTGCTCTTCAACGACAAGGACAAGTACACGTACGAAGAGATTGTGTCGGCTACCAACCTAAATGCCGAGTCCCTGGACCCCAGCTTGGCCATTGTCGTCAAGGCCAGGGTGCTCTCGATGACACCTGCAGGTGGCGACAAAGTCGGCCCGGGCAAGACGTTTAGCCTCAACTACGATTTCCGCAACAAGAAGATCCGCATTAACCTCAACATCGGCATGAAGTCGGAGCAGCGGCAAGAGGAGGTCGAGACCAACAAGACGATTGAAGAGGATCGCAAACTTCTTCTCCAGGTATGTTTATCCTTTCTATTCACATAGATACGGGCATCTACTAACAATACAGTCTGCTATCGTGCGTATCATGAAGGCACGCAAGCACATGAAGCACAACCAGCTAGTCAGCGAAACCATTGCCCAGATCAAGAGCCGCTTCATTCCCAAGGTCTCCGACATCAAGAAGTGCATTGAAATCCTGCTCGACAAGGAGTACATTGAGCGTCTTGATGACGACGAGCTCGGTTACCTGGCCTAAGGCACCCTGTGCCCAACGTCGCACATCTTGTAACATTCAGCTAGCTCCCTCATGCTATCAACGTTTTCCATGTTCTATTCCTGTTCAGCTCGATATGTCTCCTTATTGTTTTATTTTTATGTTTTAGCCAGCTAATGGGCTGGATGCATTCACAAGTTGGTCGTCTCCGAGAGAGATGAGGCTGAATCACGACAAGGTAGAGGAGTGAGGAAGGCAGGGCCGGTTCGTTTAGACAAAAGCATACAAAGTAACGAATATCTTATGCTTATTGGTGGTTAATGTAGTGACTCGAAGATACCTCTTGATTTTGTGTCAAATGCTTAGTAATTCTCACTTGCATAAGATCGTGGCTGGTAATTTTTAAAATAAATAGCTGTTCAGATTAGTCACCATTTGATGTTGAGCGATCCTTGCAACGTAAGAGGCAAGAACTTGTTCGCGCGAGGCGCCTTCCATCGCAGAGTCTGAAGGTTGAGTCTGATGCGGCTGGAAGTAAATAGTGGGCCCGCAACGTCTCCGTCGACGTGCATGCGCTGCATGTTGGTGGCGACCTGAGGAGTGCATTTTAAATGGGTCCAGTCAGAAAACGGGTTCTAATTGGACAGCACCCTGATGGCTTTTTCACGAATCGCATCCTGCCCCTAGACGACTCTACAGTTGCCTCTTGTCACATTTTGGACTTCATCTCACCTGTCCACGCGCCCGCCACCCACGACGACGACTCGGTCAGAACGGGGTTCCTTTTCGACAACTGTACAATAGACCTGCTTATTTTCGCATTCCGGCGCTTTTACCCCACGCAGAGGCTGCGTCTTCCCTTCATTTCTGTCTTATTATCGTCATCACGTCATCTCATATTTTTATATCTTCTATATCTCCGGCATTTATCTTATTTCTTCTCATTCACGACTTCTCCTCATATCTTGGATGACACGTGCGCGCTTGCCGACTTTGCGCAGCACTTATAGACGCCTCGCTCAGTCGCCATCGTCGCAAACGGAATTTTCATCTCGTGACATCTCGAGGCGTACCAGGGCTAGTCCGCCTTCTTTCACTCTCTCATCCCGCTTCTCCTCATCTATCACAAATCCTCTTCTTAAAAGGACGTTTTCTACCGCCGGATCTACTCTCTCGTCTTCTAGCTTATCTCATACGATTTCATCGCCTACGCCTTCATCTCACACTACCGCATCTCACACCGAGCTAATGCCTGCCCCTCGGTCAAAAAAAAGCTCTGCCACGGCAATGTCTCACACTACCTTGGCAGCCGATATGAAGCGTCAAGCTTCGTCTGAAGCACTCAGCAACCGGCCATCCAAGATGCCTCGGCCCGACTCCGACAATGAGGCCACAGTCGTCGACGTCGACGACGCCGCGCAGGCGGGTGGCGTTGTTGGTGACGAGTCCGACTACAGCGACATTGATGAGGAGCCAGTCGCACACACACAGCTGATGCTGCCAGAATCTGTTGTGAGCAGCCAGGCTGCAGAGTGGTGGCAGACTACGTCCCAGCGTGTCGTGCGCAACGTCGTGTCCATCCACTTCGCCATACCTTGCGCCTTTGACTCAGACAGCGCTGCCGTCAGCCAGGCCACTGGCTTTGTTGTCGATGCTGAGAGAGGATACATCCTGACAAACCGCCACGTCGTTGGTGCTGGCCCGTTCTGGGGCTACTGCATCTTTGACAACCACGAGGAGGTCGACGCATATCCCGTGTATCGCGATCCGGTGCACGATTTTGGTATTCTCAAGTTCGACCCCAAGGCCATCAAGCACATGCCCATTGAGCAGCTGGAGCTCTGCCCAGAGCAGGCCAAGGTCGGTGTTGAGATCCGTCTCGTCGGTAACGATGCCGGCGAGAAGATGAGTATCCTGTCGGGTGTCATCAGCCGTCTGGACCGCGATGCCCCTGACTACGGCGAGGGCTACTGTGATTTCAACACTTGCTACTACCAGGCCAGCTCGGCCGCCAGTGGTGGCAGTTCCGGCAGTCCCGTCGTCAACATCAAGGGTAATGCCATTGCCCTGCAGGCCGGTGGCCGCTGCGACGGTGCCTCTACAGCCTACTTCTTGCCGCTAGACCGCCCAAAGCGTGCCCTGCGCTGCATCCAAGCGGGCAAGCCCATCACTCGCGGTGATATTCAGTGCCAGTTCAAGCTCAAGCCATACGACGAGTGCCGGCGCCTCGGCCTCACTCCCGAGTGCGAGGCAGAGATGCGCCGTGCATTCCCTGCTATCACAAACCTACTCGTTGTCGACTTGGTGCTGCCCGAGGGCCCCGCCTCCGGCAAGGTGATGGAGGGTGACGTTCTGGTCAAGGTGAACGACGAGCTGCTCACCTCGTTTGTCCGTCTGGACGAGATCTTCGACACCAATGTCGAGCAGGACGTCAAGCTGGAGCTGCAGCGCGGCGGCGAGACTATCATCACTACCGTCACTGTGGGCGATCTACACAAGATCACCCCCGACCGCTTTGTGTCTGTGGCTGGCGCCAGCTTCCACAGTCTGTCGTACCAGCAGGCTCGTCTGTACGGCGTGGCATGCAAGGGTGTCTACGTTGCCGAGGCCAGCGGCTCGTTCCGCCTCGACGGCCCGGCATTCAGCACAATCTTGATGTCTGTCAACAACAAGAAAACGCCCGACATGGAGACGTTTATCAAGGTTATGAAGGCGATTCCGGACAAGGCACGTGTCATTGTGACGTACAAGCACCTCCATGACGTGCACACTGTCAACACTGCCGTCATCTCTGTTGACCGCCACTGGTCGTCCAAGATGCGCCTCGCCGTGCGCAACGACAACACCGGTCTATGGGACTTTACAGATATCGCCGACGCGCTGCCGGCCGTTCCTCAGGAGCGCCGGACCGCAGAGTTTATCAAAATTCCCAACATGTCTCACCCCGGCGTTGCTGAGCTCATCCATAGTTTTGTCTCCGTCACCTGCGAAATGCCCATCAAGCTCGATGGTTTCCCCAAGAACCGCAGATCGGGCCTGGGTCTTATCATTGACGCAGAGAAGGGCATGGTGATCGTGTCTCGCTCCATTGTTCCCTACGACCTGTGCGACATCACCATTACTATCGCCACCTCCATTGTTGTCGACGCCAAGGTGGTGTTCTTGCATCCGCTGCAAAACTACGCCATCATCCAGTACGACCCATCGCTTGTGGATGCCCCGGTGAAGAGTGCGCGTTTCAGCTCCGAGGAGCTCACGTTGGGAACGCCCGCCAACTTTGTCGGCAGCAATCAGATTAACCGCTTCGTCCACACCGCCACAAAGGTTTCCGATATCTATGCCGCCAGCATCCCAGCAAACGGCGCCTCACCCCGTTACCGTGCAGTCAATGTGGAAGCCATTTCTGTTGACTCCAGCATGGTCGCACAGTGTCCCAGCGGTGTCCTTGCCGCGGATGACGGTACCGTCCGCGCTCTGTGGCAGACGTACATGGGCGAGCGGCTGCAGAATGCACACCGTGAAGCCGAGTACTTCTTTGGTCTGGACACGTCGTCGCTGGTTCCTGTTATTGAGCAGATCCAGCGCGGCGTGGTACCCAAGCTGCGCATCCTGCCCGTCGAGTTCCGCGCCATCCCAATGTCGCAGGCTCGGGTGATGGGCGTGTCTGAGGAGCGGATCAAGGCTGTGTCTGCGGCAAACTCGACGCAGCACACGCTCTACATGGTCACCAAGCGCACATTTGAGCGCACGCTCGACGAGAATGCGGGTCTGCTGGAGGGCGACATCCTGCTCACGCTCAACGGTCAGCTGATCACGCGCATGTCCGAGCTGAACATCATGTACACCCACAAAGAGCTGGACGCAGTCATTATGCGCGAGTCCGAGGAGGTCTCGCTGAAGCTTGCGACTGTACCCGCCCACGACCACGAGACCGACCGTGCCGTGTCGTTCTGCGGTGCCATTCTGCACCGTCCGCACGCTGCCGTGCGCCAGCAGATTAGCAAACTGTACAGCGAGATCTACGTGTCGTCGCAGTCGCGCGGCTCGCCTGCCATGCAGTACGGCCTGACGCCAACGACCTTCATCACGCATGTGAACAACAAGTTGACACCCGATCTGGATGCGTTCCTGGCTGCCGTCAACCAGATTCCCGACAACACCTACTTCCGTCTGAGGGCTAAGACCTTTGACGGCGTGACCTTTGTCATCACAATGAAGAAGAACGAGCACTACTTCCCAACTGTGGTGCTAAACAAGGACAGCACCGAGGCGTGCGGCTGGCGTCGCGAGGTCATTGGGGAAGACGACAAGAAGGCTGATGCCGCCACAGAGGGCTCAGGCGATGTCGTTATGGCCGTGGCCGAGTAAGCTGGTGGTCTCCAAGTTTACATTCATTTAGGTTGGGGATCTATCTGTGTTTCGTATGTTTTTAGATTTGTTTCCTTCATTTCTGTCAGCGTCTTTATTTCTTGGTATCAATCAAATATCAATGCTATGGGTGTCGTCCACATCTACACTACATAGACTAAATCAAATCAACCTGTCTTCAGTATGGATTTAATGTAAACAAATGTCTTTAAGCAATTTTTTCCATTTCTGTTAATTAACTTTGCATTTGACATTTTTAAATCATTCGGAAATCGACAAAGCTTGATGTTAAAAAACAAAACTGTTTAAATCATCAATAATCAGTGCATCAAAGCATTAATACATACAAATATTGTATTCAAAAGTAATTTATTACAAAAATCACCTAAACACCGTCACGATGCCCGTTCTTTTAAAAGTCCCGTCGCTCGAATGACAAATAAACTGCCCGAGAAAAGATACTTCCAACTACGTGACAATGTCACTCAAAAAAAAGTACCGGCAACTGCTGCTGTCCATTTAGCCGGTTTAGGTCATTCACAAGGTCACGTGCAACTACAAAACACGCGTAGTGGGATTTTGGTGGAGGATGCGGGCCCACATAACTAGCACCTTGCCGAATAGGGTAATCACAATCAAAACAAACAGTTCCAAGGGAAGGCACCTGTGGGCGGGCTGTTCCTTCCTGTTTACCGCACTACGACTCTTACCACACCTCAAACCACGACGTTCTCTCTTTTTGTCTACTCTTCAAATCACCAAATACATTGCCAACCTTTACAACAACTTGCCGGCATCAATTCACGACGACAACGCTACACCACGAGATACGCTTGATTTACCGCTTCGCGCCTTTGTTTACAATTGTTTATATCACCAGTTTATCACTACTTGTCGCGTCGATTATACCCTCAGCCCGCCATGGCGATGCGCGGACCGCGTCACCCCATCGGGGCGGCATCATGGATTGCTGAAGAGCGCACGGCTGCTCTCCAGATCTCGCAGTCGGAGGTGGAAGAGTTCATGTTCTCGGCCAAGAACGAAATGGACTGGCTCAACGAGCACATGGCTGATATCTTTTCAGAAAACCACATGTGCGTAAATATCCTTGGGGTGTTCAGTATCGCGACGCAGGATTCGATTCTTGCCCACCAGTTACTAACTCGCATAGAAATCTCGCCGACATCTTCAAGACCCCTGGCAAGTTACGCGGAAAGACACCGCGTACCGCCCGCAAGAACGCCAACGGCGACTTCAGAGCGCCCCTCACCGACGTGTTCTCATCAACACCAAAGGGCGCGCCAAACCCATTCGCCATTTCCAAGCTCACATCGCTCCAGCAGGCGCAGAGACGCCAGTCACCCACGTTCACAGTCGCCGAAGACAAGCCCAAGGCATCACGAAAGAGCCGGAGCCCACCACGCGTCCCTGCCAAGGCAGCCACAGCAAAGACCTCTAAGAAGGCACCACAGTTAGAAGCAGCCGCGCCAGCTGCGCCATTAATATCGACATCCGTCATCCCCGTTCCCTCCATTCCCCAGTTGGCAGCAGCAGCACCACAAGCCAATAAGAAGGCTGTTCCCGCCAAGGCGGCCAAGTCCGCTGCACCGCAGCCCGTGGTATCTACTCTGGTCGATTCTGGATATCATGGCAGCCAATCGCAAGAGCTGACGGTTGTTATGGACGACGGCTACGATGACGAGGATGAGTTGGCCGGCGCGGTCTACAGCCAGCCTTACTCGCAGCAGACGCGTCATGAAACACCCGAACACGCTCCACGGAAAATAATCGCAGTGCAGGCCACGGCAACTACTACTCTGCAAAGAACAATTACGGCAACGATTGCTGTCCCGGCCCAGGCGGCCCCGAGAGCCTTCCCCCGCGCCCAAACACCCGAAGACGTGACTGATCGCACAGATCGCCAGATGACTGTTGATGTTTCATTCCACTCTGCCAAGGAGGAGCAAACATCCGCGGTCCCTGCACCGGTAGCTTCCCCCATCATCGAGGAGGCATCGTCGCCTATTGCGGTTGTTGAGGAGATCATGTCGTCTTCTCCCTTCTGCCCTGTGCAGTCTCCTTCGTCGCCTATCCAGACTGCAATGTCTTCCCCACCCAAGCCAGCACCTGCCTCGCCTGTTCGCAAGCCGGTTCCTACGACTCATGTTCCCATTCCTACTCCTGCTCAGGCAGTTGTTTCTGCCCCGGCACCGGCTCCTTCATCGCCCCTCCAGTCCACAACACCCGCTTGCCCACCGCCCCGTGAGCTGCTCTCCGCAATGGGTATGGCTGCAGCTCCTGCGCCAGCATTCGCTACTGCCCAAGCCCCCCCTGCTGCCCCTACTCCACCAACGACATCGATTCCTACGTTCGTTGCCGCCAAGCAATCAGCTATAGCTTCGCCCATGGCCCAGCCTAAGCAAGATGCAGTTGCCATCTTCGATGAGGAGGCCGATAACAAGCACGATGAAGATAACATGATGGATGAGGAAGATGACGAAGCAATGGACGACAGGGTGGAAGATAAGAATGCGGACGAGACTGAGAGCGTTGCCGTTCCCAGCCCTGTGCGTCCTCCGATGCGCAAGAGCAGCATGAACTTCGCTTCTCTTCCCGCGCGCGAGCCTTTTACATCTAACAAGAGCATGGGCGTTCCCGCCACTGCCAACCCTTCACGGACAAGCTACTACAACCGTCCTACCGGAGGCAAGAGTCTTGGTAACATGAGACCTGACGAGGACGATGCCGACAACGATGACGACGATGCAATGGATGGCGACAAGGACATGTCAGACGACGACAACAAGACTTATGCGCAGAGACTACACGATCGTATCAGCATGCTGGGCAAGTCACAAGCAAGCGCACCTCGCCCATCCAAGTCCCTGGCGGCCACGCAGCAAAAAGTCATTCAACAGCTCCAGCACCAGCAGCCTCAGCAGCCCCAGCAGCCTCAGCAGCCGCCCCAGGTGCAGTTCTCCCCTAAGAGAAGTGCTACTTCTGTTGCTGCCCCCGGTGCTTTCCCTGAGGAGGATGACGACGATGATTGGATCTTGCCTCAGCCAAGTGCTGCAACAGCCAGCCCCCGCCTTAACATGGCTAAGAGCCTTGCTCTGGCGAGTGCGGCTCAGCTCGAGCCAGCTGCTGTGCTCCCTAAGCAGCGCCAGCAAGATGTGTCTCGGCCTGCCTCACCTAAGAGAATGCAGGCTCCTATTGTGCCTGAAAGATTGACAAGCACTGCTGCTACACACACGAAGTCGGCGTCTGTGCCTTCACTACCGATGGTGCCCGACTCGGTTTCACCTATGAAGCCCATCTCTGTCTCGAACCCGACAAACCCCGTGCTGGCTGCCGTGGCACAGGCAGACGAGCGGCCACCTACGCCCTCCAAGTCGCCCTCGCGCAACTACCGCGATAGCCCCCTGAAGCACGTTAAAAACAAGCTGTCTTCGATTCTGAAAACCTCCAAGGGTCTGCTTGCCAGCAGCGCGGCACTCAGTGCTGAGGGCAAGTCATCGCTGCTTTCTCCGTCTTCGACACGTATCGGTGCGCACGCCGGTCCTTCAACCGACAGCCTTGCATACAAGAGCTCCTTGGACGTAGCCCGCCCTGACCTCTCGCGGCAGACATCGGCAACATCTGCGGCCTCTGCCGCTTCGGCTGCATCTGCTGCATCTGGGGCCTCCGCGATTTCCGCTGCCCCGGACATTTTCCGTACACAAGAGTCTCCAGTCCGTTCCGAGAGCCCTACGCGACCTTTCCGTAAGACTAGGGCATCAGCGGAACGCGAACGGCGTGAGCTGAAGCTGCGTGAGAAGGAGCTCAAAGAGGTGCAGAAGATGACGGAGCAGATGGGCAAGCTTGAGAAGATGCGTGAAAAGGAGCGCGAGAAGGCACGTGTATTCAGCGAAGAGAGGGAGAAGGAGAAGGCCGCTGCACTTGCAGCAGCGGCGCAGAAGCCGGCCCAGACACCTGCTCAGAGAGAACTCAAGGTTCAGAAGGCGCTTCCACAGCCGCCGCAGCCGCAACAGCCACCTCAAAAGCAGGAGCAGCAGCACATGGAGTGGGACGACGAAGATCACGAGAAGGACTTTGACGAAGAAGATATGGACATGTTTGCCCAGCCGACACTGCCAAAGCTCAAGCCGCAGAGCAGCTCGCCGACACGGTCGGCGGCCAAGCCCACGAGATCAAGCCCGCGTAAGGCAAAGGCCCCCCAAGCAGACGCCGATGCTGATATGGTAGACGCTTTGGCACCAACAACAACCAGCATGCTTCCGCCACCGCCACCCTCCTCCGCACACAGCGCTGTGACTGCAAATTCGTCGGTGCCGCGGTCTACGCAGGCGCCGCGCACAATCCGCCGCCCCCTGAAGCCGACCAAGGAGGTTGCGGCCAAGGCGAAGCAGGCGCCGACGGTGATCCGCGTCAACACTTCCAGCACACAACACCAGCAGTCATCCCAGCCATCGCAGTTCCACCCTACGAATAGTGCGCTTGCGGCATCGCTTCATGAGACTCTTGCTGGATCTTCTGCACAGCAGCAACAGCTGAAGAGCAAGGCTAGTACTACATCTCTTCATGCTAAGCCTTCACTGCAGAGCCTCAAGAGCTCTGTGTCTTCGAGCGGCCGGCCCAAAGCACTGGAGATGGCAGCGAAGCGCAAGGAGGCGGAGGAGCGGGAAGCTCAGCGCAAGCGCGATACCAAGGCAGAGATTGAGCGGAAGAGAGCGGCACTTCTGGAGCAGGAAGAGCAGCGCAAGCTGGATCTCCAGAAGCAGAGACAGGCGGCTATCGAGAAGGCCAAGCAGACACGTGCACCACCCCCGGCGACCCGTACGCAGTTGCCGGGCGGTCCATCAGGATTCGAGTCCCAGCCTCCTCGTCCTCAGTCTCGGCTGGCAACAGCAGCTGGTTCTACGATGCACCGATCTCAGGAGGATCTGCATCGGCCAGTGAACAAGGCGCTGTCAAAGCGGCCACTGCCTGGTGATGGCAACTATGAGAGCCAAAGCCAAAGCCAGAACCGTCCTGGAACTGCTAGCGGTGCAGCCGCCGGAGGTAGCAACATGCCGGCGTACCAGAGCAAGGATGCCAAGCGGATTCGGATGAGCGAGGAGTTTGACGATGGCGAGATGGAGGCAAGCGGTCATGCGGCACGGGTGTCGAGCATCAAAGGCCCGCCGGTGCGTCCTTCGCACGGCTTCAAAAAGGATCTGCCGGTTCCTGGCAAGTCTGTTTTCGGCAACGGTTACTCGACAGCGCCTGTAGCAACCAACGTCTCCCGGGATCTGTTCAAGGCCACGGTGACGGCACAGCACAACAGCAATCATACGCAGAGCCACCACCATCAGCAGCAGCAGGTGCGGGTCGGTGGCCACCCCATGGACATGGCCCAGGTCTCCAAGGCAGCAATCTCGTTTGCGCCCAGCAGCACCAACGGCGCCTCATCGGCGGCGGCGGCAGCGTCTGCCGCCGCGTCTGGTGCACCTATGCATAACCCCCACAAGACGCCTCTACGCCCAGCTGGTGCTGTAGTGGGCAAGTCAGCTGTGAAGTCGACGGTCAAGTCCACAGTGAAGTCTGTGAGCAAGTCGACGGCCAAGTCAGCGGCCAAATCGTCGCCCCGTGTGCCGAACGGCGAGGGTATTGAGCTGCCGGACATCCAGACGGACGACGAGGACAGCGACGAGGACGAGCACGTGAATGTGGCACCGTGGGCGGACTCGCCAGACCTGCGCCGCGCGCTGATGCGGCAGGAGACGGTTGATCCATTCCAGGTGTTTGGCCCTCCCGGACCGCTCAACATGGAGGAGGTGTTCAACAAGAGCAAAGACCGGTGGCACAAGTTCCGCGCGCGCACCAGCAGTGCCAACTGGAGTGGTGCCGACCGGTTGACGGAGGATGATATCAGAAAGGATCTGGCGGCACGCGACAAGATTCGGCGTGAGGGTGGATGGTCGTACGACCTTGCGGGAGTGTGAGCAGATTGTATTGTATGGAGTTTGTTATTATTTTGTTGTTTTTCTCATGGCATTATTACGTCTCCGGTGTGGGATAGGGCTGGCGTTTACATTTTGATTTGATTGTTTCGTTACTTTTCGTTTCTTTACTTTTCTCAACTCCAAAGGAGCACTGCTACAGCATACGAGGACAGCATAGCCTATTGTATACTTGCCTCAGAATATCATCGATATTGCAGCCATGACGACTCTGATTGATATGATGGTGATGGGATTGTGGTATTTGTTTGTCAATTCCAGTCGTCAACAATCTAATTCTAAACGAAAAAAGGAAACTCGGAAACACTCAAAGCAGTCTCACTACTGGCTGCGACGGTAGCTACCACGGTTGACTCTGACTGGCGGCTACGTCATTTCTGCGGGGATTGGAGCCCAATAACGGCAGGGCCGCACTTGCAGTTTACGGCCTGTGGTCTCGCCGCCCAAAACGACGCGCGATGGACGATCTACTATTATATCAGAACGGCACATATTGTGCGTACAGCAAGGCAGCATGCGATGTAAAAGCGATGCATTATTGCGTAGGTGACCGCACTAGGTACGCCAGTCAGCAACTAGAAGCACAAGCCGGTCCCAGACTGTGTCTGCTGCATCGCGATGGCCAGGCTTTGGCCGTCTTGGCATGCGGCGTCAGACTGAATATTATCTGCAGTTTATTGTAGTTTATTGCAGTTTATTACACCCAGTTGGGGTCAGTTATACTGCTATCTACTTGGTACGACAGCTGTGCGCCTTGAAATGCCCTGTTACTCGCTGTAGTCACTCTTCTTCCTTCTGCCCTTTTCCCGTCGTCTGATCTGCCCAAGGCGTCGAGCCTCGTAAAAGCCTGCTATTTCTCTGCCGCCTATGGAATATGCTAATAAAGACATAAAGGCAGTGTAGAATGCGACAAAACTTGAATCATACCAAGATACCCTGCCGCGTTGCTGCTCAGCCTCTACTAGGCAGTTGTTAGCATTTTAGTGCTGTCTGCTGTCACTGTCATGCCTCGTGCACGGTGGAGTCAGTGGAGATCCTCAAAGGGTCCAAATAAGTAATTAAAAATGGCTTGAAAAATAATTACAAAATAGGCCCGCTTTCCCCTCCCACAGCAATTCGAATAAAATTAAATCATATTTTAAATACGGAAATTCACCCCAAAAAGGTGCAAACATAACAAAGAGGTAGCCAGGCTGTCGATGGTGTCTAAAACCAAGAGCAGTAGCAGACCACACACCGCAAGGCTACCTCGACGCCTTGTTCGTTTCCCTGCACTCTGATCTTTGCACTTTTCCCGGCGTGCTCCCGCCCTTCTACCTCTGCCTGCCGCCTGCACGGCCCAACTTTCCAGATCGAGTTCACGGGCAGTTTACGATAGTCGTTCTTTCCCTCCCACGACAACGATAGCCGCTCCTTCCTCTTGGAGTTTCCTGGACGTCGACGACACGCGCTCGACAACCGCACCTTCCTCGCGCGCGAAACTACCACCCACAATAGCCTTTGTGTGGAAAGAGCGACCGACAAAGCACGACGCAACAGGACAGAAATAGCAAGAAGTGTGTGCGTGTGCATGTAAGGCTGACGCTGCCCCATATGCCACACGGTTTACTGCTGACGGCTTTGCGTGCTCTCATCCCACCTCTGCCCGCCCTCACTTTTCCCTCACTTTGCCTTCAACTCACTCTCGACGACTCTACCTCGACCTCTCGATATTGACTTCTCGACCTCTCACCGATATCAACCTTGACCCCATCTTCACCTCTCGCTCTCGCTCTCCGCACCCCGACAGGTAAGCACCACAGCCAAACAGCCAACGACCCAAACCCAACGAGAAAACAGCAAACAGCAAACAGCAAACAGCAGACAACCAAGCACCCCTCACGCAAAGTTGCACCACACAGAACTTGCAGACCACGGCAGCATACACAACAGTGCATGTCCATGGCTCGTGTTCTCTCCTGCCCGACTTGCGCTCCCGCTGTTTCTCACGCCTTTACTCTGCACTCACTCTGCCCTCAACTTGCCCTCATTTTCCCATTTGTCTGCGCGCTTCGACCGCTTGCATTGCCCCAGGCGTAAATTGCACTGCAGAAAAGTGCACCTAAGCCGCATCCCGCCCGCACTCTTGATCTTGCACTTTCCCTTCTGCAATTTTCACTAAAACCACGTTTAGCCTGCAAATAGCTGACCCTATCTTCGCCTATAGATTGCTTACATTCTTTGTTAAAGCCACATTGGAAGCCATCGATTCGAGTCACAAGCCGACGTCTTTTCATATCACATCCTCTTCCCTTGACACTTGCCCCGATACTACAGCACAGCCAGAGACAGACTTTGTCAACCTTTGACTGGACGGACCTAATTCTGCCACAAGGAGGAAGCGACCGGCAGCCGCCGTTCTACTACTGCCATCATGGCCAAGGCAGACTACACCCGGGACTACTATGCCGACCTGGAGCTTTCTTCCACGGCCGATGTCGCCGACATCAAGAAGCAGTTTCGGAAACTTGGTAGGCACCTGCACCCGCTCTCATTCCGCATTACACGTCGCTAACCTGTAGCTCTGAAATACCACCCCGACCGCAATCCCGGCAAAGAAGCCGAGGTCCAAGCCAAATTCCAGACTATCCAAGCAGCCCACGAGATCCTCACGAGTCCCGAGCAGAAACAAAAGTACGACAGCCAGCGCACACGCAGCCGATACCCGGGCGCGTCTGGTGTCCGTGGCAACCCATGGCAGGATTACGGCAGCCAATTTCCCACTCCGCCAAGACGGCCCGGCCAGGCCCCGACGTCGGCTGCGCGCAACAATCCGGCGTCGTTTTCATCACGACCTTCTGCTTCTTCGGCCAACACTCGCTACTCTAATTTCAACCCACCGCCTACCGCCAAGACGAGCAAGGAAGATCTGGATTCCCGTTACTCGGCATGGCAGAAAATGCGCCCCAAGCCGGCGGGGCAGGGGCAGGGGCAGAGTGCGAGTGCTGCCTACGCTGCTGCCAACGCAAACACCCGGAAAAAGGCCAGCGCTGCTACTGGAGCGTCGACGTCCATGCCGCCACCACCGGCCCCGCCGCCGCCACCGCGCACAGCATCCCAAAGACAGAAAGCCGATGCTTCGTTTGGTACACGCCGCAACACAGGTTTTGCACCAAGCTCGCCCACGGGCGACGAGCCTGCTGCTTCCAGCAAGAGCAACTACTTCACCGCGAGACCCCATCCTACTAGAGTGCCAGAACAGGCGGAACCACCCCGGACACCGGCCCCTGGACGCGAAAGCCGCGCTGGCCGTGATGGCCGTGCAAGCCGCAATAGCTCTGACGAATCTCTTTTTGACGCACGCCAAAGCACACCTTATCAGACGCACGGCGGCGAAAAGTTCAGTCTCTTTGACGACGTCCCTGTGTCTGAATTGCACCGTGCCAAGAGCCATCGTGCTGCTGATGGGCAAGCCCGCCCACAGCCTCGCCGTCGGAGCTCTAGTGTACCTGACGAGTCTGACAGCGCGGCCAAAGCAAGCACCAATGGCGACTTCAATGGCGGTGCATCCTCCACTGCAAACATGAGTGCACCCCGAACCGGCACTCGAACCCGGCCTGGTGCTGGCCAGAGACCCAGCTATGCTTCGTCTTCGTCTACCATGCCTATGTTTGATGAGCAGTACCAAAAGGTGCAGAGTGAGCACGAAAAACAGCAACAGCAGCAACAGCAGCAGCAAGACCCTTTTAACACACCGGCCGCCAAGCAAGCACGCAAACCTGGTAAGACTGCCGTGCCCCGTGACTTAAGATTAGGCCATCTGCTAACACGTCTAGTTCCCAACGGCACGTCCGACAAGGGAAAACCGGATATTTTGTATGGAAACTCCCCCCAGCAACTTCCCAAGCAGACATCTCAGCAAATACCCCAATATATCCCCAAACAAGCCCCCAAAGAGTCATCCGAGAAGCCATGCCTACCGACGGTTTATCTGCCACAGCAATACCTCCACTCCTACATGCATATGAATGCAAACCAGGAGAAAGCAAACAGCAGCTACAGAAATTCGGCTTTTGCACAGCATGGTTCTGACCCGTTCCTCGGGAAGCCTAATGCTGAGATCTCTCCCCCCTGTGTGCCACACCCTTCCACAAACCCGCGTGGCCCCATCGGGGAATCTCCTCTCCCCCCCAAAATGTTCAGTCAGGACAACAGAGGCGACATGGAAACGACAAGAGACCAGTGGTTCTCGATGCCGCCGACAAATGAGGGCCTCAAAAGTCACTTTAGCGGCACCTATAGATCGCCGGCGGTCACAGTGACAAGCTTGGCGAATAGTAAGCGCAGAGCCACTACGTGTCCCACGGCGACTATGCCCCCTAGTGGAGGCTCACCTACCACATCTACGGCCAATGTTAAAGCTGCTGAAAACACTTTGAAGGCGCTCCGGAGAAGCATGAACGAGTTTGAAGTTAGACAGTTCACGGTTCTCGAGAGCCTTGTCAGCAGTGCCGGGCCATATCAACCCGACGCACCAGGGCAAGCCGTGCCGAATACTGAGGCCAGCGGTGTTCAGTCTGATGCAAGTAGCGTGAGACAGGCATCTCACCGCCAGGAGCATTTTGAATACCAGAGAGAAAAACACCCACTCCATCACTACCCTGGCGCCACGGCACAGCCACCTACAAGATGCTTAAGAGATACTAACAGCGGTCATCTATATAGTGCCAACCTTAGCCTCAATGATGACGTGTTTAACAGTCACAGCCCTACATCGCCCGTCGGCCAGCAGAGGAGCAATCCATTTTCGAGTATTAGTGTAGAAGATATCAACACTCGCTTTGTTTCGGACGACAACGCAAAGTCTGCGTGGCAGTTCAGTGCGGGCGGAAGTGAAGCCGAACCAGGCCAGGAGCAGCCACACAAGATACACCGGATGCAATCTGGCAATCGCCTGGGTCGGCGGTCGCCCGGGAAGGCCCAATCTATACCCCGGCCTGACCCAAGCCAGGGCCCCCCAATCCCACCAAAGGTCCCATCTCGCCCGACATCATCGACTGGCGGCGCTACTGACGGCAACACGGACAGCGCGTCTGGGTCCAGTGTTGATGGTGGCGGATCGACCCAGCGAGCGAATGCGAACATTTTCAATTTGGGTGGCATCAACAAGCAGCAGAGCGGCAGCACAACAACGACTACAGACTACTTTGATCCACATCGGTGGACGACGCAGTTCGGGTCGGAGCACTTCCAGCCGCCTTCCAACCAAGGACCGACACTACCCCCACGCATACCGACACCGAATCATCAGCAGCCTCGTCCGATCAAGAAGCCCAAGCCTGTATCACGGACAAACACGAGCACCGCAACCCAGCCAAACTCTGCCCCTGAATATATTGTCATAGAAGACAGCGACGATGATTCGGTTGTGGAAACAAATGGCGAAGGACTGGCCAGCCCTGTTGCGATGGATATCGACTCGCCGCCCACTGGGCGCCCTGTTTCCGGTGGCAACACGGCCGACGCCGGATCATCAACCAGCTCTAGCCCCAGTCGTCAAGCAGCAGGTGGAGTTCGAAATATCCCCGTGGAGCCTACACGCCCCGAATGGCGAGCTGGCCATGTTGACAACAACTCGGCCACAGCTGCGTCTGCATCCACACCGATCAACCCTTTTGCAGCAGCAGACAAAGTCAAAGCCATGGCGGCAGCAGCGGCGGCAGCAGTGGCGGCCGAGTCAGCAAGTGGCAAGACGAGCAGATCTGTCCCACCGCCACCTCCCGCCATGGGATCAGAAGACAGCGAGGAGTTCCGGGCCACGCTGGCAGACATTCGCAAAGTGGAACCATTCGCAGAAAATGATTCTGGCATTCAGGGCAAGGCCGGCGCAGGTCTGGGCTCGTTTAGTGACCTCAAGTCACAGCTTCCGTTTGATAGCAAGGCAGCGACGCCACTGAAGACGGGTACTACCGCAGCCGGCTCAACACCGAGGTCGGGCCGTGCAAAGACCATTTCGTTCCCTACACCACCGATGGCACCAAGCCCGCCACCTACCATTGCTGTTCCGGGCATGCAAATCAATCGGGCTACGTGGGACAAGTACGTGTTGGATTTCAAAAAGTACATTGTGAGCTGGGGCCAGTTTAACCAAATGTACACGGACCACTTTGTCGCACGCCAAAGAGATCTGATGCGTGGCGCGCGCCAGCCGCGGGCTGCAGGCGACAGAGAAAGAGACAGAGATAGAGGCAGCGACAGCACGGCGACGGCAGCGAGTGGCGACTGGGTCAGCGATGCAGACAATGCCGGCATCGACGACTACCTGGAGTGGCTGGAGCAGGACGAGGAAGTGCGGGTGCGGTGGGAGCAGGCGAGTGCCAAGCACCGCGAGAATGTGAAGAGATTCCGGCAGTACCGCGAGGTGGCGCGTCAGGCTCAGATGTAGCTGAGGTAATGGAGCCGTGTTGTGGTTGTTGTCTTGTACATTTGCTTTTCTTTGAATCTATTTTGATCCTTGATATTTAATGGGATGATGTTGGGATGTCGTTCTGCTTCGTCCATCTTTTCTAACTACATACATGTACTGTCAATGTCTACTCCCATCATTTTTGCTCATTCATGTCGTTCTCTGCGTCCCATCATCTCGACATCTCGTCATTTTCTGTCACTTTCTGTCCTGTTAACATTCTATGAGATTACGACCTCACATTCACATTGATGCCATTGGCAATGATTTACAGAGGCCTCCATGCCTTGTGCCAATTTTTTTTTTGTATTTTCCTAGTGGTGTTTATGTCTATCCGGGTTTGCTGGACTTGTCGTGGTCATTGATCGATGCTATTGTCGTGATAATGATGTTGGGATGTTGCCTATTCAGGCTTTTGATAGGTACTTGCATTTAGCGTGCACTCTCACTATAAATAGAAGTCACTTTCCAGACCAACCAGCTCAACCATTGAATCCCCGTGGTGGCCTGCTAAAAACTGAAAAAGCTCCTATTCTGCCCCACATAAAAAGCTTCCCTGAGTAGGCTCCCGCATTAAGCAGGGGACCTCTATTTCCTTGATTTAGTTTGCAGCAAATTAAATCCAGAAAAGGCAGCTCCTGCCAGCATCTGCACTTGTCGCCTGTCGTGGTACCTGTTACCCCTTTCGTCAACAGTAACAACCTTTTGCTCGCCATTCACCGTTCTTTCCTATTCCGATGCCGGGTGCCGCTGGCCTGATTCTACTCTGGAGCCCAAGTCACCTCACTTTGTGCATCTGGTGATTCTCCATCCCGAGTCCCATTTTACTATTTTTAGGGATTAATACATCTGCCCTCTCAGGTACTGGGCAAACGTCAGCCTTTTTACTCGCGAGATCCACTTCTCCTTTCGAGACTACGTTTCTGGTTTCAACCGCGTTCGACTTGTCTGTTCTCTTGACATTGGACAGTCAGCTTGTCTTTTTGTCTTGCAGACGACACAGACTCTCAAAAAACACAACATGGCCGACGAAAAATCACCAAAGATGGAGGACCTCATCGTCATCGACCCCAACATGACGCGGGCCGACCGGATCGTGCTCGAGGGTCTTATTGAGGACATGCGGACCGGCCGCGACTACGACAACGAGGACGCTGCAGAGCGTGACCCGGACGCCAGCAACGATGCCAAGAAGCAGCAGCAGAAGCAGCAGCAGCAGACGAAGAAGGGCGCAAAGACACACAAGAAGACACCAGACGATGCCACGCTGGAGACATTGGATGCACTCAACAACCCCAAGAGCGCCGAGTTCGAGCCCAGCGTGTTCACATCGTGGGACATGCGGGATCTGCAGGAGAACGTGGCTGCCCGCCGCAAGGTTGCTGCTGATGCCGGCTCGGCCACCACGGGCCAGCGGTTCTCGGCAGCGTTCTACACGTGGTTCCACAAGGCCGTGCTGGAGCCGTATGTCAGTTTTGCCCGCCGCAACGTGGTCCGGCACGAGACCGACGTTATTTTTCTGACGCACCTGCTGCTCTACTTCTCGACGGCCGTGCCCAGCGCCGCTGCGCTGCTGTTTTGGCGCTTCTCGTGGCTGCACGGTATTTTGCACGTTGTCTACGTGCTGGGCGGCTGCATCGGCACCTACACAATCATGATGCACCAGCACATCCACCAGGGCGGTATCCTGCGCCGCGACAACTGGCTCACAGTGGCCTTTGACCGCATGTTTCCCTACGTTATGGATCCTCTCATTGGCCACACATGGAACTCGTACTTTTACCACCACGTCAAGCACCACCACGTCGAGGGCAACGGACCCGACGACCTGTCGTCGACGATGTGGTTCCAGCGCGACCGCTTGCTCGATTTTGGCAAGTACCTGGGCCGCTTCTTCTTCCTGGCATGGTTCGACCTGCCCATCTACTTTGTCTCGACGCGCCGCTACAAGAATGCCGTGCGTGCCGGTTTCTGGGAGCTGTCGAGCTACTGTCTGATGATAGGCACCTACTTTGCTGGCAAGAACCACATGCTGGTCACCGAAAAGGGCGCCGCCGTGTGCGTGTTTATCCTGCCGTTCCTGATCCTGCGCATCGGCCTGATGCTGGGCAACTGGGGCCAGCACGCGTTTGTGGACCCCGACGAGCCGGACTCGGACTTCCGGTCGAGCATCACGGTAATTGATATTGCGAGCAACCGTGTGTGCTTCAACGACGGCTACCACACGTCGCACCACCTGAACCCGCGCCGGCACTGGCGCGAGCACCCGCGCGCATTTGTGGCGCAGAAGAAGCAGTACGCGGCCGAGCAGGGCCTCGTGTTCCACGGCATCGACTACCTTGAGATCTCGCTGCGGCTGCTTCTGTGGCAGGACTATGCGTACCTGGCCAAGAAGCTGGTGCCGCTGGGGCCGGAGCAGTGCCGCATGACGCTGGACGAGCGTGCGGCGTGGCTGCGGTCGCTGACGGCCAAGTTCAGCGAGGCCGACATTGCGCGCACATTCCCCAAGTCACGGTCAGCCGCTGCGTGGCGCCGCAAGCAGGACCTGCCGGCGTTGTAAACCCAGCAGCGCGTATGATGGACGTTTTCTTTTACAAAATTGCATACTTTGTTCTGTTTTCTATTTTCTGTTTTATTTTTTGGTAAATACGTTTTCACTTCGAGAAGCTAGATAATCTATTCTAATACTGTTCCCAACCGATGGATACTGCTTGCAGCGACTTCGAAGACATTGTCTCGCATGTCTTGTCACTTATGCCTCTTTGCGTAACAACTACTAAGCTCTGTTTCACTCTGGGCACGGCACTAAACTGATTCATGTGTTTGACAATTTTGATTTATTTTGTTTGCATTGCTCTAATAGCGTCTATTTCGGGGATGTCCAATCCTGCTCTTGCATGCAAGTGCCAATTGTGTTGTTCGTGGGCTTGGTACCGTTGCCGGCTCCGGCCCTGGGCTGTCCGTACAATGGCCTTGCCATCCGGCAAGACCAATCATACACCACCCATCCCCAAATCGTTTTCGAGCGCTTTCGCTATGTGGGGGAATAAGACGTAAATATAGTTTGGTTATGGTATTCAATCTGAATGATCGATTACCGGCAGACGTAGCCACCATCGATGATGATGTCGGCACCAGTGGTGTAGGTGCTGGCATCGCTGATCAGGTAGACGTAGGCGCCCTTGAGCTCTTTGGCCAGGCCGGGACGGCCAAGGGGGACCATGCTGTACCACAGCTTCTGGGTCTTGGGGTCAATGAAGTCGGACAGGCCGGTGTCGATGTAGCCGGGCGAGATGCTGTTGACACGGGCAAAGTCGCGCCACTCGTTGGCCAGCGACTTGGCCATGTGGATGCAGCCGGCCTTGGCGACGTTGTACGAAGTCTGCTCCTGGGGGTAGTTGGCAATGTGGCCGGACATGGACGACGTGATGACAAACGAGCCAGTGCCGCGCTCCTTGAAGTGGGCGCCGACAGCCTTGGCGCAGTAGGCAGTACCGCTCAGGTCGGTGTGGATGACACGCTCCCACTCCTCGACAGTGCCGTCAATAACACCCGAGTTGGCGGTGGCGCCGGCGTTGGCGATAAAGCCGTCAATCTTGCCAAAGTCGGCAATGACGTCGGCGACCAGCTTCTCGACATCGGCGTAGTTGCCAACGTCGCACTTGTAGGCCTTGGCCTTGACGCCGTACTCCTTGGTGAGCTCCTCGACGTTCTTCTCGGCACCCTCCTTGCGCGAGGCGTAGGTAATGGCAACATCGGCGCCAACCTCGGCACAGCCGCGAGCGGCCTCAATGCCCATGCCACGGGGGCCGGACGCGCCAGTGATGATGACGACCTTGCCCTTGAGGCTGAAAAGGTCAAGGAGACGATCGGCTTTGGCAGCTTCGACAGGCATGATGGCGGTTGGTATAGAAGAGTAGAAAGGGAAGTGGTAGAGTAGTAAGAGTGGTAGAGTAGTGTAAAAGTAGTAGTGGATGTGAGTTGAAGAGATGATGAGATGGGAGCAAACTAGAGATCTGGAGGGGGATCCTCGCCTTTTTAAACAAAATGTAGGCCTCAGCCAGCTGCTCCTTCCTTGTCTCTCCTCGCCCGTCTCGGGCGGGCCATCATACGTAGTCGAGGTACATTAGGATGGGGCTCCCTAGTATCTGCCACTGGTAGCACAGTACGCATTGTCTAGTGAGGTCGGAAGTCGCGAAAAGGAAAGCTCGGGATACGTAGTAATTACTCTGTACAACCAGGGGCGATGGAGAGACGAGGTCAAAGTGGGGTGGTTTGTTCTCGATGCGGGACTAAGAGACAAGCCAAGACATGGAGGCATTCTGGCATTGTCGATGGATTGGGAAGGAATGAGTGAGCAAGGCAACTGGCCATGTACTCAGTGCTGAGTTCAGAACATTTTTAATAAGCATTTCCGTAATACGGACTCATACTGACAAAGCAACAGTCGCTCTCTTTCCCCGTTTGTATCTGTGTTTCACGTATTCTACGGTCTTGCCTCACCTCGCATGTTGTCGGTCGTTCCTGCTTTCTGGGGATGCCCACGCTCGCTCTTTCCGTTCCCATTCTCCCTGTAAAGATTGCTCCTTCCTTTCCCCACATGCACTGTTTTACGACACTTGCATTCACAGCCATACGCATACTTATCTGTTGCTGTGCTGTCGTTCTCCTCTGTAGATGGGGCCCTCTCCCGACCCTCCGCGACTAAGGAGGCGCTCGGCGCTTCTGTGACGTCATTCGACGCTTGTACGCCGTGAACTGCCTGTGGAGAATGGGTCTGAAAAAGCTCACAAAGAGGAATAACAACAGCAAACGGGTAACTGCACTTGGGACTCGAAACGGCAAGAGAAGAATGCAAAGGAAAATGTTGCACAACAGTTCGGGAAGGTACGGTGGGGCTTTGAATTGAACTTCCAAAGAAGAGAAAGAGCAACCAGCGTTGTTGCTCGTTTACTCAGTAGTGCCCTCTCAGGCGACTTACGTGCCCTGCAGTTCTTGCCGTCTTCGGGTCACATCCCAGATGCTCAGGCCGTTCATGTTCTGCTCCAACTGTGGCCAATCCCACCGCGCGGACGACGCGCCTTTTTAGTTTCTAGTTGCAAGTCATGCATTGCACGCAGGAATATGCACTGCACTGCAACACTGACAGCTTGCACAACATCATTATTGATCATTATTGATGATTGAGTAAGGATTAATGGCTAGGCAATGATGTTCGTGCACTCGCTGTATTGCTCGGCGTGTCTCGTGGTGCCTTCCCGGTGATTGGCTCTTTCCGTTTACAACTTTTACAACTAGTTGACAACTTTGTTCTCAACTCTGCCTCTGCGTGCCTGCTCCCAACAAGGCAAGAGCGCTCCTTCACTTGTCAACCCTTTCCTTCCCCTTCCTCCTTCCTGCCTATTAACACACCCACCTCTGCTGCTGTCTTCCCCTCGATCGAATCGACAATCGACAAAACTGCCCCTCTTTCCAATGCCTGACGTCGGCAGCCCACCTTTTTGCTTTGCTCCTGCTCTCTCCGTATCGAAATGTCTCCATATTTCTCCATGCACGAAATCGCAAAACGACTACTATATATGCTCCACTTTTCTCTGTTTCTGCCGTCTGAGAGTATTTCGGTCAGAAGCTCACTGCCTATTCAGTGTTGTTATTTCCTGCCCCTATCCCTAATGTTATACATTGTCTGCTATTGAAGCATTCGAGGGCATCGCAACCCCGTAGTTTTTCCTCTTCCTACCTTGACCCTTCCTTGGGTCCTTCATATAGGTCGACCCATTTCGTAAACTCCGCTGCAGCTGGGCCGGCCTGTCCTAATCTGGCAGTTCCTTCCATACGATTCTCTGCTCGACTCTCGATGCTTCAATGACGTCCATGATTTCGTGTGGCACGCTGGAGGTGCTATCTCGATACCACTGAGCTCATGTAGCAGCACCCTGGATGTTGCATTCGTATGGCAATTAGTGCCAAGTCGGTTCTCGTGGCCGAGGCTATCTTGGCTTTGTTTCTGTCTGTTGCCCGCATCTCGGTGGCGTGTTGTCTCTTTGAGCTTCACAAGACATTATGTATAGACTTGCAAACACATGCAAACACCTGTAAACATATTACTGATGCTCATGTAATGTTTACAAACATGCACGCAGTAAGCAAAACATACTGCAAGGCCATAGGATGGGACAGAAAGACCCTAGGCTGGCTGGGCACCCCGCGGGGATATGCTGCAAGCATCTGCAGAGCTCGTATGTGCTAGCTCCGGTATTTGGCTTAGCAGTCCCAAGGGACGTCCATTTGTATCCTTAGCAAGTACTAGAAAGATTTCGGTCTTTGCTATAGAACTTTTGCGATTCATTGCTCAAAGTCGTCCCGTGTTGTTGGACATTGCCACATACTGTTGACATTGGTACATCCTGAAGCTGCGAGTCACAATGTCTCGAAACAATGAGTTGAAATCAAATAGATTGAATATAGAATCATATCGTAGTAATAATAGATAGTTATAAGTAAATAGTAGTAAACACGTCCTCTGCAAGAGTGGCATCGGAGTTGAAAAGAAAGTAAAGATGGAAACGCTAAACGCTGTAACAAATAAAGCAATGGTAAACCAAAAAAAGACTCAAGGAAATATGCAAAAGATTGATCAGGCTACGCACTCGTGTATTTCATAACAGTTAACAGTACTCAGACCATGTGCCTAGTACCGGAGAACAACACCGCGAGAGCCGCCCTCGAGCGCCTGGAGCCGGGCCAGCGCCTGGTTCTCCATCGCCGTGATGTGGGCCTGGTATGCAGCATCGGCCGCCGCCACTGCAGACACAAGCTGGATCTTGTCGGCAACCTTGGCAGGCTTGAAGAACACAGGGTGCAGCTTGCTCGCGTCGTTGGAAGCAGAGCTCGGCACCGAGGCCGAGGCCATGGCAGGGTGCTTGCGTGCAGAGTCAAAAGGGTAGCTGCGGGCAGCAGCAGTCTCCATGGCACGCTGCCATTCGCTGGGGGAGGCGCTGATCCGTGGGCGGTACACCACAGGGTAGCTGGCCGCCACCGCCTCGTTCAGGGCATTCACCCAGTCGCGCTTGTTGGCTGTCGGGCGCAGAGACACGGGTGTAGTAGGCATGGTCATGCGCACGCTGTCAATCTCGGCCTCGATCTCGGCCATGGACGGGCCGGCAGCAGCCTCTGCGGCCATGCCTGTGGCGGCCTTCATCTTCTCCCACCAAGTCATCTGCTTGATGCCGACATTGGTAGCCGGGATGGTCAAGTCCTGGATGATCGGAATCGACTGCGAGTCCTGGGCCACGATCCAGTTGAATGTCATTCTCTTGAGCTTGCGGTCGGTCGAGCGCTGTGTCATGGTGTTGGAGGTAGGCACGGTCCACAGAGCCGAGGACTCCAGCTTGGGTTCCGGCACGTGCGAGAAAGACCGCTTGGCGCGGACAATCACAATAGCAGCAGGCTCGGCGGTGGTGGTGCGAATGGGCTTCTGCATCTTCTCGACAGCCGCAACGTCACGGTCAAACAGGTATCCCTTGGCCTGAACTTTGGGAACAGGCATGGGGGTCCACATCCGCGAACCAGAGACGCTCTTGGCAGCCCACAGGCTCGAGGACATCAGCTTTTCCAGAGGCAGGGCCTTGGGAGTCCGGGGCGTGCGCGGCATCTGCAGAGCAATAGGCTCCAGGTCAGTTGTACGGGTCACGGAAGTGGCCATCTTGGCGGCAGCCGCAGCATCCTTGTCAAAGAGCTCAGTCTCGCGGACAGTGCTCTTGGCAATCACACGGGGAGCCCACATGCCGTGTGTCACAGTGCGCTTGAAGGGGGCCCACAGGCTGGTCGAATGAAGCTTCTCAAGAGGTGCCGGCTTGGGCGCACGAGCCTTGCGGGTCATGTGCAGGGCGGCAGGTGCTAGGTCTGTAGTGCGGGTGACGGCAGAGGCCAGCTTGGCAGCTGCGGCAACGTGCTTGTCAAAGAGGCCGGCCTTGGGGGCAGCAAGCTTCTTGACCGGACGGGGGGTCCACATGGAAGGCTTGGACGCCTTGACGGCAGACCACAGGCTGGTCGACTCGAGCTTCTCAAGGGGCGCAAATGTGTTCACGCGCACCTTGCGGGTCATCTTCAGAGCAGCGGGCTCCAGGTGGGTGGTGCGAGTCACGGCAGAGGCCAGCTTGATAACAGCGGCACGTTCCTTGTTGAAGAGGCCGGCTGGCGTCGCAGAAAGCTTGACAGCAGGACGGGGAGCCCACATGCCCGAACCAGAGCGCTTGGTGGGTGTCCAGAGGCTAGTCGACTTGAGCGTGGCAAGAGGTGCAGCCTTGAAGACGCGGACCTTGCGGGTCATTCTGAGTGCGGCGGGCTCGAGATCGGTAGTGCGGGTGACGGCAGATGCCATCTTGGCAGCGAGGGCAGCCTCCTTGTCGAAAAGCATTGTCACGGTCTGGACCTTGACAATCTTACGGGGAGTCCACATGTGCGACTTGGACTGCTTGCGGGCAGCCGACCAGAGGCTGGAAGACACCAGCTTCTCCAGGGGAGCAGCCTTGAGGGCGCGAGGTGTGCGTGTCATCAGAAGAGCAATTGGCTCCTGGTCGGTGGTACGGGTGACCGCAGATGCAAGGTTGGCCATGGTAGCAGCCTCGAGATCGAAAAGTTTGGCGGTGGCGCCGGATGCGGCGGCCTTAATAGGCAATCTGGCTGTCCACATCTTGCTCTCAACAGACTTCTCCTCAGCCTTGACAATCACCTTATCCGCCCGGGCCGCCTTTGCTGCCCAGAGGCTGGAGCGTGGGTTGGCAGGCAGCGACTTGATGGTCGACCGGTCCCAGAGCTGAGAAGTCTCGACCTGGGCAGGCTCGCTCGTCTTGCGCGGCTTCGACCGGAGAGTGGCGGCTTGGCTGACTTTGTTGTAGATCGACCAGGTCTCCTCATCAGGCTCACCAATGGAGGCAGACTTTTTGTGGCTCTTCTTCTCACCGCGCCAGAGCTGCGTCTCAATGGGCTTCTCCTCCTCCTGCTGCATGATGGAGTTGTGAAGGCTGAGACCCATGATGACACCGTTGTCGTCAACAATGCTGCGCTCAAACTGATCGATTTGATTGTCCGAGAGAATGTCGTCCATGTAGTCGTCCATGACAGAGCCAGGCGATGCGGGGTGGGGAGGCGGCAGCAGGCTCATCTTGGAGGGCACCTGCTCGCTCTTCAGCAAGCTGGCAATCTCCCAGAGTGTGTTCTCGTCAAAGGTGTCGTCGCTGTCAGAGCCCTCGTTCTCGTTCTCGTACTCCTGGTCATCAAGGCCGTTGGAGCTGTCATAGTCCTCGTCGTCCTCTTCGTCGTCGTCATAGTCGTCAAAGAATGATGATGAGTACTCGTCCATCTCGATCTGCTTCGCGCGCATCTCGAGAGAGTCGTTGATGCGGCCACCGCCAGACGCCATTGTGCCGGGCATGGCAAAGGGCAGACCCCGGACGGGAACCTTGGCTGTGTCGGAGCGCTCGCCCCAGGGGAACTGGAAAATACCGAGAGTGCCACGCTTGTCGGGAAGAGGCTTGGGGCTCTCGAGAATGTCAGGGAGCATGGTCACACGCTTGCTGCGGCGGGGAGGACGTTGTGTGAGCGGGCGCGGTGCCTTTTGACTCGAAGTCGACATGCGCTGGTGATCGGCCTCCATGGCATCCATCTCCATCTCGAGTTCGTGAATCTTTTGCATTTGAGACTTAACAAAGAAAGACTCTTCGGACTCATCGAATTGTTCAGATGCATCAGACTCCTCAGATTCATAAGCCTCAGAGATCTGCTCAGCCTCAGGAACAGAAATAGTCTCCTTGTCTTGAGACTGTTCGTGCGACCGGACAATCATCCACAGGCCACGGCCAGCATCATGCTGCATTGACAGGCGGCTCGCATCCTTGGACCAGAGCGAGACAGACTCGATGGGCAGGGGGGCAGAAGCCAATGCCTTCTTGGTTCCCTTGGAAGCCTTGAATGAAGGTTGCGAAATTGATGCGAACAGCGACTGCTGCGACGATGCAGAAGAAGCAGGGGTCCAGAGAAGAGATGTCATAGTCATGGTATGCTGGTCGACCTTGGGCGTCCACAGCAGCGATGGCAGATTCTTGGCAATCTGGGTGGGAGGCACGACGAGGTTGTCAATTAATGCAAGATCTCTGGGCTCGGGCTGTTCCCGGTGCACACGGAGGTCCAGGTCGGCCTCTTCGTTGTCGGAATCCGGAGGAGTGGGGCTGCCAAGATCACCAATTTCGGACAAGCTGTTGGGGAACTGCAGATGTTGTGCGACGTTGCTTCTACGCTTGATAATCTCAGTAGCAGTGTAGTTGAAAGCACCAAGAGTGCCGCTGTCCATCAACGAGCGTCTGCTGGCTTTTTGTTGTTGAGCAAGAACGCCAGAAACGCTGAGCTGCGACTGTCTGGCAGATTGGCGGCGAGAGTCTACGAGCGGAGAAGATGTCTGCATAGTCGACATACTGTCGTGCCGCAGGTTGTGCTGCATCTCCTGCCAGTGGCCCGCCTGCATGTCCATTTCCTTTTCCAGGTTATCGAGCAGCGCAAGACGCTTGGTGGGGGTCTCCTCTGCCGCAGATCCCGCCAAACCCGGCTCTTCATATTTCCTAAGTTGTGCCTGGATATATGCAAGTGCATGCTCAGGCGATTCCAATGGGGAAGGTTGTGCGGCCTTTACAATAACGGGGTTGGTGGTCGACGGGTAGGCATTGCGCAAAAGTAGCGGTGTCGGGGGTGGCATCTTACGCGAGCGGGTTCTCTCCTTGCGCTCAGAAAAGCTTAGCGTGTCATCACCAATGCGACGATGCCACTGTGACTCTCTGCTATTGCTGCTCTTTTGGTCCCACTGCGAAGGGCTCTCTGCCTCTTCGTCGTCCAATTCCTGTTCAGACGACGCAGGCCGAGACGAAAGCGATGCTGGGGGCGACATTTCTCTTGCTCCGGCAGGCGCTGCCATGCGGGGGTGCTGGGCCGTGTAAGTCGTCGCAGGAAGCAGAATAAGCTCCGCTTCAGCACCAACAGCCCTAGCACTAGCATCACTAGCCTCAGCACCCTCGCGGAGCCCTGGGCGTGGATCGCCGCCATTGATGTATGTAGACCGCGCCATTAAGCGATTGGCGGGAATAGGCACCGCAATAACAGGGGAGTAGACAGAGCCCCAGTTAGTGGTGGCATCGTCGTGTGTCCGCGCATCTGAGCTCGCAGTCATGGCCGAGTCCCGAAATTGAGGAAGAAGCGGTGACGAAGCACGCTTTCCGCCAGCTCCGCGGTCGCTGGTAGCCACACTGGAAATGACTCTCAACGGCTGCACATTGAGCTCGCTATCGGGTTCAAAACGAGTGTTAGGTAGGAGCTGGTCGACGTCGAAAATGTTCTCAGTCTTGACAGAAGTCCGGCCAGTCTTGGAAGTGCTTGTTGACAAGCGGCTGTTGCTGCCGCTGGCCTGAATCGGCGAAATGGCAATCGGGATGTAGTCACGGGGAACCGCAGGCATCTCAGGGACTGAGGCAGAGCGGCGGCGGAGAGCGACACTGTCGGTGCCAGAACCAGGCGACATGGGGTACAGGAACTTCATCTTCTCGTCAAAAGTCATGCTCTTGGTGTCGTTGGGCTGGGGGCGGTTGGCGCTGGGACGATCCATGTTGTAAGCCGCCTGCATGGCCATCATAGTCGGGGGAAGAGGCAGAGGAGGAAGCTGGGTCGGGCTGCCGGGCTGCGACTGAAGAAGAGCAGACCGACGACTAGTCATAACCGATCCACCAGACTTGGTACGGCGGTGGCCAGCGGGTGAGGGCTCAGCGGGGAAGATGGCACGATCGATCTCCTGCCATCTGGGAATGGGACGAGGGCGGTGGACAATAGAGAGAGTAGAGTCACGGTTCTGGGCCTTGCTGTCGACATGGTTGCCGTCCATCATGTTCTGAATACTCTGCGGGTCATTGTAGACAATGTCGTTCATAAACAGGACAGTCTGCTGGCGACCGGCTGCGCCTTCCTTCTCCTGGGTGCGCGCAGCAACCGCGCGAGGGTTGCCGGGAAGACCAATCGTCGGGCGTCTCTGGAGAGGAGTCTTGGTAGGCTCAGGAGAAGCAGCCTTGGGCGAGTCGGGAAGCTGGCGAGAGGGACGGATGTACGGGCGGCGCATAGTCGAGTCGAAAGGAGCAACGGGCTCGGAAGGTCTGGCAGGCATGGCAAATGCAGAAAGGGGAGCCTTAGTCATCTCAGGCGAGTCAAGGACAAAGACCTCCTGCTGCAGCTGGTCGATGCGGTCCATCTCTTCGCGGAGCTCCATCTCCTCAATCTGGTCTTGGGTCATCCGTCCAGGAATGGGCTGCTGAGGCGAAGGAAGCTGAATCGAAGGAGACGGCATTGTAGTGATTGTCGTAGTAGTCATGACCGTCGCTCTGTTTGCCGGGGGTCGGTAAGTTCTGTCGGCCGGGACCTGGCCAGGAGATCTTCTGCGCATAGCCTCAGCACCAGGCGAAAGCTCGGCAGAAGAAGTCATGGCCACGGGGATGGGCTCTAGCATGCTGGTAGTCGGGATAGGCGGCTGGGAGCCCGTAGATGCAACTTCCTTACGCTTCAAGCTGACGGAACGCTTAAGGGCCTCCTCGGATGACATGCTGGGTGGCTGGGGTGCAGGGCGCTTTGCAACGAGAGCCGAATATCTCTGAATATCGTTTGCACGTCTATCGCGCTCGTCGCGGGCGGCCTCTTCGAGGCTGATGGTAGCAATCTTGTTGAGCGGGTTCATGTCGCCATTGGACTCGAGGATGGGGTTCGAGATCATCATCTTGCCAGGGGCAGGGGCGGCCTTGAAATCAAAGAGGCCGCGCTTGGCCTTGGAGGTCTGAGGATGGATATCACGCGTGTTTGAACCTGTGGTAACGGTAGTAGCAAAAGTGCCCATCGACGTATCGAAAGCACTGTCCATAGCGGCGCGAGGAATGTCAACCCGGGCAGTCATGACGACGGGGCGCGAGAAGTTGGCTGCGAGGGCCGACACATCCTGGGGGGGCATGTTTCTGGAGCTCGTAAAGACGGGGCCCGAACCGGCCTCATCACGCTTGATGTCTTCGAAACGGCTCGGGGGGTAGCCAGACATGTCTGTCGATGCGGAGTTCCCGGTGGGAATATTGCGAATACCGGGTGAGGGGAGATCCTGGCGAGTTTGTGTAGGTTCCGAAGTCAGAACCTCGTTGCAGACGGTGACAGTCACTAAAAGGGTCAGTAAATCTTGGAGGGACATGGTTGTTGATATTATGTGAGGACGTACCGACGAGTATGAGAAGACCGACAGCAGGAAGCAATGTTCTCAGAAGAAGAGTGGTTTCGGTCATACCAAGAAGCATGACGATGCTCGCCTATAAGATTGTTAGCGACGCATTTCTTTCATATATACAAAATCATTTCACTGCCAACGTACCGCTGTCCAGATAGCAAAAGCGACGACGACTAAAAGAACAGCCTTGTTACGACCAGAGCCCGACTTGCCACTGCGAACCTCGCTAACGAGGCCATTAGTGAAGGCGGCGCCGGCCAGAACGACAATAAGAACAGCATCGAGGGCGACAACAATGATGGCGACGGGAAGCATCGAAGACTGCGGCACACAGACGGGGGTGTACTGGGACCGGGAGAAGCCGACAAATACGGCACCGAGAATAAAGCGAACACCAACGAGACCCTGAATAATTATCTGCTGAGGGCCAGTCTTGGCGCCCTTGTTGATGGCCCAAAACAAAAACTGTTCGATGGAAAAACGGGCGAACTGGTCGAAGAGAGTGCTAAAGATGACGCCGACCTGGCACGAGGAGGCGGCGGTGGTGTCGATGGCGATGGAAATGAAATCAGATAGAGCCCATAGGGCAGCGCTGGAAAGGAATGTTGTGAGGACCAGCCTCTGGCCGTCACGGAACAAGTTGCTTCCATGGCTGCTGACATGGAGGGCCAGCGCAGCAAATGCTGCGTTGACTACGATGCCGAAGAAGAAGGCAGCAACGAGGGCCGGGACGGAGGATACGGAAGTCGACATGATGACGGCGCTGCCGGTCAGAACGACGGGGGACCGGCCCACGAGTTGAGATCAAAAGCCCAGTCAATGGGACATGTGGTGAGAAGAGATGTAGTCGAATACCAGTAAGGTGATAAGGCGATGAGGCGATGAGACGATGAGACGATGAGTAGAAGCGAGAGCGTGTGCGTAAACCAATATTAGAAGACTCCGAACGTCTAAGCCATTATTACCGTGTATACTGAAGACTGAAAGAAAACGAACAAAAGAATTAGAAGCGATCGCGAGGCTGTTCCAAACGTGCAGCAATGAGGCCCAAGACACCTCAAGTCACGATGTCAAACGACGAGATGAAAGAGTAAGAGTGGGAAAGGGGAGATGAGAAACGAAGAGAGGGCAGAGACAAGGTGGAAGAGAGAATGTCACAGACAGACAGAGTACAGAGTATTACAGAGTAGACAGAGAGAAGGGGACGGCTACGGAAGGGTAGTGGGACCAGGCGAGCACATCTTCATGCAGTGGCATCAAGAAGAGGGCGAGCCAAGAAGGCGAGAAACAGAGAAACGGAAAATCACACAGACCAGTGTGCTAGGCCTAGCTAGACAGAAACAAAGAAAACGGACAGGCACAGGAGCACGACATTGCAAAGGCTACTCCGTTGAGAGCGTCACATTAAGGTTGTTCCTCCACTTGGAGGTTCTGGGACACGGACGCGGAAGCCCACGACGGCGGAGACGTAATATTGCAACTGCAGATGAAGTATGGTGGGCATGAAGGCCGGTGGTGATGCCTCAGACACTGAGCAGAGACTGCAGGCCTGGAGACAAAGGTCAGCAGCGTCAACAATACCCCTGTTCACGCGTCCTCGACTTGTAAGAGAGTTTCTTTGCTAGTGGGACAGCGTCTCAGACGCAACGGGGCGCTGGTCAATTTTCGTGATGGCTCAAGTGCGCCATCTCCATCTCAGAGGGGGCTCTGCTGGAGGCAAGCCATTGGACAGGCCGCGAGGCTGGACGGGGCCGTCAGACGGGGGCTGGCCGGATTGGCTGTATTCAGGGCACCGACTCTGAAGATTGAATTATTTGGTGAAGATTTCTGTGAGAGAAGTGGTAAAGGGTGGTACTGCGCTGGTAGTGCGGACGACCCCTGGCCTTTGCGCGTTTCACATGAAACCCGAGACGTCGCGACACCCTGCGCTATATTTGGCGAAAAAGAGTGAATAGCACCAGGGGCCGTTGGTGAAAATAGAATAGAGAAGGAATGTGTAATAATAGTGACAGTGATGGTAAGAGAAAAGAGAAAAGAGAAAAGAGAAAAGAGAACAAACCCGATAAAAAAATCAAGACGGTTTTTAAAATGAAGCAATTGAGCCGAAGAAGATGAGGAGCCAAGACGTGCCATCTCGACGATCATCACGCTCTCAGCATCCAAGATAAAGCCGCGCTCCCGTCGGCCGTCTAGAGACCGAGATGCAAATCATTATGAAATCTGTGTGTTCTCTGGATGATGCTCGATTTTGGATTTGTAAGATATGCAGGGTCGATCAACATTTCTCGCAACCGGCGACGATGCGAGGTGATTTCTCAGCCAAGCTCGATAACCGCGCTAGGTCTTCGAGTGACTTGATCTTTGAGACTCTTATCAATCCGCATCGCGATTTGCATACGGAGTCGCCATTCGAACACATTTGAAGATGCTCTGCACAATCGGAGAAAAGACGAAACAGGCCTGGCGCCTACCTAGCAAGATTGACAACACCAACACGCAAGCCGAAAACTGACTCAGTAGAGGGGAACCTGGACCGCCGTCACGTAGGAGAGTACAGATTCATGTTATCGTAGTTGATGTTTGAGCCAGGAGGCTCTTGTCAGACCCAAGGGCGTGGGGTACGGGGTGCAAGGGACACGCGACTGTTGGTGCACGTATCGCCTTGAACAGGGGAGCCTGGTGGGAAATCGGCGTGGGTGTCTTCTAGGCGATGCTTATCTGTTGGTTTATTGATGTTGGATGAAGATGTGTACTCTATCGTAATGTGTGGCAATATAGAGAGAGATCAGATTAGGTAAAAACAGGCGGTGATGGGAGATGACGACGGATGATGATATTTTCAGGAAGGAGCCAGGCATTCGGGAAGGTACAGGAACACTATCATGAATTAGAGGGAGGAGCAATGGGTGTGCTTTCTTATTTGGGCTATTTTTCATATCTCTAACTAATGAGTCAGGAGCAAGAGATGTGAATAGTCACAGCTGGATATCACGATGAAAACCCAGTAATGAGCAACTACTTTGGGTGTTAATGTTATTGGCAATAATCACCGTTACATTTGAATATGCCACGCGATGATGGGGCAACTGTGAACTTAAATGAGTTTATGCAAACAATGTGTATTTACTACAACATAAGTAAACAAATCCTGCAAAATCATTTCATAGTTAATGATATAATTTTAAAAAGAAAGAAAAGACAATAAAAATATCCGAAAGAAACCGAAAATAAAACAACATCAAATAAAACTCGAGTAAAATCCAAGTAAATTAAATAACCCCGAAGAAAAACAGTACAATTTCTGATATCTACATCCGCGACGATCAACCGCAGATATTTAGCCTCTGCCATCTGAAGGATCGCCAGCATCAGATACGAGGCTTTACAAAAGGCTATTTGAAGTGTGACTACCGCGGATAGATGAAATATAGCATTTCAAGACATCAATATCTAATTAACCAATCCGAAATGGCTTGTCGGATGTCAACGTGCCCTGATGCGATTTGTTGTCTCTGACATAAAATAGTACAAAACCAGAAGTTGCCATTAACAACAAAAACTATCAAGACAAGGCTGAATACAATATGAGACCGATCCGGTCGGAGTGGCTGTATTAAGTGCCGTTGAGTGTTCATCCGGACGAGATGCTGTGATATGACTACATTGTACATCAGCGGCCAAGCACAGCACGTGGCGGTCTTGCTTCTTTAGGAAGTCTTGCTTGATTGAGGTCTGACGGCGTCTGAATCCGTGTCTGCTTACATATCTACATATCTACATGTCTTAAAATACACTGCTACATCCGGCATACTATGAGTCAAAGATGGCTACACACGATGTTTAGGACGGAGAATAAGCGGCAGAAAGAGCCACTCACGCCCTACACGATGATAACTGCAGCGGCAGCATTCCGCCTTGATAAGCTTGAATGAATTGGCCCGTTTGGTCGTTGAGTGAGAGTTTAAGAGTCTAGATGGAGGTGCACATCCGTATGTGAATTGCTCGTCTCTTGCCAGGCCACGCTTGGACCTTCTTGAACGAGTCTAGCCTTGCCATCTCGCATGTACATCCCCAAACTACTCTGTATTACATCACAAATCGCAGTCATCCTGTTGGCTCATTCACTGTTAGCGTGCCATTGTAGCTCTTCAAGGCACTGTATTAGCAGGTGTCTAAGACGGACTTGGGTCGGGCTGACTGTTATCGGGACTTTATATTGGCGGCCGGTGCGGAGAAGCGTATATCTCTGCGTCCCTGCGTCGCAACACGATGCCGGCCGACAGACAAAATGTGTATCTTGTGTATCTACCGACTTCGTATCAACTTATCAAGTCGCAGTGACTCACGCTATGCTCGATGAGGCGAATGTAGATAGTAAAAGTATAAGTAGAGCAGCTATCGTCGATATCTTGTCATTCAAAGAGAGCATCGAGACACACACATCTCCATCTACAAATCGATATCTAGCATTGCCACCCAGCACCAAACGACAAGATGCCTCGCCAGGAACTCACCTACCCCAAAGACGCTCACAATACTGTCAAGCGCTACAACTCCAACGGTAAGTGTTCGAATCATGGCGGATAAGAACTGCATTCTGATGGCCCAGCCAACTACTCCCTCAAAGCCATCCACTCCATTGTCAATGAGTCGCCGCTTGTCCATGTCAGCTTCCAGCCCGAGGGCTCGCCCTTCCCGGCGGTGCTTCCCATGATCGGCCAGATGGGCTCCTTTGACCGCCCGAGTGCAGACATTGGCGACGTCCTCGACCTGTATCTGCACGGCTATGTCTCGTCCCGTCTTGTCAACCTGTCGAGAAACTCTGACGCCCCCGAAGCGGAAACAGAAGAGAAAGAAAAAGGTCTTCCGGTGACTGTGTGCGCCTCCCTCGTCGACGGTCTCGTCCTCGCGCTCTCGCCAAACGCCCACTCCTACAACTACCGCTCTGCCGTGCTCTTTGGCTACGCCACGGTCGTCACCGACGTCGCCGAAAAACTCTACGCCATGGAGGTCATCACAAACGGCGTCGTGCCCGACCGCTGGCGCCAGACGCGCGTGCCACCCAACGCCGCCGAGATGCAGAGCACGTCGGTGCTCAAGGTGCGCATCGTCAACGGCAGCGCAAAGATTCGCACCGGCAGCACGCACGACGATCGGTGCGACCTGGACGACGACAGCGTGATGGACAGCGTGTGGGCCGGCGTGATCCCGCTGTACCCGACGCTCGGCACGCCCATCCCGTCTGCGTACAACCGCGTAAAGGCGGTGCCTGACTACCTGGAGCAGTTCCGGACAGAGACAAACGAGTTTGGCCACCAGGCATCCATCCAAGCTGCCGTTGAGCCAAAGATGTAGCCAGCAGGAGCGCTACTATTTGTTTCCTCTTGTCTCGTCTATGCATTTCTTGATGATATCACGTCAATTAGTTCTAATATACAAATGCTTGAAACTCTCAACGCTCAAATACAATGCCACACATGTCTACCACTGAGCCCAAACTTTGGGCGGGATGACTCCCCGCATCACCGTCCAGTGGCCAATGGCGCTCTCGGCGTGCCACTGCGCCAGCTGTTCCGTGTCGTTGCGCCGCACAATGCGGGCCTCCTCTGTAGACTGAAAATTTGAGTCAAACACCTCGTGCTTGGGCACCAGGAACACCCGGCGCGTCTGGCTTTGGAGAAGGTCTGACTCGACCGGCCGGCGGAACACAATATCGCTATCCTGCGATCCGCTCTTGGTGCAAAAAACAATCACGTTGGCAAAGTCAGGGCCCGTCGCGTCCTCGTCGCGGGGGTGCTCGCGGAAAATGCGGCATGCTGGGAACACGGACCGGATAGTGAGAACAACGGCCTTGATGGGCGTCAGGGTGAAATCGCCAGCGTAGTTCTAAAGATTAGCAGGTCTATCAAATAAAAAAACTGCGGAAGAAGAGTATACTTACAATTGCAATAACCCCAGATGGCTTCAGCAGGGAATGTAGGTTCTGAAGGAACTCGACTGTAAAGAGCGAGATGGGCTCCGCGCCGCCTGTGAAGACGTCGTGCATGATGTAGTCGAACTGCCCCTGGGCGTCTGGAGCCTGTTCTGCCACAAGCCGGTCGGTGTACGTGACAGCATCCTCCACAACGGCCGTGTGATTGGACGGCAGTTGGAAGTAGCGATTGGCAAAGTCATTGACTACCGGGTCGATCTCAACGACTGTCGTGTCAATGCCATGAGCAACCAGTGCTGCCGGTGCTGTGCCGATACCCATGCCGATAACCAGAGCAGACTGCTTCTCGCTCGACACATCGCCAATCCGCTCAACGAGCCGCACAGCCTCCATCATGACAAACACGCCATAGATGGGCTCCGCGACGATTTTGCCTGCATACTTTGTCCACTCGCCACCAAGCAAGCTGTGGTCGCACCGCAGCACCCGGAATCCCTGCGTTAAGCTTTCAATGACCGACACGTAGCCCGTAAGGGACTCCCGGCGGTCCAGCACAACCCACTGGTCGCTAGTATCCTGCTGCAGAGCGCGGTTCGTAGCATCCAGTGCCCACGGTGCACCTGCGAGATGGGGGTTGAGAATAATAGTATGCAGGAGCGCGGGGATGGCGTAGATTGCGATGCGAGAGGGCGCAGCAAGACAGTAGGCGAGAGCCAAAGCAACCTGGCGAGCAACACGCGTCTGTAGCCACCCTACGAAAGCAGATACCGGCGATGACGACACAACCGGTGACCCAGACATGGTCGTGTATGCTTCGGCCAGCTTGTAAACCGTCCATGAACCGATGCCCGGCAGTGCATCTCCAATCCACTTGGGCAGGGTGATCACCTCGTCCAGGTTGGTTGCATATTCAAGCTCCATAGCAGCACAAGAAATTGAGGCCGCAAGAATTGGGAACAGTGTCAGGGCCTCAATGACAACAGGACCCCAGCGTGCGCCGAGTTGGCTGGCAATAGGCGGTGCCAGAAATGTCTGGAAGACCGGTGCATAGGCGGCAAGTAGCGGTAGCCACAAGGCCAGAGGCCGCTTCTCCGGAAGCAGCCGACGAATGTGCAAGTTGGATGACCAGCCAGCAAATAGTGCCGTCGCAACAAGGGTCGAGTGCCACAGGTTGGAGGGGATGCCGCCAAAAGCCGGCGACAGCGAAGCTACCGATGCATTTGCAGACGCGGCGCCAAGTGTCAGGAAAATAAGAACGCGGCTGTAGATGACAATCTGTTTTCCGGTGGCACCCCAGGACGTCTCCTGCTTGGCCTTGACGGCCAGAGCCTTGAGTTCACGTTCAAAGCTCTCAGGTGTGAACGAGGTATCGGCAGGGATGGTAGGGATGCCGTCGCTCTTGGGAGCTCGAGCTTTGGAAGCTTTAGCAGCACTGGGTGGCATTTTGAATTTCGAAGTGGAATGGGTCAAGCAAAAAATGAGAAATAGAAAAGAAAAAAAACCCAGCTGAGACCAGCCGGGACCAACGCAAAAGTGAGGCTGAGGTGGATTATCACGAAAGTCAAAAGGCACGGCCAGCCATTGCCCGAGACGAAGAAAGCAACGCAAAAGGGGTATGAGAGTGGTAACAAGAATGCGAGATATCGAGATCTGTCAAAGCTGAGCTCACAACAGGAGAAGAAACAAGAGTTTGCCGTCGTTTCGGCCCGTCGTGCAAAAGACACATGTTTCTGAAACGCGTCGATGTCTGCTACGACTCCGTGCGGAGCGTGCTGACTTGCACAGTGGAAGCTGTCTGATTGGGTGGGTATTTGCGTTTACATGTCGAGAAATAAAGTAAATAAAATCCAATATTAAATCGCCCAAATGCGGAAGGCACCCCACACTGACAGCAGTCCTTCCCCAACGAACTGAAAGCTTCCCCTGGAAGCTTGCCAAATAGCATGTGACAGCCAGTCTAATCCCTCCAGAACATCCACTAGTGGGCATTCCCCAGGCCAGAAGTGGCTAACAAACAGCAGCACCCCACTACGACAGACGACTTGAGGACTGCTAGACACTGCTAGAGCTATGCCTGTCAGTGTCCCCATTGCCTGCAGCCAATAGAGCTGCCCGGCGGCCTGGCATAGCGTCATTCCAGTAACAGCCAGTGACGGTTTGCCGGGCAGCTCCTTCCCTTTTACAGTTCTCAAACAGAGTGTAATATTGACTAAATAGGAGAGTGTGAGTGTGTGCCGTCGACCTTATGTAATGCTTTGGGACGACAGCTCGTACAGTAGCTTCGTTTTTTGTTGAGAAGCTTGTCGATGCGCCGTGGCATTAGGCAGCATGTGCCCGGCGCCGTCCCGCTCTTTCCTGTTGTGTCGTGTGTGTGTGTGTGTGTGTGTGTGTATGTGCCGCCCTTTTGTGGCTTACTTAACTTGTCTCCAACTGTTCTTTGTCTGTGTCTTTCTCTCCTCTTCTCATACGCAACGACCTTCAGCTCTAGCACATTAGAACTTCCAATTGTCCGTCTTGCATCGTTCATACTTTCTAAAGCTCTACGTCATACAACATCTTACAATGGCTCCCATCGCTTTCCCCACGTCGCTCGTCGACTTCGACCAGAAGACGCTCTTCAGTTTGTCTCCTCAGCTTCCATGACCAATGGTATGGCATATTCTAATCTGTCCAGTCTCGGCCCTGTCGATTGCATTTAACCCGACCTTCTGGAAGTAAGTGTTACCGATATCTGTGTAAAAGTCAATTGTCTCGTGCAACCGTACTAACATCCGTCTAGCATCGTCGCAAGACAAGGTACAAACGACTTTCTAAGAGATCTGTCAAAACGATGACCATCGTCTAACATTATAGAATACCGTAACAAGGTTCTCACTCGCCTCTTTGGCGGCAAGTCCCAGACTGCCTGCTACTTCCTCGCTGCCACCATTTTCTCGCTCGGCATCGTTCGCGACCTTCTGTACGAGCGTGCCCTCCGCCACCAGCCGTCGCACCCGCTCATCGACACCAATGAGGCCACCTTCGCCGGCTATGCCCTACTTGCTATTGGCAATCTGCTCGTCGTCTCGTCGACGTGGCAGCTCGGCATCACCGGCACCTTCCTCGGTGACTACTTTGGCATCCTAATGGACGACATGGTCACCGGCTTTCCTTTCAACGTCACCAGTGCGCCCATGTACTATGGCAGCACCATGAGCTTCCTAGGCTCTGCTCTCGTCTACAGCAAGCCTGCTGGTATTCTGCTGACTGTATGGGTGTACATTGTGTATGTCATTGCCCTTCGTTTCGAGAACCCGTTCACTGCCGGCATCTACGCTAAGCGCGATGCCGACCGGGCTGCTGCCGCCAAGGAGGGCAAGAAGCAGCGCTGAGCGGCGTAAGCCAAGACCAGGGGAAGAACTATTCAACAAGATGATGAAGCGAGAAGCTCATAGTAGATTGAGGGAGACCATACCATTGTTGTGGGCGAGTGCCCAGATGCTATTTCAACACGCACAAAGGCATTTAAAAGGATATGATAGAGGTGGAGACGGGGACGAGAAAGGATGCGGAAGTTGTCTAAAGCTTACGTGCGTTTGTGGGGTGAAAACCAAAGACAAACGGAAAGGTGATTGGGAAAGAGATTGCCAGGTGTTGTGTTTATTTGGCATAGAATGTGCAGCTGCAAACTTACATGCCACCGGGAAAAAAAAGCACGTCCCCGGTGCCACGGCTCGGGAGATGATAGCCCGCCTTCAACAATGGGCACAGGGAGAAAAGAATAACGGTCAAAGAAGAATACGGAGGAGCTGTTAGGGAAAGGCTACGGAAAGGCTACACGGGCTTGGCCGGAGACCATGACCGATCTCGAGGCTGCATTTCATTCGTGAAAACCTCCTCTCTTACAAGCCTGCGCCGCCCCGAGTGGATTGACATGGGGTGGGCTCGGATCCGACAGGAAGGCGGAGGGCGGGGAATACGAAGCGGAGGCAGTACGTACTCTGTTATGTGATGATGTTCTCGTGCGTTGCAAATCTTGGCCTGTGAGACTTCTGCATTAGCATATCACACGACATACACGGCTACTGGTGGTTCCGGCATCAATTCTTTTGTGGTTGGTTATGGTTTCGGAAAGACTAGGGCAGAGAGCAGAGAAGAGAGGAGCGGCACACGGGGTAACGGATAGAATTGGAGTTGCTTTCCGGGGCTAGTTGGACAAAGCGAGGTGACGATCAGATAGGAAATTCAACATCACAGTATTGAACGCAGAAATCAATTGGGTGTACCAATTATAATGTGATATCGCCATCGGGCTTGAAGTTGCATGTGAGAAGTAACGAGACGGCAGTGGCTTAGGTAAATACGTACTCGGAGAGTAGGAGCGATGCGTCGTGGCTGCACCTTGATGGCCGGCCGCTACCTTGTCGGACATTCACCGTTATTAGCGGCCTTCTCCTGCTGTATTGCAGGCTAGCTGCCGAGACGCTGCCCAGGCTTCATATCAGCAATTCTCCGTACATAACATTGTTTGATGATTGCCAAGTTTGCCAGTATTCTGAGTCAATCGAATTAATTTGATGCACGCGACACCAGCCCCGGTTAGGACGCCTGTCATTTTACCATTTCACACGATATTTTTCACGTCTAGGGGATTTCCACGCCTTTTGACCGCCTAGACCCGGGAACGCCCCAGCGTTTCCAGCGCTCTGGTTGGCCGCCTGACGACTTTTTCGGCAAAGGGCAGGTGCTTACGTCGTAGTTTCCTTTTTCGTGGCTCCGGGGCCGGGACCTTAGCACGGTATCACTCTCGAAGTTACTGGGGAATTCCCCATCTAGGCACTGAATAGCGTAAACTGAGCACTAACTCACTGCAATTAGCTAATAAGAAACCCCGAATTTACATTTTAATTTGGAATTAATTTAAACAGAACACTTCTTAGTTCTTTTCTTTGTTTCTTCAGTCATTTTTCTCAGCTTTGTTGAGACGACCACTACTTCGATTTTCGTCACTTTTGTTATCGTCATTCTCGGCACCCATACCGCTGTCTATCGGGTGAATTCGCGGGACCAGCCCATCATCATCGTCTTCGTCACCGTGGCCCTTCATCTTGACAGGAGAATTGGCTCTTGCCTTGATTGGACTGACTGATTGGAGCTGTCGTCGTCTGCACCTTCCTTGCCATTAACATTACAACCCCTGCCGTTCGCTAGATCGACCCATCTCTGTCACCACTTGATACTATTATATATACAACCCCCCCCTACTCTCATTTTTATAAACGTCACAGCTCAAACCAACACTTTTCAAACTACGCTCTCATTTTGGAATTGAAGTAATCACAGTGTGTCCCCCGTCAGGCCACTTACACCACGCCAAAATGAACTGCCCTTCGCGCACCGACGAGCCGCCCAAGAGCGACGGCCTAAACCAGAACCCCAACGATCTGTCCAATGATCTCACCACCAATGAGGACCTCAAGGGCATTGCCAACTCTCGCAAGCTTCGGCGCACCAATTCGCCGTCCCTGGAGGGGGCTGGTATAGGAGGATCCGCAACAGACCGAATAGGATCCGCTGGTATTGCAGACGAGCCGGATCTGGACCCCCAGTCCAAGACGGCGAGCAAGGAGCCGACCACCACCCGGGTCGACTCCGCGGACTCGGTCGCCAATGCAGCGGCCCATCCGAGTCCGTCTGGTGGTTTGGTATCCCGTATGCTGAACCGCCTGCCCAGTGTCCGGTCAAGCCACGGTGCCAGCCCGAATGGCAACAACGACGCCGTCAGCGCCACTGACTACACACTGGGAGCGGGTGGAGGAGACGATGGGGCCGGTCACCGCAAGGGCCCTATTGGGAAAGTTTTCTCCAGTCTCAAGACATTCTACCAATTTATTGGACCGGGGTTTATCGTGTCGGTGGCCTACAGTATGTATTTCTATCCAGTTTGATATGTCGTGTTTTTTTGCTAACAAAGCAGTTGACCCTGGTAACTATGCAACGGACATTGCAGCTGGTGCGTCTTACCGCTACAGACTGCTGTTCATTGTGCTGCTGAGCAATATTTTTGCTATCTTCCTGCAGAGCTTGTCCATCAAGCTCGGTACTGTCAGTGGCCGCAACCTCGCCGTGGCCTGCCGTGCATTTCTGCCTCGCTGGCTCAACATCAGCCTGTACATCCTGGCCGAGATTGCCATCATCGCCACTGACATTGCCGAAGTTATTGGTACTGCTATTGCTCTGAATCTCTTGCAGCCCAAGATCCCCTTGGTTGCTGGCTGTGCCATCTCAATTGTCGATGTTTTTATTGTGCTCATCTTTTGCAAGCCCGAGGACGGCACGCGCAAGGGCCTGCGTGCGTTTGAGCTTGTTGTTGTGCCGCTTGTGCTTGGTGTTGTAGTATGCTTCTGCATCCAGCTTTCCATGATCGACCACACAACAACGAGTGTCGGCGAGGTCTTTAAAGGCTACCTGCCGTCATCTGCCCTAGTTCAGCAAAAGGGTCTCTACCAGGCGTGCGGTATTCTGGGCGCCACTGTCATGCCTCACAGTATATATCTCGGATCCGGCATTGTCCAGGCTCGCCTGCGCGACTTCGACGAGAAGTGTGGCCTGCTTCCCCCACACGATGGCCAAACCCCAGCACAGCATGGTACGGTCGAGGCCGACGTTGGTGACGACACTTCCGACGATGACGAGCAGCCCAATGTGGCCAGCCGCAACCGTGCCGCAGACAACACGAACGAAACTTTCAATCGTGCTCGGTTTCAGCGCCGCATCCAGATGCCCCAGCTTATGGGCAAGACCAAGACGTACACGTACAAGCCGTCCCAGCGCGCTATCAAGCACTGTTACAAGTACTCTGTCGCCGAGGTGGCTATCTCGCTCTTTACGTTTGCCCTCTTTGTCAACTCGGCCATTTTGATTGTGGCTGGCTCGTCGCTCTACCAGAATCCCGATGCAGAGAGCGCCGACATCTTTGCCATCCACGACCTGCTGTCTACGACTATTTCCAAGGCTGCAGGCACCGTCTTTGCCCTTGCTCTCCTTTTGTCTGGTGTCTCTGCCGGTGTTGTCTGCACTGTGGCAGGCCAGATGATCTGTGAGGGTGCTCTCCAGTGGAAGTTGGCCCCGTGGCTGCGCAGGCTCCTGACGCGGTCGATCAGCATCATGCCCAGCATCATCATCGCCGGTTCCATTGGACGCGAAGGTCTCGACACCGCGCTCAATGCGTCTCAGGTGATTCTCAGTATTGTGCTGCCCTTTATAACAGCTCCGCTGTTGTGGTTTACGACATTTGACAAGTACATGACTGTCCAGCCCGGTGCTGCGCGGTTCACACTGCGCCGCCGCTACAGAAAGGGTGTTGACCCCGACGAGGTCTCTGCTGACGAGAATGCGAGTGGTAGTCAGGTCGTCAAGATGGCCAACTCGTGGCCCGTGGCTATCATCGGTTTCCTGATCTGGCTTATGATCACGGTGTTGAACGTGGCCAACATTGTGCTCCTTGCTATTGGCGAATAATCCTTGCTATTGACGAGTAATTAGTTGGGCATTTGCATGAGTGCATGGAGTGGGTAGTTAAGACTTGGTGCCTTCAACAGCAGTGCAAGTGCGGTACGGTATCGGAAGTTGGAAGTTTCAACACGCCCGAGCAAGCCATTGTCTCTGATACTTGGATATCAACTTTGTTCAGTTTATCTATCTGCAATTCTTTTTTTACTGACTGCGACTTATCGGCACTTTTCACCAATTGTTTTCAAATTCTTCAGATAGTATACGTGCTCGAAACTTTATATGAAAAACCCATTTGATGTTGGAAATATTTGCCAGATTTTCATGTGCATTGATTTAATTTGGCTTTTCAGACTTGATTTTACGAATATTGTGCTGGTTAGAAGTTTTGGTTATATTCTGCGTACGGTTCAAAATCTTCACGGCCGTGAACCGCCATGAATTGTCGGGTTGGTAAAGTGGAAGGTGCAAGCAGATGTTTTTGCAATGGAGGCAGGTGCGATGCAGATGGTGGTCGCACTTTCCACGCAGGGAAGGAGGTCCAATGAGGTTCCTTTCAAGCAAAGTGCATCGCAGCATGAATGTTCTGGCTTCACTTCAAAAGACATTCATGATTGACTGTTTGCGACGGTTACACGACGCACGGCCAGTATCGGGGGTGACCTGCACTCTGCCTTGTCTGTGATGTACAACAGACCACGGGCAATGTTGCCTAGTCGAGGCGCACCAGGGTTGTCGACTTTTGGGCCTCTTTCGAGCAAACAAGTAAACGAGCAAACAACATCTTCCATGCAGAGGAGGAAATGCCTAGATGCGGGCGATGCATTCAGCAGCCAACGAATAGCCAACAGAAAGACAGCAAATCCCCGATACGGAAAAAGAAAGTAGTCCAAGCGGTGTGCAGGTTTCATCCGCAAAGCCAACAGGACATCATGCATAGTCGTTTGCAATACTCTGCAGCAAGAGGTATTTTTCCTTCTTTCGTCTTCCTTGCCTTTCCATATGTGCGCCTACCGTGCAGGTTTCGTGATTGAATGGACGACTGACAAGCAGGACCCGAGTGTGACGATTGGCGTGAAATTCTTCACCACAAACCAGGGTTGAAGTTCACGGCACTTTGTTTGCTTGTACACCGCGCGTGCCCAGTACATACCAATGAGCCAACGTGCCGGTGGAGCTGAGCTTCAATGCTACCTGATAACCGTCCATCTGGCGTTCTTCATACTCCAACCAGCTTTGGAATGGACTCGGTTGAGATCCTCTAATATCATTAGGCGACGGGTAGCTTTCCGGAGTGACCCTCTTTGTGATTCTACGTCCAATTGTTAGACTACCTGAGCTTGAGCTAGCTCATCGTGTCTCGACTTCCTCTACTTTGCCCCACTCCAAGCAACAACAAGGAGTGAGGCCTGTCATACAAAAGCAGCGGAGAGTACTTGAGTGAATCCACATCTACTGTGGCTCCTCACCGAGCTTCTACATCCTCAAAATAACCCAGGTCTCACAAGTTTCGAGATTTGACTTTCGAAAACCACATTGACAATTGTCTTTTTTTTTCTTCAACTCCAATGTTCTAACTGCATTGCTCCGAAGCAAGACACTAGAACATGTCCGACAATCCTGGAAACCGCGGCCGAGGCCGTGGTGGCCGTGGCCGTGGAGATCGCGGCGGCGGCGGCGCTAACGAGCGTGGCGGCGGTGGCCGTGGAGGTGGAGGGCGTGGCCGGGGTGGTGGCGAAGACAGCTTTGGAGGCAGAGGTGGTCGCGGCGGCCGGGGTGGCGGCGATCACTTTGAAAGTCGTGGCGGACGCGGTGGGGGTGACCGAGGCCGTGGAAGCTATGACGGTGGTCGTGGCGGAGGTCGCGGACGCGGCGGCGGCGATTTTGTCGTCAGCATGCGTGGCGGTCGGGGTGGAGGATTCAGAGGCCGTGGCGGCGGCGGCGGGTTTGCCCCGAGAGCACCCCCCAAGCCCTTCTGGTGAGTGGCCAACCCCACAACATACATTATTCAAGACAGACGTCTAACATAATAGCTACGCAAATGAAGCACCGCCAAAGCCAGACCAGGCCATCATCAATCTGGAGAACCAGCTCATGGGCCCAACTCCAGCCCCTACAAAGGGTGGAAAGAAGGGCGCCAAACCTGCCTCTGGACCAGCAACCGAAGTGGGCAGAGCTCGCTTCCCCTTTAGACCCGCCTATGGCCGTGATGGCAAAATAATCAATGTGTGGGCCAATTACTTTGAGCTCAGCATCGCCAAGATGCCATCTCTATTCCTGTACACCTTTCATGTGTCCAAGAGCCGTCGGCCGTCTGACAAGGAAGATGACGCTGCTTCAACTTCCGCCCAATCTGACAAGAAAGGCCCCAGTGCAGATATCAAGGGCCCTTTCCTGCGTAAGCTGATTGGCCATGTCCTGACCAATGTCCTCAATGTCCCAGGACTTGCCCCCAGAACAGAGCTTCTAAGCAAGCTCATCACCCTTCAAAAAATCCCCCAAGCAAAGATCGACGAACTGAAGGACACACAATATGACGGCGACCACTTCAATATCCAGCTTGACGGCCCGCATGTTCTTGACTTGGACGCACTCCGGAAGTGGTTGGCGACCATGCGTGACGACCGCGATGCCAACGACGTCAGTTTCCCCAAGTTCCAGGACTTGATCGACGCCATTGGCATTATTATCGGACACGGCCCTCGTATGGGCGGCTCCAACTTGCAGGGCGATAATCCCCGGACAGTTGCTGTTGGCCGTAACTACTTCTTCCCGGTCGACGAGACCAGAGAGGGCGAGTTCTTCCAGCAGTCGCGACCACTTGAGCTGTTGCGCGGTTACTTCCAGAGTGTGCGCCCGGCAACGGGCCGTCTGTTGCTCAATGTCAATGTCACCCACACTGTCTTCCGTTCGTCCCGTGAGAGACACTTTGCAGACTTGTTCCAGGACTGCCATTACAAGGACTTAGAGCTGGCCCTCAAGGGCGGCCGCGTGCGTGTCTCCTTGCCCGGCGGAAAGTCGAGAGACTACACTGTATCTGGCTTCCTATTCAAGAGCGGTAACGGATTTACAGGCGAGGCACGCTTCAAGAAGATCAGTGAGGTCACTTTCATGCTTGATGCCGAAGGTGGAAGTGGAAAGGGAAAGAAGGGGAAGAAGGCTACCGGTGGCAAGTCTGTGACTGTTTTGAACTACCTCAAAGAGAGTAAGTGCCCGATGACAACATGTCCTTTTTCAGTCGCAGTATACTGACCAAACACAGAGTTCAACATCCCCAATCTCGCGGACACCATTGCTGTCAATGTTGGCAAGAGCGCCAGCAAGGCCGTCATCTACCCCGCTTCGTGGTGCACTCTTCTGCCCGGCCAGCCCTGGAACAGAAAGCTGTCAGGCGACGACACGTCGTTCATGATCAAGTTTGCCTGCCGTCAGCCCAACCTCAACGCCGACTCGATCGTGCAGGTTGGCCGCAAGGCGCTGCAGCTCGACAGCCTCACCGCTTCGTTCAAGGATTACAACATCACCGTGGGCGACAAGCTCATCACTGTCAACGCCCGAGTCCTGGCTGCGCCGGACCTGCAGTACGGCAAGAAGTTCAAGATGACTCCAGCCCACGGATCGTGGAACCTGGTTTCGCGTGAGCTTGTGCAAGGCGGCTCGAAGAACACCCGTGATATCAAGTGGGGGTTCTTTGAGATGCCCGGCTCACGCGGCGATGTGCCTAGTGCCATGGCCTCGTTCAAGACGACCCTGAAGGAGCTTGGTGTTCCTGTCAATGCCACTCCTATCGGGCTTGGCAGTCAGGATGACTACCGTCGATTCGATACCCGGTCGTTGGACGGTATCAATGGCGCGGTCGAAGCTGCTTTCCAACGCGCGCTGGAGACGAGCCCGAGACCCAAGTTGATCCTGTTCGTGCTGGCCAACAACGACAAGACTGTGTACGAGCGCATCAAGCTTATGGGTGACACCAAGTACGGCATTCACACTGTGTGTGTTGTGTCGCAGAAATTCACCAAGAATGACAAGCAATACTACGCCAACGTAGCTCTTAAGTTCAACCTCAAGCTTGGTGGTATTAACCACAAGCTCGACAAGCCCGAGAAGCTCGGCATCATCTCTGAAGGCAAGACGATGGTCATGGGCTACGACATCATCCACCCGACCAACCTCGGCATCAAAAAGGAGGATGACGATCTGCCCAGTCACGTCGGCCTGGTGGCCAGTATCGACAAGGACCTAGCACAGTGGCCCGCCTGCCAGTGGAGCCAGAAGGGTCGCCAGGAGATGGCCTCTGACGAGCTGACAGAGGCGATCCGCTCGCGCCTGGACCGCTGGAAGGAGCACAACGGCGCCTACCCGGAGAACATTCTCGTGTACCGAGACGGCGTGTCGGAGGGCCAGTTTGAGCAGGTCCTGGACACGGAGCTTCCGCAGATGAAGGAGGCCCTCAAGCGCTGCAACGTGGCCCGCACCAAGATCACCATTGTTGTATCGGTGAAGCGCCACAACACGCGCTTCTTCCCCACGACGGCCGACAACATGAGCCGCTCTGGCAACATTGAGTGCGGCACTGTCGTCGACCGCGGTATCACGCTGCAGCGCTACTGGGACTTTTTCCTGACAGCCCACACGGCCATCCAGGGCACCGCCCGCCCGGCGCGCTACACTGTTATCTACGACGAGATCTTCCAGGGCAAACTGGGCAGCGGCGGCGAGCCCGTCTCGGTGGCCGGCGAGCTGGAGAAGATCACATACAACATGTGCTACCTCTTCAGCCGTGCCACCAAGGCCGTCAGCATCTGCCCGCCTGCCTACTATGCCGACCTGGTCTGCACGCGCGCACGCCTGTACCAGAGTAACTTTTTCAACTCGGCCATTGAGGGTGCGCAGGTTCGGCCTCAGGACAAAGTGCTGCCGCTGGTGCACGAGAATGTGCGCCGCGACATGTACTACATCTGATCCGGCGTATAAAACTTTTTATGTTTTTTTTTTTTTTTTTTTTTTTTTTTTTTGCTTTGGCGCTGGCTGGTATTTACTGCTGGCTGATGCGTCTAGGCTACAAAACATTTGCTTTCACGTTCAAGGGGTACAACGATTTGGAGGAGGTTGCTGATCACATTTGGTATTTCTCAGTTTAATTGATTTCGTTTACTATAAGTCGTGATATTTCGTATCTCAACTCCTGCAGTTGTGTTTCTAGATATCCTGGGTATCCTGGGTATCCTGGGTATCCTGAGTATCAACAGGAGGCTGTACCCAGATGTTTCCAGCTGCTGTTGCCCCTGCCCGGACCTGGTTGCTTCTGCTACCTGCAAATACATACAGTAGTGCCCACGACCGTACACGAGCTGCTTTTGCCGCTAGCCGCCAGTCTGGGGCGGTTCCCAACTGTCCCGAAGCCATAAGAGCATGTGCAGCAGCCATGTGAGTTCTGGAGAAGAGACCCGTATTGCCGTCGCTCGAGTGCCTCTGGCAGAAGAGAACATGCATCTGGGTCATGCCCCGGCGGATACTGCTGCCGTACACCTTGCCGTTGAAGACATTGAGAGACAGGTTCTGCACAAGTACAACGTCTCGTGGTTGCAGGGTTGGCAGGACAGTCGCCAGAGACGGCAGACGAGGCGCAAATCCGCCAGGCTGTGGCCCCTGCACGGGCGGATCAAGCCATATTGTAATACCGAATCCGGATTTCGTATCGTCGCCCAAGACCAGCTCGACCAACGACGATGCCGGCCGTCTGTTTGGATTGCTTGCGTTGGCGTTCTGCCGCACATTGATATCGCGAGGTGCACTGACAGCCACGACGGCGGCGACGATGTTGATAGTCACTGTACGGCCCGCGAGGCCGGTGACAACGTCTGCGCTCGGAATATCGGCGAGGTGTGTCAATGGCTGCCACCGAGGGATTCCTGCCGGGAGCGGCGGTGGGACTCTGGCAAGGCTGGTAGGGAACGAGCCGCCCACGTCAAGAGATGGTGCCATATCTTCAAAGCTTCCTGTGAGGGCCGAGTCGATACGGGGCATGTACTGCTGCTGTCGAGACTGTCCTGGTTGTCCTCTATGATCTTCACTTCTGTCTTCGACTGCTTCTGATTCCTTTGAGAAGTCAGACGGGACGGGGAGAGATGATGGCAGAGCATCGTGAACAGCCAGCGAATGCTCAATGAGTTCTTGAGAAGCTGTAGTGTGGCCTGAAAGCATGGCTGATGGGGTGTATGTCCGAATCTTGGGGGTTTCCAGGTCTCTGAAATTCGGAGGCGGAGGTGGAGGGAGCGCGCCTGGAATATGGACTGAGAGAGACGGAATGTCGGCCGATGACACCGACCAGTCTGGCTGCTGGCTCTGGATGTCATTGCTATCAAAAGACACAATATCGGTATAGTCAAAATTTGTTGTTTCGGCCCATTCTTTCTGCACTTGCACCTGCACCGACTCTCCAAGATCAACCATCTCGTCTTGTTCTTCAGTTGGTGGCATCAAGGGCAAGGCAGCTGAATCAAGCAGATTCCCGGCAGACAGCTCATCTTGAGTATCTTGAGAGTGCCTCAGCGGCACCAAACGCCACTCTGTGGTTTCATCATGGCCTTCATCTTCACCATGCTGCCAAACCGACTCAGCTTTTGGGCTCTCTTTTAGCCCAGACCAGTCGAGAGAGGCGGAATCTGGCGCACCGGCCAGAATGATGACCTTGCCCATGTTTCTCGAATACCCTTGGTATCAATCAGTTACATTAGCCATGCTTGAACCGGCATGCCTATGGTATTCACACCGGTAGCCTATTCTTCTTTTTCACGGCATGAGGCCGCCGCTGGCACACAGCTGGTGAGTTCTCAAGATATGCAAGAGACTGGTAACATGGGGGCTGAGTTCATCAATGTTTATATGCCGCGTTGAAGACTGCGTATTCAATAATGTGGCGTGTGATGGGATGGGTGAGCTGTGCTAGTCGCGATGCCGTGCTGTCGAGGTGTGGTGATGAATTAGTTCTAGACCCATGAAAGTGTGAAAGTGCTGCTCTAACAAACACAAGAAGGCCTGGCTAGGCCCGACTTGGGGTTATTGACAGCTGCTTTAGCGCTGTGTAATTAGTATGGCGTGCTGCGGGACGCTGAACTTTCCGCACATAAGCGCTGTAAAAAGACAAGCCGCAAGTGCCAGCGGTGGATCGTGCCTGCCAATATTGGACTTTTGCACTTAGATACCAATTGACTTGACCCCTTAAAATTCTCCTCTAGCTGAGAAAGAGCCCCAGGTCGTTCCTGCCTAGATTGATAAAACCACGAGCTGCCCACTCCGCAATCGCAAGCTCGCAACCTTTGCTACGCACATTCAGACCTCGAACCTCGAATACTCTGCGTTCGCCTTACACACAACCAACCAATCGCAATGTCCAAAGCACCGTGGGGCGATGCTGCCCCGGAAGACCAGCTGTTTGTCCTTGTGACGGGAGCTAACAGGTAAGTGCGCTTGCAAGCATGTGACGAAGAGGAAGGAACAGGAAAACACGATCGAACTGCAAGAGGAAGGAGCGATTCACTGACATTGCATTCTTTACAGCGGAATCGGTCTCGGTATTGGCCAGCGCCTGATCGCCGAGTTCCTCGCCATCTTCCCGACATCCAAAACACACCTCACCATCATCACGACCACCCGCACCGCAAGCAAGTCCCAAGCAACCACCGAGGCCCTGCGCCGTTACCTCGACTATCAGGAGGACGGTGCACGCATCACAAACGCACAGCACACCATCTTCCCCAACCGCATCCACCTCGCCAGCATCGAGCTCGACCTGTGCAACCTGCCGTCTGTCTACGCCGCCGCCGAGCGCCTCAAGAGCGAGCCGATTACCATCTACAGTGGCCTCACCCCAGCCGTTGCACCCACAAAGTCGCCGACCGGTCCGCCCGTGCCTGCTGTGATCCCCCGCCTAGACAGCGTCATCTTCAATGCCGGCATTGGCGGCTGGACGCAGCTGAACTGGGGCAACCTGATCAAGAGCTTTCTCACATCTGGCTTTGTGCACGCAACGACGTTCCCGACGTGCAAGGACGCCACGGGCGGTCTGCTGGTGGATCCGCTGACGGGCAAGGAAGTCAAGGATGTGCCCGAGAAGGACGCCGTCGAGGTGACCAACAAGCCGGGCACGACGGTGCTGGGCCAGGTGTTCTGCGCCAACGTGTTTGGCCACTACCTGTTTGCGCACGAGCTGTTGCCGCTGATGAACACGGGCAGCGCGAGTGCCGTCACGGGCCCGCTCGCCGGTTCTACTGTGGCGGCCCCTGCGCGCATCATCTGGGAGAGCAGTATTGAGGCCATGTGCTGGGACTATCTGTCGATGAACGACTTCCAGGGCGTCGGCACCATTTCGGCGTACGAGAGCTCCAAGCGGCTGACCGACGTGCTGTCGATCACGGCCGACCTCGAAGGGGTTAAGGCCTACTCGGCGCCGTTCTTCAAGGACGAGAGCACCGACAGCAAGGACACGGCCGCGCCTTCAATTGTTGTGCCTCCGGCAACCTACGTCACACATCCTGGCATTGTGTGCTCTACACTGTTCCCGCTGCACTGGATCGTCTTCTACCTCTACCAGCTCGGCATGTACTTTTCGCGCGCGTTTGGCTCACCGTGGCACCCTGTGACCCCCTACAAGGGCGCGGCCGCTGCCGTCTGGCTCGTGCTCCAAGAGCAACACGCACTCAACATGCTGGATGCGCGCCATGTCAAGTGGGGTGCCGGTACGACGTGGACAGGCTCGCCGATTGTGAAGCGCACCGAGGTCGAGGGCTGGGGCTGGCGCGGCAAGCTGAACGAGGAGACGTACCGCGGCGACCGGGCAACGGACGTGCTCGTCAACACATTCCCGACATCGTACCTGCGCAACAGCACTGGCCGGCGCGACAATTCGGTGAAGCTGACGGCGGAGCGGCTGCAGGATTTTGAGGTGCTGGGCCGGGACTGCTGGCGTGAGATGGAGCGGCTGCGGATCGAGTGGGATGCCAAGGTGCGCAAGATCATCGGCCGGTAGGGTCAGATGGCTGAAGAACACTGTGTAGCATGAGATGAGCATCGACGGCAAAGTCGATCTAGCCTCTTTCGAATCTTGATGTTGATAAACAATAACAATAATACTAATTAACATAATTTGTCTCTCCGATTCTCATTTCGTGGTTGGCCGGACCAAAAACGGTTGTCAGCTTGACATAAAACTAGGCTTACCATCTGCAACATTGGAAAGCTCGCCCATAGGGTGGTATGGAGGATCGGGCCACGCATATGCGATACTGTATGCCTTCGCTTATGTGAGACGGCAGAGTTTAAACTGCCGGGTTCGTGGGCAAACGTATAAGTGCTGGAATAGGAAATCGGAAATCGGAAATCGGAATCTTAGTCACATCAATTTATCTGTACAACGTCCATTGAACGCCAAACTCGGGTATTCATACTGGGTATTCAACACTACGCATTATGATCTAAGATCGTATCCAATGTAGATAAAAAAGCAAGCGTAAACAGAATCAGGTATAAAACAGTTAAAAGCAAAGGAAAAGAAGCGGCCAGCTCATGCGGCTGATACAGGCGCATGATGGACGCCCATATCGGACTGCACACGCCTTAGCTGCAGATTTTCCTTGCGACCAAAGAGGCCAAGGCACAAGGGGACCGGCATGGCCACAAGCGCAATAACAGCCGTGAAGACCAGCGACTTCTTCATGTTCCGTGGCGGGCTTGCATCGTCGCCGTCCCGCAGCGCATCCGAGATGATGATGAAGATGCCACCCAGCAGCTGGCCTCCACTCCACGCTAGCGTAGACGTCACCTCGGGGCTGACAGGGTGCGTCATCTCCACGAGGAATTCAATAGCGACCGGGACTAGCGTGAAGGAGGCAGAACCCAGCACGGCCAGCACCACGTAGGGGCCAGCAAGGCCGCCTGAGTCGTGCGTCTGGGGCATCCAGATGAACGCAAGGTAGCTGAGGGCGATAATGGGTACGCAGATGCGGATAGTGAGTGTGTACCTCTTGGTGCGATCGAGAATGGGCGACGCAATAGCGGAGGCAACAAGGCCGACGACAATCAGCACAGCACCGCCGATACCGGCCTCATCGTCCGAATAGCCGTAGGGCAGCATCATCTGGTTGAGCAAGGACGAGACCGAGTTGAAGAAGCCGACGTAGACGGAAAAGGGGATGAAGACGAGCCAGAACTCGACGGAGCGGCCCAGCAGCTGGATCGACTTGGCGATGCCCAGCTTGGGCGTCTCGGACGAAGGTGCGACGGGAGTCGGAGGCTTTGCAAACACAAAGAACGACGGCACAGAGCAGACAGTCGACTGCATTGTTAGTCTATGCACATACAACGACATGTTTCTGAAGTAGGTAAACTCACAATAATAGACACGTAAAGAACCATGTTGGGAATGTCCTTGGAACTGTAGACCCAGAACGGGATGATCAGCTGGCCAAGCGCAGCACCGAATGGGTTGGCGAGACTGGTGAGGGCCGTCGCGGCAATGCGGCCGCGGTTTGTGAACCACATATCCGAGTAGCGCGTGGGTGCAGCCAGGACAAAGGGCTGTGCCAGGCCCGTCAGGATCTGGCCAAACATGACAACACCAAAGTGGCCACCCGTCTTGCCGTCGCTGCTCATGCTGGAGCGCGTGCCGGCATAGCGAATCCAGTTGCCAAGGAAGATAAGCACGGCCGAGGTCATCATCGAGGGACGCGGACCAAAGTGCAGCACGTACATAACGGCGGGCGAAATGAAGACAAAGGCGAACATGAAAGCGGTGCTGAGCCAGTTGATGGTGCTCTCGGTGGTGTTGAAGTATGCCGCGGCATCAGACGCAACGGGCGAGAATGTGAGCCACTGCGCGGTCCGGTCAGTTTTGGCTCCCGAAACACTTTCCGATTGAGATTCATGACTGAAGAACACTTACATCCCAGCTCACAATGACGTTGAGCAGTGTTAGTTGCACGAGGCCAAACCATCGCCGCTTGTACACCTTGTACTCGTGTACCTCGCCAGCTTCAGCAGTGTTGGTCCGCGACGACTCGGGCACATCCTCGGCGCCAAAATCCTTCTCATCGTCAACGGCGGGCTCTTTGATAGTCGCTTCTTCTGACAACGGATCCGCGATGTCAATGTCCATGTCTGCTGTTGTTTGTGACGTCCCTGGCGCAATAGTGACTTCGCTTTCGCGGTTGTTGATCTCGACAGTCGCCTTCTCGGCGCTGCCACTTGTTGCCGGCATTGTGAGTGTTGTCTTTCCAATTGTGTTTAGGCACAGACCGAATAAATTTCGAAATGCCGTTGATTTTGTCTCGATATCGTCGTTGCTGGCGATCTGGTGCACGCGACAGTGTACACGCAACACGTCAGCGGCGCTTGTTGCAGTGTGTCGTTTCCACTCGCGCCCACTGAGGGTCTTTGAGGATCTCTCAAGATCTTCGAAATTGACAAGACAGGGAGTGTACTGTGGAGAGTCGGAATGTCGAGTAGACTGACCGGGTTTCGGACGTATAATTGAGTAATGCCAACGCGGTTCTGGCGTGGCTGTCTCGGGAAGCTTGACGTGGGTGGCTGACACAAAGACAAAGACAATCAAAGAAATACCGAGTAGTTATGGCAGAGCAAGAATGTCGTCGCAGAAGAAAGACTCGAAACCAAGCAAAACCCTCGACAGCGAAAAGCCGATATAAGAAGTTAGGGGTCACACCAATTTAAGATGAGATAGGACGACTGTTATCAACTAAGAAGGAACGGTCGTTCGAGAAATAGACAAAGAGGGAAGGGGCAACTGACTATATCTACTGGCTCGAGCTAAGAGCTAAACAGATGAGCAGGGATAATGGCATTTCATTGATACGCCTGTCTGCCAAGACATTCTCAGCAACAAAGGCATGTGCCAACAGACCCGAGCTGTCGTGAGGGGAAGGCACGATACGATTCCAAGCAGGTGCGACGTTTTGCCAGGTAGGGTTGGGCGGGACGGAGCACGGAGGGATTACGGAGAAAGAGGAAGGATGTGATGGATAATGGTGCCGCCTGCCGTTCAGAGGACAGCTTATGCTTGGACATATGAACCATAAGTGCTCCTGCCTCACACAATGTTAACACATAGTATGGTGGCATCCGGTCGAACTGTGCATACGAAGTACGCCGGTGGCGCCTGCCATAACAAATCAAGATTATGACACCAAGACGGCAATGCAACAGTACGATACTGAGTCTAGCGACGGAAGGAGCAGCCATGTCTGCACTTTCGAGTCAGTGGCACTGGGGAGGATGCCCCACACCACCTTGCGTATGCATTACAGGGTTTCGCGTGGGCAGAATGCGATATCTATTCTTGCCATTTTGCTACTTAAAGCGATCTTCTTTGGCTTGCAAGTCTTTATCTTTGAGTTATCTTGATATCAGCTTCAAGATACACAATTTGCATGTGCTCGACACAGAAAGTTTTTGGTGAGAGACCAGGATAGGAAGGAACTGCCTGTCGCGCTTGCTACTTGGTTGCTCCGTGCACCTTCTCTTGATCTCTCCGTCTGATCGTTCCTTCCGTGCAACTAACCCACTGTTTCCGTCGTGTGCTGCCCCCATCGTATCTTCATCTTAATAGCTTGGCCTCCCTGCGTTGATTTGCTTATTCACTCCATCCCGAATTCACTTTCCGAAATGCGCAAATACAGACTACAAAGAAGGAAGGAACTACAACGTAATCAAATATTATGTAATATCGACAGACACGACGACCTCTCGTCTCGAATAGCATAGGCGATGTGATTTTTGGAATCACAAAAGAAAACAACGGAGCAATTTAAGCATGACAGCTGCAACGAGAGCGGTCTGGTTGCAGACCAATACAACGTCAACAACCACCTCTCCACCCACACTCAGCACTCTACCATTCAGGTCCGGGTATATCAACAGTACTTTTAACAAGCGGATGGTGATGAAGGAAGAGCCGACTTGAGACTGCTGTTTGTTTTTCTTTGCTATTGTGTTCTGACTGGCTAATTCTATGCTGTATATATGGTTTTGAGCCCAGTGTCAACAGCAATAATTCTGGTTGCAGGGCAAAATGCCTGTTGGTGAGGAGTGAACGATAGCTCAAGAAACATAATTGCTGGGTATGGTATTTGGTAGTTAATGAGGTAATGGAGGGGGAGGGAAAAGTGAGGGGAAGCTCAGAACCTACGGCCAACGACAAAGAATGGAATTGTCCTGATGATGAACAAGCACCGCGGACCCTTATACGCACCCAAGAGGCTAGGCAAGGACGATCACTGGCGCTATTGGTAGGCGAGGAAGCAAAGGAAGGAGGGAGACGTAGAGAGAGAGAGAGACAAGCTCCCCCAAGCAGCCAAGCCTTGAAGAAACGGAGCTGGCTGCAGGGCGAAAGTAGCAAGGGATCATTATTACTGCGTGTCGGGACTTGGTTAATAAGTGTGGACAACTTACAAACTACAAACTTCATCGACTTGATTGTGTATTACGCATATCATTGCTTGGAGATTCTGGCCATGTCTGCTGGTTATGAACGGCGTACTTTCAGTATCTAAGCCACAGATAAGCTGGTGTGGCTGCAATGTGACCGTGTCCTGAGCAGTCATGCATCCAACCGCCAAAGCGCCGCGGATATTGATACCGGCCGACTCTGTGAGGGGTTGGTCGACGACATTCATAATCGACCATTAGTGATAAGCAGTAGATCGATGGAGAATCTCAAAGGCAAGCGTTCGGAACGATATAAAAAAGATACGAACAAAATCGCAAGACACAAATGACATGGACACGCTGGCGGATGACTGTATCTCAACCTCGGCATGGTTATGATATCGGATTCGCCTTGCTAATGTGTACCAAGTAGACACAGTGTTGGTTGTCTTGCATTGCCACAGTCTTGTATTATACCAGAAATGACCAGGTCTGACGAAACAGCTACTTGGCCCGGGCTTGATTGGGACTTGTTATTATTCGTCGAGAAAGCTTTGCTTGATAGAGTTATGCTATGACCATCTAGTTGGGCTGCCGACATGCGAACTTGCCAAACCTGGCTTTCCCATTCTGCTATACAAGACGCCGTGCCGGCGAGGCCCAAACCAATGCTACGACCTGGATATGCTGTGACTGGCCAATAAGATTCAAGGTGCCACGAGGCTGGATGGGTCAGGGTCACTGGCATGCACGGCTACCGGTAACAAATGACATAAACTTGCCGGGCCGTTGCTGTCTGCGGTGGTACTCGGTTACCCGGCGGCATGTCTACAACATGGATGCAGCCTCGCCATGGTTGTACTCTTCAAAACCAGCGACAGCGCATGTCTTACTGCCTCTGCATGTCCAGTGGTAGTCTCCGAGCAGCAGGTGGATAGGCGACAGCCCTACCGGGCTCATCGTAGACCCTGGCGAGCATCGCTCATGCTGCCAGCCCATCTACATATGGAAGCTGTTATGCACTGCAGTCAGTAAATCACTCACGTCACAAGTCGGCCAGCGGTGCGGCACGTCAGGAGCAGTGCCATGCTCGTCACGACTTCTCCAAGCAGGTATTCTTTAAATGTCTATTTTTGTTCTTCTAAAATAGAGTATCATACACATGGATGAAAGGGTGTTGAGGGATGAGGGATGAGAGGGCGAGAGAAGGCTGTAAATAAAACATGATATGGAGTATTTTTGTGGCGTATATACGACCAGCCAAGTATGCTGAGCAAGGTCATTATTCTGCTCCGCGTGTCGACTGTTCGAGCCAGGTGTGGTTTGTTCTTTTCGGGTTGTTTTGCAGTCGGCAGGTCGCGGTCAACGTCGGTATATGATGTCGAGGGTCGCCGAGGTGAGGGTCGAGGTGAGGCCTGTCCAAGTTGTCGATGTCACACAGACGCCGTTGATTGTTCGCAGCCGACACAAAACAAGGCGGCAAGCTAAATGCATTTACTTGAGCTTTGCCCACAGCTTGGGAGCAGCACATGCGGTTGCGCAGTGGGTCAGGTGGAAGACTGCAAACAATGTTAGTATCACGAACATACGGACAGTACTGAGATGTGACCAGTACTTACACTCCTCAACGCAGTCCTCCTTGCTGCCGTTCTCGACACGCTCGACGCACTCCTCGAAGTGGTGCTTGGCCGGTGCGCACTCCTTGGAGTTTCTGCACTCTATTGTGTGTTAGTTGAGATTCGGGATGGACATCCAAGATGCAGTAGATGAAGAAGACAAGCAGCCACGAGAGACGACGGCGAGTAGATGTACAGGCGCAATTGCAAACCGGGAGCATCGGTATGCACGTATCCAGAATGACGGGACCGGCTAGAAGCGCGACTGCAACCCGGCACTCGGTCAGACCGGATGACGCACGACCGCGACTGCAGCTGACTGGCCGACGATATGACAGCCATGTCTGCGCGGCAAGCACAGTTTGTGACTGCAAAGTCTTCCGTGATGCAGCCAGCTCCCCGGGAGCATGCCCAGACCGGTCCGCCCTTGTCGCGCTTCTCTGCATTCTACCCCTCCGGCCCCTCTCGTGACCGCGATTTCGATTTCGATGTCGGATGCCGCTTCGATTGCGCGGAAATCACTCACCCTCTTCGAGAACGTCCTTGGGGTCGACAATCTCGTCCTCATCCTCCTCCTCCTCTTCTTCCTCCTCTTCCTCCTCCTCGGCCTCCTCAGTGCTCTCCTCAGCGGCCTCCTCGGCAGGCTCCTCAGCAGCGGCCTCGGCCTCAGCGACGCTCCATGGCGCAGCAGCCTCCAGCAGGTCGGTGATCGTGTCCCAGACGCCCATTTTGATTGATGTGGTAGGTGTGAGTGTGGTAGGTGAGGTAGATGTGGTGGATGTAGACGTCGTGGTTATTGACTCGTCGGTTGAACGGGCTGACCTTGAAAGCGTGAATTGAAATCGAAAATTGGGCGAATTAACCAATTAAAAAGTTGAAATAAAAAAAAGCATAAAAACCCGAACCACCACAAAAACTCCAAAATGCCCATTGGGAAGCCACTTTTCAGTCGCTCCTGCGCCGTCTATGGCAAATTGCGCGATTTTGATTGGTCACACCACTAAGCAGTCAGTACCGGCCTGATCCGATTTCACGTGACCTCTAGTCAAACTGATCCAACCTCGAAAACCCGAGCTGTTATCGATTATCGATAGCTCGACACCAAATCTCATTAGCTGGATTTGTGGCGCTCAAGTGTTAACAACTCGTTTACAACTGTCGGGCTTGTTATCAAGTCATATGGTTATCAACTTCTTCGGCAGGCCCCAATCATTAGTACTGCAAAGCTATATCATCAACACAATCTCAGATATGCATAAAAGTGAGAATATAATAGAATCGCGCCATTCGAATCAAAAGACCTCAATCAAATATGCCTAGCCGACGACCAGAACCAAATGGACCGAGAATGTAAGCCAAAACAATTACAAGAAACAAGCTAGGAACCAAACATACAGCAAGCAACGAAGAGAGAAGAGGAACTGAAAGTAGTGCCAGAAAAAAGAAGCAGAGCAAACCACCAAAGATATATGCAAAACAAATAGTGATAACGGTAACAAATGGCAGGACATAATAGGAAAACCAGGGTATCACAAAGCTCAATCCAATCATTGAAGCTTCATTAGGATGGTGTGTTGGTGGTAGCGTGCGCAGTAAGCAGTGTGCACGCAGTACGATATTGCCAGAGCACTACTGGCGGTCGGCAGCTTCCCGCATAGTTTCCTCAAAGCGCATGTCGATAGCCTGCGCTTGAGCTTCTTCGTAGTCCGGCGGTGGCTCATTGGGCGTGCTCGTGTTAGCCTGCGAGGCCAACAGGGCGTCTTGTGAAACAGCACCTCTCGGGGTCTGCTGCTCCTGGGATCGGGCATATTGCTCCAATGCCTCACGTTCCTTGTCGTCATTTGCCGCTGGGTCGTCGGCATGGACCGGAGCTTCCTGATGGTGAGGCGTCGTGGAGCTGCTCGGGCCAGCTGCCGGTGGTGGCGGCTCATACTGGGGCAGATCTTCGCCGGTTGGAATAACCTGTCCAGTCTCTTGTTGCAGCGTGCGAGCATAGCTGAGGCGCTCTTTCATGACTTCGAACTTGCTCTGGAAGGCATCGTGGCCACCCTCGCGAAAGGTAAGCTTGAGCTCAAGGCGAGGCACATCTGTCGGAATGCCTCCGCCGACGGTGGGTTTTACAATGGCGTTCCATGTCCAAGGACCAAAAAAACTGGATGCGACCCGAGTGTCCTCGAAATTGAGGATGGGGGCTGAGAATGATTTGAACGTCTCCGTAGGGTAGTTGGGGATGTAGATGACCTGTGGTACGAATTAGCATATAAGAAGACTTGAGACGTAATGGCAAGCTTGTTGTTGGCCGTCTACATGTACAATACACAAATGCATAAAGCATCAGGTACAAGGTGCAATGCACCATGACGTTTACAAAAGTAACCGAATTAAAAAAAGCCTGATATAAAAAAAGAAAACATACCCGGTTGTTTGTGACGTAGACAATGCCACCATCACTCTTGATTGAGAAGGGTGTTGCGTTTGGCAGCGCCTTGGGCGTGCTAACATCGAGGCCGATCCGAGAGCGGACCTTGTAATAGATTTTCTCGCCCGGCAGCTTGATGACCTCGCCATCCCGGCTCATCATGACCCAGCTAGTGTCTTCGTCAGTTTCTTCATCGCTACTCGCATTGGCATTTCGGGCAAGAGTGTAGCTGTGCTGCTCCTGGTAAAAGTCCATTGTGCACGTGGGAGATGGTCGCCACGCATGGGCAAGTGTGAAGAGGTTGGGGAGGGAAGAGGTAGAAGGATAACATGTGCAGCAGAGTTGATTGGTAGGCAGTTAACAATTTAGAGAATGATATTGCTGGATTATGAGGAAGTGGGAGAAAGAAGAGGATGCATGCCCAGAGGAGAAGAGCGTGTACAAGTAAGAGGAGAAGTGGGTAAAAATATAATAACAGAACACTCAAAGTAGAAAATAGAAAATAAATTGATGAGATGCAACGGTTGTGTGTATGGAGGAGAGAGTGAGGATCTCGGAAAGTAGAAGACCGCGAGCCAGAGCGCAGAGGATAGTAGAGGATGGGAGGAAGCGGCTCTGATCTGAGGAAGAGGGAGGTGAGGAGACGAGAGGCAATGAATGAACAATAACAAGAGAAATGAGAGAAATAGGAGAATAAGAAAACAAGAGAAAAGAGTATTGGCAATGAAAGGACAAGTTTGACTTAATTATAAGCGCAGTTCGGAGTAACTTACTTTATTGACATTTTGAAAGAATATTCTTTTCTTTTTCTGTGAGTTCTGTGGGAGAATGCGTAGGTGCAGCTTGTCGGTGTTAATGGGATGGCCTTGCCCGTGCGGTGCAGGTATGTTCTCCTGCAAGTTGTGCTTCTAGTTGAGGTTTTATCGACGGACAGCGCAAAGGTAGTATAGTGGACAGCCGGAGACCCCCCTTGGAGTATGAAAGGATGTGAGAAGTGATTGCTGCGGGACTTGAGCTCCCCAGTCGGATTCGAACTTCTGGACTTGTCGGTGCGACTCTGCAGGCGCAGGTGGGTCTTGTCAAGAAGTCGAGAAGAGTTCGTCTACAACGGCAGACTGCAGTAGGGCAGAAGGAGGGTAAAGAGGAAGATGAGATACTTCGTAATAGGCAGGTATTGCTGTAGGTAGTAGGGTTGAGTGAACAGCTGTAACTGATGTGAGCAGTGCTGAACAGTAAAGTCAGGTCGCAAAGTAGAGAATCTATGTAGCGTGTACTCAGTAGGCTGTCGAATTCAAAGACCGAATAGAGTGATGTTGAACAGAGGAACGGAGCTAGCGGAGTCTGATAGATGCAGAAGACGATCTTCAGGCGAGCCAGTGGTGGGAACTGTGGACCTGTTTTGGAGCTGTGAGCAAGTGGTTTTCATTGAAACAAGCATGCATGGGAGGAAAATGTAAGACATGGCTGTTGGCCAGTGTGTAGGACAGGATAGTGGGATGTCGAGGAGAAGCTGGAGGAGTAGAGTGAGGGTAGCTGAAGCGGATAGGAAGACGGAGGGAGGCAAGCTTGGGGAAAGTCTCATGTGGTCTAGATGAGTAGAAACGATAGTGTGGCCAGGTCAAGCAGACCATATGCAGGTGGCGCAAAACGGGAAAGAGTGATGAAGACGACCAGAGACAGGTTGTTGTGTAGCTGCGTAGAGGGGTGGCATTACAAGATGGACGAGTAACAATGGAGAGGAGAGCAGAGTGGGTGATAGAAGACGGGCGTGATATGAATGGCATGCAGGATACAGATTGTTGGTGGAGGACTGTATCATACTTGTTTGATAGTTGACACGTCTAGAACGGAATGAAAATGCGAACCAGATCTGGAGTGGAGTTGTCGAAGCTGAGCAGGTGTGTCGTACTGAGTAGAGGGGAAAGGCAGATGGAGAGGGGTTGCTATAAGGTCAATCGGGGATATGGATGATCGTGAAGATATGATGGCAGGTGAGAGGCCAAGCCAGGTTGGGTTTCAAATGGTGCGAGGTGAGGAGAACAGGTAGTTGGAGCATCAAAGATGTTTGAATGTGGGATAACGCGTGGAAGTCTTGTAGTTTCGGTATTAGACATCGTGGTACTTACAGACAGCCCGGAAGGGGATAGATAGTAGAATGGCCCGGTGACGAGGGTGACAATGGGCATCTCTGATACAGGAAACCGGTGACGTCGAGGTGCGAGGCTGAAAACAGGCAGCAGGGAAACGAAATACGGGACGGCGAAACAAAACGATGGTGGCCTGGCCGGCGAGCTGAAGACAGGCTTAATAGGCGGGGGGCAGGCTGACAGGGTACCGCTAACGATGGGGGCATACGCCGGCGATGGTTGGAAGCTTGGATCCGTAGAAAGGGGACGCTGAGACAGAGTGGCAGAGTGGCGGGGAGATGGAATCCGTGGGTGAGTATCAAAAGCAATGGGGCAGAAGGATCATGTGTCGTTTGAGCCTGGCATCTGCAGAGAGAGGGGTTCGAGTGTCTGGCAGTGTGACTTTGTGTGCCTCTGTGTGTTTGGGCGGTGATGGATGGAGCATGTGCTATGCCAAGTCGACTATTGCACCAGCTAGCCAATGGCGGCATGGGTTGCTGTAGTGGCAGAGCTAGCTTTCAGAGGAGGGGCAGGCACCTGCATGTTCAGGGTACGAAGGAACACACTACGAAGCATGTGCCAGCATCACACAGAGCAACAAGACTCAAAAGTGCACAGCAGCAGTCGAGTCAAGGCAAGCAAGTCCGACCTCATCACGCCGGCAGCCAGGCACATGAATCCGACTTGCCCAGTCTACAATCTGCAGCGCAGACAACGACTTTTGCTACTTGATGTCTCTGCGTATCCCGCGTATTTCGTCCGGTCGAATCAGACGCGCATCTCGGTCGTATTGGTTGCAAGCTGCTGTGATGCCGTGGTGGTGCTGTGCCGTGCCTGTCAATTTGGCTGATTAGTCATCTTTGCAACAGCCAGACTTTCAACTTTTCGAAACAACGAGATGACTGACAACCATTCCCGTTGTTTGACACGATAACTCGTCAAATTGAGCCAAACCAAGAACCTCGCGACCTCTTCTGTAGTCAAACCACCAATACCACGCACAGGCAGCGCTACTGCACCTCTCGTGCACACCAGCCTCCAGAACCTCTACATGCGGCCGCTGCGACGCTGCTGCAGCTCTCTCGCGTCCGCCGTTCTGGCTCCCACAGAGTCACAGTCTCTCTTCTAGTGGCTGTTTATGCACTTAAAATTGTGTGTCCTGGTTTCCTGGCTCGCCTGGTTTCTTGATTCCAGAGGCCCATCTCGTCAGCGCTTCTGGTTGCTTCGGCCACTTTAGTTGCTCTTCACCAGCCCTGTTGCAGCTAGCCCTGCATTGGTCTGCGTCCAGCGTCGTTTCGTCGTTTTGAATCATTTCCTTTTTTTGCTAGCAGTCTTGCCTTTTTGTCACTCTGAAAAACTCTGCTCTCCAGAGTCAGACGCTATTGGCCGATGTATCAGCACTTTGTCGTTCTCGATCCTCTGCATGCCTTGCCAAGTGCCCGTTGGTTCACGTCGTGTCACTCGCTGGAAGAGCGTGCCGGGCGGCGAGCTTGCAGGAAAGCCTAGCAGCACACTTTGAGTAGCGGCCCTGTGGATCAGGATCACGATCCTCATTGTCTTCTTCGATGCCTCGATGCTTTATTTACTTTTGTGCTCTCTTTTGTTGGCGTTGTCCATTTCCATTCCATGGTTTGCCGCTTTGCCTTGTCGATCTTTGTGTGGCTGGCCCTCGTACTCGCACGTACTCCATAGACAGCTGCCATCCTCAACTCTCTCAGACTCTCTCGATCTCCTATACACTCGAGATACACGAGTCGAGACTCATGCCCGCCGTACGATTCCTCATGAGGACAAGTGCCCGCGGGAGAAGCGGCCTCTGCGCTCAAGCAAGTGGGGGGGCGGGCAGATCAGCAAGTAGTACAGAGAAAAGTAGTGAATATCATTTCGTGCATGATAGTGGACATGAGCAAGGATGAGGGGTGTTGAGTAGAGGCCCTGAATAGAATTAAAGTAAAAACGTCGTCGAGTGCGATTTGGTATGGTTTTGGTGTAGAGGAGGGGGTTTTGAAATTCCTGATGAATCTGGAGAGGTATGCCTACAATCCCATGCAAGCAGATTTCTATAGCGGAAGGTACGTCTGATGGCTTACACAAAAGAGGCAGTTGCGATTGACGTCTGCCACCATCTTGTGTGACGGTTGGGGCAATGCAGCGTCCAACCATGGCAGGTGCGGTTGACAGATGTCTGCCGTATGTCAGATATGTATGCCAAAATGGAAGGAATAGCCTCAGACACGATCTGGTAGTTCCTGCCTGTCGCTTCATATCGCCTTATTCCTTCCGTATCGGGAAACCAATGTAGCTGCACGTGTCTATCCACCTTGTCATCTTGATTCTAGCCATTGCATCATGGCCCAACAACATGTTTACACCTACACGATATAAGCTTCTAGGTTTTGCTATTCTTCGGTCCCGGGAGAAAGCAGTCTCTTCAAATGTGCCGCCACTGATGAAAGCCAACATGCCGAGCTGGCCCGACTTACAACAGAGGTGTCGGGTAGCTCACCCACGAGCTTGTTTGTCTTCCATCCAATGACAATGCCCGACTACTTGACCGTATATATTCTCACTGATTCGGTTCAGACAGCCGCGTATACGAACACGACTTTGAGATATCAGGTGGCCGAGATGTCAGCCTGTCAGAGTCAAGATATCACAAGCAAAGCATCAAGCAGCTTGCTCATCCCATCACACCGCGGCCGGTATCGCAAAAAGGAGATCAAAAGCAACGCCATGATAAACCAGATGTGCTGGCAGTGCGTTGTTTTCTGTTTTCCTTTGTCGTTGCTTTCCGGCCATGCCTCGTTCAGGCATAACGAGATAGATCGCCACGTCTGTGCACTGGCTCTGCATCCCTCACCGTCATTCCAGCCCAGCAGCATGGATGGGAGCATAATGTTCCATCCCAACGGCGACGACTAATAAACTTGTACGGGATACTGGATACAGATAGCTTTTTTTCCGGCACTGAGCACATTCACGCACCGTCCCACACGCCGTGGCTCTTAAATGTCAACTTGACGTGGCGGTTGCTCCCGCAGCATTATCAAGCTAAGTTTTTTTTGGCCTGACGACCCCTGCATTTATAAAGTATTCTTTCAGAGTTGGCTACTTTACGGTAATGAGTTCATATATTGTTTCCGAGCAATAGTACTTTTAAGCAAAACTGTCGGTCCCGGCAATTCACAATACACATACCGGGAGCAGGGTTTGCTCCTCCTGCTGGGGGCTGTCGGAGACAAAAGGGTCCTCGGAACCATAGTGAACCCTATGAGCCTATCTGTCGGGCCCAACAGCCCCCATGCACTTGCACTCGGTCTGTGTGCACGACCCATAGCAGGTGCATACATGGAATTCGGTACTGCAACATGACTGGTCTCCGGTTATGGAGCGAACGAGAAGAAAACGGGCTTTAGAAGTGTCTCCTATTACCGGGGCTTCTTGGATGCAGCAATGGACGCTTTTCAAGGGACGTGATATCATTAGCTATTCAGATTTCATTGTGGTTTGCCATTGGAAAAGAGAGTGGGTTTGGTCAGATACACAGACTGACAGAAACTACCGGCGTTGTGCAAATCCAGTCCCACTCGGGCATTCTCCGGCAAGGGGTTGATTTATTTATTTTTCACTCTTACTCTGTTATTGATGGAAAGACTAAAGTACACCGCAGCGGCCGTCTATCAAACTATTGTCAATACTCCATCACACTGCCATTGCCACTCGCCAAGGTAGGTGTACGGCGCCAGAGCACGACCAGCCACCTGGTCAACGGAACACCGCCTACGATGTACATAGCCCCGTCGTAGTCTTTGGCAATAATCTGGCAATGATATGCAATAAGGTATGCAATCAAAGCTCGGTCCATAAGTATTTGCCGAATAAGAGCTGTCACTGTTTAGCGCCACATGGCTGACTTTTTGATACTGAATGACAGCGGCAATGATGCAACTTTGGCGGTCAGGGCTTGCATCTTATACGATACCATTTGCATATCGAGCAGCTATGCCAATCGACGCCAGGATACTAGATTTTGGTCCATACTTGCAAATTCTTCCATGCTATTGTATTGTATTTCATTAATGCATTTCGTCATAACGGGCAAAGAAAGCAGACATGGTAAGGCAAATCAACCAAGGCCAGAAATAATGCAAGAAGAAAACAGGAAAAAACAACAATACAGCAAGCAGAAAAGCAAAACAAGCAAAAACCGAGAAAAAGCAAATACAATCGACAGATCCAAAGAAGGGGCCAATCTGGTTGGAAGGCAGGGGACACGATGCCTGCAGGAAAGAATTGAAAAATGCCAAGAAATAAAACAAAAACAAGCAAAACGCAATGGCAACACCTTGAATGCATTAAAATGTGCGGCGCACTTGTACAGGCTACGCTTGAGCTCGGTGCCACTTGGCTCGCTCGTAGTAGCCTCTTTTCATAAAGACATGAATCAGTCAAGAATAAAGTCCAGCTTGGGGATCTCCAGCTTCGGGGCCGCTTCATCAGCTTTGGGCCCGCCAACAACATGTGGCTTCTTGTTTGGTGAGTTGCTCCGCCGCTCGGGAGACGCAGATGCAGGTGGCGGAGGCCCATAACGGACATCACGAACGTCCCAGCCATCTTCAAACGCTGCAGCTACCCAGACCCGCAGGCCATCGTGCACAGCACCATAAAACTTCTCCTTGCACAGCCGCAGGCTGCTACCCATGCAGCGCTCCCACCCAGACATGCGCATCTGCGTGCGGAGATGGGTACGCTCGGCTGCTGTCGGCGTACATGCAATGATGGCATTCACCAGGTCCAGGTGGGAGGCAAGGTAGTTGGTCGCCTCCCACTCAACACCGCCCACGTAGGGAGCAGCTGGAACAGGTGGTCTTTCTTGTGGGAAGTGACGAAGCATGTACGAGGAGGTGACATCCGAGTGCTTAGGAGGAGTGGGAGCGACGTAGGCGGGCTCCTTCTGGCCGCCCTGGGCGTGTGATCTAAAGTTGAGCTCGTCTTCGATAGGTGCATCAACAGCCACGGGCTTACGCTCCTTGCCCACGGCGGCAGGCAGAGACACAACATTGAGGTGGTGCAAAAAGATCCAGAACACTTCTTTCGTCACATTGACCACCTCCTTGCACCACACACGATAAGGCCTCTCCTTGCGCATGTCAAGAACGAAGCTGACTGGCCGTTCGTCTTCCTCACGCTCCGGGTCCCGCAGGTAGCCGAGCACAGTCTGGGCTCGTTCTGGTCGATCATGGGCTGGCGCGGCCTGGATGTATGTGAACAGTACCCATGTAACAATGCTGCGTGTCGTAAACTCGCTCGGGCCTTTCTTCTCGGGATCAAAGATCATGTGGATCAGCGCCGGGAACAAACTTGCATGAATCGTATGGAGATACTGCAGAGCCAATGCTGTAGTACACAGTGCCTTGAGACACAGCAGGTTCTCATGCAAGAGTGCGTCTTCGTGCTCCTCTCTGTCGCGTGATGGTGGTTAGCAAATGACTACATGGGTGTGGCAAAGCGCGATAGGACGGAAACATGCGGAATGGGAAACTTACCTCCACTCAACCGCCATGATACGGTGCAACAGACCAACCACCTCTTCCATGCCGCCTTGGCCGATAAAGTCCTCGATCCAGTCAACGGTCTCGTTGCGGAGAATGAGGCGAAGCTTGTGCAGCTTGCCCACCTCGACCTTTTCAGGCGCTTGGGCAGTACGCAGGTAGTTGACAAAGTCGGCTGGGCTGTTGTGCTGAGGAACCTTTAACTTGAAAAAACCAGCAATGGCTCCTCCAGTTACAGCACTAGAACCAGCCCCTGTGGCATCTGCGCTGTTGGCCCCTCCACTTGTACTGATGTTGCCAAAGTTCTCGGTGGATTTGGACCGAAGATGACGGCTCAATGTACCCTCAGCGCGTTTGATAAGAGGAGCACCTGGGCTTTTGGTGCGCTTGGTGCTGTCGGTATTGGCACCTCTATCCCGGCTGCGCCCACGCGCGACTTTGGACAGGGTGAGGCTCTTGACGCGCGAGTGCTTCGACTTGCTCGACTTGCCAGATGAGCCTTCTTCCACGGGTGAAGTCACGTTTCTGCCGTCCATGTCTACTGTGCCTCCGTTTGCAGTCACAGAACCGGCACTTCCATGACTTCCAGGTCTGTCGGGGTGTGGCTGCTGGTTCCGCTTTGACCGCTCTTCTGCCCAGTCCTGCCGGATCAGCTCCATTTTGATGGCATTGGCAAGGTTGCGCATCTTGTACCGCTGGTGCTCGGGGATGTTCCGGCGGTCAAGCAGAGCTTCGAGTTGCGCGTCAATGTCCTTGGGATCCATGCTTGCACTGGATGCTGACATGGTTCCGAGTGTCGGGATTGTAGACGAGCTGCTGTTGCTAGAGGTTGCGGACGATGGGTGGAAGGACTTTGGCCGGGGTTTGACGGATGGAAACTGACGGGTTGCCGGGCCTGATGTGCCTGTTGAGGATGGTTGCTGGGCGGGCATGAGGTCGGATTTGCCGACTGCCTTGCTGGTACTACAAAACTGGGCGTAGATAGGCGTCATTTGTGGCTGGGTAGATGAGGATGACGGCGTCTCCTTGTCGTCACGGGCATCTTTAACATTGCGTCGAGACTTGTCTCTCTTTTTCTCGTCGCCTCTGCTACGACCGCGGCCGCGTTCTCTCTCCTCATCATCGGCGTCCGTCTCCGCATCTCCGGCTGCTCCCCGTAGGCTCTTGAACGACTTGGGTCTCGAAAGCAAGCCAACAATGTTTGCTGTTGACAAGTTCTTGCTCCGTTTTGTTGGTGATAGGGGAGGACCGGGTAGAGGAGTATTTTCGTTGTTGACCTCGCCGTCGTCGAGGCTGGTTGTGATAGGGGCCAGCTCGCCGGCAAGCTTCTTCTTCGACGGCGAGTTTGAGCCACCAAAAGCAAAGCCTTGAGCCATGGGATGCTTGTGCTTGTCGGGGCTCGCTTGTCTGTTGTGTGAGGTTTCCTCGAGGGGGCCACCAGATAATTTTGATGCTGCTGCTTGTGCTGCTGCTACTGTCGCTGCCGGGGTCAATCCATCACCCTGGGAGTTGTTGCGACGGTGCATCATAAACGACCGGAGAACAGACGACTTGGTTCGCTGGTGATGGCCGCCTGGGCCTGGCTGCCCTTGCTGTAGAGACGCCATAGTGTGTGCGTGTGTGTGGTAGTCGGGATACGGGAGTTGTTGAGAATGTAGAGAAATGGAGTGATGAGCAAGAATGCTGCTTGAAACGTAAATATAGATTCCAGAAAGCAACTAGATGCTGCTGTAGATACGAGTGACTCGACAGACAAGCAGAGGCAAACAAAGAAACAAACGAGACTCGTCGAGTGCTCTCCTAGGCCATGGTCATGCCGGGTTGATGGGTGCTGTTTTGTCTGTTGTTGTCCTAGTCCCGTTGTCGGATGCTGGGATGGTGACGACTGGCGATAGTGCTGAGAAGGAGTTGAAAAGTATCCGGAAAAGAATGTGAAAATTGAGGAGAATGAAAGAAATAGAGTGTCGAGAGGGAGAAAGGTCACCAGGAATGAGACCAAAGACAAGAGGGGACGGATTGAGGGCGATCACTTGCATTTACGAGAAGAAGGAACGAACAAGAGGAAGGAAGCGATGTTTCGAAATCGGAAGGACCTGGTCGACAGCGTGTGTCGTTCTTTCCCTGGCTAGCAATTGCGTTGTTTGCCCTCCACTCCGCCTATCGCTCTTATCCATTGCCAATACCCATAGCTCTTTCCTCTTTCCTCTTTTCTCGCTTCTCGCTTTCGTGCTCTGGGCCAGGCCAGCATGAAAGTGTGGAGAAAGTGTAAATAAAAGGCCCCGATACTGCAGGCAGGTGTTGTTGACCCAGCAACCACGATTGAAATGTGTGATTTCATTGGTCAGAATTCCTAGTGGGATGGTCGCTACGTCGCACCAGCACCAGAAGGAGCTATGACGACGTCTTGTGTCTAACAGCATCTTAGTACTTCACATAATGCATACTACGTCGAATAAGCCCCTCTTTTCATCGGTCGTCGTCTATGACGGGCAGCGACATGCATGATGCACACGCAATAAAAGCAAGGCCATCACAGCCGCAGGGCTACCTAGCAACCACCTGCAGGAAAACAAACAGTCGCGACGAGATGTCGGCATATATCACGATACGCGATGTGACGCTTATCAGCAGCAGCAGTCATTCAAAAGTCGATGTATGTCAGTGGAAGAGTCACTGACGGCTGGCGATATCGAGGCTCGAACCAGAGTGAATGAATTTCTGTCTATGGGGTCTCGCCACCGCTTTCTCGAAACCAGGATTGTCAAAGTCGAGCATCCAACGCCAAATATACCAAAACACCATCGAACCGAAGCGCGGCACCACTCCAACAACAAACGATTACCAACTCATAAGACCCCTCTCTCTGTCGAAGCCGGCGCGAAGCTGGCTGTCTGGCTTCACCAGCTTGCCCTGCAAGATTGTGTACTTGACAATATTCTCGCAGTCCTCGGGCATCACACGTCCAAGCCACATGCACTGCGACGCGCCGGCAGCCGACACATTCAGCTCGCTCTCGTCCACTTCTGTCGATTCCGCATCGCCCTCTGACGACTTCTCCGACTTGGCCGGCACCTCTGCCACTCTTGACACAGCGGGCACGGCTGATCTGATCTTTGCTGGCAGCGCATCCTTCTCCGCCTCCGTCATTGTGCCGCGCGTGATGTTGTCAATACCAAAGGCGTCGGGCCGGCGATAGATCATCATGTTGGCACTGTACTTGTGGCCGCCGACGTGGGAGATAAAGTAGATACCGACACCACCGGGCCGCTCATCATCAAGGTCGCGGTACAGGCCTAGTGGGCGCAGGTGGCGCTCGAGCTCTTTGCGGATAAGCGGTGCAGACTGACCACAGCGTGCATCACGCGTCTTTTGTGAGCACAGCAGGACCAGCACGCTGTGGGGAGAATGGCGGTAGGTAAGTGGTGATGGCAGTGATGACGGCGGCGGCAGGCGGGGTCTTGCGACGTCGGAAGTGATTGTGGTATTTGTGGGTGCCTTGTTGACGAGGTGCTCGATGACCGTTGGTACAAGTGGCGGTGTAACGTTCTCGACGACGACAAATGCAGGCAGCAGAAGGACTGTAGTGGGCTCGGCGTAGTCTGTCGAGTGGTTTGGGGTGGGAATATTGGATGCCGACAGCATGAGTTTCTGGTTGTCAGCATGCGCACATCTCTTTATAAATCATAGGCGTAGCGTAGACTCACTCCATTTGTTGGGCTTGATGCGGCTTGGACAGCCTCCATGACACTGCCCTTCTCGTCGGCGACATCACGGACCCAGTCCATCTTGCCCGTCGCGACTAGCATGTGTGTGCTCCAGCCCTTGACAAAGCCATACAACTTGTCGTCGACGTCGATCTTGAAGGAGCGCGGGTACTTGATTGTACAGGATGAGCAGTCATGGCTGCAGTCGTCACCGTCCACGGCTGGGTCGGTCTTTTTGAAGAGCTCTTCGATGGCTGTAGGGTGCGAGCCGGCGCCGTTGATGGCGAGCTTTTTTGCGCCGTCAATGAGAGAACGGAAGCCGAAAGACATTTTGTGGTTTGTGTTTGTGTATTCGTGTTTCAGAGGTGAAGATAAAAAAGGACAAAATGTGAGACAGGCGTCGGGGTATCAAGCGCTACAGAAGGGACAGTATTTATTATCAGTCGTGGATGAACGAGCGCCACGGTAATAGTAAGAACTGCGGTCGGCTATCGCAATGGCCAGTATATCGGCAGACGGCAGGCAGGCGGCAGGCAGGCGGCAGACAGGAGACGGAAGACGGCAAGTCGAGACGAGGGAGGAGGGCTATGAGCGTCTGCAAGTCCTAATGCAGTTCGTCGGTCGTAATGGGCGTAGCAGCTATCAAGCCCGTATCTCCGTGGGAAATGCCGTATTGCACAAATGTACAAAATAGTGCGGCAGTGCAGCGCTGCGAATTAATGCGAAAATGCGAAAATCGTCGTAGTCCGGAATCATGCACAACAGCAGTGTTAGTTGCAGGAAAAGGCAACAGGCAAGAGGGAGGGGGGCGGATGGTAACAAATTCAGATCAGATAAAGATTTGGAGAATAACGCAATTAAATTGTCGGATAAAATAACTACAATAATTCAGAATAGCATAATCAATCAGCGGAAGCATGCGGATAGCAGTCGCACAGAGAATGCAGTAGAAATACAAGAGTACTATGTAGATTAAAGGATAAGAAAATAATTGGGAAAATAAAACAGAACATCCTATGGGGAAAGAGCTAACCGGCGCAGAAATCAAGCTTTAAATGGAAGGAGAGGTGCAGCACCAGCCTATCGTGTCTCTGCCGAAAACAAGCACTGCCAATCTGTCCCTGGCATTTATCTACAAATCTAATAATACAATAGATGCAAAGTATATATAGACCGATCCTGCTGCTAAAGTGCCGGACAAACGAGAGGCCTGCGATTAGAATTGGGTGTCATGAATTATGGCATCCCAAACACGCAAGATGGCCCTTGTCTGGAGTCGATTTGCGGCATGCGGGAAATCGTAATTTCGTGAAACAAAAATTAGTTAAAATACTTACAAGCCATCTCGACTGCCCCTGAGCTGTGCCCTCAATGCTCGGCGCGGCTCGGTGTTTAATAACCAATGTCTTCTTTGTCGCGGGCAAAACTAGCAAAGTACGTGTGCCCGTTGAGGCAAGTGCGTGGCCCGCCGGTTTATTTTACGACCCGACCCCTCCAACCAGAGAATCAGAGCTTCTCCCAACTTTTTGGCATAGATTGGCAGGTACTTGGTCTCTTTCCTCTTAGTGCTAGCGTGTTTCCTGCAGCTGGCAGCAGGCAGCAGTTTACGGCCATCTTGGGAAGGAGCGGCCTACTCCGTACAAAGCACCTTTATGCCCGAAATCATAGATGGTCGATATTCATTACGATATCGTCTACCAACGAATACGAAACCAAACACAATTCGATCGAAGCGGCGGACATTTCCCGTCTTGCTCTGATTATCCATTCATCATGCACAATTACCATTACTCGTGAACTCGATATCCCGTCGTATCAGATTCTGCTCACAGAACAAACACTTTAAACTGGGGCTTCGTGGTCGTCCCCTCCTTCCCAATCCATCTTATCAGATTTGTGTGTGTGCCAAGCCCACTCATGTTTTTCTCTCCTGCTCCCCCACAGCCTGTTTTTCTTGGCGCCGCTGCTGTTTCTATTCGGTATTGTGCCCGCAACGCCATACATTGTCCATATGGCACGATGTCAGTGTTACATAATGGCTTTTGATGGCATCGTCGTTCTTTGAAACCCATGACAAACCGTCTACTCTTGCATGACGCACCATATATAATATGCACATGTGCGTTGATTTTGATCTTGCTGAATTATGCAGGTATCGCTACTACAAAGTGTCCAATCGCTGGCTAGCAGAAATCAGGAAACAGCAAACAGCAGCGCTCGCCAAAAGGCAAAAGGTATCCCAGGACATAAACGAGAAGCTGAACTCGAACGCAATAATACATGCAGAAAAGGTGCAGAGAAAAGTGCACAGAGAAGTGCAACAAGAAAAGCAGCAAGAAAACCAAACGGGGGTAACAGAAACGCATATTATAATTAAATTGAGCAAATGGTGTACCAAACAAAACTGCAAACGCAAACGAAAGAGGGCAAAAATTCAAATGTTTATATGACTCGACACCCCTAGATCAACAACACACCACGCCTATACCGTCTTCTTGGCCTCGTCGCTCTCTTCATCCTCGTCGTCCTCGTCGTCGTGGATCAGAGTGAACCCCTGTGTCGACTGGCTCTGCCGTCTGCGCATCTCGCCACGCTCGCGCATCGCCGCCCGGATCTTCTTGGTTGCCTCGTCAAAGCCCTCCTTGGAATCAAGGGTCGTAAACCCGCCGACAGGGAATCCGCCCGAGCCAAAAGCACCGCCGCTGCTGCTGCTGCGTGACCGGGAACGTGACCGCGAAGGCGGCCGAGTCGCAAACAGACCAATCTGGCCGATGTTACTAAACGACTCATTGCGCGGGATGGCACGGTTGTAGATTGTAGACGAGTGGCCGTTGCCAACCACAGTGCTGATAGATATCTCGCTATCCGTGCGCTTGCGGATCGTTCTCGACGAGAATGGCGACGACTCGTGCGCGGACGTCTTAGCCAGAGTAGGCGAGGATGGGCCGTGGGGCGAAGTCGACAGTGTTGGTGAGGTCTGTGACAGGCTGTCAGTCGACACAACTGACGACAGGCCCTCCTTGGCAGTGTGGCTACCGCTACCCGGTGCAGAGCTATCAATAGTAGGCAGCTTTGACAAGCGCTTGGGGTCGAAATCTGGGAACATTTCGGGGCCGAGCGTGTTGATCAGCTCGGTCACCTGAGTCTGCAGTTCGGCACGGCGCTCACGGAGACGCTGGATGTTGTAGCTGGACGACGGGTTCATGCACAGCACAAGAGGCCGCAGGGACTTTACTATGTCCATGCCAACCTCGCCGAAGCGCAGAGATGCAAACGAGATGGCAGGGAACACAACCCAGCCAGTCAAGAACACCAGGAACCACGGAGCATCGGATGCCCACTGCGGAACGTAGCCCCAAAGTCTGTCGGAACCAAACTTGATCACGAACAGCACACAGTACAGGTTGTATAGGAGCGGCGTGAGCGCCATCGACACCAGCAATTTCCATGTAGCCATGACGTCGCGGCCCTGAATCTTGACAGACGAACCAGCCAACGCCTCGGCAGCCTTGCGCCGGCTGTACAACTTCGTAGCAACAAAGATGGGAGAGAACAGAATGAGACCGGGAAGCACAGCAATAGACAGAACAAACAGCTGTCCAATGCGGAAGATGAACAGTGCCACCACCTTCCACCATGGCATACGTGCATACGTCACCTGGTGGTCGCGAATGTTCAGGTAACGCAGTTGCCGGTTGTAGTCGTTGACGGCCACCTGCACCTTGCGCACGCGCTCGTCGTCCTTGTACTTGTCGAAGCCCATGGCAAGGCGGCGGTTCAGCTCAACCACTACGGGGAGCGGCAGCTTCTTGCCAGTAGGGTTGTAAAGACGGCGGGCTGCCTGGATAAGCATCAGGGTATCGTAGTCAGGCGTCGATACAGTCACAGCTGCCAGAGACTGGTGCACCATTTCGAGAAGCTGGGCAATGGCATCACGACGCTGGCCGCTCTTGTACATCTTCACAAGCTCGGTGGGGATCTCAAAGGGAGGACCAAACTCGACAACAGCCCGTGAGCGGAACTTGTGGGCATGGAAGTAGTTCATACCGACGGGCATGATCTTGAGGCCACAGTCGGGGTTCTCAGCCAATGTACCCAGTGCCATGATGGCAACACCGGCCTTGAGGGGGAGCAGGCCTGGGCGATCATGGCTACCACCCTCGGGGAAGATACCAACACAGCCACCATTACGCAGTCTGTTAAAGACGGCATGGTACACCTTGGTCTGGTCAATGTGTGGTGCAATCTTGAACTTGGTGCCCTCGTAGCCAGGAGCACGGCCACCTCCACCCTCCTTCACCACGGCCTCCTTGTTGACAAAGTGACCCTCGTCATCCAGCTCGCTCGGACCGCGGCCCGTCAACTGCATTATGGCGGTCTTGCCTGAGAAGGGGCGCTTGAGCCGCAGCTTGTCCGGTCCCAAAATCTCAGCAATATCGACACTTGAGCCACTCTGGCCCTTGACCGAGGGCAAGAAAATCATGCCGTTGACCTCGGCATCCTTCTCAAAGTCTGTTCCGTTACCGTGCAACAGAGTCGGGTTACCGATCGCATCAGGGAGGTAGATGGTACCCTTGACGGGCTTGGCGGAATCTTGCGCACGGCCGACGGGGACGGAACCGACCTGGCGCGAGGCCCAGCCGATAAAGCCGTGGACGGACTTTTGGGCAACAAGCAGGTTGACGCGGCGTCTGGACTCGTTACGGAGAGTGCGCTGCAGGATGAGGGCGTCGACGAACTGGTTGGCGTGAGGAGCGGCAACGAAGAGCACAGGGCCTTGGCGGGGGACTTTCCAGGATCCGCGGGGATGGACTTCGCGGAAGAAAAGGTCGACAAGGACGGACATGGTCCACAGGAAGGTGTCATACTTCCAGTTGCTCATGGGGTAGAGCTCCTTCTCCTGCTTGGCAGGGGTCTCGCTCTCTACCTTGTCGGCATCCTTGCCGTTCTGGGGCTTGTCCTTGCTTGTGTGTTGGTTTGGTGCCGAAGCCATGGCAGCAACGGCAAGAGTTGTCTCGTCTTGCGCCATATTTAGTGATATGTTGAAGTATTTGGTGATGCGATTCGAGATCGATCCAAGGTGAGCCGCGCGCGGCAAAGCACCGTTTCGCGAGTTTTGCTACGGGTAAGGGTCGTAGTGCCAGGTAAGCCGCAGTTCGCTTTAATTGCTTCGTGTCGACGAGCACTATGGTGTATCGCCAATGCAGCACCTGTCCTGGAGCTGATGGGATGGGATGGTCGTTTGCGGTGCGTATGTAGGCGGATCGCAAGCCTAGCTTATCGAGTCTCGGAATTTCGACAGTTGAGTGGTTATGTAGCGGCACGGTTATCACTTCAAGCCAGCTTGCCGTCAGCCGGCGGAGAGGAACGGATGCAAGGCTTGGGCAGAAGAAGAGAGTGAGAAAACGAAAAGGAGAGCAGTCGCAGAGTGACGTTATGGCAATACTCTAGCAGCTAATTTTTCTTGTTTTGCTGTGCCTAGTATTAGGGGATGGAGGGGAGGCGGGAAAAGGACAAAAAATAGGTAAATAGCTCCAACTCGAAGAACGGTCCAAAAAATGAGAAAATGAGAGGCTAGGCTAGCAGCGGATAGGGAGCACAGAGGGTACGCCCAACGTGCTGGCGGGTGATAAGGATAGCGGCTGTAGTGCGCCTAGACCTGGATGGATGGCTGACGAGCCGCCTGTAATGTCTAAGAATGCGTGTGTTTTGCGTCTTTTGGCAGTCTAGTTCTCCGCTTTTCCCCGGAGTCAAGCGGCGTTGAAGCTAATAGACGAGGGCAGTTTAGTGGATGGACATGAGGGTGTGTTGGATTTTAGTCGGTTATTGGTTAGCTGGTGGTGGTGCAGAGGTGCAGTAGTGTGTGTTGCCGATAAAAAGTGTTGAGATGGGTTGATGAAGGAGAAGCCGAAAATATACACAATTTGTGTGTGAAAGAGGAAAAGAACGGGATGCAGCTGGGGTGATATATATCCGGGGATATTCTAGCAGGTAAGAGGGCCGGATCGGCCCTGCTCGGAAGGAAGGAACGAAAATAGAAAGAGCGAAGTGGAAGCGAAATGGAAAGAGCGACGAATGGAGAGAGCAAGGAAATAACAGCAAAGTAGGAAGGAGCGACGAAGAGAATATATTACGGGAAAGTGCAGCAAGGTTACATCATAGGTCAAGGGAATACTGAGGAAAGAACAGCCGGGCATATCCCAAAGAAGATGGCGAAAGTAATAGCGAACGGAAGAAGGCCAGGACATTAATGCTTTGTACAATTAATGTAGACGGGGGCTATCACAAGCAAATTTCTGGACTTGTAGCAGGGGCAGGAATGCAAAGACTTAAAGTGGAAGGAACCAGCCAGGGTCATAAATATGGAACTTCATATGGGTCGCATGGCATTCACATGAGGCTTTCCAAAGTCTCACGACAATTGCTCGTGAGCATGTATGGTGAAGTTTCTACAAGTAACGGGCGGTGCGACGCCCGGTGACGATCAACATGGCGTTAGATGGTGGTCTCCAGTTCCAGTACTCAGTATGAACAAGCTACTCGGAAATGGCATGGCCAGTTAAACAGGTGTGCACCGATTTATAGGAAACAAGACGAATGGAAATATATGAAGAGGATGAGCAATAGGATGAGTTGGGTCCAACATGATCCAGTCGGATGTACTTTGGTCGAATACGTGGAATACGTCGAGGCTTGGAAGCTAGCCGTCAGAAAACCGTTGTCTTCAACAGGCGAGACAAGGCAAAGGACCTTTTCCACCGATCAGCGGCATGTAACACGACAGGACGCCTGCAACCACTACAGTAGTAGGCCAATGGGAGGAGAGGCATAGGCTGTATTGGGGTAGATTTAGCACGGCATCCCAATCTATCAATAGTTCCTCAACAGTTTTGTCTTTGGCAGACGGGTGAGATGTAAGATAAGAATGATGATGATCTTGGAACAGCTTCATGGAATAAATTGAATCAAATGGAAGTGTTCGAGGTTTAAGATTTGTAAGCTCACTATTGACGTGAGATGATTTTAAACCAAAGTAATTTTGATAATGTTTGCATTGCTACGCTTGAAATTGATTGATGAATAATTCAAAAATAAGAAACAAAATGACAAATTAAACAAAATTAAAATCAAAGATGATTGAGCAGAAGTAATAGCATAGATCTGCAATGGTGATGAGAAGATCATAACGACCAAAAAATACAAAGCAACAAATGGTATCGAGGAAACGGGTATTGGTAGTACACATGTAATTACAGCAGCCAACACAAAAACAAAAAAAAGAAACAGTAATCGGGACACGCTACTTCCGCCGGCCTTTGCCCCGGCCCTTGGCCTTCTCGGGAACACTCGCGCTGCCGTCTTCGACCTCGCCCGCCGCCAGCGTGCCCTCCGCCTCCAGCTCCCGCAGCTTCTCCTGTCCCGAGATAAACATTGACAGGTCCCGGTTCGTCTCGCGCAGCTCGGCCGCTTCCGCCTGCGTCGCCGTCAGCTGGTCCTGCACCGCCGTCATCTGGTCCTGCACGTGCCGGATCCGCACCATGAGGCCCTCTGACACTCGCTTCTCGTCCTGCAGCGACTTGCCCAGCGACCGTGCGAGCTCCGATGCCTTGTCCGCGCGCCGGCGCTCGCGTTCCACGTCACGCTCGAGGGCGGGCACGGTGGTGTCGGCGAGCGTTGTGTGAGCGTCGCGCAGCAGCCTGAGCTCGCGCATGGCCTCGGCGGTCTGGGCGACGGCAGCGTCGGCGGACGCGGCAGCCTTGGACGCCTTGTCGGCGGCCTTGTTGACAAGCTCTTCAAAGTACTGACGCTGGCTCTCGAGCTGGCTTGTTAACAAGTGGGTGTACTCGAAGCCGATGCTGTCGAGCTTGGCGCGCGGCACGACCTCTTCGTCGTCGTCGTACTCGTCATCGTACTCGTCATCACTCGACTCACTGTCGTCTCGTCGTCGGCTGCTGCCGCCGTGTTCGGCTCCATTTCCATTGTCATGGTAGCTGTGGTGTCGCCGCCGCCTCCGAGGACGCACTCCCCGGCTGGGCCGGCTCGGTAGCTCGACAATTTTACCGTCGCCCTTGTTGCGGAGCAGCCGGTGCACCCACATGTCGCCTGCATAGTCCCAGACGTGCTGCGTTTCCAGCTCAAGACTGAACGAGTGCATTGAGTCCTTCCAGTGATCCTTGGCGTGGCCGCCCTTGTACCGTCCGCAGCCGACATTGCCACAGATTAGGCAGATCCACAGGTCGTCGGCGCAGTCGCATACAGAGCACAGATTAGTTGCGCCGCCCGCCGCAAACGGTTGTGAAAATGGGTTGTTCGGGTCGTATGGAGCTGCCGATGATGGCCCATGGCCATGGCTGCCGTGTCCGCCGCCGCCACTGCCGCCGGCACTTGGCAGCGGGTTCGTCGCGCGGCATACGGGACAGCCCGAGCCCTTCCATGTCTGCAGACACGTGCAGTGGAACACGTGCTGGCACAGAATCGTCATAATGCCAGCCGTGTCGTCCATGCGCTCGAGACAGACCGGGCACGTCGGCAGCTCAACGAGGTCGGCTGTCGGCGGCGGGAACGGGCGCAAGACCTCTGTCTCCTTTCCGCTGTGACTCATTCTATGAGGCGGGTGTCCCGGTCTCTGTTCTCTTTGATCTCTTTGGTTTTGTTTCTGCTGCTGCAAGGCCGGCGTCTCGATTGTGATTGATTTAATAAATGCCACATGGCAGATCTCGGCCTCCATACTGTTGAACACGCGCCCGTCAAACGCGGACCGCCAGGCCTTGGCCCGCGCGCGGTCGCGCAGCTTCAGCAGCACCATGTATCGGTTGGTGCGGCTCGTGAGCACCATGCGGTAGTGTGTGACGTCGTGGCTCCACGTCTCGCCGACGAAGCCGAGAAAGTCGCGCGGCGTGAGGTAGCTGGGCACCGCGGGGATGCACAGAATGGTGCCGTCGCTGCCGTTGCTGCTTTCAAGTTCGTCGCCGTTTTCGTCTTCACTGCGGTACGACCGGGCGCCTTCACGGTAGAGGTGGACAATGCCCCATCCGGCCTCTGTTTCCTTCTGCTCCAGCAACGTATATCGTCCTCTCGTCTCCTGTCCGGCGCCACCAAGCTGAGGGCCTAGCGACGCAGCCGGCACAGCCTTTCCATCTGCCTGCTCGCCCGTCTCGGTCGAACTCAATGGCTCCATGTCGAAGCTCGTAATGTGCACACGGCCAAAGCGCCAGTCGCGCCCAGCTTCCGGTGTGCCGTGTTCTTCTAATGCAGAAATCTTGTCGGTTGTACTCTTGCCGGCGCTCTTGTCTGTGCTTATCGGCCTGCTTCCGTCACCAGCCGCATTCTTTAGTGGGATAGGAAGAGAGTTCTCTATTGACTGCTTGCTCGGCTGGCTTGGCAGTGGATCAAATATACTTGCGCCAGGGCCCGGCTGCCAAATCGAATCTGGAGGGAGGGTATCGGAGTGATCGCCGTGCTCAACTGTCGCGTCGGGCGTAGAGTAGAGCTCAAACTTGAGATGGTAGGCGTGGGAAGAAGGCATCCCGTCAGAGGGAGGTCGAGAAGTCGAGAGTTGTGTATTCTCTGCCACTAGTTGTCTTCGTGAATGGGCGCCGTGAATGGCATCGTTGTGTCTGCCGAGGCATGGAAAAAGTGTGCAAAGCTGGTGGGCGGGGTGAAAATCGCGAGGCTGTCGAGCTGTTTTGCCATGACGATACCCATAATGGGCTTTCTGCCGGTCTTACTGCGTGTTCAGTGGGTTTCTGCCGCTATGGGTCTCAGTGTTAGTCAGCGGGGCGAACAGTGGCGATAGTTGACGTCCTCTCGTGGCAACACAGAAATCCTTGATCAATACGGCACTAGTGAATATGTGATGAACGTCACAACAGCTGCGAAAGAAGTGTTTGGAATTGAAAATTCTGTCAATAAAACATATTCGCTGTTCTACAACCCGAACTTTACCGTGCGATGCCGCCTGGCGATATCCTATAAATCTCGACTTACAGTGAAGAACTCCACTGACTCCACCATAACCTCTATTTACATTACACGCATGCCCACAGCGCGGTTTGCCACTCTGAGTCAACCGGGACGAGACTACAGTGCTCAGCCTTGCGTTTTGCCTCTCGTTTAACATTACTTTCACCATTACTTTCTGTTTGTCACATCACGCATTGAAAGAAAGTAGTTTGTTTGTTTGTTTGTTGAGTTCGGCCGCAGATGCAGCTGAACATTAATGTGTATCATTGTATTGGTATCATACCCTGAAAGGGTGCTGGTGACTATCTACATAATCGAACGAGAAAAATCAAAGAGAAGGGTGGTCAGTTTACTGGCCGCCACGCAGACGCAGCACCAGGTGCAGAGTCGACTCCTTCTGGATGTTGTAGTCGGACAGGGTCCGGCCGTCCTCGAGCTGCTTACCAGCAAAGATCAGACGCTGCTGGTCAGGAGGGATACCCTCCTTGTCCTGGATCTTCGACTTGACGTTGTCAATGGTATCCGAGGACTCGACCTCCAGCGTAATCGTCTTACCGGTCAGAGTCTTGACGAAAATCTGCATGCCACCACGGAGACGGAGCACCAGGTGCAGCGTCGACTCCTTCTGGATGTTGTAGTCGGACAGGGTGCGGCCATCCTCAAGCTGCTTGCCAGCGAAAATCAGGCGCTGCTGGTCTGGGGGGATGCCCTCCTTGTCCTGAATCTTGCTCTTGACGTTGTCGATAGTGTCGCTGCTCTCAACCTCCAGCGTAATCGTCTTGCCGGTCAGGGTCTTGACGAAAATCTGCATACCACCGCGCAGGCGGAGCACCAGGTGAAGGGTGCTCTCCTTCTGGATGTTGTAGTCAGAGAGAGTGCGGCCATCCTCAAGCTGCTTGCCAGCAAAGATCAGGCGCTGCTGGTCTGGGGGAATGCCCTCCTTGTCCTGGATCTTGCTCTTGACGTTGTCGATCGTGTCCGAAGACTCGACCTCAAGGGTGATGGTCTTGCCGGTGAGGGTCTTGACGAAAATCTGCATGCCACCGCGCAGACGCAGGACAAGGTGCAGGGTAGACTCCTTCTGAATGTTGTAATCAGAGAGGGTGCGGCCATCCTCGAGCTGCTTGCCAGCAAAGATCAGGCGCTGCTGGTCTGGGGGAATGCCCTCCTTGTCCTGAATCTTGGACTTGACGTTGTCAATGGTGTCCGACGACTCGACCTCGAGGGTGATGGTCTTGCCGGTGAGGGTCTTGACGAAAATCTGCATGATGATTGTGTGCGTTGAGTGATGCGTAAGTGTATTGGAAATCGATGTGAGAGGAGAAGCACGTTTGTTGACGTGTTGAGAATCAAAGGTGAGATGGAGAATGAAGGAAGAGAAAACAAAAGGAGGAGAAGAAGGAAGTCGGCGATGGCAAAGAGAAGATGACGGTCGGCTTATATAGGAGTGTTGATGCAAGGCAGGCGGGAGGGGGCGAAGTGAATGGGCAAGAGCGAGAGGGGGCGATAAGCGTTTGCGGCAGGGTGAGGGGTGGAGCCGAAAGCCCGAAACCGCCTGGCGTTTCTAATCAAGTCGGCTTGCTCAGCAGGCGGAAGCACCGTAAACAGCAGGCTGCAGTGCTAAATTGGTGCTTTAAAGAGGGGCGCAGTTGTGTAAATAGTTGGGTTTTCGTTTGCCTGACAACAGACCAATCAGGTGTTGAGGCAGTGGCCATTCATAGCGTGGAAGGTGCCAGTATCGTCGCGAAAAGTGGATTCATTCTCCTTGTGATTCACCCGCACGCAGACGCACAGTAGACAACACGCTGAGGCGCCCTTGTCATAGCTACCCCGGCATTGTCCTTGGGCATATGACGACACGAAGTATCCACTACATGAAGCGCTAGTGAAGAAACGGACTATTGACACTCTTGATAAGGGAAGGAGCAACCAGACCGCCTGCCCAGAGTGTCTCACCGCCGATAACGCCTACAGCACGGAGCATTACTCGTGGATATGAGCACAGGCCACGACCCAGCCACCAGCCAGCATTCCTGCTGTTGAGGCTGCGGCGAGGCCAACATGAAGTAAGATGAAGCTGGCTCGTTGGACGCAGTCGGCCTCGTCACTGTCTTTTACTAAATACTATGCAATTAAGAATAAAGCCGATTTCAGCATCGGCCGATATCAATCGATCAGGTCGCTCCTTCCGAATGAGCGCATCGCCATGTTTGGGTTTCCATCTAATTGGGCAAGAGCGACCGGTTGTAAATACCGAAGTGGTGCCGGGCCATCAATTATGACTGTTTGCTGAGTTTTCAAGGAGATGACCGAATACTTGAGAATGAAAAGTTTTGGCTGAATTTTCAAGAGGAAAAAGAGCGTATTTCAAATACAAATCAAAAGCCGTTTGAACGGCAAATGAAGATTTGAACAGACTGGCGGAAATCTTCGGCTGGCGTGTAGATTGCCCGGTCAGGTCGAGGATTGCGCCTTCCTGGACATGCTCGTTTCGCCATTTCGCTCCTGCCCGGGCGGCCACGCCTATATCCAGTGGTTTTTCCTGCGCCCTCCCTGCCACACAGTCCCGGCTTACTCCGCAGCGACCGCCCGATCCAGGCCAGCCCATTCCCTTTAATCAGTGCCCATCACTGCCCATCCCATCGAGTTTAGCCGCAAAGCCCGCTGGCTGACTTGTTCCGTCAGCCGACAAATATTTGCTGTCCTCTTTCCTCTTTTCCTCTTTTTGCACTCTTTTCTCACACTTCTCACTCTGCGCACTCTTTCCTCAACAGATGCACTGATGGCCTGATATTGAAGTGTTGCACCAAATCACTGCAGAATGATACCACAGACAACAAATTGCCTATTTCGACCACCTACAGCCTGTGCGGGCATGGCTGCAAATGACCAGATGACACCTGATGCGGGCTTTTCGCTGTAATTTTAAATTGCAGGTCATTTGGCCCGACACGACGACGTCATAGATAACGGTGCGCGGGATGAAGAGGGGTTGAACGGCGTATCTTGCTATGATCGTAAATGACCAGTACATGCGATGCTGTTTGCTATTCATCTGACAGGCACATTCGAGTGAATATCGACGGCTTTGGACGGACGCCTACGTGAGGCTCTACGAATTTGCCACCTTGGAGAAGCATTCTAGAAGTCTGGGGCTTGGAGGAGCTTAGTTTAGTTGCCGAAAGCGAAACTCACATAATAGCTCAGATCATTGTAGAAAGTAAACATATCTTCGGTCTCTTCGTTTTGGATCCCCTGCAATATCTAAGATACTCCCATTCGTAACATCATGTCATCATAACTCGTCAAACGGCAGCAAATAGCAAACAAAACAAAAACACTTAAGAAACAGAACGTTAGAAAGCAGGGCAGAGTGGAGGAGTAATCTTGAATGACATTGGCTCGCATACTGGATCATACGTTGAATAAACAATAGATAAGTTAGATAATAAAAAAGACAAAGGAAAGAAGACAAAAGAAAGAGAATAGTAATAAATAAATAGGCTTGAGATCATCCAAAGACATGACATCGAGTAGTAAATCAATAAGATCAATAAAGCGTTAAAAGCGTCCGGGGCTTAAGACATCATGACGTGTTCATCATCGACGTTTTCCGTTCGACACATTGCAGACGGGCAATGCCGCCTGCATCATCATAAAAGGCACACTGCCGAAAGAGAGAAAGGAAAAGTGAAAGAAGGAAGAGCGAAGCAAGAAGTGAAATGAAAATAAAAAAGAAGTGAAGGCTGCGGGTATACCACCAGCAAAGCCGACATCAGTAGTGGAAGTAGGGTCCAAACCGCTGTGCTTTAAAGGAAAAGAGAGTAAAAGGAAATAAAAGGAAACGCCATCGCTGAATGTTCGACTGAAAAAAATAAAGAAATAAATCAAAAATAGCAAACTGTCGAATCGAAAACTGGCTTTTGCATTCATTCATCGCGCTGTGAATGGCAAACAAGTAGGTATCATGTATCATCATAATCTTTATGCATAAGCAAAGCGTTGTTGTTGTGTGGCTTTTGAGCCTAGTTGGCCCGGATGACAAGCTTGGACAGGAACTTGTTGGACAGCGAGTCGAAATCGTGGCGGTCAAACTCGGTGTTGTTCTGTCTTGAGCGCAGGTAGGTGTCGTGCTTGGCAATGTGCTGGCGCATGTCCGTCATGGCATCGCACACGGCGACGTTGTTGTTCAGCACCTGGCCGTGCTTCTCCGTGTCCCAGTCGGTGAAAGCGGGCAGCTTCTGCGAAATCGCGTGGAAGAGGCCGACGATCACGCCAACGGGAGTGCCCTCCATCTCGCTGCAGAACTTCTGCACCGAGTTGATGTCGGGCACGCGGTAGTGGCAGTCAAACTGCATCTCCTCCCAGACAATAAGCAGGATGGCTGCCAGCATGAAGATGGTCGGCCAGTTCTTAAGGCGGTCGCCGCTGTACACGCGCGAGTACAGGCCAGACAGCTCCTCGAGAATCTCCTTTTGCAGCTCGCGCCACATGTCGGCCATGGCGCACTTGATCTGGAAGTTGATCATCACAGGAGCCACAGTCTTGCCAAAGTACTTGGAGTCCTCATCGTCAATCTGGCCGTCAATGGGGTTCTCGGAGCCCTGCTGCTCGACAAGAGTGATGTGCATGGTGAGGTTGTAGGCCAGCACCAGCTTGAGCGCCTTGCGGATGACCGACGACTGGTCCTTCATGTAGTAGCGGTGAGCAGTCTTGAGCACCTCGGTGACGAAAGGAGTACCCTCAAAGTGGTCGTCGACAAAGGCCTCAAAGGTGCCGTCAATGTGGTGGTCGAGGTAGGTCGACAGCTTCTCCATGCTGATGCCCTCCTCGCCAACGTCGAGCGCCTCGGTGCGGATGCCAAAGTCAATGGGCTCCTGGTCGGTCAGATACGACTCGACCCAGTCCAGCTGGAAGCAGCTCTGGTCAGCAACCATGACCTCGCGCACCATGACGGGCAGGCAGAAGCCGTAGCCGTGCGTGATCCACATGAGACGCTCCTTCTTGGCAAAGCCCTTGACATTGTAGACAGACATGCCAACGTCCAGGTGGCGCTCGTAGTCGGCTTTCCAGTCCTTCATGAAGAAACCCACATCCTTGATGTCGATGCGGGTGCAAGGCACCTGCCACAGACGGGCGTGCGAAGGCTGGCAGCCAGCACAGGGCTCGCCCTTGTCGCATGTCTTCTTGAGGAACTTGCAGCGGAGGCAAGCACGCAGCTTGCGGATCTCGCTGGCCTGCTTGCGCTGCTCGGGCAGAAGGGGACCGCGCCGGCGGCCGACCTTCTTCTCGCCGGGAATGAGCTTGCCATCCTTACCAGTAGACGAGCGGCGGACAACAGCCTTAGCACCAGGCTTGGCAATGGGGCTCTTGCGGGGGCCGTTGGAGGAGCGGCGGGCAGGAGTAGACGAGGAGGATGAGCTGCCCATGCTGGAAGTAGGGCCAACACCGGAACCAGCCGAGGGCGATTGGCGAGTGGAAACGATCAGAGCAGTGGCGGTGGGCGAAGCGTTGGCAGCGGCGGTCTTGATCGGGACCGGGGAGACGGCAGCGGCCGGGCTCAGGACAAGCTCCTGCGAGGCGCGGTGGTGGTGGTGGTGCGAGTGGCCATGGCTGTGCGATTGGCTGTGGCTGTGGCCGTGTGCGTGTGCATGGTTGTGGTTGTGGTTGTGGCCATCGCCATGGAAGCAGTTGTGGTGGCTGCCAGACGAGTCAGAAGCACCCGAGAAGGGCGAGAAGGGCTGGGCAAAGTTGGGGACATCCTCGAAGCTGCCGAATTCAAGCGAGTTGCCCTCAGACTGGGACGAGTCCGAGTTGGAACGCAGGTGCAGGGTCTGGCCCGGGTTGAAGATGGACTGAGCACCACCGTTGGGGTAGCCATCGAAGCGGGGGAACATCTCGACGTTGGTCCAGTCGACGTCAGAGCTGCCGAGCGAGTTCACCTCGAGGTTGGTGCCCGTGGGCGAAGTGCTGCCAAGGCTGCCGACACTGCCGAGACGGTGCGAGGCCAAGTTGTTGACGGGGTTAAAGACAAGCTCATAATCTTGCCAGTTGCCCATGCTGCTCATGTCGTAGGGCAGAGTCTGGCCGGCGGCAGCGGCAGTTACGGCAGCGGCGCTGACAGCGGGCAGGCCGTGGAAAGTGGTGCCCAGCTGGATGCTTGCCTCCAGGGCAGCAGTCGTGACAGCAGGAGCCTGGCTAAGGTAGTCCAGAGCCTGGTTGGGGAAAGTTGTGGCAAAGGGGTTGAAGCCCTGGGCCATGAGGGTGTTCTGGACAAAGGGCTGCAGGGATTGTGCTGCGGCTTGCTGCTGCTGGCGTTGTTGCTGCTGTTGCTGCTGCTGCTGGAGCTGGCGCTGGCGCTGTTGGTGTTGCTGCTGCTGGAGCTGGCGGTGCTGCTGAAGGAGGTGGTGCTGCTGCTGCTGGAGCTGGAGGGCAGCCGAGGTCTGGAACTGGCGCTGGTTCTGCTGCAGGGTGACGGCGGTGAGGCTATCGTGAGGATTAAAGTCCATGGTGCCCTGGAACGGCGACAGAAGCTGCTGGTTTGGACTTGAGGCGGTTGAGCTGTGGTGAGCGGGCGACATTGTCTGTGGGGAGTCCTCGGGCGAAGACATCGGGCCCTCGATGGGCGACTGAACGGCGGTGCCGGCAACAGGAGTGACAAACTCAAAAGGCATGTTCCATGTGATGGCCTGCGGCTGGCGGCTGGATGTGGGCGAGGACATGGCGGAGGACATGGTTGTGGGCGGAACGGGAATGGCTGATGACGGAGAAACGGCACCGGCAGACGATGTGGTCGGTGAGGTTGTGAAGGGATAGAACTCTAAAAAACCAGCGTCTGCGGACGAGCCAGCGTTGTTGTAGTCATAGGAAGCCATGGCGATGTGGAGTGTTGATGAATAGATGAGGATGAAGGTCGGAAGGAAAGGGAGAAAGAAGAGAAGAAGAAAAAGGAAAGGAGAAAAGAGAAAAGAGAAAAAGAAAAGAGGAGAGAAAAGAGGAGAAAGGAAGAGAGAGAGAGAAAGCAGAGAGAGGAGTTTCAAGGAGACTCCAGATGTGTGTTTGTATATGGATGATATTCGACACCGCTCTTTCAAAGTTGGCTGTGGCTCTTTTGCGGGCGGATCGTAAAGTACGTGAGATCCGGCTGGGGTGGATTAGGTGGGCGGGCAGTGGACAAGTGGGTGCTGGCAGGGACAAGTCCCTATTGGAATTCAAACCCGGAGAAGTGCAGAGTGCAGCGTAGAGTATCCGTTGTAAAGCAGATAAAGGGAGTGCGTAGAGTACTTTGCAGATGAATGGATTATGGAGAGGAGGTGATTGAGGCGAAATGGGAGGAGGAGGAGAGATGGAGAGGCGAGGAGAACAGGGAAGAGGTAAAGAAAACGGACTGAGACTGCAATAAGAACAAACAGGCTTCAAATACACAAGAAGCAAAGCCGTTTTGGCCAGGCAGTGGAAGGGTGGTGGGAGGTTGGCGGCGATGAGGTTTGTTGGGTGAGGATGTTGTAGGAGGGTATGAGAGGGGATATTGGGGGGGGGGTTGAGAACGGACTGGTGGTCTAAGCTGTTTGCTGGCAGTGTCCAGTGGAGGAAGGAGCAAAGTGGGCGTGAGGGCCAGAGGCTATCAAAGAAGGAGGCGGCAGAGGAGCGGAGCGGGAGAAAAGCGGGTAGGAGTGACTGTCTGCAGTGGGCGGGGGTAATAGACAGTGGTCGAAAGAGGCAAGAACATGGAGTGAGGTGATGGCATAGGGTTTGTTTCGCGGCGGATCTGTTTCTAAGCACTTTCTCTGTGCGTGTGCTCTGTATTACTCAGTAACTACGTGCTATATGATAGTGTGCTAGGGTATGCCTTCTGTCTGTGAGAGGCTGTCTCGCTTCGATGTTGCTCTCCGACGTGATTCAGTACAGCATCTGCTATGAGCTCTATTCGGGTTTATCCTGCTCTATCCGATATGATTCTTCAATTGTCTTTTTACTGTGTATTTACTGAATTATCCAGGTATTGCGTGTTTTCCAACTTGATGTCTTTCCTGCCACGGATGAAGAGAGGCACATCCGACGTACAGACAAGAAACACCTAAAACAAGACAGGCATACAGGCACAGACACAGGCAGATTCAATCCATAGTCAGTACTCTGGACCTTGTCGACAAATGAGGCGACTCAATGGAGCCGTGCCAGGGTTAAAAGGAGCCGCTGGCGAGTCTCGTAACGAGATACTGCACGATGCAGAAGAGGAAAGAGGTGGACGGTGGTGGATGGATGGGGCACGGCGAGACGCTAGAGCCGGTTAGGGCAGAGAGGTACATAGTATGGACACAAGCACAAGCACAAGCACAAGCACAGGACAGGACAGTGCTCACGAAAGCTAGACTGTACGCGGTACCCGGCCGTTGTGCGATTGCGGTAGATCACGGTAGAGGTGCAAGTATCAGCTCCGTGTGCCTCGCACCTTCCGGCTTTGGGTGTGTGCGATGTATGCTTGCGACGCGACTTGACGTTTGCTCCTTCCTTGACGTGCTGCAACGACAAACCAGGCAAGAGCCATCCGGATCGTCCTTTTCTTTTTCACCTTGACTTCCGCAGTCTCTTTCCTTTCTCGCTTCCCGCTTTCCTCTTTCCTCTTCGTCTTCCCTCGCTCCTTCCCTCTTCCTCTCGAAATGGCGGTGAGTCGAGAGAATGGTAGTGGCTGACCAGCCACGGCGGGTTCATGCATGTAGTGCATACGGCCAATCATAGAGCGCGAGGACCCCTTGATGGATGCACGCACATGGAGAAATAAAGAGGAAATAAACGGCGAGCCCCAGTTTTATCTGCCACTTGTTAATGGGTTTTGATGGATTTTAGTGATTTTCGTCGAATCGCGCTCTAGTCTTTGTGCGTCGGGCGGGGCCTAGTGAGGTTAGTGAAGGGTGCGGGGCCCAAGGGACCAGCCACAGACTTGTGCTAACGGATCAAATATGGGGCTGTATCGGTACTTGTATTTATGTGAGGGCTTCTGCGCACTGCAAGTCACTTTTACTGGCACGCAGATGGAGCTTCACTTACATCGCACAAGCGTTGAATAGTAGTCTGTTGATTGAGGAGGCGATACGATGGACGATGCAGATGCAGTGCCAATACTACTGGATACAAGTACTCACCCTTCTAATATTGCAGCAAGGTACATCTGCGTATCCCGAAACAGCAAGTCAACGCGCGCAGGTCTTTTCTACTCTGAGTAGAGGTGTATTATTGTCTTGTCAAGCGAGACAGAGACGTGGCAGCAGCAGTAGTGATAGTGGCAGTGGCAACAGTAACAGTGAGCATGGGTAGTGATACGTCGGATGATCAGTATGCTGCAGAGGTATTGGAGGTGTGCTTGTTATGATATCCGAGTGAACACAGTATCAAAGCAGAGGATCACGAGATAACAGTAGCATGCCGTCGTCATCAAGGATGAGGGACATATGGGCATATGGATATTGCCAGTCTGCAGTATATGTGGCATTCGTAACATCATGGTATCTGTGTAATGGATCTTTGCGTCACTGTAACAGAGCAGAGGTCACAGAAAAGGACTGAAGAAGATATGTGATCAGATAGAGGCACCATTTCACATCGTACAACCCCTACATATTTACAGCGCTTCCAACAAGGAATGCGGAGCTCGGTGCTGCACTCTGCGTGGTCAATATGAGACAGGAAACGGTCATGTAAGACAGTTGATATGCGAGTGGCGAGGGAGGGAGTTGAGAAGAAAGACACACACACACGAACAAAGATGGACAGACAGTGAGATGTACTTTGTAGATAACGAACAAGAAAAGAAATCGGCGTGAGATAGATACATTGAGGTCAGCAGTCAGATTGTCCGATCCATCAACAACGTGGTCATGGAGATGTTGGCAGATGTTCTTTGTTTCCGCGTGGTTTGGTAGATTGTATTTGTTGACAGTTACCGGAGCTGGTTGATATGTTATAATAGAAAGAATAATATAATAGTAAATTCAGAGATCTTTGAAAATAAAAACCCGCCTATCATTATTTTTTATTTAGATTCACTATCCTAGTATTTTGCAAATATTTTGAAAATATTATGGTACCTAAATATTGACAATGAAATCCAATAAATAGAAATGTCAACAGATCCGGAATTATCAAGACCAAGTTAAACCGAAAGACAACTTGACGTTTTGCTCTCTCGATAGGTCGCCGACGCTCGCCTTGAAAACCGACACCCCTTGCATCCATGCGAGCTGTGAGACATGCGCATCAGAGACATGAGAGGTGGACCAAGTAGAAGGGTGGCAGGTAATAGGTGGCAGAGGTAGACGATAGTTGACAAAGTAGACATTGGTCCTGAGAAGGGTATCAAGAAGAAGCAAGCAACAAGAACAATCAAGCAAAGAGAATCAATGCAAGACTGCAAACAGTAACTACAAAGTCCAAACGCACAGAAAACAGAGACTAGAAACAAACAAGACTACGGCATGCGAGGGACTGCAAGACATAGACGATGCAACATGATCGATTGCATCTCTACTTTGGACTAGAGGCTGACTGCGACGCAAGGAAGAACCAAGGCATGAGGAATGGCAAGCAATGTGACAGCTGGCAGACGAGACATGATGAGACTACTACTGAGTAGATTGGTGTAGACTGGTTGACTGGCGAGATGATGAGACTAAAAACGAGACAATAGACTAGACTGATAGACGAGAGAGACAGGAGATCAGACAGGCAACTAAGTGACTAGAATGGCGAGTGAGAGACTAGAAAGAGAGACTAGAATGACCACTCGCACGGAAAACTGTGGCAGTGAACAACAGACACAAAAGACAAGGTGACAGAGGTATGCGTTGTCAAGTGGCTCGTGCATCCCGGCCTTGGCCCGTCTGGCCTATCACGACATCCGTCGGCGGTGCCCGGTTTGGTTGATAAGTATCAAGTATCTTTGAAGAGAGTGAGGCAACTCGAGCGGTGTTCATCCCATGATGCAGTCTTATGTAATCATACTATAAATACATCAATCGGACTGTCACTGCAATAATCTAAAAGTCAATGCAGCATCAAACGCGGGGAGCTGGGGCTCAATTGTCAATTGTCAATCGAGAATCAAGAATCAAGAACCAAGTTATCGTCGATGGAGCTGGCAGGCATCCACTAGGAGCGTCGTAGCACAGAGTCGTTGGAGGGTCTTTTGCAAAGGAACGGTGACGCGCGCGCGAAGATAGGAACCTGCTCTGAAGCTGGCGGCACGCCGTTCACGGCAATCGGTCCAGGGTAGTCAACAGTCAACAAAATCAATGAAAGCAGACCACGTAATTGTCCAGACCGCGTCGCGATACCCGGAGCTCGAGCCGTTTTGTGCCTATTTTCTACAGAGGTGGAGGGAGGATCGACATATTTACGAGTACGCTTAGAGCTGCTGCGTACTAGCTAGAGGTCCCTTTCCCATCTCGGAAAAACACCGCGCAAGGATTCTCGGCAGCTGGCGCTGGCTGTGACGACATGTGAGGAGCAAAAAGTCTGACCGCGCTGTCCCTGTACTCTGTAGACATACTTGGTATCTAAAAGTAAAGACACAGATTCAAGAGAGTCAAGACAATCAAGAGCAAGGGAGGAGCGATACAATGCAAATCATGGTTGACATCTCTCCTTGCTTTTACCTGGACTGACTGCCGATGAAATCGCGATGGAATGTATGCTGTAGATGCTTTTGGATTTCATCCAACTCTACAAAAGCAAGGATGTACTCTGAGCTTGCTGATACACTTGTTCTACATACCGTTGCAATGCTCTTGACCGCTGTTCTGGACCACCCTTGCATCCTTGGAAACAGGGCCACCAGCACGTATTGCACCATTTGTTTGACACCTCAAACACGCTCTATTTTTGTGTTATTCTTGGTTTTATTCTTGTTTTTATTCTTATTCTTCTTTTTACTGTCGCTTGTATGCAATACTCCGTATATTATCCCATTTAGCATGTCGTACTGGGTCACAATTTCACAGCGTAAGCAAGGCCGGTGGTGTAGAATGAATAGCCGTCGATATGCGGAGTAAACCATACGAGACGAGCATCCCGTACGAAGTACTACATACTCTGGTAGGATCAATAGTGTCGGTAGTATCAGTGTCAATAAGATCACCCGTCCCGCCAAGAAATACGACCAGCTCAAGCAACCTGCTACAATTGGTGCAAGTACTCTGTGGCTCGATGCAAAGTACTCTGTGCGATGAGGAGATGAGCATATCACGGACGGCAACTGGCCAAGCATACTGAGTACAAGGAGACAAGACAGCTTGTGCTGCGGGTGGATAGACTTTGCATACTCAGCACTCTGCAGTCCGGAAGGCGAATGTAGATCATGAAAATCTGCTGAGCACATTCTGGCAGGCGAAAAAAATAAGAAGCACGGAAGACGGTAGACCATAGACGGCAGAAAAACGAATAACTCCAGGAGTTACTCGTGAGCTCGTCATCTCGTTTGAAGAAAGGATATACCGGAAAAAGAAAAGACAGAGTCTAGGGTCCGATCTCTTCAGGGCATCGGGCCAAGCGCACGAAGCAAATCAAGCAATAGAGGCAAAAGAAGCAAAAGAAGCAAAAAACAAGAAGTTGCCTCATGTTATCGTCCATGCGTATGCATGTCTGTCAAAAGGTCGGCGAATATCCAAAACAACAACGAATCGCGACGTGATCCGATCCGGCTCATATTGCAGCCCTTGCCCTCAGCACAGAGATGAGGCCAATGGGAGAAATAAGCAGTGTGCGCCTCTTGATGGGATTCATTCTCCTCATCTCATCTCTCATCATGATGTCAACAACGGTGGGATTCACCGGTCGCCTTGTGGGTTAGCAGCCAATACAGTTGACAAAAGACGGAAAGACGGAAAGACGACAGTACAAAAGGCAAAAAGACAAAAGACGGATAGAGCGTGCAGGTGCATGATGCAGAGTATGAGATGCAGAAGGCAGATGTGGCATGCAAATATTGTTGAGAGTAAGCATACCAGGGCTGATATAGGAAGCCTGCCGTCTGCTTACTCCGTAGATATCGTCTACAGTACATCAAGGTCTGGAGGCAACTCCGAAACCAGGTTACATTGCCATGCACCACAATGCAGGCAGATGCGTTGCCTCTGACCTACATTGCATTGCGTCTGAAACTAAGCAGGTAGAGCCTGGATGTCTGTAGACTGAAATATGCTGCTATTTCGTGTCGTTGTTTTGAGAATTCTCGTGATCATCTACGATGTCATAATTGCAACGTCTTCAAGACAGCAATCGTTACGAGACAGAAGAAACAAAAAGAAGAGGACAGGTGCATAAGTATGCATGGCCAAACTGTAGACCAGGCCGGACAGACGCAGACTGCAGCAGACTGCAGACCGTCTGCACACTAGACACCACGCGTCTGCAGCTCGATATCAAAAGTCGGTGACGGCGGCGGTGGCTGTGGCGTGCAATATCAAATGCAGTACTTTTGCGCCCCTGTCGCCGCAACTCGTGAAGAACAATCACACAGCAAATAAGATGAAGAGAAAGAAGGAAAAAAGGACGAAGAACATATAGAATATTAATAAAAAGAAATAGAAAGAAACAGAAAGAAAAATAAAAGGAAAGCAAGCTGACATCGCCGACTAATTTAACTCGCGTGGTCTTCGACGGCAAAGACAGACGCAATCAAATTACAAACCACAAGACAACATTACAACAAAACACAGAACAGCAATCTACACTTCTGAAACATGCGTGACTCTTGGTTGGGCAGCCAGACGTGCAAGTGCACAAAGGTGCAGTTCAGGCTACCAGGTTTTCGTATTCAATCATATCATACGATGGTAGAGGCTGATAATTTGGAGCAAGAAGATGGCCAGTAAAAGTGGTCTACGAGATGGATACACTGGGTCATGCTCGACCACTGACGTGTTCACCAGCTGCATGTGGCCATGTAGGCTACAGACGTCCGGGAGGCACCTACAGCCGAGCCGCCGATGAGAGGTAGAGGGTAGAGGAGGAAACAAAGACAAGGAGTAGAGGCTCCAGGCGGCAAGATGACGAGCATGAGCAGACTTGGGCTTCATTGGGTACTTGGGCTGTTGGGCTTCATTGTGTCAAGACGATGAGCATGAGTCACGGTTGACAGACCTGCTATGTAACTCCCGTGTAGTCGGATGTCAATGCTATCAAATGTCTGTTGTATCAATCGTATCGATTAATGTATTGAATATGTCAATTAGCAGATGTCAAAGTGCCAGAGCATAGTACGACAGGAAGGCAGAGTCAATGTCGTGATATACTCCAAAAAGACCTATGGCACGAGTTGCCACTCGTTAATGTTATCCGGATAGAGCGAACAGAAGATAAGACAGAAAAGCAAGACAACAAGTACAGCAAACACGAGACAAGATAGAACGCACAAGACAGACGCAGCCGAAAGTCGACACATCACATCAAATTGCCCAACTCAGTGCTCCTCAGTGCCCCTCAGTGCTCAATATCCATGGCATCGCCGTCGCTGGTGCCGCTCGTGTCTATTATAGGCATGTGGCACTGCGTGTGACCGGGGGTGATGCTCGTAGTGCTATTGCTGACGCCGACGGCAACGTCGCTGGTGCCATCTGACATACTGATGTGACTGTTTTGGCTGGCGTGACCGGTTGGACGAGTAGGATGCAAAGGAATAGCGGAAGAATGAGGATGCGAGCGTTGAATTTCCAATGCTGCAACCTCAGACACTGCGTCCTTGGTGTACCGTGGCCGGCTGCGCGTCCGCGCCCGCCGTCGTGTCTCACTGCCGTCCACTGATCCTGGCCGTGACGGGCAGTGTGCCCGCCGCGCCTTTTTGACACTGAACGGTTGTAGATGCGCATGATGATGCTGGTGGTGCTGGTGGTGCTGGTAGTGATGGCTGTGAAAGTAGGGATACCCATGCTCCATGTCAACCGTAGCCCGGAAGATCACCCGACGCGGAGACGGCGAGTCGCCACGTGCAGCTCGGCCGCGACTGCTGGCGCCTGGGCTCAGCGGCGATGTTGGCCGTGATTTTGACTTGGACACAGACTTGGACAGTGATTTGGACTGCAGCAGCGAGTTGGACCGCGACGGGGCTTTCCGAATCGCAGCCGACGACGACGACACTGACAGCGAAGGCGAGCGGTACCGCCGGCGGCCACGGAATGTGCCGTTTCCGCCCGAAGGTGTCTGCTGCCGGCGGTGCGGCACTTGTGCAGATGCAGGAGCAGACGTCGGGTGGGCGCCGGCCAAGGCGAGCGAGAAGAGCATCGCGGACGGGTCGTGGCGCGCGTGTGGCGGTGGCACGGGTGCAGGGCTGCGGCGACGGCCGCGCTGAGGGGCACTGACGGCGGCAGAGGCCGGCATCGTATCTTCATCCATCATGGGCTCGAGGCCAAAGCAGCGTCTCTTGGAGACTGTGTGCATGTAATTTATAGTCTATATGTCTGTAGAGTAGAGACGAGTAGAGACGAGTAGATAAAGCTCTGTGTGTCAGATGCAAGCTGAGTTGGATGCCAAGCAGTAGGTAATGTTGCGTGTCGGGTGCTAGTTGTGACAGAATATGTGATGAGATAGCTGCCGTGCGTGTGAGTGACGGCTGCTGACCACCTTCATATATTCGAGAAAGACCAGTCCAGGTTGCAGGACGTCGGAGATCTGATATGTAATGGCCGCGAATACGCCAATACGAGCAAGAATCACAAAATCAACAGTTACAATTGCTGCCTTGCTAATGACTGTTACTCCTCGTACAAGCGTCTCCAGTGTCTCCGGATCTACTACCGTCACCTTGTTCTTTCTCTCTCTTTTGTATTAAATTAAATCTATCGCCGTTATTGGCGTGTGACCATGACGTTGGACACGTTATTCAGTGTTTGTTTATTGACTTCTTATCTCTCCCTTTTAATATTGTTATTGTTGTCTTCTCTTCTTTTATCTGCCCTGTCAACGCCCCAACACCCCTTGTTGGCTACAGACAAAGACTGGCTGTCCTCCAGTGAAAGAGGGGAACCTTGTTGGCGGCTGACTTTCGTTTGCCTTTGTCTCTCGGCAGGTCATTGCCTTTATCTTTCACCCTTCACACTCCGACGTTGTGCCTCCCTGCCATCCACACGCAGCAGAGCTGCAAACACGCCCTAGCGCCTCGAGGCTGGATCCCAAGGCAGACTAATATAGTATACAGTAGCATGTCCTCGTGGTTGCATGCCGCCTGGAGAGTATTGACAAAGTACACATCAAAGTTGGGGTAGGCCTCGTGACGCTTTTAGCTCTGAGCATTCAAAGATGTTGAGGGTCTTTGCCACGCGAAGATCAGTCCTTCTGATACGAATGGTGAGCAAAGGCGATTAGAATGGTAGTAGGTAGCCTGTTTCAATCGAGGTCGAGATTTCGAAGAATCAATCAGTAAGACTAGAAGTTGATGTTGTCGAACATGCACAGGCAATACACGCTGTGAAGTGTATAATTATATTATTCGTTAGAGTGGAATGTGTTCCAAATCATGCATCGCCCGTATCCTTCATCCGTCGTAGCCACATTGGCTGATATGCCTTTTCCGATTCCGATTCCGATTTTTTCTTCGTCCTGCCACCCTACTTCAGCAGCTGCTTGACAACCTGAGCCATCATGCCCTTGTTGACCTCCTTGCCGTCCAGAGGTCCACCGGAAGCCAGTAGCTTCTGGATGACATCACCAGCCCGGGGCTTGGCACCGGCCTCGGCCGACAGCTCCTCGACAGCCTTGGCCGCAATAACCTCCAGCTCCTCCTTGCTCATGCTTGCATCGCCAGCCTCGGCAGCATATCCTTCGAGAACCCGGATCTGGGCCTCCTCCTTCTCGGCCAGATCGGCACGGCCAGCATCGTTGAACTCCTTGGCGGCGTCCTGGGCGTTCTGTGCCGACTTGCGCAGGTACTTGACGAGCTTCGCGTCGGTGTCAAGAGGCTCGGCTGTTTTGCTGGCATTGAGCGTCGCTGCCAGCACAGCACGCAACACAGCCAGCCGTGCCGCATCCTTGGTCTTCATGGCCATCTTGAGATCACCCTTGAGCTTCACCAGCAGCGGCGGCGGCGGCGCATCCTCCGTCGAGTAATAGCGGGTGGCCGGGACAGTGGCAATCCGGGCGGTGCGGGCAAAGGCCGCACGCCGGCAGACGGCTGAGGTCAGAGCGCTCGTCTCGACGGCGAGCCGCGCAATGTTATATCTTGCTGCCATTGTAATTTGCTGGGATCAATCAGGACTCGAGGAATCGTGGTCGGTAGTCGGGCGAGACAGCCGCTCAACCCAAAATTTACACCGAAAGATGCTAAGGCTCTGGGAATTGGCCAGTCAGCGTGCAGCGTAGGTCGTTGCCGCAATAGCGGGTCCAACTGCGCTGTCTCTCGGTAGACACGCGCTATTGGAAGGCTTTGCCCACTGATTTACAGCAAGCAAGCTCGACTTGTGCGCTAAGAACTGTCTCCATCAAAGCTCCGTCGATCAACGTCGGCCGTTGACCTTTGCTTTTTGCCGTTGACATTGCCATTGTTATCTTTGACAGATCCTCCTTTTCTCCTGCCATGCTATCAAAGAGTAGGCCTGAACGGTCTCAACTGCCAGGAAATTGGACTCCACGCCATTGCCGAGATCACCCCCTTCTCTCCAATGTTGGCTCTTAGCAGACCATCAGGACAGCCGCACTTTTCCCTCTTTAGTAATTTAGATGCCCTGTCTAGCTCGCTGTCACGGAGATCATGCGTTGACCGACCTCCAATGCTACTGCACGAGCATTTCGAACCAACTAGCCATCTTGGGCTCTCAATACTCCCTCGATGAGTGGCTGCCATGGACCTGGTTCACGCGTGGAACGCGTCTAGCTGATTGCGTGTTGGTGTTGGGCACCACGGATCACGTCGGCAAACATTTCAACAAACCAACAGCAACGGAAGATGCTCTGTATGAAGTAGGAAAGCAAGTGGCGCCTGTGTGCTCCGTAGAAACGGTCACCTGATAGTTCATGTCCAAGCAGGGGTTTTGTTCGCGGATCTTCCCCGAGATCAGGCTGCTCCAGGCGGGTGGACTTCCGGCTAGCGCTTCTGGATCTCTGTTAACTAGCTTTGTCCATTTCTGTCCTCGCTGCGATGCCGTCGACTTTTGCCTTTTCTCTCACAAGCCAAGGCACGACTTTGCTTGATCGTGATCGTGTCTCCCAACCGTAGGCAGACACTATACCGTGAGCAGGTTTCGGCTGTGTTCCGAGAAGCTACAAGGCATGCTAGCCGTTCTGGTACGGCTGCCACGGAGGTGCCACTGCCACTTCTGCTTTTGATGTTGCGTTCCGGTGCTGGTCGCTTGCCATCTGCACCGATATTGCTAGGCCTGTGTAAAAACAAGGGTCGTCCGGAAGGTACAAGGGGTGGGAAACGGTGAATAACACTAGCTTGTTGCTGCTTTTGTCTCTCTCTCTTTTGACCTCATGTGGTTTTTGCGGGCTTGCGGTCTGGTCTTGCATCCAGCCATCTGTCTTGCAGAAATGGTGGTGCGAGTCAAATCTCTGCCCAACGACGCCCATCGCCGATCAAGATCGGTCCCCTCTTGCTGATTTATCCACTGATATCTATGACTCCGTCGACTACACTAAAGTAGTCTCACCGGTGTACATCCTGGTGTCGAGATACTCGGCGAAACCTTCATATCTGTCTTCGTCTTCAGTTGCATCCTCATACGAAATGAGAAACAAGAGCAAGAGAAACTCCTGCTCCACACACACCAACACTCTCCACCCCGATGCCAAATTAAACAAACGTCAGGTCGCACTCCGTTTCGTGTTTGTCGTAACCCGCACGACATCGCTGAAGAGTAATGTGACAAGATAGTCCAAGTATTGAGTACATTGTGATCTTGCACAGAACCGGAACGTGCCATGAGCGCAACTGCGTCCGTATGCAGATGTGACAGCCCCGTCATGGACAACCGCATCGTCAATTATCGTCTGCCTTGAGCATGCGGCAGTTGATCTGATCTAGTTTTGATCAGCCAGATTGGCATTAGAAAACCACGTTGGGCACAAATGATCTATCAAAGACAAAAATAGACCCAATACCCAAAGCCCTAGCAGCAAGCACTGGCGCTATTAGATGTGACGAGAACTGAAAACATATGACAAAGGATGTGGGTGGCCATGGGGCTTCTCCGGCCCCCAATTTGTCACTTTCCCGGTTGACAGCTTGAAGAGAATCCGCAAGAGGTGCATCTTGCTTTAAAGGCTGCACTATCAAGAAAAGAACACCATTTTCCACAGAAGAGCACAAGAGGCACTGGTTCTCAAGGTCATCCGTGCAGCCGCAATTTGGGCCTCGCTAACTCCTAGCTCTCGTCGACTTACAAGCAATCAATCCTATGAAGTGCAAATGCTACTTGTTGCAGGGGCTGACCTGGGCCATGTCCGCCTAGTATCCTGTATCCCGCTCACCGGTGTGGCGGGCCCGCGTTGGGCTGTGAAATGTGACTAGACGAGGATGAACTGAGTACTTTGTGCCGTAAAGAAGTAATTCCGATTTCTGACATTTGGTGTTTTATAGGAGATGTAAGGAATATGCATTGTTGCCGGAAACGGCAAACCGACTGGTCATCTGGATGAGGAAAGTGCGGTATGGTCGCTCCTTTCCGATTTACTTTCCAGTGTTTGTGTCTCTTCCTTTCCCCACGGCACTTGCACATCTCTTTCTCTGTACCGGTCGCTACTTCCAATACTTTGGCTGCTATGTATGAGACTTCTAGGCTCTTTACTTAACGCGCCTTGGGTGTCCATCGCTCTTGCCTTGCGAGTGGTTTTTGTTTTCTCCGTTTCTCGTTTGTTTACTTCTTACCCACCTTCCCCTTTTTTGGCCTCTTTGTCTTCACTTCTCGTCAACCAGACATCGGTCATCCACGACTTTGCATATCGAACTTGATATTTGACCGAAACATTGAACAAGTCTGCACAGAGTGGCAATCGAGATCCAAACAAAATCAGCCGCAAAGTGCCCGTTTCGAGTCTCGGCCAGAGTGTCGCACTTGCCCACGCCAGCTGAATCAATGCATGATCTCAGATTTGTCAAGTCTTTTAGCATCTTGAGGAAGCAAACGAGGATGGCAGATAACAATAGAACAGACTCCACGACGATGGACTCGATAGACCAGGGGCGGCTCTGGAACCTACGTCTTGTCAGCAGTCATAGTTCTACGTGCATAATTGAAGGAGGTCAACAATGAGCACCTAGAACAACAAACGGCACGAGGACGAAAAGAGTTGAGGGGTATCAATGACATTGATGAGACGGCCAGAAGAGAGCCGACATGCTCCAAAAGACAATAGAAAGACGCCGACAAGATGAACAGAGGGTAACGACAAAAGAAACAAAATGTCAATCAGCACATGAAGAAGAAATAAACGAAAAATTGGAAACCACGAAAACGATCAACACCGCCGAAATGCAAGCCCAAGAAACAGTATTGCTATCATGCCTTTTTTCTTTACCAGCCACAACCACGCACCCGAGCTGACTGAGGCATGGCCCGCCCACAATGACAACGTGCTCTACCTGGAACGAGTGGGCTTTCTGCCGATGCACACATACCTAGTTACAACTTGTCAGCAAACGAACACAAGACGGCGAAGCAATGCCACAAGATAGCGCAAGAATGATTTGCAGGATACCTACAAGGGGAAGTATGCCTAAGACAGAGAGACACTCGTGTTAGTTTGGACGACTGCGGACGACGTGGTGGCAAAGATTGAGTGGCATATCGAGTCACTCTGCTCAATACTAGAACTTACCTTCAGTGCCGGGTTATCTGCATCTGCTCGGGCCCGGGCAATAAGCACTTGCGCCTGTTCATAGGGCAGTCTGTTGTTTCGATAAAGGTTAGTGTGTTGTGTCCTCTGCTTAGAGCCCATCTTGACATTCTGATTTCCCACCATAGCAACTATGGCATCGGCATAGCCTAACTCGTACCCTAGCTTCTCAATGAAGAGATAAATGGCCTGCGAGGACAGCGTCCTTCGGATGTTTTCCCGGTTCATACTGCCAGCTTGATTCAGACGTGGATCTATTTCAAAGACAGTTAGCCCATATTGGCATCACGGCCAGCTCTGCCAATCGACAAGACAGAAATGCAAGACGCCTACCTGATGACCACCCACACATAGGGATCTGGATGACATTGGTTTCGATCTCGGTGAACCCTGCACTCCGAAGCAGAGAGTCCAGCCTTGTTGGTGCTCGTGGGTCTTTGTACTGCGCTATGGCTTCCAAGTACAGCTTCGACCAATGCCGCAAAGCATGTTCTGGCTTGTTAGTCGGGTCCCCAAGAGCACGCATGCCTTTCTCTTCCTTGCTTTGGAAGGGCTAAAACTCGCCTTCTGTCAGAGAGCCATTGTCCGACTGTGCCTGGAAGTATATTTCGGCGAGCTGGCACCATCCGCCTGGCCGCAAGACGCGATAGATATCCCGCATATAACTCCTCCACCGGCCCGAGTCGATCCCCCCAGCGACCATTTGACTGTGCACCAAGTCAAACTCGCCCGTGTCGAAGGTGAACCTGTGCCAGCACTGTCAGTCTCTCCTCCTCCATCTTGCTTTCTGTGACCGGCTCTCTGCCGTTACTGCGTCGCGTACACATACTTTCTGTTGAGGTCGTCTATCTGGAAGTCGAGATTGGGCAGCTCGTCTTCGGGGGCCAAATGCGGGCTCACGTCGATTCCTAGGACCTAAATGCGTCAGCTATTGCAAGGTGTGAAAAAAGTCATTGGCAAAGCAAACATGACCAGTGGCCTTGTCCAACTTTTCGATTTTCCCATAATGAGTGCTGGAACATTGATCGGGAGTTGACGTGGCTGTCTTGCTTCATTGCCGCATGCCATGTGGCAAGAATATGGTCAGAGAAAGACAGGCTTTTCGGGAACAAGTCGACAAACATAACACAGGTACCTAGCAACAATAAAAGACATACCTCGCAGTCCGGATACTGCCGGGCAACTTCGCACGCCCAAGAGCCGGAGCCAAATCCACAGTCCAGAAGCTTCCTTAGTCTGCGGACGGGAGGGAAAATCAACCGGTTGTCGAATATTGTTCTGAACGCCTCATGAGCAATCGCTTGCCGCTCGATCTCATCCTGGAAAGTAAGTCAGCGTGGCAGTTTTTCTTATGTTGCCCGCAAAATCTCTCCACACAAGGCAAGTGCAGAATTCTGCTGATATCCAAGAGAGAAAACTTTACCTCGTCTATGGGAGAGAAATAAACATTGTTCTCTATCGAGTACCGTTGATAGTCACGGCCATGATATGAGACGGTTTCCCGAAACAAGTCGTCAAGGGGGACAGTTGTTTCGAAGCTGCGTGCACCAGGTGTTATTCATGCCGGCCTGAGTCCAAGTTGTCACCCCTATTGGCGCTCAGATCCAACGACTTGATGTGCTCTGCTTACCTCTCGGCTGCCATCGTGTTAAAGAGATGATGACGGAAGCTGCAAACCTCTTCTTACCGGCATTCAAACAAGAAGAGAACAAACGAAGAAAGGAGCAATGAACAAATGAAAAGAAAAGAAGTCAGACAGCATTGTTCTCGAAGAAATTATGAATGGGGTTGAACGACAAAGTCCAACAAACAAATGCATTTACACACAAACCTTCCGGCGGTGACCGACAGGTGGCCACCAAGCGTCCTAGCCATGAGAATTTGTTTTATTCTGCGGTGGTAGTGGGCTCTGTCTAGTGTAGCGGCTTGTACTAACTTCTACTGCACGGCCTAGGTGTCGGGACGGGCTCGTGGGTCTGGTAGCATGGTAGGCCGCTAATCCTGGCCTGCATTTGGTACGTACAAGTGTGTCCCTGCAACACAAAGTTGGGAACAGCATGCTTCTTTACTTTTGGCTGATTTTCTCCTTTTCATCTTTCGTCACTATGCTCATAGTGTAATATTCACCATTATGTCAAGGACGAGCACTCAAGTTCCTAGAAGTGGAACCTCCCCAACTCTGTTTCGCCGGGCCGGCCAGAATAGGTATCATTCCAGCCGGTCTACGATGTGTTGCACACCCTACGATATTGTTGTCGTTCTTCAATTTGAGAGATACTCAGCGCTTGATATTCAGAGGACCAGAGAGCTAGAGAGCTGGGGAGAAATTACCGTCTGCGATAGAGACCTCATATTCCCCAGACAAACGTATGGCAGGCACACTACTACGTCTCTTGGTCGGGTGTGCCTACGCGGCCGAAACCGCAGCTGCGATAGGAAAAAACAGTGACATTCGTGCTCGCAGCTCGCATGCTTCTTAACGCTTTGAGGCCATGTACAGACAGGCTGCTGTATCTTTCCCTTGAGCCTTCGCACTGGCGCCGAAGGATTTGCAGAACCCAACTTCTGCTGCGCTATAGCAGATCAAAGAGCAATGAGCAAAGATATTCTACCTCGCTAACATCACAGGGATAGCCAGTCTGTCGCGTCCACAATTGTTCCTCTTACCGCCCCTCGTCCCGCACGCTATTGCAGCCCATCCTGCCCGTCTTCATCTGACCCAGAGACCTGGCTAAGAGCCCGAAATCTATGAGAGGGGGTGTATCTATCCGTACCAAGGATCGTCACACTGCTCACATGTGTGCTTTGGGACACGTCGAGTTTATATTTATATTTGCAAGATAGTCGTGCATCGCATATATGCACAGCGTGCCCCATGGCATAGCACAAGTTCGATAACAACCGGACATCGCGCAAAGCTCGGCTATTGTGCATATCAGAGAGGCTCTGTTACTTGTGTCATCTTTACAGCCGGTACATTTTAAAGGGCTTGATAGACAATGGTACAAAGTCTATTCTTACGAGGCTCAACCCCACATGTTTTTGAAAACACTTTGTGTTATCGTCCCGGCCCTTGTCTTTCCAGCATGCCGGAACAGCTCTAGTGGGTGGGCTTTTCACTGTGTCATCGTAGATGAGACAGAGGACAGGGTCTTTTTCCAATCTTACGGAGTATCAGTTCATCTACTCGAGCCAACGAGCTCAGCGTACAATGATGCCTCTGCATATCGGCGATTGACTGACCAATGGCGACGTATATTGAGCTAACAAGAGTCACTTCAAACTCACCCGAAAAGGCTTCGAGGTGAAGGCAATCGTTAAGTAAGTACTATCAGTTCCCACCAATTGTATTTGTCATCTGCTAACTAACTACGCATGGCGTGGTCTAATACTTTGGTCACTTACTCATTCTCTTCGTCTCCTACGATGTATTACTTAGTACAACCCCTCCCCCTCTTACTTCGTAAGAACACGCTTGAGTACGGCGCCCAGATTTCACTAGCCTGACCTGGACAGGCGAAAAGCATCTGTGTTGCGGTACTTTGTGGACGGCATGGCATGCATGCGCAATCGACCAGATACCACTAACTGGTGCTGCTTGTAACGCAAGTGATTCTTACAAGTCGAAAAACATAGGACCAACAAGCCATTGTCTAGAATCACGGCCGTATTAGGTACCCTAGGATTCCAGGTCATGTCTCGATAAACTCTGAATGGCGCATTGTTGAGAGGTGTAAGACATAAGATTTGGGTTTCTTTGACCGCAAACTAACCCCTCATGATAGGAACCAATTCTTCGTCCGTGTACTACGTACAGTCTCTGGAAAGCACAAGTAAATCCCAAGGACACGGGTTTGGGACAGGAGACAATGGGATATGATCCGCCCCGCCTAGAAGTTTCCGTCATTTTGCAAAGTGAATATGCTCAAGGATGATGAGAAAATCACCAAAGCCAGTGAGTACCTCGCGATGGGTCATCGCTTCTAATGTTTTGACTACCTGTTTTAGTGCGCGCAGTCTCATATTTCGTGCATACGGAACAACATGCTTTAGCCTGTGGGCATCGTTGCACAGCGAACCTTGTTCGTGTCAAAGTACAATGCAAAACAGACAAGATTAAATGATATCGATTAAGCAACAACAAAACAAAAGAAAACAGGCTATTGGTATTCCAACTTCTCAGCCACCAGCTATTTGAAGACGAAATACAAAACATGACAGCAATTGGCGTCTAGCTGGTGCATATAAGCGAATCAGTATCGAAAGGTTCGAAGACGTTGGTAGTCCGATCTTGTCAAGAAGGAGAGTCGGCAGCCATCGGGGTCGACCTTCACAGAATTACTGACGCACTTGATGAATGGCCGGCCGTCAATATCAATCAGTGTGGTGGATTCAAATAGGTAATTATTGCCTTTGGAATCAACGACCTGTTCGCTCCGGCGATCTTCGACTGCCAGGCGCATATCGCTGCCCGATTACTGCAGGTCAACGTCATTGTCATTAGGCTGCAGTTCGGGAGGCCTGTAGTGACAGAGTGTTACTACACTGCCGCTGCATTACTGCTGTTATCACCACTTGCAAGGTCACCGTGATGTAGTTTTGACTAACAGCCCGACGCCCGTGATTGTCTACGAGGAGAAATTCGGCACGATCACGATTGCGTCCTTCGGATTTGCATTTTGGCACATCGCATCTGGGCAATACGAGTATCTTGTGCATGGCAATAGACTTAACGGCAGGCTGCAAGCTACTCGCACCCACATCGGCAGCTAAATCCATCAACGTACTACTGCGGCACGACCAAAAAGCATGCAATGATCGGATCATGTAAGTGATGGAAGCATGGAAGTATGGAAGCGGGAAGCATGGAAGCATGGCGGCATCTTACCAGACAACTTGACGTGATACCCTGGCTGTCATTGCAATAAACAAGAACAAAGGCAGTGCCAGCGCAGCACTGTGGGCAATCCTCCCAGCCTGCTCTTTGGATATTTTACAGAGGCGCATTGCCATCAAATGCCCCTCTCGTTGAGACCCCGCCACCAGTCTGTTGATTTGCCTGTCGCTCGCGCGGAATTTATCATTTCTACAGGGAGATGGCCCTGGTGCTGGCTGACTTCCAATCCCGTCAGTCATTGAATAGCGGCACCAAATAGTGGCAAGCGTAGTTCTGTTATTCGTTGCTAGCTGCCTGGTATTTGGCCGGCTTCATCAATCCAACGACAGTCAAGTCAAGGATACATTCAGCAACCGCCGACGATGCTGTCATTAATAAAGTATCATCAGCGTGCCGCCACAAGGAGTATCGCGGACTAACCACCCAACGAGCCAGCGAGCCCAGCGCGCGAACCCAGCACGGCGGCAAATCAGAGAACCAGAGAATCAGCAAATCCAACAGACCAGCGGCCTGGAAAGCCTGAGAGACATCGTCCAGGGGTGTGGTAGGGTAGCCTTTGGTCTGCTCGAGGTTTCTCCACCCACACCCTTGGCGCTCCTGGAACCAGAAGGGCCGTTTTTGTTCTTTTGGGACACTCCCAGACTATCGGGATTCTGGACTGGTGAAAATAAGGCGAACACAGAAACGTGACCAGATCAGTAAACAGGCAAATTACCACTTTTATCAGCAACAACACGGACCGACCACACCTCGAGAGCTCGACAGCTCTCCCGCTCTGTCGCAAGGATCAACATATTTGTGGCATGTCGACAATGACAACAGGGCCTACAAATCTCCAGCGCAACTATGCACGGAGCACGATGAGAAAAGAGGCGAAGGATTGTTAGCTGCATGACAAACACCGTCTGAGGCAATCATTAACCTTGTGCCCTTCTTGGCTAGTCGCCTACAGCAGTGTGTGTTGTACTCTGTACTCTATTTCCATTTCTACTTTCCACATTCTCTCTTGCGTGGTCCTGAAGGGCCTTTGAGATTGTGTTTTTCTGTCGTGCCGTTGTTCATTTGCATCTCTATGCCGGATGATTCGAACACAACAGGATAAACTCTACAAGAGGGGCAGCTAATGAAACGGAGGGGAAAAACCCAGCAAGTCGCCAAACACCCATTCCAAAAATGGCATGCCGCCGGGCCTACAAAATACTTTTTGTTACCAGCTTGCTTTGTCTATGTCTACTTTACTTTTTCCATCTTGTCCTGGTTCTCAATTTAAGCAGCTCCACGTCAACATCGCATGCACTGACATAAGTCCGGGCTTTTTTCGCATTCGCATTAGCAGTCAGGTCAACTTCACCAGTTTTGTTGAGCAAGTGATCATCATATTCGGGGCGTCAAGGGCCAGTGCTTCTTGTTTCGCGTTGTTTACTTTTTGCACCTCCTTTTCATCCAGCCACAAAGCACGCTAAAGGGTGGTGGATGAGCAAGGATGACGGGTCATCTTTCCCCGTCCGCCAGGATTGAGGCCAGCAACAGCTGCATACAAAGTATGAGCATACGTTGTATGAGACGAGTGTGCAAGGCACTAATACTCGAGATATAGTGGCTGACTTGGGTTGCATCCCCAAGATTAATGCTTACAGGCAGTGAGAAGTTGAGGACTGTCAACCGTGTGGATAACCTTTAACCATGTCTTGTGACCTGGGACTTCGGGAATTGTGAGAGGCAGAGAATACCCAAAGAAGCAAAGGAATAAACGGAGGAAGTCGAGGAAGTCGAAGAAGGAGAACAAAGCAAATGAGACCCATGCTGTTTCGGTCCCACGAGAGCACGAGACAATGTCTAGCTTCTGAGAAGATACGCACGGAAGATCTCGACACTACAGCACTCGTCACTCGTCACGTACCAGCCACGTATTTCGCATAGAGTGCGTGCTATGTGCAAGGATACTGATCACACTCGGCCAGGACCGCGCTACACGGAGGATAATCCGTCCCCATGCACCCGCCCTCATCTTACTGCTGGTCCACCGCACCGGTATTTTCTAGTTCTCATCCTGCCTCACCTTGCCTCCGCTTCCCTCGATGCATACGAAGATTCATCACCATTAAACCTCTTCCTCTCACCGGTGCTGGTGGGTCGGCACAAGTGTTTCAATGGTATGGTAGAGGTGCCGAGTATGCACATCACATTAGTTCCCCACGTCCCAGTAGTTTTTTTCCCGTTCACGGGTATGTTTACGGCACTCAACCGATTAGTGTCAACTCCAGTTGGCCCCCAGTGTGTTCACGGTCATTCACTACTATTATCATACGGGATACGTTTGCTTAGTCTATGCCGGTCTCATTGCTTCAGACGCAGACCTTGCAAGTTGAATGCTGCATTTGAGATCAGGGGAAAGTATAACTGGTACAGCATGCGTCTGTGTACTTTTTTCAAGCATATGCAGTTGAACAGAGCATGCGTTTTCAGGGTTTCGGAGTAGCCTTCCTGCTTGAAATTACCAGAAGAAGAAAAATGAAGGAGGGCGGCGCGTCAACAAGCAGCCACAGAGCAGAACAGAATTCCGCATAATATACGGACAGGGGCAATGAACTTGCTTCGTTCACATCAACACCCACCGCTTCTTGTCTCACACAATGGGTTTATGATAACTCACAAGCCCACACGGACCATACAGGCGGAGATGGACTGGTATAGAAAAGAAGAAAAGAAGAAAAGAAGAAAAAAGAGAGCAATGTTTGAAAAGTAACCCGGTAAAGACAGGCCAGCCCGGCGTCTGGTTGATGACACTGGATGGATATCTTTTCGTCAGGAGGATTTTCGCCAGGAGGATTTGGTCCGTGGATACAGTGGTACATGGAGGCAAAGAGGGTTTTCTTATGAGCTGTATTTCGTGCTGACATTCTCCATCTTTGACCAAGTGCTGGGCTTGTCGAAGACGAAACATATGCCACCGATGTGACAAGTTACAGACTCAGTTCAGTTATGAAAGCCGCCTTGGATACCCCTGCTCAACCTTTTCCGCCCGCTTTCCCATCCGGTCGGGACCACTAGACATCCCACAATTATGCCGTACGACGAACACGACATGCCGTGGGACATGCTGTGACACCTACTCAGTAATACACACTACGTGTATTGCCAGAGAGAGTGCAGAGAGTGCTTGTGCACTGCCTGAAGCTGATTCATACAGAGGATTGCCATAGTCGGGAGTGTCGGCGCCCGGATTTGCCCAACACAGGCCTTGATAAACCCGAGGGTTGCTTCTTCTTTCTCACAGTCAGCATGAGTCCAACATCCAGCCGCCGCCACGAGTTACATATTGTCTTTTGTCATCTCCCCGCAGTGCAGGGCCCGGGAATACGACCGCGCTATGCTGCTAGCACAGTAGGCACAGAGGGGAACACTGGCTGTCTACTTAAACTTACATCACCGGGCCGCCACGATTCTGACTCTAGGTGACACTGCGGCAGACCAGTACTGTCCATGGCCTTGGGCCTGTTGTGATCCGCTACAGAGTGTGACAGCATGGGCAGGACCATGTCTCTGCAGTCTTCTATCCCCCTCCTTTCCTTGTCTGCTATTTCTAATTTCTCACTCCTCACTCCTCGGTTCTCCGCTCTCTGTTCTCCGTTGCCGGCCAGCTACTCGTCGAGGAAGGGAGTGAGCGGTACCCAAGCCTTAGTGCCTGCCACTCGGGTCCACGAGACCAAAAGCCTACTGGCCAACACTCGACACTCGACTTTGAACGGCCGCCGCTCAACACAATTTCCCTGCTCTTTTTGTCACTCTCTGTGATGTGTCATATTCTCGTTCTCGCCAATTCTGTCACAACGGCCTTTTCCACGGCACGCGTGCATTATGTTTCCGACGTGAGTGATTTGCAAGAGGTGAGATACTCTATGTACAGAGTGCATGTGCTGTCCCTCTTCCCGTCTTCCCTCTGCTAGTTGGTCACACTCTGCATCCTGCGCGAGCCAACGAGGGCACCGTCGTATATGTGAGGATGTGCTGGCTCATATTTGATTCTTGTTACTATCTATCGCCATTCGACTGTGCCTGTTCCTCGTGGATAGTCAGTAGTTTTGAGGAATGATTATGAGGAGTCTATAGAGTAGATGCATCTTGTTCAGCCCGTTATCCTGGACTCCGGGGCATGATACCTACGAGAACCCGTTACCAGGCACAGACGAGCAGGTTTTGTGTGACGGCGGTCTGCGATGTTTTGGCCAACGCATCTGCTGTGACTGCATATCATGTTTCGCGGCATGCGTGGCGTAAACTATCTTAAATTTCGAATCTTTGAGCCCGGAATCCTTGCTTGTTTCTATTTTTCATCTCTCATGGTTAATAATCCTTTAATAATTCCTTGGTATTTTCTCCATTCCCAGTTTTATCTTTGTTATTGTTCAACGCGCCGAAATCCACCCATTTCACCTAAATTTATAAATTTGTTCTCCCTCTAGCACATCACAACACTGTCGGTGAGTCGGTAGATCAGACCACCATCTACTGATACAAGGATTAATTATTTATATTTATATTTGCTGAAAGTATACTTCTACTTCATGTGGCCGCCGCCATTTCTTGTTTTCTTGCTTTCTTGCCATCTCTGCTCGGAAATTGTTTGCATCCTATTTGTATCCTACTTTGTATATCACTTTGTAGACATAAAGTGCTCTATCAAAGTCTGTCTTTTTCCTCCACATACCAACTCCAAGTCACAAGTCACTTAATCACTAGACGGCCAGAATCCTCAAAGTACGTCCGTGTCCCGCCTCACACCAGACATCGACCCAGTCCAGTGCAGAGGGACTCGGGTGGGTGGCTTCATATGCGAGACGGTCATTAATTTGCCCGGGAGGAATCACACATGCAGCAACAGTATGCAATAGAGTGAGGGAGAACAAGACAACAAGACAACAAAAGAAATATACTTGGACAGACGGACCCATGGAGCCTTGGAGCCTTGGTACCAACGCCATAGGATGCAGCTGTACTAACTCTGTAGTGGTGGTCAGAACGTCTGTTGGTATGACCCGGCTGTCTGGTTGGTTCACATATACCCCCAAACAGGACAAGGGCGCGGAGGTGACTAGACCGGGAGAGGCACGCAGACAATCCTCTTGTCGTATCGACACTACAAAGTGCAGAGTAATATCACGTAGAGCCGAGTCCTGGAAATGCGTGTATTGTGTGAGATGACAACAATCCTTGCCAAGACGGCACAAACATCCTGGGGAATACGAAGGAAAAGCTTGGGATTGGCAGGGCTACTATATTTGCAAATCGGATACAACTATATAGATGATATCGTGCCTGGCTGCTTGCAAAGAACAGTGTACAGAGCAGGCGTGGCGTTGGTCAATTCCCATTATTGCTAGTGGTATCTGATAAATGGGCTTAAATGAATATCAAATGAGTATTCACGAGTGCATGAAACGGTGTGATAGTCTTATATCGTGGCTTGACCAAGACGCAACCCATCCAGTGAACAGCATGGCAAAGACCACCGCAAAAGAAAGCAAAAGAAAAGACAACAAGATACGCTCGCTTACTGTCTTTTGTCTGTCAGCTTGAACGAGCTAGTTCGGATTCCCTGGAGCCTGGGACTGCAGAGAATGCACTCCTCAACCACTTTGTTTGTGCATTCGTTGACCTCTTGGTCTGGTCGACCCTTAGCTTGTTTGCCACACATTTCGTGTCTCTCCTTGCATATGTTTGCTTTTGCCGCCCGTCTATGTTCATATATGCCACCCTCAATGTCTGAATATTGCTATTGCCGCGATTTCCATCCTAATAATGTTAATAACCTGGGGCACGGCCAGCTTGGCCATGGCGATAACAGACAAACGACCCCTTTAAGTTGATGCAAAGAGATGAAATGTATTTGAGATATAGTACCGTTCTAACATGCTTGGTGATCTTTTGTGTGCCGCATTGAAGTGATATAGAGAGAGAGAAACAGGAAAATAAGGAGATATAGACAAAGAGAAAGAAATGAAAATAAATGAAAATAACATATCTAGTTGGAAAACAAAGCAGGGACAAATTTAAGAATGAACAAGTTTGTAAATAATATGAAAAAAAAAGCAAGAGAAACCCGTAAAACGCCCATACTTTGGAACAAAAAAGACAAGAAATCAAACATCGGCCAGGTTGACTCCCACCTAGCACCAGGTAAAGACGGGGTTTTTGGTCTTGACGGGCTCGAGCCGCTCCACAATCACCCGCCGGCGGTTGTTCTCCATGCCCTCGGCAGCCGCATAGCCCAGATCGCCCTCGACGTCGTCGCCATTGTCCATAGAGCCAAAGTAGTTATCCAGCGACGCTGCACGGTGGTGCCGGAAAGTATCGCGCTGCTGACTGTGTTGGCTGTGCTGTGCGCCGTGGCCACCGCTGGGTGGCACAAAGTACGACGACGACGTGGCACTGCTTCCGCCGCCGTGGCGCTCGCCATACAGTTGCTGTGCAATCGAGTTGCTAGCCCGCCGCGATGCCGCTGTAGTATAGCTGTACCGGCGCTGGTGCTGGTGCGGGTGGAGATCACTGGGTGTGCCGCTGTTCGATGCGCCGGGCGAGGTCTGCTGCGTTGGCTTACTGCTGGAAGCAGCAGCAGACGATGGGCCGGGACTTCTTGCAGATGATGACTCGCCAATCTCGCCCGACTCTTCGTCCTCTTCGGCAACAGACTCCTTGCTTAGCTCGAAGCGACCGGGATTGGGCAGAGGCGACGTCGACTGGATAAGAAGATCGTCCGAGCCGCCATACTCGTCGAGACTGTCGAAGAAGGGGTTGCTAGCATCGCCACTCGCCTTCTTGTTCTTGGCAATGGCCTTGCCGGCGCTGTTACCGCCATCAACTCCGCCAGTGGCACCAATGTCCATCTCTTCCTGCATCGCCCGCGCGATCTCAAACTCGTTACGTCTGCGAATCTCAGAACTAGTAGCACGCATAGGGACGGCGATTGGCACCTCCACGAGATCGTCCCAGACACACACCTTGGCCCGGCGCGTCAGCTCCAGCGGGCCGTGGTCCGGCGTCTTGAGCGTCTCCACGACATTCCAGGCCTGGCCCTTCATAACGGCAATCTGTTTGGCAAACATGCGCTCCTGAAAATCGGGATCCATCTGGAAGATCCGACGTAGCGCCGCCTGCGTCTGGGACCACCATGCCGGAGACGTCAAGAGTGGCAAGAAATGATCGCGCGTCTTTTGTGAGAATGGACGGCCGATGAGGTCGACCGGCAAGAACAGCCAGCCAAAGGGGAAACTGCGCCATGCATCAGGGTGCTTCCACGGCCACGACAGCGAGTTGTCAATGGCACCAATGTGGATGCTCGGGTGAGGAACTGTGCCGCTGCCCGCGGGCGGTGTTGTGGCGTTCATCGGTTGGTGTGCACGGTATGAGGGATATGGTGCCGAAGTGCTGCCAGCTGGACGGTTTGAGAGGTCGACAGGCCGTGGGCCCTGCTCGCCGCCATCTTGGCCGGGCTTTGGCGCGGCACCGTTGTCCATGTTGAGCTGGATAGGCTCGGACGCAATGGACACCTCTTGCGTAGACCAGTCGACCTTGATCATCCAATTGTCGAGACCGCGGTCAGTGTTGCGCATAATGTAGTCCAGAATCACAAGCTTCTCGAGCTCCTCCCGGAACGCCTGCTTCAGAGTCTCTGTCCACATGAAGTTGTCAGGGCTGAGAACCGGCTCAGGCGCACTGCCATCATCGTAGTCGCTGAACTCGCCACTGTCGTCGTCGTTGTCGCCACCCGCCGCAACACTTCTCCGGCCACTCTGACTTCGCGATGATCTGTTGTTAGCACTCCTTGCGGTTGGCCGGCAGTTATCAGCCCATCTCCGTTGCCTCCCACTGCGATTGCGGTCGCTAGTGCGGAAGCCGGACAGGTACTGGTCCGGCCACGGGTGCTCGCGCAGGAAAATGTTGGCGTCCTTGAAGCCTTTGAGAAAGACCTGGAAACTGCCGGGCTTGGCAGGGAGTGGTTTCCGGTTCCGCGAGTGCGAGTACCGGTCCCAAAACGGGTAGTGGAATGCCTTGGATGAAAGATACACGACATCCGTGTAGGGCACCATGTAGGTGCGGAGCTGGTTGTCGAGAACGTATGCAGCTGCCTCACTGACATACGACAGATTGGGAATAAGACAAGCCCGACCGAAGAAGCAGGGGAACAGGTTGCGATGGATCCATTTGTTCCACTTGGGATTGCCCGCCGCATACGGCTCCTCGTCCTTGGGCTTAAAAACACCCACAACCTTGCCGGCGGTATTGCGGGCAAAGTAGCTGCCGGAACTGCCCTGTGTGATCATTGTTGGGTGTGTGCCCTGGCGGATAGCTGTGCGCACGCTGTCCACAATGGTCTCAAACTCGCCCTCGGTGATGACCGAAGATGGCACGCCCGTCGCATCGGGACCAAAGGCTGCTGTCCGTGCCAATGTCTCCGCTGACAAGCACCGCATGCCTTCTGGGGGGTGGAAGACAGAGTAGTGTATTTCCAGTCGTTCCTCGCCTTCCTGGCCGCGCTGCTTCTTGTTCGGCTTGAATTTGGCGGCAATCTCGTCGGCCCACCGTTCAAGGCGAGCATTGATAGCCTTGAGGTCTACACCCGAGTTGGCCCGTCGCCGGCGCTGGTAGTTGGGGTGGCCGCCGCGCCGGTCGTTGCCGCTGCTGGACATGCCGTGGATGGGCCGCGGCTGGCTGCCATTTGCGGTCGCATACCGGGGGTTCGCGTCAGCCAGAGCCGCTGCAGCGTCGCCGGCACCGAATCCGATATCATCTTCGTCCGAGTCGGAGAGCTGTTCTGCTTGCGCAAGGCGCTCGTAGCCCGTCGTTGCCGGCCGTGTCCGGGGCATTGTGTGGGTATGAAGGGAAGAACGGAAGAACGGAAGAGGTCGGGCAGGGGATGTTGTTTCGTTGTTCGTGCACCTTCACTTAAAAGGGCATTGTTGTAGGTGGAGGTAGCTAATCTTCGGGTAACTGTCGGTAGGTCCGTCGTCGTCCGCAACGTTCGTCAAAGGAAGCCGGCGTTGGTCAAAGTGCTTAATGTGCAGTGCCGTAGAAAGACAGTGTCGTCGTTTAGACTGCCAACTGGAATAGACTCAATACAGGGAGGCAGTCGGATTGCCAGGTCGAGAGGTCGTCGTCGACTAAAGCAAAAGGGGGATGTCGTGAAATGAGTGCAGGTCGGTGATGCGCGTCGTCGAGTGGGACCGCGTCAGGCACAGTTCAAGTAAAAGTCAACGGTAACGTGCTTAAGCGTCTGTTTGGCTTTGGTACTCGACGCCTTGTTTGCCGGTGTCAACACAATTGTATGTCCCGAGTTAGCCGTAGTTGGTTGTTGCAGGTAAAAGGCAGCTCTGGGGGCAAAGCGACTGGGTCAAAAGTCGTCAGAGGTCATCAAAGCACAAGCTCATGGACTGCTCCTTCCCTACTTCACGTTAGTCTGAGCCTTTGCCACCTCATTGGGAAGGGGCTCTTTCAGGAGAGACCCACTTTTGTATCTAACTACTGGCTCCTGTTTTGACGGGTGCCGGCGACGGGCGAACGATGGTGGCAGGCGTTAGCTGCTGTAGATGAGTACTTTGTAGGGCTTTTATAAAGACGGGTTGTTTCTTGATGACTTTGTATTCGGGGATTTACAGTTTGGTTTCTGGGACTTGAAGCGTCTTTATCGCATAGGGTCGCGATTGAGTGCTGCCTATTACTTTTTCCACTGTAATGGCAAGTGCAGAACACCACGTTTGCTCTTTCCTATTCTGTAATAACTGACGCGATTCTAGACTCGAGCCGTGCAGTTTTAATATACACTGTGGAACACACTGTTTTTGCATCATCACCACTCATGACAACTCACGACACTTCTGTTTGCGTGCAAAATAAGGAATCAATTCGCTTGCTTTGAAAAACAGCATCAAACAACATCAAGGTATATACTGGCCAGTGGCCATCAACAAGCAATTAAGCACCCATATCTTCCTCGTGCCTAAGACCAGCATACTCTGTACCCTGGTTGGCCGTGCTGAGACGGGCACAGAGACTGAGCAGGACAACCGTCTCTGTCGCAGCGTAGTGGTTAAGGGCATCTAGCAACACCTGCAGGTTACGCCCAAAGAGGAGTTCATACTTGGCAAGGCGGTCAATGATGCTTCGCATCTCCTCTTCTGACGGAGCTGCAGTGGCTGTGCTAGTGTTCGGGTCAGCTGCAGAACCGCCTGCAGTGTTGCCCCGGAAGGTGCGCCATTGGTCGGCAGTGGCATCCTTGGGCTGCGGTGCAGTACTGGCCAGGTCGGGGTCGATCTTGTCCATGTTGCGAGTCAGGTAGCTGGCAAAGTTGACAAACGAAAAGCACGTCTGCATGAGTTTTGCGTGAATCTATCGTGGTTAGTATGGCACGCTCCAAAACAAAATAAAAAGCAAGAAAGAACGCATACCTTGAGAAGCTTGCCGTTGGTGAGCATGCACTCCTTGAGACACGTGTCAAGAAAATCAACGTGGTCCTTCATGAGCTCGTCGACAGTCTGGCGAGGGCCTGAAATAGGAGCCGCTGCAGACGGCACTTCAGCATTATCTGACGCCGTATTTGCTTTAGCAACCGCCGCCGCCGCCGTAGCAATTTCCTCTTGCTTTTGCAGCCGCGAGATAAACGCCTGCCAGTTGGGCTCAATCACCTCGGCCGTACAGAAATATAAGAGCTGCTGCACAAAGACTAGCATGCGTGCCCGCAGCGTAAACAGCCGCCGCTTCCACACAGCTACTTGCTTGTTCATGGACCGGTGGAACCACGGCAGATCGCGCATATGGCTGGCCCATGTAGTAGACAGCTGTGACTCGAGATGGTGCAGCGATAGCAGGAACCGGAACAGCGTCTGGTACCGCCAGATAGTCTTGCGGCTGATGACCAGTGACACGGGGAACGGCACCGCATAGTCCAGTTGCAGCGATGCATAGCCATCGGCATCGCCACTACTTCCACTGGTTGTGCTCGCGCCATCACCTCCACCTGTCAGCATTGACGTGTGCAGAACCTCGCCCTGCTCGATACCTGTAATGTTGACAACGCGCTGCAGCGCCTGGATCAAAGTGGTGTCGTTCATTTCCACCTTGACGTCTTCCTTGAACGGGTCAAGTGATACTATGGTACCTGGCTGCCGCAGCACCAGATCCAGAAGCGACTGCAGCTTGCTTGTGTTAACAGCCTTAATGTTGCGCTTCCGCAGCTCGTGGTGACTGAGCTCCAAAAAGTACGAGAAGTAGTCGGACGGGTCCAGGAAGAAGTAGTGCTTTAGAGAGCGCAGACGTGCAGGCAGAGCATGTGTCGTCAGCAGCAGTTGCATTAACGATGCGTTAGCATGTGCGTAGGCAGTGTTGATGTTGTCGAGGAAGCGGCTGTCGTCAAAAGACGTCGGAACGTCAATCACCTTCTTGCTGATATCAACACCACCGCACTCGCGCACCACGTTGAGGTATTTCCCGGCAAGTAGCACCTTCTCCCGCACGCCTAGCAGCTGTGGAGGAATGTCCTTGTCCCGCAGCGTATACCGGCGGTCCCAGTACTCATCTGTGTAGTCCTCCTTTAGAAGCTCGCGGCGGATGCTTTTTTGCTCCTTGACAAGGAACTCGGCATGGGGATCACTGATGCCGCCATGGTGCAGCCACTCGTTGAGCATCACCATGTATGGCCGACTGGCGTCTCGTAGCAGTGCTGTCAGAAGTGCTCGTGCTGCGGGGTCACCCGACATGGCTTCGAGCCGCTTTGTGATCAGTTCCAGCACTGCGCCACCCTTGCAGATTTTTTTGCTCGCAGCGTTGCCGGGGACAAGCTCGCCACCCTCACGGAGCCGGTCGATAATCTTATCGTAGTCGTCAACACCATCATCGCTCGATTCTTCTGACTCGTCGTCGTCGTCCAGCAGTGCATTCTTCTTGAGTAGCTCATGAGCAAGGGCGTACAGCTGAAGCATCATCTGGCTTGTCGGAAGCATATGGATGTTCAGCACATGCAACGTAAATGCATCGTCGGTCAAAAACTGCGTCTCGAGTTGTGCAATCAAGATAAGGTAGTCTTGCAGAAACTTGCGCACAGATGCACAGAGAGCGTGGTTGACCAGTCCAAAGGGCTTGCGGCTTTGGACGTCAACAAACGACTCGAGTGCGGTGTAGTGTGTTGCCGTCCGCAGCATCGAGGCTGTCAAATCTTGCAGGCTGGGGTCGAGGCCAGGGAGCATACGCCACGATGGGCCTGTCAGCCTGTCGCGCTCTTCATTCGGGTCATAGCCTTTGGCAAACCGGATATACTGCCCCTCGCATCCCATAAACACGCACAAAAGGTCCTCAATGATCGCGGCTTCTTGCGACTCCAGAGATTGTCCGTTCAGAGACGGCGGTTGCATAGCCACCGGAACGTGTGCCGATAGAGGGGGTATTGATACTCGTGATGCCAGGGGAGCAGTCGTATGCTGGAGGAGAGTAACCTCTGGCTTCCACGGCATAGGTGCTGGTGCTGATATAGACTCCTTTGTGTTTACAGACGTCTTCTCCTTCGCCGCCGGCGCAGGGGCTGCCCGTGGTGCCGTCCGCCGCTCCGGGCTACGCACCCGTGTTACGTACGTCTCCCTTGTTGTGATCGTTGTTCTTTCCGTCCGCCGCTCTTCACTGCCGCTTGTCGGTGTCCCTGCCCTTGCCGCTCGATTCGCCGCGGCCTCGGCACCCAGACCACCACCAGCAGACCCTTGCCCAGGCCCTGCAGCCCGACTTGCTGGCCGTGGGTTCCCCGACGCTGTCCGTTTATGGGAAGAGCTTGTATACTGTTGTGACTGTTGCTGCTGCTGCTGCTGCTGCTGAAGTTGCGGTGATCCTTCGCGGTACCGCGCTTCTGGCCGCTCGCTGGTTCGGAAAGCGTCGCGCATTCCGGGCATCTGCTGGTTCTGCATAAATGCAGCATTGTTCGCCGCCGCTGCCGCCGCCTGCGCCTGGCTCATCCGCATCCTGCTGCTCATCGTCTCGCGCCGTTCACCACTACCCGCCCCGCCATTGAGTCCTGCATTGTTACCAGCGCTGCTCTGCGCCCGAGGAACTGCAGACGACATGGCCCGGTGTGTGCTTGTGAAAGTGTCGGCAATGTTGGTAGCGTTTGGGGTTTATAGAAACTGTCGAGTCGTAACCGTGGGCAATATTGGAATTGTAAATCGAAATAAAATATTAAGGCGTAAAATGAGCCCAACAAAGTGCCTTCCTGTTCAGTGATGTCGAGTCGCGCTGCAAGAGGAAAGCGCGTCCCGCACCTTGAATTTACCAGTCCAACATCCAACTGGTCCCTCCTTCCTCTCAACGCGCAACAAATGGCGCTAGTCTTTATCCAAACAAAAAGGACCCATAATTAGCTTTTGCACCAGCTTGAGTTGACATGTATCTTTTCCCTTTATTTGTATGGTACAGTACTTCATCAAGCTGCATGGGAGCTGTGGCATGGTGGCCCGCCTTCAAGAGGCTGCGTAGGCGGTCTGCTTGCCTTGGACCTCCGCCATAGCAGCAAGGCAACCGAAAGCTGACCCAATTGTCTGTTCCAACCTCTGGCATGTTTGCTACATCGCATCACGACTATCCACGACGAATCCCCTCCACGAACATATTGACGACTCTACAGGCCTTTTTGATAGCCTATTCTATTGCCGATTACTTTCCTGCCACTTTAGGGCTCTTCACAACCCCAACACATCGCCAATATGTTTATGGCACGGTCTGAATACGGTGCGTCATGTCGACGACAACCCCCCATCCCCCCCTCCCCCATGACGTTTTGCTAACTCTCTCATAGATCGGGGTATCAAGTACGTATTCTATTGATAGCAATCTCGACACCGACAACCCAGTCTCCCGCATCGACACATCCCGACTCCAGTAAAAGCACGACCCGATTCCGTCCCGATAGCTAACCAGTCGCAGCACCTTTTCCCCCGAAGGCCGTCTTTTCCAGGTCGAGTACTCTCTCGAGGCCATCAAGCTGGGCAGCACGGCCATTGGTGTCGCCACCTCCGAAGGTGTGATCCTGGGTGTCGAGAAGCGCGTCACCTCGACACTCATGGAGGTTAGCTCCGTCGAGAAGATTGTCGAGATCGACAGCCACATTGGCTGTGCCATGTCCGGTCTGCAGGCCGACGCCCGCAGCATGGTCGACTACGCCCGCGTCGAGTGCCAGAGCCATGCCTTCAACTACGCAGAGCCCCTTAGCGTGGAGAGCTGTACACAGGCCATTTGCGATCTGGCCCTGCGTTTCGGCGAGTCTGCTGATGGTGAGGACAGCATCATGAGCCGGCCCTTTGGTGTTGCGCTGCTGATTGCCGGCTACGATAAGGAGATTGGCCCCGACGGCAACGAGGTCGGCCCGTCGCTTTACCACGCAGAGCCCAGTGGCACATTCTACCGCTACGACGCAAAAGCCATTGGCTCGGGTTCCGAGGGCGCCCAGGCTGAACTGCAGAACCAGTACCACAAGTCGCTGACGCTGGCCGATGCCGAGACGCTCGTGCTGAAGACGCTCAAGCAGGTCATGGAGGAGAAGCTCGACGAGAAGAACGTGCAGCTGGCCAGCGTGACAAAGGAGAAGGGTTTCCGGTTATACACAGACGAGGAGATGGCCTCTGTTGTGGGCAGACTACCAGCAAACTAGGCGGTAGCTTCTGTCATACGAAAGCATGTACAGATTGGCTTTACGACAACTAGTTAGCTGGCCTGAAGAATAGACAGCGGAAGAATAACGAAAACATTGAGACTACTGTTTACCTTAACTGTCACATGTCGATGTGTAGCTGTCCAAGTGCAAGTTTTACGGTGCACGTCAACTGAAATATATATATGAATGCAACGGCATAAAATCCCCTCGACAACTCAAAACCTAAAACCATGATAATGTGGAACTTTACAGCAAAAACAAAACTCTCTTAGCAAATAAATGCATAAGGAAACCGGGTCACAGCAGAAGGGCATGTGAGATTATGAGCATTAAAATAAAAGGCAATCATACAGTAGAAGTCTAACCTAACCATCCAAAGAGGCCAACATACGGCCATCAAAACACTTCTGCGGATATCCAAATAATCATTTGTCGCGCAGATCCAGCTTTTCGAGATCTGCTTCCATGCTGAGTAGGCCAACAGCGTACTGGGGGCGCTCGGACGAAGAGAGAACCAGGCGCTCGTCCACGTTGTCGAGTTCGCGGATGCGATCGCTGATCCTTCTGGGCTTGTCCCAGATAGACGAGGGCACCTCCTCAAGATCGGCCGGCGACTCGTACGGCGGGCCGCGGCCCATACCCGCTGCCTTGATCCAGCCAGTTTCGCATCCAATCGCGATCTGTCTGGCAGACTGCCATCCTGTGAGACGAGCTACGCTTTGCAGTCGTCTCACCGTCCAGTGACGTTGGGTCATATCCTGGTACTACAGGCACATGTTAGTAATGTAAAGAGAACAGGGAAGAAATACAGCATGAAAAAAGCAGAGTCATTACATACCTGGACTGCGGCGACGAACAGCGGGAAGGAACTTTCGATCGATACACCTCCGAGCAAAGTGCTGATTTTGTCCATCTTTGTGAGATCCTCGAGACCACAGATAATGCGTCCGATCATGTTGGCGTATGGGGCTGTCTGGCGAGCAGCCATGCCAGCAGCCGCCATGGCGACTGGCGGCATAGAGGGGTGTGCACGATGCAGCACAATCAAGCCCATATAGTAGTTCATCCAGATACTAGCTATGCTGTATGTGCGGTACTTCAGAGCAGTTCCAAAGGGGCTGCCGATCGGGGGCTCATACTCGGGACCAAGCGCCTCAAAGTCCTGGCCAAGGAGCGTGCGGAACATCTCCAGAGTCTCACGGATACTTTCCCACTCGCTCAATGCAGCGGCTGTGGTCGCTTCAAAGTCAATATCCTCTTGCGTCTCGCTCTGCGGCGACGCCTCGCGGGGTGGACTAAAGCCTGTTGGTATCGTGACATGGCCAGTAGATGGCATCATTCCGGAGAATGGAGGTGATTGCCCTGGTGGTCCTGCGCCCGGACCCTCCATCTTCTTTGCTTTGCGCTTCCGTACGGCATCCTTCGACTGAAAATTACACAGCCGTCCAAGGAGTAGCATCAGATGATCGTATGTTCCATAACTAAAGCTATTAGCAAGGGTTGCAGGGGTGTTTTAGCACACTGTTGATTTTCAAAACACAACTTACATAGCGTCGATAGTGCCAATCGGCGAACGAGGCGCACACTGCGTCCAGTAGGTGTATTCCATCCTGTGGTTGATGTTAGCCGAAACGCAACTGTCAATAGACATGGAGATGGAAGAAGGAAACCAACGTACAAAAGAGGGGTGCCACCAAGAATGCTCTGGTACACGTCCATCTTGCAATACCACCAAAAGACATCCGAAATCAGTTCGTAAGTCTCGATATCCTTCTCCGTGTAAGAATTCGGGGCTGTCCAGGCTGGGATGGGTCCAGTTGAAGAAGATAGGTTCGGGTCGGACGTGGCTTCATCGTAAGCCACTGGACGGCCAGACAGCCGTCTGACGAGTGAGGAGTCGACAAGATCAATGTCATATTCCGACAGCATGGGGTCGCAAAAGTCTGGTTCGCCTAGAGAGATATTGAGGTCCTCTAGAATTTTCCGACGATCGCGTTTAAGTGTGAGAATCTTGTTCGTCATGTCTCGGAGGGGAATCTCCTTCAAAATCGCACGCGCTCCCCACATGTGCTTGCACCATTTGTCGTGATCAGAGTTCCAGACCTCATAGAATCCCAGAAGCATTGTCGCGGCTAAGGTGGCAGGCTGCACACGTCGGGAGGCGCTTTGATAGTTGCGTGCGACTCTTCGCAAACTCAGATGGTAGTGCTTCATGGAAGCTGTGTGAGGCAAGCCTTGCAGCTTGGCCATCTGGAGACTACCAAGAGCAAGCATCGCCTGCAAAAGCGCAGGATGGTTAAGCGCAATAATCGGAAACGTGTCTACCTGGCGTCAGTATGTGTATGCAGAGTATTGGATAAGGGTAAAACTTACAAGTCCAAATGTGTTGGCGAGAACGGGGTACCGGCTGGCCCTGGAAGATGGGTGTTGGGTCAAAGGGACGGCGCTCGAACAAAGACATGCTTGGGCCGGTGACGTTGACAAAGTACCAGAAAACTGCAGCAGTCTGGGCGTCGTTGAGTGGCGAGCTTGTTGAGGAGGGGACGTACGTTGACAGGGTGTAGTCGTCCATCGACGTCGAGAACGTACGCAAGCGTGTGCCCACGGCATCGACCAATTGGCTCCCGTGGAGACGGCCAGCAACAATAACGCCAAGATCGTTGTTCTCCAAATGGTCATTTTCATTGTCGGTCTCTTCCTCTTCATCAGACTCCGCCATGGAAGCATCGTCGTCGGGGAACCAGTATGCATCTCTCTCTTCGAAGATGTGGTACTGCGTAGGCACAGCTGCGTCGGTTTGGTCGTAGCTGTAGACTTGCGGCTGCAGGTTGGCCCTGTCATTCGGCTGGATGTTGGGCATATGGTTGGGCTCGCCCAGTGTCTGTGCCGGCTGCATATTGTGGTGCTGGGCAGGCGCAGGCATATTTCTTTCAAGAATATCACCAGAATGCCACTGCGCATGGTGGACACCCGTGTTGAGCGGGAGGCCCTCGGCCGGCAGAAAATTGGCATCTAGAGGAATGGCACCCAACATGTCTGCCTGAGATAATGCACCAAGCCCTGTCATATCCGATGGCAGGTGTTGCCAAGGCTGGTTGAATGACAGAGTGTTGTCGAGAGGCGCATTGTCGGGCGGGTTGTGTGGCGCAAAAGCTGCCGGGTTTGGCACGACGGGTTGTCTATGATGAAGAAGTTCGACATGCGGAGGGAGGCCCTGCGGTGCTAAGGCGTGTTGCCGCAAATCCTGGTGAGGCAGGCTTTGCGGGTGACCGTGCATGTGCATCTGTGGCTGTTGTGTTTGCTGATGGTAATGGTGCTGCATCAACGGCATACTCTGTTGTGGCATTGGAGGTCTCGGGGCAATAAATGGGAGAGCGCCCGGGGGGAGCTGCATATTACGGGCGCCGGGGGGAAGTTGATGATTGGCAAGCATCTGATGTGGATGTTGGCCCTGGAACATGATATTTCCAAGGTGGCCCGACTGGTAGGTACCCAATGGGTCCTTGAAAATGACACGCTGATTGTAGCCGTCACATAGTCGCTTAGACTTGATGCAGTTGTTGCATCTCGGTTTGCCTTCATCGCACTTGATACGTCTGCGCCGGCATGCTGTGAATTTGTCAGTAAATCGCAACAACATGATCGCCAATAGTGGAGCAAAAAGAAGCATGTTTGGCCCGTCAGATCCAGACGTAACTTACTCAAGCACCCTGTTTTTGTCCTCTTTTTGACCTGTGGTTTTTTACTCGAAGGTTGGGAGGGATCATGGCCGTCACCAGACGAGCCGCCGCCAGCGGAGCCACTGACAGCTGAACCACCGACGACATCTGTTTTCTTGAGAGTGTCTGCCTCCATTGTTCAGTGTTGACTGCAGACAATAGACTCTGTTTACATATAGAGCTGGTGGTTGTGTCAGAGGTTCGTCACAAAGACTGTTGAAAGCCTGTATGAAAATGTTGGTGGTATAGAATATAATGGGTTTGTATCTCAGCAGCAGCCAAGTATCTCTTCCACGGCGGTCAGAGAAAAGTTTGTGATTGGTAGTTGTGCAAATTTCAAATTGGAAAGAAAAGGAGGGGGTTGCTGAAGACGAAAGAGGTGACAATGGCAAGACAGATGTGGGTGGGCGCCCGATCTTGACTGTAAGGTGTGTACGGACGAAGAAAAGAATTTCCGAGAATGGTTTGCTCCTGTCGAAGTCAATCTCTCGTCTGTTGTGCGCTGTCCACTGAGACAAGGGACAGGGCTCGAAAAGGTCAACCGGCCGGGCCAAGAGAAGAAGCCAAGAACAAAGTCAGCGCGGCTGTGGGCAACCGCAATAATGATATTTGTAAACAGATCAGGGACCAGTGGCGATAATTAAGAGGGGGGTGAGAGGGCGGTCTTGAGGGCAAAAGGAACGACAGTGATCCTTGACTTGACCGAAGAAAAAGCTGCAGGCTCGGATCCTAGGTTGCAATACCAGGACAATGGAACCAGATGGCTCTGACACGGGCGGCTAAATAGCAGGCCCGAGTGCGCGTTTGGGTCAAGATATGTCGTTTCTTAGATATATTGATGATTGGTATAGCTGACGAGGAAGATATCCCCGTGTTGGCTAAAGGTGTGCAGAGCCGTGTTTTGCAATTCTTACTCGGTTGAATGATGTCGATTTAAAAAACACTCGAAACAACAATGGGTGGCGGGTAGTGACTTGACAGAATATTAGATGAAAGGGAGGGAAAAGCAAAGCCAACCGCAGATTATGGCGAGTAAGACCAAGCTCGTGTAGCGGTGGCCAGTGGGGACGGGTGAGCAATTTGGCTGGTTGTACACATCACAAGGCGCCCTGCTAGGTTCCAAAGAGCAAGCAGGACAATGAAGCGAGATGCGGCGAGAGTGACAGCTGATTGAGGCCCTTGTTCAGGAAGTGGGCGTTATGAACTTGCTCGTGGAATAGAATACAGGTAGGTGTGACAAGTCGAGGACGACAGACTTTGCTTCGGATGTGTTCGATGTAGTAAAGAAACAAAAGGACCGAAAAACAAAAGAACAGAAGAATAAACAATAAAAAAGATAAAATGCACAAGTCGAGAAGACAAGGGCCAGTCTCTGGGACACGTACGAAGTATCAGAGGCAGAAGAGAACACGGCGCTACAATAGACCACTTCACATGAAAAGCATGCCGAGTCTTGAAGTATGCCGTAATAGATAGGAACTTCGGGCTCCAGAACCCAGGCCGGCAAGGTAGCGGCAGCGAGATGTCGTATGCCACGGAATGTACCACGGAATATAACCACTTTGGCGCATGGGCTTGTCAAAGGAGGCAGAAAGAGAGGAGAAAAGAAGAAAAACCTGAGCTGTAAAGATTGTAGACTGCAGGCGTAAAAGAGACACACTGGTACTGTGAGTAGAAGAAGAAGAACTCGAGAGGTCCGTGAGACGACGATTGTACAGAGACAGCCCGGAGAGAGAAAGTGGAGTGACGCAAAGTAGAAGATGTAGTCACGAATAAGAGAAAATCGGACAAATGACAGCCGTACAGGCAGATGTCAAAAGCTTGGGCGAGCCACAGAGGGGATCGAGACTGGTAGCAAGTTGAAAAAGGAGAACCACGACCGTTGTGGTCTTATGCAGCAACAGCCGTCGGCGAGATAGTGGTTCTTGAAGGCTGGAGGCCCACAGGCAGGCCGGAGACGGGGAGGGGAACAGACGAAAATCAGAGGTTCAAAGCTAAACCCTAAAGTGTAAATCTGTCTGTTGGTTGCAGATTATTCGTCCCGTCCAGTGCAATCTGCAATATCCAATCTGTGTGTTGGAAGATGGCGGGGGTCGTTAGCTGATGATTAGTTTTGTTTCTGTTTTCTGGTGCCGAGAAAGCCATTTGCCTACCCAGCCAGTCAAAGCCAAGCCGTTTGTGAACGAGGTGTCAGATACATGGTAGAGATACAGAGTACAGAGCTGGGGCAGACAAAGGCCTAGACGGAGACTAGCAGCACAATGTATCCGGGTGCACTCGAAGCTGGAGGGCTTATGAACAAGGACGAAAACGACAGAACAGCAGCCGCTGGTAAGGTGTGGGTAATTCCGACAGACAGTACAGGGTGGGGGCACCGGCTGGTATGGTAATAGTAAATACGAATAAGAAGACAGCCAATGTACCAAGTAGGGACGATAGACAGGTGAGTGAGGTGACCAAAAGTGAGGCTTTTGGAGTCGAGACGGGAAGTCTACGCGAGAAGGAATATAGTTTACTAAGCGGTCCCGAAGAAATATGCTCGAAAAATGCTCGAAATGGAAGGTACGAGGTGAAGGAATCGAAGCAAACTCAAGGAAGGACTCCACGAGACATCAAGAGACCAAGGAAGGGACAATGGCTCTTTGCAATTCAAAGGGAACAGGGTGGTAACGGACGAAGGATTATGATCTAATCTATCCCTCCCCCGGCCACCTCCCAGAACATGGGTTACAGAGTATTCAGTAACATGGGCTAGATTGGCGTTCACAAGGCAGTTTCAAGCTCCACACAATAATACGGCAGTCGTGATCGACATATGACACATAATACTAACCATTTGGGAAGGAAGCACAGGGTGGTCTTTAGGGCGCCTTCCTTGCCGCAGATATACAAGTACTCTGTCGAGGAAGGGGAGAACAAGACAGACAAAGAAAGAGCAATACATAAAGCAGTCGCAGCTCGAGGCAGTCGCGATGGAGTATGAGGCAAATGTGCAGCATCTATTCCGTGTACTTGGGAAGGAGCATTATAAGGAAGGGCTACAATGGAGCAATACTCTAGAGGCGTCTTGTCTCTGTGGTATATTCCGACACAGTATACGACATACGATATACGACATAGTCCTCCTGCAGTCATAAGTTACAGCCTGCAGATACCTGGCTAGTGCAGGCGTTTTCATAGTCCGGCAGCTGGTTGTTAGCTGGTCTAGGGCAGACACCATGTTTGCCACATGGTCGATTACAGTTGAAAAGGATAAATTGCCAATTTTTGTGGGCCGGATTATTCCTGCCATTCCGAGATATCAGACTATTGCGCCAATTGTGGACAGCCAAGGTGGAAGGAGCAAAGGGCCTATCTTGCAGTGTAAATATCCACGAACAACTCGAATAAAAAGCGCGAAAAGGTAAACAGAAGAAAGTGCAGACACAGCTCAGAAATACAAATACTGAGTACACACACGATGATAGTGCTGAAAGAACTGGCCAGGGACATGCAATGCAGTATTGCCAACCGGGGTACCCTGTGCGCTCGTCTTACAATGTATTATGTGCCGCATCTAAGGTGAAGAGAAAGACTGAGGGAACCAGCGTACAGCGCGATAAAAGACATGCGGTATCCACAATTTTGTGCGACGCAAACCGAGGAAAGGCAAGTGGGAAGGTGATGCTGTGCGCCATGAGGCCCTGATGGGACTGGATGGGCGTAAAGGTGGATAACAGGGGTTATATCAGGGATGAACAGGACGAGCCAAAAGGGAAAGAGGCCAGAGAAGAGGGTGAAAAGGACGGAAGAAGAGGAAGGAGGAGGAGGCGAGTGACAAAAGGTTGTAGACGGAAGTTGAAGGTTGTGCAAAAGCAACAAGATACTGAGTACAGAGCGACAAATCGACAACGCACAGTGCACAGGCCACAGCTCAGGAGGCACATAACACATAACACACCAATACTAGTACAGGCTCCAGCACAGGCAACAGCATGGCAACCGGGCTGCAGCCATCGCAGAGGTACGAAGGGAAGTCCCACGGTCTAGGCTTGCGTTGTGCAGCAGACGCCTACGCTGTGTTAGTTTCACGAGGAAGGAGCGAGGGTGCTAAGAAGGGAAGAAGAAGAACGAGAATGGGAACCGAGAGAAACGGGGAGGGGCGACGGAGAATGCGGTCAGCGCGGACGAATGTGGCAAGTACGAAGTACAGATATTGTTATACAGGCCGGCAGGGGCGGTAGGTCTTGTCTCTGGAAACAAAGTCACAGGACTGTGAAAACAAACTCCATACGGAAGGAACAATAACTCGGACGAAGGTACATATTATAGAAGAGAGAGTGGGTGACGGCATATTATTGCTTGTTACAGAAGGAGTCACAGTGCTGTATCTACTAAAAAGATACGTTGCCCTGCTGCACGATGCTGTGATGCTGTGATGTTGTGACGCTTTGTACGCCGTTGTGTTGGCATATAAAATCAATTTATTGCCATTTTGTGTTCTTGCGTTATTGTTATCGAACAACAACATAACATGTTGCCATAATCATAGTGTCAATCTTGCCCAGACCGCCGAGTTGCGCCAGGACAATAATAATATTTCGGGTAGGCACTATTCGTTCCTTTGCACCTGCCAATCTGGCCTTCTCTTGTCCAGCGTCTTCATCTACGCAAATAATGTATTATGTAACAAACCATATCATTAACAAAATGCAGTTCCGAATTGGCACCCAAAAGCCGTGTCCCAACCGTTACAACTGCCGCCGCCACCCTCTCAGTTCAGGCCAAATAACGCAGCACGAAGCCATTGAGCAGGTGTTGTACGCGGCGATGATATACTGGACGAGATCAATGCACAGACACCACAGACACGATGCATAACATATCCGTACATACATGTAGATGCATATCCATACATATGCACAGTCACGCCGGCTTGCACAGACATTCGGGGGAGGGCAGAGAGTGGGAAGAAAAAAAACAAGCCAAAATAAAACAAAAACTCGTGCCAAAAACGCGGTTAGAAAGACAATGCATCGTAGTTTGTCATCTGATCGTCGAGTGTGGTGTGGGGAAATGCTTTCCCGCACGTCATAGATTCGGCATTATGCTACATAGTGGGAGCCGATCGGCACCAAGCTGTGATGCTACGTCGACCATGTGAGATTCTTATTTCGGCTTCATGAACCACGGGCTTTACTTAGTCATCGCATATTGTGTAGTAGCTGAGAATACCGATACATCATTTACTATCAGCTTCATTCATCAATCATTAGCCATGACGGCGAACGACAAGATGGCCGAGAACACAGACGGCGAACACATTGAGCGCTTCGACCCGCATAGGCCGCTGCCAGTCATCACCTACGGCTTGCCCTACGAAGACGCCATTGCAAAGCATATGGTATCAACCTTGCAGAGGAGGCGCCCATATCTGCTCGTGTCAGGGTCGCTCAGTCGCGAAACTGATGTCGTCGACCGTTTGACAAAGCGGCTGCTCCAGACGGGCTTTGTTGAAGCAGTCGCCGGCGTGTGCAAGGGCATTCGGTCTCACACACTGTATGCAGACTTGCTGCCCATCCTTACAGACATGCGCACCACCCAGGCCGATTCCATCGTCGTCGTCGGTGGCGGCAGCCTCGTTGATGCCGCCAAGGTACTGGCCTTTGCATATGCCAACGACAGTGTTAACTCCAACGACACACTGGACAGTCTAGTGGGCAGCGACGGCCACCAAGTCAACCCCGGCGAGTCCAGCAATTTACTCGCCAACCCGTCGACTATCCCGTACATGTGCGCGACAACAACGCTGTCGGCAGGCGAGTACAGCACCTTTGGTGGCGCCACTGACGAGCGCACACACCGCAAACGGCTGTTCGAGGACCCGTCTCCGACTGCCGGCCACCGAGTCATCGCTATCGACCCGAAACTAACTCTGACGGCACCGCTGGGAGTGTGGCTGTCGACAGGTATGCGCGCCGTGGACCACTGCGTCGAAACGGTGTGTTCTGCAAACCCCGTGCCAGAGGCCACCGAGGCTGCACTCAAGGGAATCCGGCAGCTCATCCCGGCACTGCTGCACAGCAAAAAAGACCCCAGCGACCTCGATGCTCGTCTCCAGGCACAGCTCGGCACTGGCCAGAGCATGAAGGGTGTCGTGCTCTACAATGTCAAACTCGGCGCATCTCACGGCATCGGCCACCAGCTAGGTCCACTTGGAGTCCCGCATGCCGGTAAGTAACTAGTAGAGTCACTGTAAGTCTTTGGTAACTAATAATATAGAAACGACGTGTGTACTTCTTCCTGCTGTCCTCAAGTACAATGCGCGTGCCAACGCGGCCCAGCAGCAACTCGTGCTCGACGCGCTATGGGTCGAACCTATGGTGGCAGCCGTTCTGCAGACCGAATACAATCTCAAGAAAGAACAGGCTGACTTGGGTGATGTTATCGACGCCATCATCCGCGCTCTCGGGCTACCGCGCACTCTGTCGCACTATGGCATCGGTCGCGACAGACTCGACGGCATTGCCGCCGCAGGGCTTACCGACTGGATGTGCCGCACAAACCCAGTACCACTTGACACCAAAGAACAAGTCCGGGATATTCTAGAGCAGTGTCTTTGAATAAATTTAATTTCTCCAATTGATGGAACTCGATCGACTTTACAAAATATTAATCCAAACAGTGTCTTGTAGACGTTGATGACGCGAGCCAGCCATAAATATCTTATCGATAAGCTTATCGCATATCATTCGGTATCGATAATGTGGGTTCCACTTTAATCTTTTTTTTGTAAGCTGCGCTACCAGAGATCCTCCACCCGTTTTTCTTCGGTCGCTTCTTTTCGACATCAACATCGACCGGCAGAAAGCCTCTAAACAACGCCATCGCCTCCTCCTCGACCTATCCAAATCGAAAATGTTTGCTGTTCCGGGCTGGTCGCTATCGGCCGATACGCTCAAGGCCGAGACCCTCAATAAGAAGCCCGCACCCTCTGCCGGCGAGAAGGGCGAGTCGACCAAGGGCACCGGCGCCAATGCCACAAACCTGTTTGCTGAGCCCGCGGCCAAGAAGCGCAAGAGAGAGAAGGCCGATAAGGGCGTCAGCACTGGCCCCAATGTCACAAACACCAATGTGGCCGATCTCTGGGAGCGCGTGATTGAGGGCCGCACGGCCGCGAAGCGCGACGACAAGGTTGCCAACAAGCGCCAGAAGAAAGACAAGAAGGGCAAGGGCAGCGACGACAAGGTCGAGACTGAGACTGAGACTGCCGCTGTCCAGACCAAGCCTTCTTCCGAAGCCGTGGCCACACCAACTAAGCTCACTCCCAAGGAGAAGCTTGTGAAGAAGGCCGAAGCCCTGGCCGCGGCCCCGACCGTCGCGACCACCCCTAAGCCGACTCCCAAGGCCGCAACTCCCAAGGCCACTCCTCAGGCCATCGAGAAGCCTGCCCAGAAGCCCGCCCAGGAGAGCGCAAAGAAGGAGAAGAAGGAAAAGCCTGTTGCAGCAGCGCCCGCACAGGTCCAGAAGGCCGAAAAGGCCGAAAAGCAGGCCACCCCTCAGCAGAAGAAGATCGAGAGTGCCCAGAACACTCCCAAGGCCGAGACTGCTAAGCCGAAATTCAACAAGACCGAGAAGAACGAGAAGATCCAAACCCAGAAGGCCAAGAAGCCCGCTGAGAAGCCTGCTGCCCCTTCGCCCGCAGCAGCCTCTCCCGCTCCCGCCAAGCCCACCTCCGCACTCGCTGCTCTTCTTCCCCCCGCCGGTCCCAAGCTCACGCCTCTCCAGGCATCCATGCGTGCCAAGCTGGTCTCGGCCCGCTTCCGCCACCTCAATGAGACCCTGTACACCAGCCCGTCCGAGGAGGCCCTGCGCCTCTTCGGCGAGTCGCCCGACATGTTCCAGGCCTACCATGAGGGCTTCCGGCAGCAGGTCCTGGCCTGGCCCGAGAACCCCGTCGACGGCTATGTTTCCGAGGTGCTCCGCCGCGCCGGCAAGGGTGACAAGGGCGGCAAGGGCGGTCGTGGTGGCCGCGGTGGCCGTGGCGGTCGCGGCGGCCGTGGCGGTCTGTACCATGTGCAGCGCGATCCTACCGACACCCTGCCCCGCACACGCGGCCACTGCCGCCTCGCCGATATTGGCTGTGGTGACGCGCGCCTGGCTGCCTCGCTGGCCCCCGACGCCAAGAAGATCCGCATCGAGGTGCTGAGCTTCGACCTGCATGCCGACCCGAGCAACCCGCACATCACGGCAGCTGCCGACGCATCGGACCTGCCGGTCACAACGGGCACCGTCGACGTGGCTGTCTTCTGCCTTGCGCTGATGGGCACCAACTGGCTGTCGTTTATCGAGGAGGCATACCGGATTCTGCGGTGGAAGGGCGAGCTGTGGGTGGCCGAGATCAAGAGTCGCTTTGCCGGCAGCGACGAGCTGCGCGCGCGCATGAAGCAGAAGCTCAAGCAGCAGCCCGTGTCGCACAGCGTTGGTTTCCGGAGAAAGAACGGCATCAAGGGCGGCAAGAAGGGCCAGGACGAGGAAGACCCTGATGTGGTGGCGGCGGCATTGGCCGAGGTGGACGGCGACGACGACAACACGGGCGCGACGGACGTGACTGCGTTTGTGCACGCGCTGCGGAGACGCGGTTTTGTGCTGGACGAGATTGCCGGCGGCGAGGATGACAAGGACGCCAAGGACAAGACGGGCGGTAAGGCGCCGGCCGTCGACCTAAGCAACAAGATGTTTGTGCGGATGCGCTTCATCAAGGCGGCACCGGCACTGGTCGGCAAGGAGGAGGTCATGGAGGCGCTGGCCGCGATGAACGGCAACAAGGACTCGAGCAAGAGACCCAGACTCAAGTACCACGACGAGGACGAAAAGAAGAACGCCGACCCCATGGACGACCCTGCTCTCGAGGCCAAGATTCTGAAGCCGTGTGTCTACAAGCTGCGGTAGATGTCTTTTGCCTTGCTTATTGTCTTTTTTATTCCTTCCATATCACCGGCGTTTATATGTACTTTCTCCTTGTGTCGGGCTAAAAGTAGTTTTCATTCAGCTGTTCAATATCACCACATATCAACATTTGTTCGCAAAGATTAAATTAAGTACCTAGTAGTTCCCTTGACCCTGCTCCCGCTCCAATTCTCCTAGTTCTCCCATAAAATAACCGCGAGTGGCGACCCTGTGCGATATAACATGCTATCTTTTTGTCGAGTTTTTGTTTTAATCCCAAAGAAAGTAAAAGTAAACAGCAAGAGATAAAAATAGAAATAGAAGTAGAAATTCCGGCTATCCAAATGTCCAATATCACAAATTAGCAAATCCATACTTGCCTAGGCATCTCTAGGAGCTCTGGAACAAGAGATTAGCAGCAAACTCCACATTGCCGCCGGTGGCCTCCAAGGCCTGTACGGAACGGTCCCGTGGGAAGCCGAGAGCAACAAGCTGCTGAATATCGGCTTCAGAAGCAGCTGTGACACCAGCGGCCTGCTGCGGCTGGGGTGCTGCGGCAGGGGATGGGGCTGCCGCCGGTGCTGCTGCAGGAGCCGCCGTCGGTGCAACCGCAGGAGCTGGCGTCGGTGCAGCTGCTGGTGTGGGCTGGGCTGCGTGCTGGGCAGACGACTCAGTAGTCGACTCCTCGCCACCGGGGCCAGAGACGACACCCGACCGCTGGCCGACAGTTGTGCCGTTGGGGCCTTCAATGGTTGGCTCCTGGGCAAGTGCCTCCTCCGAGTCTTTGGGGATGTCAGCCTCGCCCAGGAAGGGGATCTCGACGCCCTGGATGATGAGGCGGTCCTTGGCGAGATCGAGGGTGGCCTGGTAGCGCTTCAGCATGTCCAGGCCGATCAGCAGCTCGACAGACTTGCCCTCCATGACGGTGAAGCTGCAGGGCAGAAACAGGCTGCCGATTCTGATCTGCGCAGCGTGCACACGGCCAATAATGTTGGCGGTGCCGACACCGCGGGCAACACCAGCAAACCGCTTATCGACAAGCCGCATGATATTGCAGGCCTCGGCACAGCTGGGTGACATGATGGTGGCCTGGGCGCCAGAATCAACGAGAGCCTTGACCTTGTGGCCGTTGACCTCGACATCTACATACAGCATATGAACACGGCCAAAGACTATTTCGTTAGCAGCCATTCAAACGGACATTATCAACAAGAAAAAAACTCACCTTCGGGGTTGTGCTCCATAGCGTTCTGAAGGTTCTCCATGACCTGCTCTTGCCGGATCAGCTCTTCGATACGCATCTGTGCCTCAATATCAAAAGGATCCGAGTTCAGCTGCGTGATCTGGCTATGGCGGGCAGCCCGCTCGCGCCGCTCGCGGTCGTTTCCAGAAAAGAACTGGGCGAAGCGGACCGGGTCGTCGATGACAGCGGCCAACTGAGGCTGCTGACGGATGGCTTCCTCGCGCAGGCGCGGGTCGCCCAGGATCTGAAGACGGATGACCTCTGGATCGGGGAGGTTGGAGCGCGACATCTGGCGTTGGCCGCCTGCTGCACCAGCTCCTGGCTGTGCTGCGCGCTGCTGCTGGGGCTGTCTGGCAGCCTGGGCAGAGGTTCTTGGTGCCAGAATACGCAGGGCGATCATGTCACCGTTGGTGACATTAAGAGCTTGCAAGGTCTGGGTCTTGTCGGAGATGAGGTTGCCGTCGTGGTAAAGGTGTTGTTGACTGGGAGGGAGGGTGGTTTCGGCCTGGATGGAGCTCTGGAGGGTCTCGACAGTCATCTCTGGGTAGACTTCAAGTGAGAGGATGTCGGGCTCCTCCTGCTCCTGGCGCGAGATGGTGACAGTGATCTGCCTAGATGGAGTCAGCACGCGATCATGGCATAGGGACGGTGAGCAGGGCAAACGGGGCCGATGCGAGATGTCTTACATGTTGGGCAACGAACGCAGCAGCTATGCCGATACAAACTTGACGGTGAGCTGATACTGTCGGTTGAGGAGAGAGATGCAATGACAGCTCCAAAAGCTCAAGTAGATGGCGATGTTAATAAAGCTGCGAGATGGTGACGATGACGACGATGACAATATTGACGATGTTGACAAAGTCGGAGGTTGTTGAAGCGAGACACAAGTCAGACTCTCAGCGTGTGTCCAGGTGACAGACAAGACAAACAGGGGGGTGCACGAGACGAGAGCCAACAGACACAAACGAATATGCATGAATAGACAGTAGACACTGAGGATTACTGCACAGCTGGAATGGCGGCGATGGAGGACAGCAGAAGTGTATGGAAGCACGTCAGCGCTTGATTGGCGGCGAGCCTTGCAATCAAGCTAGGACGGCTTACAGGCGGTTGCTCGCTGGAAGTGGGCCGGCTGGTGGCTACGTCTAGGTATTGTGGCCCTAGGTCATGGGTTCGGCAGGTGCGTGGGGAGGCGGGGCTAGACTGGCGGAGGCTGAAGTTGGAGAGAAAGCGAACGTTTGGTGATGTATCTTACAAGAGATGGTTCACTTTCATGTTTGGCTGGTATTTACTATCATAATTTCGGTGGTATTTTTGTCTGTTTGTAAATATTATTGTGGTTTTTAAACCTTCGTTTAGAAATGTGTTGTTAAGCTATGATTTAATTCTAGTTTTTGTGATTTATTGGTATCTTTTTCTCGAAATCTAATAGCAACTTTAAATCAACCTATCTACACTTAAAAAATACATAGAAAATACATAGATAATAACTACACAGCCTGCTACTTCCTGACATATAATTGCTGCAAACCCCTCTATACCACACCACTTCACGCTGGCATCATGCACCCAGTATGCGGACCATCAAATCAGGAAAACAAGTTTGTGAGGGGCTGACAAACAGCCTGTTTCGTGTCTTCCTAGAACTGTCTCAACATTTGCATTTAAAAAGCAAACACGGATATATCTGACAAACATATCAACCGCCAGTCTGCCTTTGTCGTCAGTCACTGTTTGTCAGCAATAATGCCGACTGCCTTCAAACTGTGTCGGCCACCGACGCTCTTTCCCTATCTGTCTATCTGTCTTTCTACCATTTGCCAGTCTGCTTGGTATCTGCCCAGCTGCCATCTGGCCCCATACAAGTGACGTGCAGATGGCCACTTGCCAGCGAAGACCTCCTTCCTCGTCTGTGCAAATGTCTGATTGGCAAGGAAGGTGCGTCCGGTCCAGTCTGGTCCAGTATGGTCGGGTCTCTGGTGGGAGATCAATGCGGAAGGGACCAGCCAGCAGGCTCGTGTGGGGCTGTTGGGGCCTTCCTTGTTCTCTTGTACCCTCGCTCGCGCCTTCCTTTGCCGCTCCGCTCTTTCCGCCCCTGCTAGCAGACGCTACTGTGCTTTTTGCTCCTTTTGCTCTACTTGGCCGCCTGGCTGGCCTCTTTGGCCCTCTGTCTCTGGTCCTGCCTGGTGTGCGAGTCATAGTCAGTCATAGGCCACTTGCCACGCTCCACGCTGCCACGCCAGAACCAGGCTAGTCCAGTACGAGTAGTTAATCCAGTAATAATCTACCTCCGTAATCTAGTCTGATGTGCGGTCCGTCGCTCCTTCCCTCCCATCGCCCCAACAACAAACGTACTTTCCTCGTTTTTCTCGTCCGCCATTCTTGACCGTTTCTTGTCTCCTGCCTTCTGCCATTACCTCGTCACCGCCTTGACCAAGTAAACAGTCTCTTCCCTCCTAGATTCACATTACAATCTCCTTGACTCTACCACACATCCCATACCCGTCCTGACCTATAGCAGTTTGAGCCGAACCGACAACTCACTGTATCCTACGACACCGCCGACAATATATTTACAACAGCGTACCCTCCCTCCTGTGGCCATGTCGCCATTCCGACTGTCGCCTACCCCTTCCTTTCTCCTCAAGTCGAGTTAAGCTTCACAACGATGAGCTTCAACATATCCTCTGCCAAAACACCTCCGAGCCAGGGCGCCGCCGGTGTCGCGGCCGCTAGTGTCAATGGCAACGCCAATGGCAATGGTGGCAGCTCACGGCAGGCGCCCGCACACAACAACACACCCCGTCTTGGAAACTTTGAGAGTATTTTCAACTGGCTCGGCCCGGTCTCTGAGGGAATTCAATCGAAGGACTCTGACAAGACCGGTCCGAACTATAGTTCTTCTGTTCCTGGCCGAGCTACTGCTCCAGGAAGCCCTAGCAAGATTGAGTTGCTTCGCAGGACAACCGTGTCTACCCCGGCTGCTCTAACTTCTGGGGTGCCCTCTTCAAGCGCCCTCAATAACTCGCCGTACAAGGCTGGCCTCATGAAGGGCTTTACTTATCCCGGCGATGACCCTCACAGCGGCAGTGCATCGTCAACTCCCGTGCCTCCAGGCATCGTCTCCTCTGAAGGCGATAGTACTAGTGATGACGATGGCAATAGCGATGTTGTGTCATTGGGCTCTACCATTGGCGGACTGCCGTTGACCGGCGATGGCGTGACCGAGCCGATAACTAAGCAGATCGACGCTCAGTGGTCTAGTGCCGATATCAAGATTGCGTCCGCTTCCACCTCCCCGGCTACAGCTATCGAACGGGCTAGGGCCGCTGTTCGTGCTGAGATCGAGAAGCTGTCTTTTGCTCAAGCCCTACCATCGCCGCGGATCGCTGGATCAAACACACCGACACTCTCCCGACAGCCCTACCCCGGCCAGCCCAGCCCTGCGGCTATTGTTCTTTCACCTCGTCGCACCAAATTGTCACCGGCTGTTCCGCATCATAGAAAGACTGTCTTCGAGAAGTTGCATCTTGCGAAGAAACTTCTTCACCTGGAATACGCGCTTGACCAGAAGATTGCAAGTACAACCGATACTCCCTCAGAACCGGTTCATGTCATTGTTGACATGTCCAACATTGTTATTGGCTTTTACGAGACAATAAAAGCCCGCCACAAGCTACATGGAAGATATGCCTCCATGCCTTTTTCTTTTGAAGTCTTAAACGAGATCATGCTTCGCGGCCGTTCTTTTGGCAAGCTGGTCGCTGCTGGCTCTATCAAAGATGCATCTTTGTCCTCTTTGCCTCCGCACATGACGGCGGCATCTAACTTGGGCTACGACATGAATGTTCTCCGCAGAGTGAAAGACGAAACGGGCGAGAGCTTCAAAGAACAGGGCGTTGACGAGCTGTTGCACCTCAAAATGTGTCAATGCATCATCGACTTTGAACCGGCTACGCTCATCCTTGCAACAGGTGATGCCAACGTGGCCGAGTTCTCGGACGGCTTCTTGAAGAACGTTAAGCGCGCACTGCAGCGCGGCTGGCGCGTGGAACTTTATTCATGGAGGCTAAACATTGCTAAAGCCTGGAAGGACCTCTGCAAGGAGCAGAAAACCCCAGATGCTTTCCGGATTATCGACCTGGACAAGTATGCGGACTTTTTGTTAGGAGAGACTCCTAATTTTTAATCTATCGGATCGGCTGCGTCTCAGCTCGTGCCGTCCAATTGCGACGCGAGGGAATGTGACAAATTCTCTCGGGTTATCTCGCCTTGCTCTCCGCCGCCAGCCGCCGCCGCCGCCTCACAGTTTACAGCCGTCTCGTCCGCCTACATCTATTGTGCACTCGCATCTTCTTTGCCATTGCTTACTTTTAATGGTATCTTCATCATCAGCTTCTACCCGTACCGACTGTGGTACTTTTTATCGTTTTGTCCCAACAGTATACGCACACCGCTTCTTCACGTTGCTTCCGAAAGGACACATGGAGGAGTAAACGGGCAAGAAAACTGCAGCGGCTGCGTCGTTGGCACATGACCGTGTAACGGCGCCTGCGAATATGTTTTCTGCCCATTGTCTTTACCCGGTATTTGCAGCGTCCTGTAACTGGGACTCGTGCGTGCTGGGATAGACAGTGTCCATATTTGATAGAGGCACATGTGCGTTTCTTGTTAGGGTTGTCATTTTTTACTATTTGTTTTTATTATCTTTTGTTTGTCGCTCATGGCTTTTGCTCTTCATTACAATTTGATTTCTTATTTCACCACGTTGCGAGTACTCGTTTTTTGCTGTTTTGTGCATTATCTTGTTTTCCTCATTCTGATACACGGATTTTTCTTTGCATTGCTTAGCAACGCCTGGCCGTGGACCATTTGCGGTTCTAGCAAGTATGGCATTACACAGCGACACAGCGAGTCTTTTGATATGAGGAGCGGATGATAAGCGATGTTGTCGAAATTACGAGCGTTTTTGGGCTGTTATTTGCAGCCCGACACGATGCCGACTGGAGCGAGACGACTCGGAATGGTTTGAACCTGAATTTCTGATTTGATTGATTATTTGATCATCATTGATTATTATTGTTTACATTGTTTACGTTTTCACTTGGTGCACTATACATAGCACTTCAATGCCACTCATGATTGTTTTCTGCGATGTCTCGTTCTCTGTTCTATGCCTGGTCTATTTGAAATCACTTGTTATGTACAAAGCTCGCTATATACATCAATGGCGCACGCTGGCGCCCATCTCGCGCATTATCCACTCGTACACTGCCCACTGCACAGCATTCACAACAAACGCTCGCGCGCTGCACACCCCGAGACCCCGGAAGAACACGCTGGTGCCGCCCTCGCGGTATGCTAGGCGAGTAATCTCTATTGTCGACAGGCGCGTGCCAGTAGGAGTAGTAGACGCGCCAAGGAGAGGTTGCGTCTGTGCCGATGAAAATGTCGGCGGCAGCAGAGCCTGCGCCTGCACGCGCGTCTTGATCATGTCCAGCGGGAACACACTGGCCCAGGTCACTATACCGGCCAGGCCACCGCACATCAACGTGGCGGCTGCGGAAGAAGTGGTCCTTTCGTCATCTGGGCTAGACCACCGCTTCCATGCATCCGTTGCCAAGAGGTACGACCAAAAGTAGAAGCCATAGCCAATGCTGTCGCGCAAGGCCGTGACGGTGCCGCCGAGAAAGAAGCCGCGCACACCCTCGGCGCGCCACACCTGCTTGGCAATACTGTATGACGAGGGTGGCTTGCTGACTGCCCGAGCTTGGGCGGCCAGCTGCGCGCGGCACTTGATGAGCTCGGTGGGCGCGCTCACAATCCACGTCGCCAGGCCGGCCACGGCACCAGCGATCCACGTTGTGCCGGCGGTCGGTGACGCCAGCCGCGTGTCGCCGTTGTCGTCGATGACGGACGGCGTTAGGAGCAGCTCTGCCTGGCGATAGGACACGAACAACAGGGCATTAAGGGCGCCGTAGCCGAGGACGGGTGCGGCAGAGCCTGTAGCGAGAGCTGCGGTCTTGCGGAAGAGGGCTTGGGCGACTGTCTGGGAGCCCCTTGGAGTGGCGACTGAGGCAGCATCTGGGATCGGCGGCTTCCCGCCAGCCTGGAGGCGTACTTTGACGAGGTCCAGGGGGTTTCCGATGAGAATGCTGGCAGCGCCGCTGATATAGCCGGCCCAAAAGTCGGCAGACATTGCGAGGCCCAGTTGGGAGGCAGACCAATACTCTTGTGTATGCAAGTGTCGTGTCACGGAGCCAACAAGCTACACAGTCTGGGGAATGAAGTCACCATCGCTAGCGTGTCCCGCAATCACAAGCCTGGGGACACTACGAAGTATTGATTTAAGCTCGGTGTGGGGTTGTTAGTGGGAGTCCAGTCTCTGCCAGTCCGTTTCTACACAGATTATCTCAGCTCAGCTCCAACTTTTAATATTTATTTGTTTGACGAGTTGTATTCGGATATATAATATGGCGACATACAGAGTACACGCCGATTGCCAGTACACCGAACACCACCTGTGCAGCATGTACGACGGCACACAAGTCCCCAAGATGTCCGACCGTCCGATCATAGACATCAGAAATCCAAGTTAGAACCAAAGGTGCTCTCTCTCTTTGCGTCCGGCGCGCTGATAAAAATAATTGAATAAAAAAAGACCGAAGAGAAAGGCACACTATAGACAAGAAGCAGACACAGGCAAATAAGGCAGAGCAAAGGCAAAGCAGAGAAGGCAAAGGGCAAGATATAGGAAGATATATAGTCAAGAAGAAAAAAAGAATGGAACGTCATAGGGGAATCCAAGAATAAGTCTAGAATGGTTGATAGAGAAAAGGAAAGAAAAGGCGAAACACGAAGGCAAAGGCAGCCTGTCGCCTAGAAGTTCTCCTTGCCCCAAACGAACGAGAAGCTGTGATGTTAGTATGAGTCCTGGAAAGCTTTTGGAGAGATTGTGGAAGAAAACTTACTCAGGTTCGCTGTATTTGTTACAGAAGATGTGCAGTGTGCTGCCCAGACCCTTGGGACCACAGAAGAACACACCCGCCTCGGCAGGCGTGTGCAGCTTGCGGATGCCGCGGAAGATCATGTCCCAGTTGGGACGGCCAAAGTTGGTCGGCGCGCGTAGGCCGGTGATGGCGTCCTTGTCGGCGTTGGCGTCGTTGATCATAATGTTGGTGGCATCGTCAATCTTGATCTTGGCCGTTAGGTACGTGTGGATTTCGATACGGTTGTCAACGTCCTGGGCCTCAATGGCCAACAGTAGCGAGCGGAACCACTCGAACGAGCCAAAGTCACGGCAAATCCAGACAAAGTACACCTTGGACAGCCGTGTCTTGGACTGCGGGTAGTTCATGCGGTACCAGATGGACTTGAGAATCGAGGCAAACGGAGTGACACCAATACCGGCACCGACGAGCACGGCGACTTCGTACTTGAACACATCCTCGGAGGCAGAGCCAAACGGACCATCGACGTAGACACGGGGCAGCACGCGGCGCAGGGCAGGGTCGACGTCGTTGTTATCACCGTTGACACCCACAACCTTGGAGGCATCCTTGTCCTTGCGGTCGAATTCGCAGCCCAAAGTCTTGGCCAACTCGCGCGTAAAGTCACCAACGGCACGAACATGGATAGAGATGTAGTCCTCCTCGGGCGCACTGGTCAGCGTAAAGGGGTGGTACTGCCAGACTGAGACGGCGGGGCAGCTGAAGAAGATGTACTGGCCAGCACGCGTCTTGGTGTTCTCCTTCTTGATTTGGATCTCGCAGACGTTACTGGGGTGCTGGACGACCTTGGAGATGTAGGTCTTGTGGCGGCCGCGAACCTCACGGGCGATACGCTCGGCCAGGTAGACAAAGCCGCCGTACATCCAGTACTGCCAGAAGACACCGACAGCCTGGGTGCCGATGGACACACAGAAGGGAGCGAAATCAGGCTGAATCATGCAGAAGGCACCGTGGATCGACCAGAAGAAGAAGAAGACGACAAACATGTGGTGCGTGTACCAAAAGCGCTCGTAGTTGGCACGGCGGGGCTTCTCGACGGACGTGAAGACCATGCCCATCAGGGCGATGAGCATAACGTAGCCAGTCCAACCGGGGCCGGTGACAAAATTGGCCAGCAGCCAGCCATAGATGCCGAGATTGTTCTTGGCAGCGATCTGGGCAAAGTTGTTCCAATGGGCAACGGTGTGGACCCACGAGAAGAAGACAATGGACCAGGCGGTGGTGATGTGAAAGGTGATGTTCTTGTCGAACTGGATGATGCCGTTGAGGGGTGTCTGACGGGCGAGCGAGATAAAGGTACGGCAGACGGGAAACAGGACCATGGCGACGTCGAAGTGCAGCACTAGGGCAGCGGCACGGGCAATCATGTAGGTCGGGCCAAAGGTGTCTCGTGCACCCTGCAGGCTGTCCTTGCGGGCGTAGTTGACGAAACCAAAAGCGAACACCATGGCGTGAAGCAGCATGAAGACGAAGACGAAGCTGGCGAGTTAGATACACATCAATTGATGGTGGATGTAGGTTAAGAACAGGGAAAAAAACTCACAATCTCCGGTAACCTTCGTTGATCATCCAACGGTCAAACTTCTCGCGATTTGAAAGCTCCTTTTGCCGCTCCTGAGTCATCTCACCCGAAAGCAGCATCCGTGTTAGTGGTGTCCATCTTGACCGCTCTGAAGGCTTCTCCCGGAAGCTGTCGTAGTCGTTGTAGCCCGACATGTTGTAGATATTAAGTCAAAGAGAGAGGGTGTCTGAAAGCGCGAAAAGCGGCACTGTCCCGGTGCGACAAAAGACTCGCTCAAGAGGTATTAGATGTTGAAATGAGCCGGATTCGATTCTTTTCAAGAGTATATATTGTTGTTAAATGGTTCAGAACCTGCTGAAGTCTGTTCAAGATCGTAAAAGAGAGTAATCGGCCAGCGGTGAATATCGAATTCGAAAAAGAGAGTATATGAAAGATCAACGTCGCTGCCGAAAAGAGGAGAGAGAGGATATGAAGCGGACAACGGCCTCGTGCTGGTGAGAGGATGCCGGCGGAGACGACGATGGATGACGGACAATGAAGACGAGGACAAAGAAAAGGGAGGGAAAAAAGAGAAGGGAAAAAAAAGAAAAGAAGCAAAAGCGAGAGGAGGAGAGGGGGGGGAAGACTTGGAATATGCGGATATGAACCACCAAAAAGAGAAAGAAGAAAAGGGAAAGGGAAGACGAGAGACAGAAGAGAAGAAGAGAAAGGGGAGTGAGTGGTAGCCAGAGGATGAAGGGGGTGGAGGGTTATGAGGGACGCCAAGCGTCTGGTGCTTCAGAAACATAAGGCGATTCTGGCGTGGATCATACTGGGACTACTCTGTTCTGCGTATGCCACACCAGCGGCTGCAGCAATAGGATTGGTCTGGTTTTCGAGGGCAGAGAGCCGCAGCGTCTGGACAACGGGGAGTCGTCGTGGTATCTAGTTTCTAGTTTCTGGTTTCGTAGTTTTAGTTTCGCCGTCTTTCGTACTATGTAGTGGGAGTTTCGTGATTTCGCGACCAGGGTGGGTGCAGGGTGCTTTGGTAGTGGGTATCGTGTATTAGACCCCAGCAAAGGCGTAACGGTATGGTAGGAGAGGACGCAATGCAAATTAGAAGGAGAGAAGTGTGGGAGGATAGTCAATATGGTATGAGCAAAAGGAGAGATGCAACAGAAGCGCGGATAGAGGCAAAGTGCAAGCGGCAGTTCAACAACCGTACGGAAGTGAAGATGGGTAGTGTATGAATACTTCGTACAGGCTGCAGAGTACTGAGTACATCTTGGTGGAAGGTCTGGCCAATACTCAAACCCAAAATTGAGGCTATTCAGAAAACATCAAGATGTCGCCAACGGCAGCAGACCACCGGTGGAGGGACGTAAAATCGGAGCCGAAAGATGATGAGTAAACTATATTGCGGAATCTTGGGCATTGCACGATGCGGCACTGATGACAGACACGCATGTTTGGAAATGCTCCTCTCCAAACAAAAACATCGCGAGAAACGTCAGATTCACAAGGCGGAAATAGTGATACTACACCGAATGGGCAGAGATTACGTGGACCACACCACTCAACATTGGCGGTAGGCGGGCGATTGGAATTCAGAGCAAAATGTTGTGATAATAAGGAAGGAGCGGCCGACATGGATGCATCAGGGGCTCTGGGACCTTATTGATGTCAAGCCTTTTAGTGCCAGAGTAAAAATAGGTAAAATGTGGAAATGTATTAATTGAGAAGAGGCTGCCGGGGTGGAAAGAACAACCGGACGAGCCTTCTATTTTTGACGAATAGATGCGACGCAATCATGTGAAAATAATACAGAGCAGAAAAGGCAAGAGCAGTGGCAAATAGAAGGAGAAAGCGCGAAGGACAATACTGGGTATATCCGGGCAATCTGAATACGGAGTAATACTGAGCAGAGAAAGAGAGAGACCACAAACAATCCTTGCAATGGGGAGTATTTAGACTTTGAGGCTGTCACGGACTCCAGGACGAAACAACCACAGCCAGAATAGGCCTGGGGCGCCCCGTCTTGCAAATCGGGAAGAAAGTGGAGATATTGGGTGCAGATGGTTGATGTGCTTGATATGTCCAGTATCTCTGCAATAGGGTCTGAGGAGTGAAGCAATATGATCTTTTACAATCGACGTGTTGTGCGGATAGAAGGCGGATCAAAATTCACTGTATCCTCTGTAAAGTAAAATGCAGCGCCGCTTATAGTCTGTAGAACTATGCGGAGGTGAACAACAGGTCTACAGCCGCCGAGGCTTGCATGAGGTTTCAGTACAAGTGAGACCTGTGACGGCGAGGGGGAGACGACGACGACAGCTGAACATGGAAGAAACGACGACTCCGTAATACAATACATTATATGTCCGCAGTATTCACAAAACAAGCACACGTCAGCTAGTCCGGTCTTGGAGCCACAATGCTGCGATGCGTATCTAATTAACATCGCATCTGATTGCGCCTTCGGGGTTAACAAAGAAACAAATGCTGGAGTAGCCCTGACAGCTACTTCGTAAGAAACGGATTCTTGAAAGCAAAGCAACCGCAGCAGCAAAAATAGCAGCAGAACAATCATACACCAACATGATACCTCCCACCCGGTCACATATGTGGGTAATGGCGCCATTCTGCGATCTTTCAGACTCGAAGCACGATCTGGCTTTGCAACCAAGACACAGCACCGTTAGAAAGAAGCAAAAGAAATCACAAGAAATCAATGCTGCGAGCTGGTCGAGTCGATTACACGGCTTTGGCGGCATGCTATTGGCTAATGTGACGGAATGGACCCACTCGTGTGTCGCAGGTCGTTTCGTCAGGGCATCCTGCGACAAAGGCGGGACGGGGATATAAGTGGAGCCTCTCCGTCTCTTTTTCTGTGATAATTTTGATAATTTAAAAAAAAGTAAATTCTTTGCCAAATGTTTCCAGATCGATTTACAGGCGGCTACACACGCAGACACGATTCGTTCTGGACGTGCACATGGAGGATTTTCGGCACACAGACGCACTAGAACCCGTACCAGAGTTGAAGTAAAAAGATAAGAGGATACGAGCGGAAAAGACGTCGAGAAGCTTTCGCCGAATTTGATACCAAAGAGCTTGTCCGTGATGTTAAATGGCCAAAGTACGTCTCCCGAATAGTTGGATAGATTGTAATCCATCCTGATCTCAGCGTAGTTGGAAATCCGAGAAAGTAAAACACAGCCCAATCAGTAATTACGAGTCATCCTGCACTCGACTGGTGTTTTATACTATGTAAATCCCATACAAATGCCTGTCCATAGAGCCATAGTACATTTGTCACATATCTATCTCTGAAAAGCCATTATCTTTCTGAGACCCATGCAGCTGATCCCTAAACATGGCCGACATGCAAACCGTACCAGAAGTTTGTTGTCTATATATAGAAGCAGTAGAACATGTCGGATGACGAACAACGACGAACATAGGATATACGGAACAAACGAAAAGCGAAAAGCCCGTCTACTTTGTAATATTTCGTAATAGATAGTGGCTGCTGTCTAGCCAGTGTCTTTCGTGAAAAAAAAAACTGAGTGTGCCCCTGCTCGAGTTAGACACAGTCTGCCAGCATCATGATGATATGATGCCACATCAGAGACGGCGCAAATATACAAAATGTACAGATATCAAGGACGCATGCCATTTTGTTTAGTTTACTGTGATACGTTAGTGTGATATCAAAAGGCTGTTCATTTTCTCATTGCTACCACACCTAGCATGCACCAGAGTTGCAGTGCATTTCTAACGACGTCAATGATTTCCATCGGAAGGAAATAAAGGGGAAACAGTAACAGGCTGTGGGATGTCTCCCGGCGATAATATGAATATATCTCATTAATTCAATGAGACCGTAAATTTAGAACAATATCAACAAAACTTCACTCTTCACACCAAGTAAACGACCATTACTAATCAATACTAATACAGACCACATGGCCATGTGACGTCTTTACAGTTTTCATGTTTGGTCTCTTTGACAAGGCTGCACTTGACTTTGGCACCAGCGTTGCAAATTCACGCCAGCCAAGAAAATTACATAGTAAGTCCTCGAATGTGATTTATGCTCGATTGTGTTTAAAAGTATGAGAATGCTGCTGTACGTTCATGGTATCGTTGTCGGCTCTCCTTCAACAGTCCCTCCGACGTAGCCGTCTACCATGACTATAATCCGCCCTCGCCTGATCCAATATGGTCGCTTGCCGCCTGCGTCCGTTTCTGTCCCGTAATAGTCGTCCACCCGCGTCAAAATCGTGGCAGATATCGACAGGCAAAAATACCGAAAACAAAATATAATCTGGGGTCCGCACCAACAGTAAGTAGACCACGGGCTACGCCCATGCCCCATCAAGACTGCGGCTGTGACCCCTCAACTGCCGTCCATAGAACAACGTCACGCCCGATTGGAAATGGCGTAAAGTGGAATGTGATTCCGGTAGATGTGTCGTCGGAGTAAAACCGTTTCGATTAGATGGCGTATTTACGGGTCCACTCACGAGCCGTCCCCTCGTACTTGGCACGGTCGGACTTGTAGACGTGTGCGATCTCGGGCACAAGCGGGTCGTCGGGGTTGGGGTCGGTCAGCATAGAGCAGATGGAGAGCAGGACTGTGTTGTTAGCATGAGTCAAATGACGTGGTGGCCAGAGGAGATATGCTTGCTTACCCTTGCTGATAGTCAACGCCGGGCTCCACTGATCACGCAGAATATCCAAGCAGATGCTGCCGTTGGAGTTGATATTGGGGTGGTAGATGCGAGTTGTGAAGTTGACCTTGGGAGGCTTGAACGGGTAGTCTGTGGGGAAGTGGATGGCGAGGAAGAACACGCCGCCAGAGTACGGGGAGTCACTCTATGATATGTTAGTATGTGATCCTGTGGCTGTGCACTGATGGCTTGATGTCGTCCATATCCAACCGCGGCGTAGGTGTGCTGATTCGCACATAGTTTGCTGCCGTACACAACAACTCCATGTCTGGCCAAGTGACGCACGGTAGGCGACACAATAGTGACCAAGCACAGCCCGCCGCGGTTACACGAGAATGTGTGCAGATGGTCGATTATTTTGTTTGGAAACAGTGAAACTTACAGGGCCCATGATTGTTGCTTGCCAGTGGAACTGTAAATGTTAGTGGTGTCCAAAAAGTTATGGTGACGCCAAGACTGTTGAATACATACCAGGTCCTCGCCGACCGGGCCGGCCGAGCAGGAAGAGGGCGGGTCACTAGAGATAATGTCAGTATTGTACGTAGATGGAAACGCTTGCGGTGAAGGAAAAAGAGCGGGCAAGGCTGTCCAGGCTGGTCGACGTTGTCAGAGCATACATGCTGCCTTTGATCATGCTTGTAAGCATTGTGAATCAGCGGCACAGTAGCCGCTGGGTCTCGCAGATCTGAGAGGTCTGGCCGCCAAAACACCATCTATTGATGTACAAGTCACGCAAGTGCCAAAGCGGACGCCATGCCGATGATGACGGCCGGCGGCCGGGCAGCAGACACCGAAGCCCCGCGCACGACTCTGCCCCACCTTGGGAAGCCTTGTTTTCAGGCTACAATGGCGGGGGAAGATGAGTGAGATGCCGCCGAGGACAGCTCGGACGAAGGAATGAAGGAAGAAAGAGAGAAGACAAGTCAACATACCGGCCGAGGTCCGTGAGTTCCTTGTTAATGCGCTTCAGAGCCATTGTGATGTGTGTGTGTGTGTGTGTTGGTGTGGTAGACTGTGAATGGACAGCCTCGTGAGCGTTTGTCTCGGTCGGGAGACAGTCGGGCGGGGTATCGAGAAAGATAAAATCGGCTGGAGACGGTGTTAGGACAAAGTGGTGATGATCGCGTGGTGCGTCGAGGATGAAAGGACAGAATGACAAGGGGAGTCTGGTTTTATAGCGTCAGTATGGAATATGGAAGCCGAGAGAAGCGTGGCGAAGTGGACAATGACTGGTGCAGCTGGCCTGGTGTGGTGCAGGCGACGACAGTACAGCAGTGGGATGGGATAGTAAGGGAGAGGCAAAGGGAGGGGCGAGACTAACAAGAGACAGTATAGGCGGAATTTGCTGGATGCAAAGGGTATCGCGAGATGCGAGATGATAAACAAGGAGCAATAGTCACGTAGGCAGGACTTACGAGTGGTTCGGATTGTGGGTTTGGGGGAAGAAGGGGGAAGTTCGAGAGGGAAAGAGCGAAGAACGAAGAGAGGGAAGAGGGAAGGAGGGACAGAGAAAAAAAGGAGGGATAGGATTTTTAGGGAAGGAGGGTCGGGCCAGGGTAAAAAAGAGGGACCATGTGCTGTATGGACGTACTGATGTAGCCTACCATTCAGTGAAGGCAGTGGATTCAGTGGGTTCAGTGGACTCGTCTCAGTCAGTGAAGTCTGTGAAATAGTGAACGATGTGCAAATGACGGAGTTGCTGGCTATGGCTGGCTGTTGTTGTGGTGGTGGCATGGAGCATGGAGGGGAAACTGCGACCGCCAAAAGTGCGGGTCCTCTCACGTTGGGTCGTTCGCGCCTTCCTCCTCTCGTTCTCTTTGTCCTGACCAAAGAGGCATGGCGCAGCCCAATCACACGACGATAGGGACCAAATAGCAATGGACAGGCCCCACCTCCATTCATAGCCATCTGCAGCATTTGCATGCAGCAATTTACAGTGTATTCTGACCCTTGGCGGCGACACTGGTGACAGCTGACAATAATCATCATTATGTAAGCACCACAGCCGGGGGCGAAAGGCTTAGATGACTGCGCCCGACAAGAAATGATTAATGATTAGAGTAATGCTGACATCCTCTTACAAACTGGAACAATGGGAAATGCGATAATACGAGAAGCTGGCTGCCAGCTAAGCGATTGCAAATGCAGGCGAGTGCATGCATTTGTTATGAGAATTGGGCATCAGTCGACGTGTGTTTTGAGATATAGCTAGAGAAAACTATCATACTTTGATATAAACATCTTTGGTGTAGTGGCGACGGCTCTGACAGGCCGCATAGCTGTTGAATGGCAGCATTCTGGGCCCATATTGGGAAGCAATGCTTGCGATCATCAGCACTGAGACGGTAAACACTCGAGCAGATGCTGGTTGCATATCAGCATATTTGAGTAGTGGTCTATTCAAGTATACCCATGATACATCAGTAAAGAGGCCCCGGCATTGGGTAGAGAAGTGTGGTGGTGTCAGCCTAGGGGAGCGCCTGACTCGAAAGGGTGATATGCCAGAGCCGCATGCAGATGCACAAAGGCGGACTATCATCCTTGAATTGTAGCACCGTGCATCTAAATCAAGAAGCGGGCGTGATAGTAAACAGTGCACTCACTTATAAACCGAAACCGAACTGACACTGATATTCAAGGGCTAAATTTTAATCGATATGGGCGGCGCTTTAAATCAACTCGACTACGCAAAGGCCTGCACACCAGTGATCGCACGGCCGAGAATCAGGCTGTGAATATCGCTCTGACCCTCATATGTTTGTGCCACAAATAGGTTGGCCACATGACGGCCAATGCCGTACTCATCACTGACTGCGTTGCCTCCAAAGATCTCCTGCAGTGCCCGCGCACCATGCAGCGCGCGGTCGCAGTTCTGACGCTTGATCATGCTGATCATGTCGGGCAGCCCGACTGCTGCGTCACCGCCGGCATCCTTGAGGCGGCCGACCTGGATGGCTGCCAGCGTACCGAATGCGGCGTCTGTCGCCGCATCAGCGAGCTTCTTCTGCACCAGCTGGTACCGGGCCAGTGGGTTGCCCTTGAACTGCTTGCGCTCCAGAGCATATGTGCGCGCACGGGAGATACAATCTTCGAGCGCGCCCATCACACCCATGGCAATGCCGTAGCGAGCCTGGTTCAGACAGCCAAAGGGCCCGCGCAGACCCTCGGCAAGAGGAAGCATGTTCTCAGCGGGTACGGGGCAGTTGTCCAGGTGAATCATGCCGGTGATGCTGGCACGAAGCCCTAGCTTGTTCGGAATCTTGGGTGTTTCGATTGAACCGGCGGGCGCATCCTTGCGCTCAACTAGGAAGCCACGAATGACCTTCTTGGGAGAACCGTCCTTTGCCGTGCCCTTGGATGGGTCAGCAACCTTGGCCCACACAAGCATCACGTCCGCAATTGGGCTGTTTGTAATCCATGTCTTGGAGCCGCTGAGGTTGTAGACACCCTTCTTCGTGGGGTGCTCAGTGGCGGTCATCTCGAGCGAGCCCGGATCGCTGCCGTGGTTCGGTTCGGTCAGACCAAAGGCGCCAAGAATCTTGCCCTGGGCCATGCCAGGCAGGAAACGCTCCTTCTGCTCCTCACTACCAAACTCATTGATGCCGCCCATAACCAGACTGGACTGCACGCTCATACCGGACCGGTAGCCCGAGTCGACGCGCTCGACGGCCTTGGTGATGAGCGCGCCTGCGACGGATGACACACCAGCACACCCGTAGCCCTGAATGGTGGCGCCCAAAAGGCCCAGCTGACCCATCTCCTCGAGCTGGGTCTTGTCGTAGCTCTCATTGCGGTAACCCTCTGCAAAGGGAACACATGTTAGCAATTGGAACAGGCTAGATGCACAGAGGCCGTGAAGAAACAATGGAACAATAACAATCAGTAGCAGTAGCCGGAACAACAAACGAGGAACAAGACATCGGCAAAGGGATGCAAGAAGGGAGAGGGGAAATGAAGAGGAACGATGAGGATTCATATAAGTTTTCGACGATCCACCCCCGGAAGAGAAAAGAGTAAACAGCAAACAAGAAAAAGAAGCAAACAAAATAAGAATAGAGTTGGCGGAATGCAAAGTGATATCATGACATAGAGGGGTTTCAACCGGCTCGCAGGGAGCAAGATTGATGGGAGGGATGCTGCAATCCAGTCTTTCTGGGTGGTCTTTCCCCTCCCTTCATAGCATCGGCACCGTCAAAGGCAGCCGCTTGTGCTATTTGGCACAACTTGAAACAATAAAACCGCTTTGAAAAGACTGCAAAGGCTCAATCACACACCTTCTAACCGGGGAAGCAGCTGCTCCTGGCAGTAGCGCTCAGCCATATCTGAGATGTCCTTCTCCTCCTCCGTGAGGAGGGATCTGGACGACAGAGGGTCAGTCCAGTCAAATGTAGTGGGTGCGGCAGCAGAGTAGGCACGACTGGCGGAGACGGCCTGGCCAGGGCGCAGCAGCTGGCTGCCAAAACGGCGGCACAAATGTCTAGACATGATTGTAGTGGCGTCGACGGTGGCGATGTGGTGAATTGCGATGTCAAGGGGAACGTTGTTCCGGGCTAGAGGTTGGCTCACGTGAGCAGTTTTAGTGGTAGATGCTCTGTAAAGTGCAAATAAGGAAAGAGCAAACAACAAACATGAAGGAAAAGCAAATCATGAAATATAAACAAAGGTAGCCGTCTTAAAGAAGAAGGCACGATGCGGAGTTACCCCGTACCGAGGCAGGTGACTAACGGCGATTATCCGAACGACTGCCGATGTGAAGTGGTGCGGAAGATGATTCCTCGGAAGGCTTCAGTGAACGATGGGGCGAGCGCGGGTCTCTGGCGCAGTCTGGCGGCGTAGAGGACACCGCTGGTAGCCGATATCGTCTTCAATGACGGTGCGGTCAGGCCCAGATACAGCGGGATACAGAGCAGCATCTGCCTGTTTCAGGCGTAGTTTGGAAAGGGGACCCACCTATTCAGCACGCTGACCACTGTTAAGAAGGAGGAGCTGAGATCCGAGTCGCGCTCTCCCGCGTCTACTTTCCCGTTCGGGCAGCTGAGTCCCCTCTGAGCGATCGCTCCTGCCGTGTTAATGCGCATTGAGTAGCACTATCACGGGACGACTTCAGCTACCAATTCCCCGGATCTGTAGCATATTTCATATTTCTCCTTCATTGAATTCCGAGTTCCGATTATGCTTCACCATGTCCGACCGATCGCTTTGTTTACTCTCGACGGGGTGGATTACTGATTACAGGCTGTCTACGCCCCACAGCCCACAATGTCCAGAGCTAATTAGCGAATACAGGTTCACAGGGCTCCCTTGGACAGAGCATAACAGCAGATACAGCACCATCATTTCCAGACTCCAGTACCGAGGGTTGCGATCATTCCAGAGACTATGGCCACTTCCCACCGCTTCGTATACACGGAGAATAGATGACACACCCCGGCAAAAGCCGTTGCATCATCGTATGTCATCGACACAGTACGGTGAAACAGCGCGACAGTGATAATCAGGATATGCTGTGAGCACAAGATGGCCAAGACTCATGGCAAGGCTTTCAAGCGAAAGAGAAAACTCTTCAATCATGAGCAAGGGCCGCGTGGTCAATCGCACTTTATTCTGCATTCTTGACGAACACTGCCCAGCCAGGGCCTGCGCGAGGAATGCACGGCACTTTGACGGGTCTTGTGGATGGGGAGGAGGACGCAAGAGGACGAGAAAGAGAAAGAAAACAGAAGGACGCGTATAGTGGTAAGTATGGGCTAACTCAAGACAGCCGAGGCGACGACTTGGAGGCTCTAACAGAGGGAAGAGGCAAAGGGCAATGTAAATGTTAAATGGATGTTGAATTCCAGAGCCTCGTCGACGGCCGATCCAAGACAAGTGTCAGACCGTGTCGGGGCTTGCGTCCCAGCCCCTTGAGTCTACGGCCACTCTGACTGGCCAGAACAGCTTCTTATTGTCTGCTTTATGTGGCCCAGTTCTATTTAAGCCATTGTCAAGCCACAGTTGTGCTGTTGAGGAATGTAGTTTGCAATCCTCGACTCTTCGCGTGGCATGCAGCCAGCCTCCCTGGCAAGCACCAAATCAGCTTAGCCTAGGAACATGGAGACGCCTGCTTGCTTCTTCCCAGCAGCGATCCCCCCCTCTTCGCCGGCTTGACCAACGGCGTGTTGTGTTTGCCTTTCCCGTGGACCCACCCTCTTCATCTTCTTCAACCTCCCTGGACCCTCTGCTATTGGGTTTGGTGATAATTGCATTCTTCATCGTGGCCCCTGCCGTCTGGACGCCTAAGAGTAGTTGTTCTTTCCACTCTTTGTCTCTGTTTTTCGTTTCTTTTTCTATTCTTCTTCTTGCACACAGCAGACAAGCGGTGCTTCCCGCGCTTTGAGACTCCATTGTGCGCGTCACCAGAAAGCCGCACCCCCCTTCTCGAGGTCTCAGTATCTCACGCCCCTACAGATACTTCACATCTCTCACGCCTTTTTCTACATGGAAGACCCTTTTAGCTGCTGTAAAGGCAGGAAGAAGCAAAGAAAAAAAGATGACAAGGCTTCTAGAAATGGATCTGCCTACACCAAGGCGTCTCCATACAGTAAACCATCTCGAGCTCAGAAATGCAGCCGTTCAAGGGGTGGCCGGTCGTTTAATTGACGCCACACGCAAAAGCGGTGGTTAGAAGGGTATCGTAAGCTGTCAAAAGCGTTGCAAATATCGGCTCGAGCATTGTGGGATGAGATTTCCTGGCAGTTCAAATACAACGAGGAATCCAGGGCTTCCCTTCTTCATCTCCGTCTTTCTCTTATCCCTCTCTCCCTTTCTTGTCATTATTCTCTTCATTATCCTTTCCCACTTCTCATTCTTGACGACATCCCTTCAGGAGTCTGTCTGATCTTGAGCGTTTGATAGCATCTGGCTTGATATATTAGGCCATTGTCTTCTTGTCATCTCATCAATATCTCATCTCATCATCCTCATCAACAACATCACAACAATAACAGCATCATCACCATCAATATCAACACATCGACATCTACATATCAACACCTACGCCATCAACCAATATCCCATCATCCATCTAACGGCTTCATTCTCAACAATCGACATTCTTAACAACACTCGCACTATAACTACTCCCGTCCATCGCCACATTTTCAGCTTCCCGCGTTCCACCGGCAACCTCAACTACATACTTCAGACTCACGTTTGTACATTCATCTACATCTAACATGTCTTTCTCTCTGCGCTCTGCTGTCCGCGTGGCTTCGGCCGCTACCCTCGTGGTCCTGCCTGGTGTCCTGGCCGACACATACCTCGGCTGCGTCTCCATCAGCTCTTCCTTTGACTCTACTTCTTCCTCTGGCAGCAACAGCCCCGAGACTTGCAGCACTACCTGCGAGGGTGACGGCTACTCTTACTACGGTGTGTCCCAGCAGTTCTGTAACTGCGCCTCGTCTGAGCCTACCATCTCCGAGACCTTTGACGACTCTTCTTGCGACATTGCCTGCGACTCGCCCTACGAGGATGAGTCCTGCGGCGGTGAGGACAACTTCGACTTCCTCTACAACCTGTACAAGATTTCCGGTGGCTCTGCTACATCCACCACTGCTGCTGCTGCCACTACTTCCACATCTGCTGCTACCACTGCTGCTGCTACCACTGCTGCTGCCACCACTGCTACTACTGCTCCTACCACAGCTTCTACTACCGCCATCACTGCCGCTACTTCTGCAACTGCCGACGACACTACCACTGCTGCTGCCGGTACCACCACAGCCTTGGTTTTGAACGGTGCTCTCGCCGGCACCGACTCGACCTCGACCGAGCTCACGACTGTTTTCATCTCGACTATTGACTGCAGCTGCACTGACCACGCTACTTCGTCCGTTGTGACCTCGACTGTTGCCGCTACCGAGACTGTTTCCTGCAGCGAAGGAGGTGAGACTAATTCTGACGGCCTCTGCGCCTACTCTACCGAAACCAGCACCCTCATGAGCACTACCACCACAAACATGTTCACCACTGTGACCCTGAAGCACACGACTGCCACGGCCAATTCCACGGCAGCCGCTGCTGCAGTGGCCGCAGCCGCTTCTGACTCTGCATCTACACCCACTTCCGCTTCCTCCACGCCTACTTCTACGCCCGCTTCTTCCGCATCTTCCTTCTCCTCTGCATCTGCATCTGCATCCGCTCCTGCTTCTGCATCCTTCTCCGTCTCCTCGTACTCCAACTCTTCCGCTTCCGCTACCTACTCCATCATCTCTTCTCTCCTCTCTACCATCTCCTCTTCCGCTTCCGCTTCCGCTTCCTCCTCCTCCTCTCTCCTTACTACCTCTTCTGCTCCCGCTGCATCTTCCGCTGTCAACGGCGCGGCCGTGTACGAGACTTCCGAGTCCTGCGAGCCCGAGCAGTCGTCGTTCAGTGACTCCATCGAGTCCAGCACTGTCGCAGTCTCTGCGAGCGCCACTGCTGCTGTCTCTGTCTCTGTCTCTGTTGGCGTCACCGTTGCTGCTACTGCCGCTGCTACTTCTTCTGCAAAGGCACACGGCGTCAACAACGACCAGAGCAGCGAGAGCACTGTGACCAGTGTGTTTGTCACCTCGATTGTTGATGCCACTACTACCTTGACCACTACCACCACCACTACCTACACTGTGACTGCCTCTCCCGCTGTCTTTGTGACCTCGGACCATTCCGACTCGAACGCTGTCTCTGCAGAGTCTGCAGCAGCTTCTTCCGTGTCTACCTCCGCTTCCGCTCCTATCTCTTCCTCCTCTACTATCTCCTCTATCTCTCCCGCTTCTACCATCTCCGAGGCTTCGGACTCCTCTCCCGTCTCTTCCGTCACTAGCGAGATCTCTACCCAGTCGGATGATTCTCTTGCTTCCTCTACCCCGGCCATCGACATTGTCTCGGCCGCTGCACCCACATCTGCATCCGCATCTGCCTCTGCATCTGCACCTGTTTCTGTTGTCGATTCTGCATCAGCACCTGCCTCCGAGCCTACCGAGACCACTCGGGCTGCCGCTCACGGTACTGTTGCAATTGAGACCGAGACTACTGCTGCTGCATCAACTTCCGAATCTACTTCCATCGCTTCTGCACCCGCCTCTGAGCCCACTACCGCACCTTCCATCCAGACCCAGACGCCCGCTGCTCCTGAACAGATCACCGTCAGCTACCGCACTACTGTTACCGACGAAGTACTAATCACAGTTGTTCCCGCTTCTCCAGTCACCAACACTGCCGCTCCCGTTGTTGTTGCTACCTCGTCGTTCAAGTACAACGCTCCCTACGCCAACAGCACTCTGTCGACCCTGGCAACTGTCAAGCCCAGCAACCCCTCTGGTGCCGCCTCTACCGTCTACACCAGTGCCGTCCCGTCCAGTGTTGTCACTGCCGCTGCTCCTTCCTTCGACCAGGCGTCGATCCTGAGCAAGGAGTGGTACGTGTCTCTGCTGGCCCTGACGGTCGCTTTCATTGTGATGTAATGCGAGCCATTCTTTCTCACTACTTTAAAACACGCCAAACACCAAAAACAGTTCAAACGCCTACAATCTCAGCAAAAAAACACTCACGATTACAAGCAGCACTTCCATCGTTTTCAGCTTTATCGATTTCCTTTGTCAGGACTGGTTTCTGATTATTCTGTCACGACTCTATAATCTTGCCAGCATCTCAGCTCTTTCTTTACTCATTCTTTTCTCTTTTTCCGGTCACATTTCCTTTGTCTCTGGCGTTCTACTGGACAGGCGTTCTATGGATTCTGGCAGTCCTCTCACGATGCGGATGGCATTTTGATTTACTCTTACTGTTTGAGTGCTGGGCACCCTTAATATCTTATACCTTTGGTTTTTTGTACTATGGCATACTCTGCCTCTTTTTCCTTTCCTATCTCTTTTGTTTATCTTGTTTACAGCCATCCATCAGTGCATGCATCTTCAGTTTTTGGTTAATGGGCGGATTGGTATATACTACGCATACTGAATATAAATCTTGAAATTATCATCTACTCCATATGGAGCGAGACTCTGGCAGTGCTGAGACTAACACTAGCTACTTGCTACTTGGAATGTGTGTCGGTAAAGAAAGGTACTTTGGATTGCCAGCCACCAGCAAACTGGCGGCGTGGCAGGGCATTCCTTGTATCGACCTAGTAAGTCGTCTCCCCGCCTCTTGGCTAACATCGGACCTCGATTTCTTACGACCATTTGGGAATAGCTGATGGCCGACCATCGCTTTGACTCCAAGAACCATCTAGCACCTAATGTCCTAAAATGGAAATTGAGTCCTATCGCCTGCATTTGCATCTGCATCTGCCTTGACAGGCATTGATAAGGGCCCTTACACCGGAAACTGCCAAGCTGATATAAGACATTGGCACCCAGGCCTCAAGTGGTGTTTTCTACGTGAGAATCGAATAATTCACGCGAGCATCTAGATATCCAACACAATGAAAGTCACAGGAGTAGGTACTGCGCCATCTGCTGCAATGTCGCAACGCTGACGTCAAAGATTTACGTCTACCCGGTCAAGTCCCTTCGGGGCATTACCCTGACAGACACTCTGCTCGGGCCCCAGGGCGTCCGCTACGACCGCCGATTCATGCTGTTGTCGACGAAGCGCAACAAAGAGCAAAAGCTCAAGAAAATGCAGCTCGCCGAGTTTCCCGAGTGTGCGCTGTTTTCGCAGGAGATTGTGGTCGACAAGGATGGGGATTCCGTTGTGGTACGGTATCATCCTGCTCCAGCGAGCGAGAAAATAAACGAGGCAAAAGAAAAAGATGACAATAACCGCGTCGTCATGTCGCCCGACGAGCAGCCGCTGCTGCGCATCCCGCTCAACCCGGCGCTCGACACGCTTCAGCCGCTGGACGTTGATCTGCACGGCAGTCCTGCGAATGGATACCGGATGGGCGGCCAGTACGACGCGTGGTTCAGTGCCTGTTTCGGGTTCGATGTGATACTTGTATTCATTGGCGATGGCCGCCGCGAAGTACTGGGCGAATCGCTGAAGCCAAAGCTGACGGTGCGGGGTGTGGCGGACTCCTCGGCATGGTCCAAGATTCTCGCATTTTTTGTAGCGGCCTGGGCAGCTATGCTTGCAATGTTTGGCGTGACAAGGAGCAAAAAAAGCAAGGCGCCTTGGCTGACTTTCACCGATTGCGCGCCGTTTCTGATCGCATCCGAATCGTCGCTGCGCAACGTGAGCGCGCGCATGTCGTCGGGCGTCGACGTGCCCATGTACAAGTTTCGGCCCAACATTGTCGTTGACGGCGAGGACGAAGAAGAATGGGCCGAGGACTACTGGGGCGAACTGACTGTCATTAGCGAGAAAGCAGCCGATGCTGAGAATGACAGCATCGAAACACCCGGGCTGAGTCGATCCGGAAGTGTGTCGCCGTCAGAATCGTCGCAGGACTCTGTCCGGCTGCTGCTGACGAGCAACTGCGCACGCTGCACATCGCTGAATGTCGACTACACGACAGGAGCCAAGGCGCAGGGCGAGTTGGGTGAGGTGCTGAAGCGACTGTCCAAGGACCGACGGGTGGACGCCGGGTCAAAGTACTCACCTGTCTTTGGTCGTTATGCGTTTCTGGACAGCGCTGGCGAGGACTGTAGCGTTCGGGTGTCCGTCGGCGACGAGGTGACGGTAACTCGGCGAAACAGCGAGCGGACGACCTGGGACTGGCCGGGGCTGTAGTTTTGGCTGTACAGAATAGCTGTGGTCGGTATCTCTCCGAAATGATGGTGCGAAAACGAGGTGACTTGGCGTTTCAAATATGTTAGTGGCTTGCTGGGCCACGCTGTCTCTGTCGGCTTTTCTTCCCCCTATGATTTGATGTTCGTACTGATAAACAATCAAGCATAATGGATCGCGATGTTTGACGAAATGCAATATTGTGACTTGTTTACCGAAGACGCACCTCTGCATGGGTCCTCCAATCTCGGATCCTCCATCCCATCTCTGTTCCTTTTTCTTTCTCTCTATTTGACCTTTTATCCTTAGTCGCCCCATCCCCGGACCCTGTCAAGATCCTCATATTAAAGTTCTTCCAATACCCCCTGGTATCGTGGGTCTCATCGCCGAAGCGCGATCTTGAAACTCGCGTACCTTTCTTCTGGCTGCCAACGTCTCAGATAGTCTCAATATTGGCTTATCACTTTCATGAAAGCCTTTTAAGAGAATGCCAATCTACATAGAGACATTCATGTGACATATTATATGTTCTGACTTCCTGGTCTAGACTCGCGTTCAGTTGACGTAATGGCTCATGAACTGTGGACTGCCAAGAGTGCTTTGATGCCGTGAGAAAATTTCGAGGCGAGTATCACCTCGATTCCTTTCCCAACTTTTGATCTCTGTGATCTCTCTGATCACTAAATCGTTAGCCTTCTCGACCCACTGACACCCTAACGAACCTGTCCGTGCTTGATGGCACACTGCAACATCAGATCGTGGTGTGTTGACATCTCGTCTCGTGGGCCATAATATGTACTGAGAGTTACTTTGCAGTCTTCTAGAATAACTCAGTTTGCTGGTATTTAGCGAGCACTTTTACTAAACTATGGATGCCTAGAGTAAGTATCAGGGCTGATAAATGACACCCATTTTAGACGATCTAGACAATCTAACGACGTTTTCGTTGACGCCGAATGGGCCACATCGCTTAGCAAATACCGCAGAGATGGATGTGTAGATGTAGGGGTCAGTAGTTTGACTATAAAGTATCTTTTTCAAATAAGAATCCCTAAAATCAGACGGCAAACGCCGAATATGGTCTGGAGCCCCGGCCGGCTCAACATGACACTCCTTGGCACGGAAACCCTCATCTCATCTCGCTTTCATGATAGTATGGTGGCCTAGGGTGGGAAACAAGGGTACAGGTTGGTATTTTGTTTATTTTCTTTGGTGTAATGTCATTCGGGACCCAAAATGCAGTCAGAATCATATATAAAGCTAGACCTGCATCTCCAGGTCTTCCCGATGTAGTCCTCACCCTTTCTTCTTCATCCATTCTATCCAGTCGCTACGACACGAGTTCTGTGAGCTCTTCCTTTCTTTTTGATTAACATCACCACTGCCGTTGACCGGTCTCCATTCTTTTTACTTGCATTCATTTTGACAGCTTCTTTCATCTCAATTTATTTCTACTGCAATCGTCGAAATGAAGTCTGTTGCTTTCCTCTCCCTCCTGTCGCTGGCTGCCGCCGCCGTCGTCGACCAGCGTGACGAGTCCTGTGCTGCCCCCAGCAGCACCATCACTTCGACCATCACTGTCGCCGCTGCTGCTGCCTCGACCGCCGCCGCCCTCGACGTCTGCTCCGGTGAGCCTGAGATGATCACATCGACCGTCACTGTCACCTCGGGTGCTACTGGTTCCTGCACCATCATGGCCACCACCGTCCTGGCCACAGATGCCGCCGCCATTTCGGCCTCGCTCGTGTCGTCGGCCGCCACGGCCTCCATCACCGTCGGTGCCACCACTGCTGTTGACGGCGTTAATGTGCAGTTGTTCACCGGCACGCTGGGTGGCCCTGCTCCCCCCGTCGTCTCGGGCACCGGCACGCGCCCCTTTACTGTCAACGGCAACACGTTTGTCGGCGCGGGTGCCGCTATTGGCCGCTCGTGCGACATCCAGCACAACGCATGTGCCAACGCCGCCAACAGCGGCGCGCTGACTGGCGGCGTCGGCCAGTGCGACACGCAGGGCTCCGAGTGCCGTGCGTTCAACAACCTGCGCAAGCGCAACTCTGCGCGCACGTTTGAGAACTTCCATGTCATCCGCCGCAACAACAAGAACCACAAGGGCAACAAGGGCGTGAACGCCGCTGCTGTTGATGCCACTGCTACAGAGTCTGTCCTGGCTACCGGCACTGTTGGCGCTGTCGTCATGAGCATCACGTCATGTGCTTAAATTAGTAGAATGCATTGCTGGGTGCAGTCTTAAAATAACCAGATACTTAATAAAGGGCTTCGTTTTACAATACAGTGTTCTAAACCGCGACTAAATGCAAAAGTAATATAAATCATCTGGGAGAACATTGATTAGAAAAAGTCATCCAGAGCCTCCTGCATAGCAGCCTCTTCCTCTTCTTCGCGTGCCCGCATAATTCGATCGGCGGCATCTGCAGCGCGGGCCTGCTCGACAAACTCAAGGAACCAGCGAGCCGCCACGAGCTGCGAGTCGTCGATGCTGTCGAGTTTCTCCCACGCCTCCAGGGCCAGGGTGCCGTATTTTTGTGCCTGGCCGAACTCGCGCATATCCAGGTGAATCGAGGCCACAATGTCGTACATCTCAGCTACGATCGGAGTGACACCCTCAAAATCGGTAGTCTCCTGCAGCGTTTCGGCGGTGAGCAGCGCAAGGTGGTAATCGCCGCCGCGGCTGGCCTCAACGAGGGTGGCCTGGAGCTTGCGCATGTCGCGGCGGCGGTCCTCGGAGAGCGTCATGCTGTCGGGGTCTGTGCGGCACAGCGAGCAGGTGCAGTTGAAGTGCCAGTTGGACTGCAGAAATTCACGGCGGTTTGTTCGTGACTGGGTCAATTGGGCGTCTAGTTTATTAGACTCGACTCAAACTTGTACTTCGCTTTATTTCCTGGTTAGACTCACAGCTAATGGTGATCTCCTCGTTTGGTTGAATGGTGCGATATGCTACGACCTCGACAGTCAAAGTCCGAGGGGAGAAGCGATAGTAGGCACTGCTTGTCAGCAATAGACTCAGATGGAAACTCACAAATAGGATGATACCTACTTTGGATTGCATGCATGATTGATTCGCTAGACGGTCAGTAAAAGCCATTAATACGTGGATATAGGAACGTACTGAGAGCTCGGGATAGAGGCCGAGGTGCAGCTCATTCATGCCGAGAGATAGACTGATCGTATTGGTTCCTAAAATGGCGTCCAGCTCGTCGCCACCCGTAGTCTTGTCCAGGGCATACACTTTTTCTTGTGTCGCCTGGGGAAGCTGTGATAGGCCGCGCCGGATCAGCCGCCGCCGGAGCAGGGGCGGCGCATCTTCCAGAAATGCCTTGCTCAGAAGCATTGCGGGCAGGTCCAGCATGACAATCTCAAATTGTTCAATCTTGCGCGCCGCAATCACGCCAAGTCCTTTTCCGGGGCTCGGCTTGACGGTGTACGCCTTATTGAGGGGTCCGGCCTCAAAGACGCGCGTCCGCGATCCTCCATAGTATGGGCGACTTTCGAGCGCATCTGCACCCACGAGGTCGACGGCAATCTCAGGCGATGTGACCAAACTCACACCGTGTGTCTGTCCAAACGCAGCCTCAGAGTAGAGGCAGTAAGTGTTCTCGCGGTTGCTATGTGTCTGCTGTGCCTGGTCTGGTGTTTTCGGTTTTGCCTTGAGGCATCGTACTGGATGAGTCCATGGGTACCGCGGCGGGTTATGATAGGGTCGCGCGCGCTTAATGTCCGTCAGAGGTGGCGGACATTGGGTGTAGATGTTGCGCAGCAGTGGGTTCAGTGATTGTGACGCACACGTGCCTGCGATGCTGGGCTCGATGACCCGGATCTGAGCAGCCTCGGCTGTTGGTACTAGTGATATCAGTGCAGTCAGGAGCAGCACAGATACCATCTTAGTAGAAGCCATCGTCAACATAATTAGGATGCAGAATGGATAATGGTGACTGTGAGCAGAAGGGCGAAGCTGGACAGGATGTAGTTACTCGACCGTCTCGTCGATGATGTGCATTGGCCAGGTCCCGTTGACTGGAATAACACGCTGGCCACAATCGATCGCATTTCTGCCGACATATTATCGAATGTAGCAATAACGCAAAATACGAAAGCTTAAAGTAAGCTTAAAGCAAAGTAATTTTGCAATTCGGCACCACCACAGACTGCCAAGCATGCGGAGGCGTGGAGTAAAGCAAATATCCGCCGGGTAAAGTGTTCTTGGCGCGGAGGTCGTGATGATACAATCCGGGGTATTATTTCCTTCATAATTTCTACTATCTTGACTGCCTCTGTCCAGAAACAACATTTCCAACGCCTGATATAATGGTCTTGACACCAACGACCAGTCGGTCACGCAGCTCGCTCGCCCCAGATGCGCTCTCGTGTCGTGGACTTGGTCGATTCCGCGTACTATGAGATGAGGCTTCTGGCACCATGCCCGTCGACGGGCAAATAGGGACTGCAAAGTGACTTCTCAAAAACAAGAGCGGCACTGGCCGGACTGCGACGCCCGACTCCTTGGTTGTACCTGGTCGGTTAGATGAGTTATGTCGAAAGGGGGGGAACGTAAAACTAACGAATATTTCCCGCTCCGCCAATCCCAAAAGAGCGCATGCGCTGAGTGTCTCTCACGACATAATGGCTATCGTGGCGACGATGGCTGCGGGTTTGAGGACTGCTTGCAACGCAGTCGCGAAAGGATATCGGTGCAGGCCCGATGCTGTTGTAGGCCGGCGGTGGATCGAGATCATACTCGTCCTCATCGATTGTAAATGTGGCCATGATAGAGAATAGGTTAATATATGCTGTCTATAATTTAGATCTAATACTGAAATAATGAGGATATTAAAGTTGCGAATGGTGCGGTTGGTGATGATTTTCTTCGACAGAGTCTAGAATCTGTGAATCTCTTGGCAATGAAACATGATCGATTTCCGTTGCCAAGACTCGACGGTGCCTTTTTATTTAGGGCCGGCCATCTGTACCCCAGATTCTGTCGGTAGAGGTGGTGCTAGAGGCGGTAGTGCTGGTGGTGCTGGTGCTGGTCGGTCACATTGACCATCCTCGTCATTTGTCGTGCGCTTGCAATGGTGGCATTGTGCTGCAGGTGACCAGCAAAAAGCAAACTTGAGGTCGTGCGTGAGGGGTTTCTCCAAGAGCTGTCTATTCCTGTTTCTCCTCGTCCAATCTTTACCTCTCTCGTGTCATCTTTGTTGTTTGCTGTCATCCCATCATAATATGTACCCTTTTGGATAGGCTAGAGCCAGGAGAAAGACTCTGTAGTTCACTCAGCAGACCGCCGGAAAAGCAAGTTTAGTGACTAGGGTCGAAAGCAGCACGGATACACGGGAAGCCGACAACAGGTAGACAAGCAATAGTCAGATAGAAAGGACAAAATCGGCATATCTGTTAGACGGCTGTTTGTACACTTGTACAGTAGTTGCCGCTAGCCGTGCATCTGACCACACCCTCCCTAGGTCATTGATGCGAGGTGCCGTCTCGCTGTCTTGTCTTTGTCTTTGTGCTCCTGATAACGCCAAGACCGGCCATTGGTGCTGCATACCCACGTCTGCATTTATTGTCGGATGTTGTTATGAATAGACGAGAGATATCGAGTGATTGCCTGTGTACGGCGACTGATATAGTGAATGACGTGAAGCAGCGGCAGACAACGTGATATAGTTCAAAGTCGATATCAAGAATCAAGAGTCAAAAAATAAATATCAATAGTCAAAATGTACCAAGAATAATAGATAGTCAAGATCAAAAGTAGATGAATCAAAATAGCCCAAACTCCTCTTGCCCCTACCGCCGTCGGGGCACAACAAGAAAACCAAAAGGATAAATAAATAGAAAGACTATCTATCAGCACAAAACAGGGCAGTATGATTGTACCATGCCGACGCCCACTCAAGGACGTCTCTGCGTCTGGGTTGATAGATGTGACAAATGTAATGCGCCGGGCGGTCGTATAGAAAACAGTAAATGGCAATTGAACATGGCGAACAGCAAATTAAACAACAAAAGCCTGGGTGAGCTTCTCTTACATCAGGCCCTTGCCCTTGCCGAAGAAACCGCCAAAACGGAAACCGCCCTGGGATGGGTTCTCGCCCGTGCTCATCCAGACGAGCATGGACACAATGCTTGTGCAGATGATGATCGTGATGATCGTCGCACCCGCACGGTCGCCAGTTGTGATAGTACTGTACGTCGTGGTCGACGAATCAGAGTCTGTACCGGCCGCAGAGTTACCAACACTTGTACCACCGGTAGCGTTGGTGTATGCGACGGACACGTCCTCCAGATCCAGCAGGACACTCATCAGCGCGCCCAGAGCGTTCATCTGCTGGCCTGCACCAGTGTCGCCGTCGTACGTCGATGTTGTCCAGCGGAAGCCGCACGTACCGTCGGAGTTGCAGTTCTTGACGGCGGCAGTCGCGGAAGTCTTAAGAACGGGCATGATGGTGTCGTGGATATAAGGTGCAAGCTGGGTGGTCTGTGCCAGCCAGCGATGAAGGTAGCCCTTGTACGAAAGCATATCAGTCGTGCACTGGATGCTGGAAGTCAGCTCGCAAGACAGCTCAACAGCGATGTCGTCGGGGAAGAAGACGTTGAGCGTGCGGTTGACAAGAGCAGTTAGACGGCTCTCCCAGAAAGAGTCACCATCGGTCTAAGACGTTAGTAGCCGCGTCGTGGTTATAGCAAAAGGGTAAACACATACGTAGTTGTACATAAAGGCACAGCCCTGGATGTAAACGGCTGCAACGTAGGAGAACTGGGCCTTGTTGATATCCGTGCAGTTCTCCTCAACGTGACCACCATCATAGATGTTGTACTCGTCATCAATGTAACCAATGTACTCAGTCCAGTTGTACGTCTTAGCGGCCCAGTCGCCGTAGGTAGAGTTGCCGGTATAGCGAGCCAGACGAGAAGCAATGTTGAAGAAAATGCCGTTGGCGATACTGTTCTTGTAGTTGTAACCGTTGTTGGACAGCGGGATCTGCCAGCGCAGACCACCCTCGCAGTACTTTGTGTCCCAGCGGGCAGCCTGGGTGTTGAAGACGGCCTGGGCCAACGCAAGCCACTGAGGCTCGTCGCTAGACGGGTTGTCAAAGTTGGACTCGGCAGCAAGCATTGCGGACATGCCCCAGAAACCCTGATCGTCGTTACCCAGAGAGGCCGTCCAGTTGGCGGGCTGGAAGCTGTAGTCGGGAGAGCCGGCCTGGAAGACAAGCGAGTATTGGGTGGTCGGGTTGTACGACGTGTCGTTGGTGTAGTGCCAGTAGTCGACCATGGTTCCCCACATGGCACCGCCCTCCCACCAGTAGTAGTCACCGTCTGGCGGAGGACCGGGCAGAATGCCGGGCGTCATACCTAGGAGGTCAGATGCTGCTGAGGTTATTGTCGTAAGGTGTAAATGTTGTACTCACCCGATTGGTTGCCGTTGTAGTAGGACAGAAGGTTGTAGGCAATGGTGGCCATTGCGGACTTGATGGAGGCTGGTAACAGTTAGCGAGTGTCCGGTAGTCACGACGTCGACGCATCACGACTTGAGGTGTTGATCTTGCGATCTTGTGGTTCGTAACGTCGTGCTGATCTCGGCCGGTGTCGAATAGACGACATACCTGAATCGGTGAGGTCGACGCTGATCTGGGCAGAGGCCGTCGAAGCCAGCGCCGCAGCACCAAGAAGGCGCTTGACAAACATTGCGATTGTGGTGTTGTTGTCGGTATCAAAGGGTTAAGGTAAATCGTTAAGCCCGAGTGGTGCTTGGCATGCGTGGTGAGATGTGTCTCGGGTCGATTCTAGGATTCTAGAGGCCCTTTCAAAGTCTTGGGAGTTCTTGGACTCTTGGGGCTTTCTTGGAATCGGTTCTCTTGGTCGTCTTGGTCTGGAGCCTCCCGAATGCTTAGGTGTCTTGGCTCTTGGTGACGGGTCTGTTTCGAGAGTGGACAGTTGAGAGTTTCGAGATTCTATGCACAGCACGAGAGTCAGATTCGACAATATCGGCTGCTAGTATTGAGATTGCGGTAAATTAATCGACAGGGTCGCTCGGATGTCGTGGGATGGCCAGCGGTCGTGATTACGCGCTGTTGGACGACAAAGAGGCGGCGGGGGGTGAGGGAGGCAGAAGTCGAGGCGAAATGAGGATCGAGAGAATAAAAGTAACCAAAAGCAGATCAAAGAAATCAGAAGAAAAGATCAAACGAGTGTAGGGAGATGTGGAAGAAGAAGACTGTAGGATGACGAGTAAGGTGAATCAATACAAGAAGAAGGGGCAACGAGAGACAGCCAGCGAGAAAGGGGGCTTGCGCAACAGAGAGGAGAGCAAGAATGGAAAAACGAGGCCTGCAACGACAGACTGGGGAAAAAGCGGAATTTTCGATTTGTCCCCTGGCAGCAGCACGCTGGGGGTACCTGCCTAGTATGTTATGAGCACTAGCGACGGAAAGAATCAGGGAAGGAGCAGATCAGTTGTACTGTAGACAGGCCTTGGCGACTGTGAGATTAGATACGGAGCAGGCGTCTAAAGTGTGTTTATGCGACATTCAGTATTCATTTGGCAGGAGCGAGAGGTCGGGCAGTGCACGTTGGGCACGTCTTTCCTTCGTTCCTTCCCTGCATGGTGATTCCAGAAAGGAAAGAGCGTCCCACTGGCGGCAGGCACCATTCAATCTACGAAGTAATTAATTTCACGATCCGCCATTGACGTCGACTTGAAGGAGTGCTCTGAATAGAGTGCGATATCGAAAATGGCATCAAGGGCGACATTGACTCTAGAATCAGATAAACACAAAAGTACAACGGAGATGGGCGAAATGAACGGCAAAGACGGCGCCAACTGACGTGCGATACAAAGGGGCGACACCATTCCAGCGTCAAAAGGCAGGAGCGACCGACAGGGCAGACAGGTCAAGGAAAGTGGGAAAAGAACGAAAACAACGGCAAGAGCGGCGTCTATCGGACTGCAAATTATAGTGCTATCGATCTATTGGCCATGATCTCTGGAAATCTTTAGGAAGCGTCGCCAGCATCTGGGCCATTTCATTGTTTGAGTTCTTCAGAGACAGGAGCGAACAAGGCCGGCATACGTAACTGTCTGTTGCGCATGGATCGGTCTTGTAGGTCACACCTGTTTTGGACTAGCGCAGCTTGTTTTTTTACGCTTCTGCTCGACTAAAAAGGGGAAGGTGCGACCCCTGGCTGAGACAGCATGTACCTGAGCGAGACGACAACACCACACTCACTAGTAAACAGGCGAACAGGTACAAACTGCAACATGAGTACATTAGTACAAGTCCTCAGGTGTGTTAGGTCCGTTTTTAGCACTGTTTAAAACTGAAGGGCTGGCCCACAGGCGGCGTCACCATTGATATCTGGATTCTTGAATGAGGGCGCGAATCGAGTGAGGCGCAGCATGGTGAGTATCAAGTATTGAGTGCCGTACTGTCTTTGATTCGTGGTTGTTCAGTCCAACACGACTATTGACTACAGAAGGAATGAAATCTTTTATCCAGAGAGAAGATGACAAAGCAATTCAAACAAGCGACAAGGTGAAAGTCATACTAGGAAGGAACGACTGTATTGTCTGTTACACATCATGTCATGAACTCACTCGACTTGGTGTTTGAATAGGTCCGTACCGAGCATATGGATTCATTGAGAGTGGTTTGAGTCTGGCACAACCCGCTACCTATGGGGCAGTCATGAATCTAATAATAACAACATTGCCATGCGGGTATTCGGCCATTGCGGCGGCCTTGCTGACAGCCAAATGCTTCAATTGTATATCACGTGATGTGTTTACCGCTTAGTCATTTTGCATATGCGCCAAGAATGCATTCTTGACACCCGACAACGGGCATCTGAAGGAAGAAAAAGAATGATCCAGACCGTGCTTGGTATTCACTGAAATAACGTGAGCGAAATGGTGGGCCAAGATCTACGGGTCTGGCCACAGCTGGCAATCGATGTTAGTGCTGACCAGCTGTCTTACACTGAAAAGATGGAGATGATGGAGATATATGGAGAGACGGAGGATGGACATGGAGAACGTCAATGTCGGTTCAGATAGTATGCATATAATTATGTGGCTTTGGTAGTTTTCTATAATTATTTGAGAATTTTATAGAAATCACTGGAGTTTTTAATGTGGTTATTTTAACCCTAAAATTGAAGTTATGGACAAACCTGCTCTGCTTATTTTTGATGTTTTTTTTAAAGAGTAGCCAATTTATTTTGATTTTCTAGTGTGAGGAAAACAAATATTTACATCATTGAACGTCACTCTCAAAATATTCAAGCTTATGTCAGTGCCAAAGTATCCCCATAGGGCTGGCATAAGAAACATGATCTGCGTGCATGGCCGTTAATGGGTTTTATGTTGTTACGATGTGCCGGGTTCAAGACGACCATGTTTCAAACACGCATCATGCTCAACGTCATCGGCAGGAGATGGGCTGGTAATAAAGTGAGAGTATGAGACTGCAATAGTCTCTGGAAAGAGTGTGAGCTGGAACTGTTGCAGTTTCACTCGTCTTGGCATCGCTGCTGACTTTTGATATATTTGATATTTTCAATACTCAATACTCCAGACTGCTTCACGCAGGACATCAACTGAACACGTGTAACTCGAGCTGTCAACAGGGATGTCGGGCATAGCACAAATTCGCATACATCCACTGGCCGTGTGTCGTGAAATATTCAAATCGTCCTCTGGGTTGCCATAGGCATACGCATGGCATAAAGACATAGATGTACTTGATCACTTGGTATGTTATAGGTATGGCACAAACACATGTATCTACTAATCATGCGCCATAGACGAATCAAGTTGTCATACGGGATGCCATCTTACATCATGGACCAGTCACTTCGTGACAGACAATCACAGATATATCACTTCATAGGTAACATTCAACAACAGTGGTATTAACTTTTTCTTCTTCTAACCGCACCCCCGCCCATCAGAAGACAACAGAGGTTGGGAAAGAAAAAGGGAATAGTAGCTCGGAGAGAAATTATCAAAAGAAGATGGCGAGAGCCCTCTGCAGCGGTACGAAGCAGAAGAAGGGGCTCATGGACAAGTACAAAACTTTGGGAATATGAGAGAGCATGGCTCGGCCTGGGAGGGTACACCGGGCAAGCAATGCACTCGGAGAAGATTTCAAGTGGCCCGCATACTGGGTAATAGCACGAGAACAGAAATAGAACATCGGCTGTCTAGGCGTTCAAACACCGCAGATGGGAGATTAGAAGTCTCCCACTAGTCTTAACGAAGAAATTAGACTGGCGAGACTGGAAGTTGGTGGCAGGGTCTCACTAGAGCATTTACTGGGCGTTGATCAGGTGCTCGGCGCGGACCTCGTTGGCAACCTCGTCGGCATCGACCTCGTGCGCAGCAATGCGCTTCTTGGCCCAGTTCTTGAAGCCGGGGACGCCCGACAGGAAGGTGAGCATGTTCTTGGCACCGGGCAGGTAGCCCGTGCGCTCCTCGTATAGCAAGAAAGCAACCGACACAATGATGAAGAGCCAGTAGATGTTGTACGAAATGACGGAGCCGTAGGTGCCCGTGTTCTCCCAGCCCAGCAGGGCGCTGAACACATCCCAACCGTTGTCGGTCTCGGCGTTGCAGCAGTTGACGTGCCACACGGTGTCGAGGATGTTGTACGAGCCGGGGCCGGAGCCGGCCTCGGCCACGTCGGAGCCGACGCCTTGGACATACTTGTACATCTGCAGGAACCAAATGGCCTTGGAAAACATGCCAGCGGCGATCAGGTACAGAATGCTTGTACTGACAATCAGGAAGATCTGAATCGTCATAAAGTTACCACCGCGGTACAGCAGGTAGCCGATGATGAAGGCGGCGAGCGCACCCGTAATAACGGGGATGGGGAAGGCGGTGGCGGGCAGGGACAGCGAGACACCGCCGACGAACACGACAGCCTCGACACCCTCACGCAGGGTGGTGATGAAGGGCAGAATGAACATGATGTTGCGGCGCGTGAGTTCGCGGAACCAGGTCAGGGCACCGGCCTCCTTGATGGTGTGGTGCTCGATCAGGGCCTGGGCGATCTTGACCCGCCACTTCTCGCGCATCTTGTTGATGCGCAGCAGGGCGAGGCCCATGACGGTGATAATGAGGGTCGCGATGAGGTAGAAGATGCCCTCCCACAGGTCCTCAGTCTTGGACCAGATGTCCTTGCCGAGGCCGTAGAAGGCGCCGATGAAGGCGCCACCGAGAACCAAGCAAATAAGCACGCCAGTTCCGGCGCCCATCCAGACCTGCCGTCTCATCTTCTTGTAGAGGACGGGGTCCTGACCGGGACCGCCGAGGGCCTGCTTCAGGAACGAAAACAGGACAGAGATGACGATGATGGCCTCCAGACACTCACGGAAAACGATGAAGAAGATCTGGACGGCAAACACGTTTTTGGCCATTGCGCCGGTAGTTTGGGAGAGGGGAGCTGCTGTGGTGGCAACTCTCCTTCAAACGGGTTGGGGTATATGGATTGGAACTTGACTTGTTGTGTTAGAGCGGCTTGTTCGACGAGGGTCAGAAGAGAGGCAGCAGCTCCTTCTGATGTTGAACAAGGTGCAAATGGATCTGATAAAGAAGGAGAGAAGGGGAGGAGGGAAGAAGAAGAGGTAAGAGGAAAGGAAGAGGAGGGAGAGAAAGTGAGGGTAGATGGGATAGGTGAGGAGAAGATGAAGAAAGTAAGTACAGAGTGAAGTAGTGGATGAGATAAAAGAGAGTAACGAAAAATAAAGAAATAAAAAAGAGAAAATAAAAAGAAAAGAAGAAGAATTAAGCGGGACGACAGATGTAGACGTAGTGGGGAGAGGCAGTGGGTAGCGGAGAGAAGAGCGTAATGGATGGGACAGGGACAAACGCGCGAGGATGAAAAAAAAAGAGAAAAAGAGAAAAGAAAGAAGACAAAAAAAAAAGAAAATAGGATTTATGTCCAGCAAGTGGATGGGGGGTGGATGTAGAGATTGCTCGGGGACGAAGACAACGGCCGACCAGAGTGACTCGACGATGAGAGATAAAACAGATCAACAATCAATGCCCTGTATTAATATTATGGCAATGAAGAGCATAGACTCAGAGGAGGAGGAACGGTTCCGCTGGGTCTGGTGAGCTCAGTTGGACGAGATGACACCATGATATGGGTAGGGCAGGTATCGTAAGCAGAGCTGCGGAAACCGGCGATGCAGAGATGGATGATGCGAGAAGAGGATACAGACGACAGTTGGAGACGGGACATCCAAAACAGACTTACCGATGGAAATGAGGCGTTGCGAATGTCGGACAAGATGGCGATAGCGATGGCGGTGACGAGGAGGAGGATGTGGATGAGGAGGAGGATGTGGATGAGGAGGAGAGAAGATGCGAGGATGTCGCTGGTTGCAAAGGCTACGGTAATGACACAAATGTATATCAGAAAGAAGAGAAAAAATCAAAGCTTGGTACAAAAGCCGGCGCGTGAAGCGGCGATTTCAGAGGTACGTCTTGCAATGTGAGAAGAAGTGGAAGCGAGCTCGTGGATGTGACCTCGGAGGGAAAGAGAAAACAGAGGAGATAAAGACAGATTAATTGGATGAATCCCTAATCAGGGCCGGCATGAAGTACAAACCACTGGAAGAAGCAAAAGACCGCGACAAGGGCTTTCTGTTTCTTCTTTTTGTTTTTCGGTTTGCGTTCTACGTCTTTGCGAGAGCTATGTTCCTCATTAGTCTTTAGGCGTGAATAGCGTCCCCACTTATCAGTACATCAGTAAATACATTATCGAATTTACCTCTTTTATCGAGTGTTGTAATCAATTTAGCTATGGAAGTATTTATTGATTATCTATTTATCAATCTAGTAGATAAAATCATCGTTTTCACGACATGTACCCCAAGTACCCAAGTACATCTGCATCTGAGTGCCTTCGTATTCCCAAACAGCAAATAGATTTATTATCGCCGTTTTATTTTAGTTTTACTTTCCTTATTTTCGTTCCTTCTTTCTTCTTATTCCCTATCAGTACTTTGGCTAGTGTTGTCATTGGATCAAGGGAGACGACAAGCTCTTCTTTTCTTCGTAAGGTGTGTTTGCCCATCTAGACTGTCTAATGTCTGGTCAATCTTTTCGCCAGTCTAGCAGCCGCCACCTTTCTATGCCGAGTATTGCTTGTGCCATCAATCATACCATGTCCCAATTTTCACACATTATTGATGCACTTAACAGCCACCAAGCTAGCCGAGGGTAACTCCGTTTCTACCCATTTATTTTGTTGGTTTAATCCTCTTCTTCCTTTCATCCCCAACATCTCGTACGGGCCTTTTGCCGCCGTCGTCCCGACATCTTCGGTTGACTTCAGACAGCGCCCCAGTGTGGCTGGCGAGACAGCTTGGCATAAGATAATCTTACAGCCTACACCTTGATCAGGCCGATGCTGAAATCTCTTTACAATCTCGGCACAAAAGATCAGAGAGAGATCAAAGACATCCATGCACTAGCACGATTGATTAAGATAATACTGTCAGCTCGTCTGATACTACCTGCCGTGCAAAACATGTCGGTGCACGTTGATGCATATGATGCATGATACTTGGTAGACGTCTAACCCTATCCTGCCCGGAGGATGCACCTTGCTAGGAATGCCATTGGCGACAACCACCCTCTCTATGAGAAAGGTGTATTGTCCCACACTCTGTTGTAACTCATCCTGAATAATGTTCACGGCTATTTGCGCGTGCCCATGGCTTTTTCTCTAAAGAATATTTATAATATAAAACTTTACAACGTGGTCGGTGAAGTCGACTGTGCCTCAGCTGCATGACTATCCACCGTTCATAAATATATATTTTATGTTCATGTACGGATTTATGGATATTGTAAACTAGGACACTGCGCTTGCAGATGCCAAGCCTTGTTGACTACGGGAAGTAAAAGCTTGGGTGATTACAAGCTACCATAGATACTACAGCACGCAAAAGGCCCGTAAAGTAAGTTTAGTGAGGTTGTAGCGAGTGTACTGCCGAGGTGGGATTCAGACGGAGATGGGCAGAGGCTGGGTGAGTAGGTGGGCGGTCGGCCATAATAGAGACGGCCATTCGCGGCCAGACTCTTGTGCCGTCCCTGTCATTTTTATCTTCCTATTTCATCTTCTCCATCATCTATTGATCCATAATCGACTGATACTCTACCAAGTTGCTCCTTTGACCTGCCTAGACAGTCTTATCCGTCCAGCCTCTCTCATATTGTCCTCTGCCTCTGCGCCCTGCTGGTGTCTATGCTTCAGTGGGAAAATACTCTGTAGAACAGGGTACTCTGTAGAAACAAATTCACAAAGGTGCGATCTCCGTCGTAAAAAAGCTTGGCTTTAATGCCTGTTCATATGGAGAACGCGTCGTATTGAGACAGGACGTGAGAGGGCCCATTCCTTCAAATGCTGCTAGCTTTTCAGCGCTGGCTCCTCTGTTACTCCGTGTTACTCCGTCTTCTTAGCTTCTGCTTCTCTTTTAGCTTTTCTAGTCTCGCTTCTAACAGAGATTAATCAAAATGCCGCACACCACTGAAAGTTTCCATTAATTTCGTTCTACTTTGTAAGTACTGTTAGTCCTGGGAATAAGACTTGGGTCCGCTGCCGGCTGGAGCAAACAAGCAATTCATCTTCCGAATGCCGGCGCTCATCGGCTTATGTCGATGCCATTCCCCCATCAGTTAGAGCTGGCTTTTATTAGGGATATTATTACTTCAGTTCTGTGTCTCTGCATAGTCTAGTAACCGAAGCGTCGCTAAAAGTGGAAATATTCTAATCATTGTCAAGTCGCTCAAAAGTAATCTGATTGGAATAATCTGATTCAAGCATTTGACAAGCATTTTCAAGCATCTGATCAAGCATATCCAAGCATCTGACCAAGCAATCTAATCCAAGCAGTCTAGTCCAAGAAATTTAATCCAAGCAATTCAATCCAAGCATCTGATAGACAACGGCATAACAGCTCATGAAAATACACGCCATGACCCCGACCCATCACTGCTCATTGATAATCGTGCATGGCCGAGCCCGTCTTCAAGAACATACTTTGCAGTATCTATCCCATCCTTCTACCTGCCGATCCGGCGAGTACACAACACGTTCATGTACTCTGCATGTTGAACCATCTCTTCCCATCACTATATTTATGCTTATATTTGCATCCGCCCGTCTCCTCGGCTCGACCACATGGCTGATCTACAATGTGCTCAACGGGAAGATCACTCTCGACAGCAGACATGTAGATTCCGCGTTCTCTCTAATACGAGTACTCTGTAGTATTGTGACTGTGCATGGTGATGGTAAATGGTTAAACCTCAAAGAAAGAAGAAAAAATTAAAAGTACCTTGTAAAAGAAAAATCGGCGATCATCGCCGCAGAAACCCGCACTTGCAAAGCCATTTGTCGTCTATTTTCCTTTTTTCCATTATGTCTCTTCTACATCGTAAGGACACTCGACCTATTTCTTCTTCTTTATTAAAATCCTCTCGTGTTCCGCAGCGCATGTCGCATTTGTCGCATTTTGCATTGCTTTCCTGTTTTAAAAATGGTGGCGTTCATACCTTCCCTATTCTGTCCTGATTGACCCTGAAAATTTTATCTGATCGGCTGATTCTGATTTACTTAGTATCTTAGCTGATTGATAGTGGATTGATAGCGATTGATAATGCGGTAATGCGGTAAAGGTAGCGGGCAATGGCGAGCAATAGCGGGCGATTGCTGGTGATAGCGCCCTTCTTTAGGATCAGACTGTCACACTGACAGGGGCAAATAGTCGCACCTTCCTGCTAAGAACGCCGAGAGAGCCAAAAGCTTATGAGAACTAATCGGAACAATATAGACCCACTTTTACTGTTGTACTTGAGTTCATGAGGTCTTGGCTCTTTCCTTGTGGCATTGTTCTTCATGTTTTAGAGTTATCTGATCCGCAAAAAGAAGACAGCAAAGGAAGGAGCGACTTGGAGTACAACCGTACCTTCTGTTCTGTAATCTAACCGAACTTTGTGTTTAAAAAGCTGACAAATAATTATATTCAGCCGAATTGCGCGTGTGTAGATCTACAACTTGAAGGTTGCTTTGGAAGACTAAAACGTTGAGTGACTGCAAAAGTATTCATATGGCACGTAACACAGCGCCGAGTCTGTTCAATTGCCCACACTTACCCAGTACGCGCTATTGCTTTCCGTATCCTGTCTGTCCGAATTTTCATTCGATTTATTTCCTCTTCAGATCTTACTCTTCTGTTCAACCACTTTATTCCCCTTCATAACACACCTTATTCCCTGTGCTATTCCTCTTTTACTACACTCCGATTTGCTACGACATAATTCCCCTCCCATATTCGTGGGCCACAAATTTTAGGTTTTCGTCTCGGCATCTTACTTCTAAACCCCGTTATGCTCGGATTTTTTAGATTCCTTTGTTTCTTTTTACTTTGATCATCTTGTCTCAACACAATGTACTCAGTACGTTAATCTGATATTAGCATACTGACTGCCGGCCGCGTGTATCCGCGCGGAAGATTGGTTACCTGAGGGTTTGTCACTCTTTGAGAGGCCCAGTACTCGCCCGAGATGAAAGAGTCTGCCGAATATACTCCGTTTTCTTTTGCAGACACTTGACTATTTGATTGTCTACAACATGGAAGCGAGGTAGGAAGTGGAAGAATGGCACTGGAGAACTACTTCGTACGAAGTAGATGATAGTTAGCACTGGAGTACCAGTGAAATGCCGTGTGCGTGGAGCTGTCCACTCTTTTGTCCACTGTTGATTGTTCTGCTTCCACTTTTTCCCGTCGCCTCGTTTTCCTTCCTTTTCTCTTTCACTTGACAATCCCTGCACAAAGTAATACTTCGTATGCACCCGCCTTGACTTGACCCTGGATTGCTACATCGCACTTGTACTTTACGTAATGATCAGCCAAGCATGTTCTATTCGCTACCGTGGACAAAATAAACTCGCCCATAACCCCGTATGCTACTGGTACTGAGTTCCGCTGTCACCGTGTCTCTCGGGCTTTTGCTTTGCTTTTCTCTGAACCGACTTTTTCCTCTTGCTGTCCCCCTTTTCTTGATACATTCCTTTTGTTCTGCGGCACTAAAACATAGTACGTACTCCAAAGCTTATGCTGCTTATCCGCAATACGCAACTGACCAATTCCGTCGTAACTTTCAAGATTAAGCATGCTCCGCATTTCTTTTTATACAGGGCAATAATACGACGGGGTTTACTTCGGACTCTACTCGTCTTTGTCGTGTAGACATTCGACATTCAGATTGGATTAATTCAATAGCCATCATTGTGAGATATTCACATTAAAAAAAAAACAGAGGTAGTTTAGTAAAAGCTCAACATTTAGCTAGCATGAAATATGCAATATGTATTATGTAGCATATTCATCAAGTCTGATTTACATTCGTATTCTACTTTTGGCCTGGCTTAAGCCACATGCATGGGAATTGTGGTACGCGTGAGCCTGACAGATATTGGGCGAGATCCGTGATTGGCTCTCCAAAGATGAAGATGCAAGGTAATTAGATGATAAAGATAATCACAAGATGAGATTATCATAACAAACAGATAATCAAATCAATCAAAGTAATCAATCATAATCAAGATAATCGTGTGCGTGGTGCTATGGCACGACTGAGCCGCTTTTCCGTTGGATATGTTTCGGAAGTTCGTCGGGTCGTCCCATAGTTCATTTCTCACGAGTGATATATTGACACACTGGTCGGGTATCCTCAAAGGAAGATGCAGAATTTTCATGAAAACTGAATAAAATCTCCGCGATATGCGACGGGATACGGATTACATCGTATACAGAGTATGATACGGATACAGAAGGTCGATGGGGTCGGAGGTCGGATTCTATCCGGTGCTTTCACCTTCAAGATACTTTCTACGTACATCGGCTCTCACAATGGCCGACGATACTGTATGTAGACATATCTGCCCTGCTGATATTAGTCGGGCTATCTCTCCACTCCTGGTGTTTCTCTCGCTTGCCATTTCCATTCACAGGCCGCCTAGCTATGCGTGTGTGTGGAATGTGGATGGAATGTGGCATGTGGGCTGCGGTTTACGTGATGTGGGCTGGGCTGGACTCGCACCGGAGCCATACAGAATAGTCCAGCCTCCATGCGATTATCAGGATCAGTGATTGCGTTGGCTCGTGGCGGTGGCTGATTGTGCCATCTTTAACTGGACGTCTGTGATTATCAGTGGTGATTATCAGTCTGATAACTATTGACACTCGCTGACTTGTATGCACGCCTCACCCCACATTACATACACATTACCATCAGAGTGGATGGCCAGTCTCTGTCTGCACTAAAGTGAAGGAGTCGAGACCACCCATACGACTTTGCCGTATTTACGTGCATTGCTTTGAAAAAGTTTATTTCCTCGGAGTGAGAATCTGTCCGTTGCCAAGGTGCCAAGTAAAGACAAGAGTAAACAAGCAAGAAGCCAAGAACATGAGACTGCAAGAGACTGCAAGAGACTGTAATACGAGTGAAGGAAGCAAAAGAAGACGAAAGAGCGAACGCGAGTTGCAAGTTGAGACGATAAGCGGGTGACTGCAGTCCTGCAAGTAACATGACAAGACAGGACAAGAAACAGAAGGACGCACATGTACACATGCTGCACACACACAGTTGTCTAGTTGCAAGTAGTGTGGGGTCGCAGCACATCAACGACGATATAGGGAGGTAGAAGATGATACGGCTCAAGCGAGATAAGAATAAAGACGTGCCAGGCGGGATGATCGAGCCGCTGATTAGATGTTTATCTTTTGATTTGGCTGTCCGTATTTTGGCCTGCTCGATGACCCTCTTCTTTTGTGTTTCTTCTGTCACCTCGTGGTCTTTGCTCTGATGCCTCCTTCTACTTTCCTCTTGTGTCTCCGTCGCCTCTTGGTCTTTACTTTGATGCCTCAGTCTTCTGCTGCTTTACTTTTTCCCTTCCTTTTCTTTTCTTCCCTCTACTAAGCACCCTTCTCGACCTACTCTTTTCGTAGTTTGTGCCGGACACAAGACTAACCAAGCCACCAATATAAAACCATGCAAACCTAGCAAACCATGCAATTAAGAGTGGCCCTGCAAAGCTAAGATACAAGTCACTTGTTTCACTGCAACTTAGCTGCTCGGTAGTCACTAGTCCAATGTACATTGTATTCTCCATAATAATCGCTACTAAGATAGGTCCCAAATAGGCTAGATTAATACTCACAAATAGACTAGCCTAATTGGGCCTTTTACCTCGACCTCGTCTGTCCCGCGACTCAAGTACCAAGTATCAAAGCAATATCGAAACAGAGACAATGCAGGGTTAATTTTATCAGATTCTCCAAGGCAATAATGAACAAAGTCGGACCAAAGAGGCAAGAGGTAGTTTGATTCAGAAACGAAGAAAAAAGGACCCTTTACACGGGACTATGGTCCCCTCTACGCGATCCTCCTCCTCCTCTTCTGCGGTGTTTCTTTTCATTGCCTTTTCGTCTTCTTTCGATCTATGCTTTGCCTTGCCTGCTACTTCTACTCCGGTCCCGCTCTCTAGCTCACATGGTAAGGCCAGAAAACAGACAAGGTTCTCTGCAAGAACACTGTACAAAGTACTCACAGTCCTTGTCAAGCCAACACCAACGGCAGAGCTTAAGCTTCTACAGTCCATTGTTTCCTATGCGTAGCCCCGAGCTGTTGGTTTTTTCTCTTCTGCTGCCCATGACTGAGTACAACTTTATCTGATCTCATCTTTGATTGGACTTTGGATTATCAGATCGGGATGAGACAAGAGAGGCAAAGACTAAATAAAATCTCAAAATCAAACCAAAATAAAGTAAAACACTCATCGGAACAGAGAACTGTCGCGCAAAACTTATGTCGAAGCTCCATTCAGCTATCCTCTCCATCAGATACCACCAGTCCGTCTTCCACACCCCACCCCTCCACCACGCTTTTTCATCCTTTTTCTTTTTCTTTTCTTTCTTTATTAATTCCGTTGCGTTGTTCTTTATTCCTTTTTTCGACTTGCCTCCATCTCTGCCTTCTCTGCCTTTACGTACCGCCGCGTGCCTTTTCATATTTCTTTTACTTGCTTTATTTCTTTTCTATTATCTTCACCTCGTCTCTCGTCTCTCGTCTCTTTTCTTCTTTTCATCTCTTGCCATCATCTTTCTTTTCTTCCTTCTCCCCCCCTCTCCTCCTCCTCTCCATCATCTTTTCTACCTCCTCCTCCCATCCCCTTCTCTCCTTACCTCACCCATCAACTCTAACCTTGCTTGATCCTCCAAGCAAGCTTGTTGATACATAACACACGCCCAGTGCGTGCTTCTTCCATCCCGAGGACTTGATCAACCACCCTTTTTCTCATACACATCTACTCCCCAAGATGCGTAGCTCTTCTCTTCTGACCCTCGCCGGTATGGCCCTCGGCGCCGCCGCCGCGACCGTCAACTATGATTTCGATGTCGGTTGGGTCAAGGCCAACCCCGACGGCGCAACCACCCGCGATGTCATCGGCATCAACGGTGCTTGGCCGCTGCCCGTCCTCAACGTCACCAAGGGCGACCGTCTGATTGTCAATGTCACCAACAGCCTGGGAGACAAGAGCACCTCCATCCACTGGCACGGCATGTTCCAGAACGGCACCAACGAGATGGACGGTGCCTCCATGTTCACCCAGTGCCCCATCCCCCCGGGAAGCTGGTTCGTCTACAACTTCACTATCGAGCAGAACGGCACCTACTGGTACCACTGCCACACCGACTACTGCTACCCCGATGGCTACCGCCAGGCCCTGATTATTCAGGATGAGAATGCTCCTTTTGCCGGCCAGTATGAGAAGGAGATTGTCATGACTCTGTCTGACTGGTACCACACCCTGCAGAAGGATCTGTCCACCAAGTTCATGTCGCTGTACAACCCCAGCGGTGCCGAGCCCATCCCGGACAACTTCCTGATGAACGATGCTATGAACAACCAGTTCGAGGTTAAGCCTAACACCACATACCTGCTGCGTATTATTAACACTGCCGATTTCATTGCGCAGTACTTTTACATTGAGGGCCACAACTTTACCATTGTCGAGGTTGACGGTGTTTACACCGAGCCCCAGGTGGCCGACACTCTGTACATTCACGTTGCCCAGCGCTACTCTGTGCTACTGACCACCGCTGCATCCACCGAGAGCAACTACAAGATTGTCACCGTGGCCGACCAGGACCTCATGGATGCTGTCCCGAGCAACCTGCAGCTGAACAACACCAACTGGCTGGTGCTGAACAGCTCTGCGCCCCTCGATCAGGCCGTTATGACCGTCGAGACCAGCGACGACCTTGTGCCGTTTGACGATTTCGCCCTGGTGCCGTCGGACGGCATGGCCCTGCTGCCCGAGCCCGATATCCAGATCAACGTCACCGTGTACATGGTCAACCTGATGACCGGCTTCAACTACGCCGAGCTCAACAACATCACCTACACTTCCCCCAAGGTGCCCACTCTCTACACTGCCATGTCCGCCGGTGACCTGCGCACCGAGGAGATCGTCTACGGCGAGTACACCCACCCCATCGTGCTCGGCCACAACCAGGTCGTCGAGGTCATCCTCAACAACGGCGACGGTGGCACCCACCCCTTCCACTTGCACGGCCACAACTTCCAGATCATCAACCGCGAGCCCCCCTACGGTCCCACCTTCAACAGCTACCTCGACGGTGACCCGATCGGCTACGACGCCAACAACCACACCGACTTCCCCCCCATCCCCATCCGTCGTGATGTTGTCGTCCTGCCGCCCCAGGGCTTCGTCGTGATGCGCTTCGTTGCCGACAACCCGGGTGTCTGGGCTTTCCACTGTCACATTGACTGGCACATGGCCTCTGGTCTGGCCATGACTTTCGTTGAGGCTCCCGAGCTGATCCCCAGCAGAGTCGACATCCCCGAGGACCACTACGCCGCCTGCGCTGCCGGCTCCGTCCCCACCGTCGGCAACGCTGCCGGCAACACGGTCGACTACACCGACGAGTCGGGCCAGAACGCTCAGCCCGGTGATATTCCTGATGGCTTCACCAAGCGCGGCATTGTCGCCATGGCCTTCTCCATCCTGTCGGCCCTGCTGGGTATTGCATCGCTGGTCTACTACGGCCTGGCGGACCTCAAGCACCGCCCCAAGGAGTCTGCTGTCGTCCGCGACTCGTCGTCCGGCGAGGGCGAGGTCTCCAGCGAGACTGCTGCCGCCGTCCCAGCCAAGGCCGAGTAATTTCGACCTGGTAGTATGGAGTAAGAGTGACATCTTGATTGAAAACCGCTCGAAAAAGTAATACTTGTTTTTGTTCTCCCAGTCTTGTTTAGTCGGCGAGTTCTCAATATTGTTTCATTGCGTTATATACCTATTTCTAGTTGTCCATCTATGTAGTCAGATGAGTGACGGAATTTAATTGTTTGTTCTTAATCTCGACTTACAACTGCGTGAGGTATATAAATCTAGTCTCAAAACTTTTACTGGGACTTCCGCAAACCATTTGTACTACAAATATACCGAGAGCCTCAAGCACCCTCCAACCCAAATTGTGCTGTCCACTCGGAGCATCGCTGGATCTCATTCGCTCCGACAGACGGCTTCACCTTGGCCACGGCTGCGAAAAAGTCCTCGGCCTGCAGTGGTGGTTCGCGTGCTTTGCCTCCAGGAACCGTCTTCCATGTCATGGCCGTTGCGCCGGAATCGTGGGCCTCGCATGGCACCCAATAGCCGTCGCGTCGGACGGGATCCTGGCGGAAATGCGTTGCACCCCGGACCTTCTTGACCGGAAGCATCAGTGCGTCCTGTACGGCATTGGCTACATCGCTGCCCGAAAACCCATCAGAACGCCGAGCAAGCTCTGCACCGATCTGGGCCTCGTGCGCACCCACGGCCGTCTTCCACTCGTCGCCGCCATGCACCTGGAACAGCTGCAACCGCGCATCTGCATCGGGCAGCGGGATGTGGATTCGCTTCTGGAACCGTCGGCGGATGGCAGGGTCGAGCGACCATGGCAGGTTTGTCGCGGCGAGCAACACAACGCCGTCATTATCGCCTTTTCCGACACCGTCCATCTGGACGAGGAACTCAGTCTTAAGACGGGCAGTTGTGCCGTCATCGCCTGCGCCGCCGCCGCCACCAGTGCCTGACTCGCGGTTGTTGCACAGGGCGTCGATTTCGTCGATGAAGATGACCGACGGCTTCTTCTCACGCGCAAGCTCAAACAGCTGGCGGACGAGCAGCTCGCTTTCGCCAAACCACTTGGATGTGAGATCTGTCGCACTGATACTGAAGAGCGTGTACTCGACCTCTGTCGCGACGGCCTTGGCGAGGTAGGACTTGCCCGTGCCGGGTGGGCCATAGAGCAAGATGGCCCGACGCGGTTTGCGTTTTCCCTGGAACATGTGCGGGAAACGCAGAGGGAAGACGACGGCCTCTTGCAGCTCGTCCTTTGCCGGTCCCAGGCCAGCCACGTCTTCCCAGTTTATGTTGGGGTTGTCGGTCACAATAGAGCTAAGAAGCGACTCGCGCAGCTGCCTGGCCATTCCGCTCTTTGAGTCCTTGTCGCCATCTGAGCCGCCTGCTCCAAATCCATTGCCACCACCGCCGCCAAATCCGCCGTATGCAGCCGCCGATGCAGCTGCCATGGCAGAAGTGTTGGCAGCCGCAGCCGAGTCTATAGCAACGCTGCTGTTGGCAGCCTGGTTCATTAGATTGAGGGCAGACATCTGTTGCATGACGCTCTCCTGGTAGCTTGCATTGATGGCCTGCATGTTCTGTTCTAGCTGCTTCTGATATTCCGCGTTGGCCGCCTGGTAGTTTTGCGAATATGACGTGCCAATCTGCGAGCCGGCCTCGACAAACAACTTGAAGATGTCCTTGACGGCGCCTCTAAGAGAAGTCTGGCCTGTACCAGCAGGGGTGCCAGAGGCGTCCCTGGAGACTTGTTGGTCATATTGGCCCAGCTCGCTAGCCGAAGTAGTGTTTGTACCTCCAGGAGGACCGAAAGTCTTGTTAAGTTCAGCTGCAACCGCTGCACGCTCTCCGAGACCGTACTGGTCATTGATACCCCGAAGGTACTGCTGGACAGCCACTAGATAGACAGCCTGAATAAATTCTTCGCGGTCCATGAGATTGTTGTGGTCCAGATCAGACTTCTCCCAGATCATGGCTAGGTCTGCCGGGCTGAGCTGGGACGCAGATAGGACCTGCATGGTCTGGGCGACTGTGAGGTATTGAGCTGGCGCGCCTCCGTACAGCCCGCCGTCACCAAAAGCCTCTGTCATTGTGGTCCATAAAGTCTCTGCCGTGGCACGGATATCAGCTGGCATAGCCAGACTATTTACAAAGGAGTCCATGCGCTCTTCATCAGAGGAGGGACTTGACTTTGTAGGGGCTTCGTCAGCAGCAGCTGCTGCTACAGAGAATGGAGCCGGTGTGGATGGGGCACGGGTGGATGTTGGCAATTCTGCCTGAGATAGTGCTGGTGAAGGATGGGCTGCTGCTGCTGCAGACATGGCCACTGCCGGAACCTGAGAAGGATTATACTGAGGCGTTGTAGAAGGAGCGGGAGGCGGCGGCGGCGGCGGCAGATTATGTGCGGCTGGGTGTTGGGTCTGCGGCCTAGGAGGAAGCTTGGGAGAGGCCACACCTGGAGAAGCAGTAGCCGGTGGTGTCGGTGGCAGAGGAGGCGGTGGTGGAAGACTCACTCTCGAGGATGGGAGAGGCGGTGGTGGAGGAATTGCATGGCTCGTGGGCAGGATGAATTCTGCCGGTGGCCGCTCGTTGACCACAACATAGCGCATGGCCTCGCTGCGTAGGCCATGCAGTCGCAAAGAGTAGGGGTATGCCTTTGCAGTGTTTCCCAAGAAGGACGCAAACTCCAGAAAATACAGTCCGCCATCCCATGGGCATAGTGTGGTACGTTTACCTAGCTGGAAACCAGCCGAAAGCATATCAACACCTACGGTAAGTGCACACAACTCTGAGATGATACGCTCGTCAAGTCCCTGCCACCGCATTGCCCCTCCACGGGCCTTGATTAAAATAGCAACATCTGTTCCGGCACTGCCGGGTGCACTGGTAGCTGCACCAAAAAAGACGTATTCTAGCTGGGTAGGTTGCAGCTGGTAGCGCATATAGCCCGTAAAATGCAGGAAGTCTGAGGCCAGGCCGACAAAAGCGTCGGGGAAACGGCCGGCTGGTTCTGGCGAAAGCATGACATGGCCCGACGACAGCCGGATCAGATATGCGCCATAGGGCGAAAATGCGACGTGGTCGACCACAGCATACATTTGTGTCTGGTGGCAGGCCTGGATAGACTGAAGCAGGTCGTCACGGTTTGAAAGAACTTTTCTGTTAGTTTTGTTATAATTGTAGAGGAGCTGGAGACTCACTCTTTCCATCCTTGAGCATGACGCAGTACGAGCCATCCGTGCCCGTGGATATCCAGTCGATGCGAGTGCCTGCCTGGGACTTGTCGGGAAGGCCATCTCCAGCCGAGTTCCATACAGCCTGGAAAGTTGGTGGCAGCTCACGGCTACATAGTTAGTGGTCTGTATCTGGTATTTGTATTCTGGCAATGTGGTGATTTGAAGGGGTTCACGGAAGCAGTCTCACCATGCCGAGTAAGAATCGTTGCCAAAGGCCCAGGAAGAGGCCGATGGACCGAAGAAGAAGAAAACCATGGCAGGAGATAAGGGTACTGGCTCCAATGCTGATGCTTTGGTGGGATTCAGTCAAGCTGCTTCGGCTTGGCAGGTCGTCCCTATATACCCTTGAGAACGTCCTCCTCAAGCCGGCTCTGCAACACCCCTCCTTCTATCTTTTAACGACCCCATTCTTCATACCTTAGCAATTCGTTTCCCTGCTCTGTCTGTTTCTCTGTTTCTCCTTCATCCTATCCTCCTCTGGGCCTGACCGACGTCGTCGGCCAATGGGGCTCGCCAGAAAACGCCATCGCCAAGCCTAGAACGCAATAGACAGGCAGACTTCCAGCACTCGCAGGTCCCCCAAAAGGCTATTGAAACACTGTCCGTCAGCCTCACGCAGACTGGACAGACAAGCGTAATAAAATTTAAGTTTTTAAGCTTGTTTCGTCCGTCATTAGCTCGCACTGCCCTCCGCATCCAGACTGACATCAGTGGACTGGGGCTGTGTTCTATCAACCGACATGGACAACGCAGCCTTCATCCAGTATTGTTATCGATATTCCGACTCCGGTTCTGTCCTGTGTGACTCAAATAAAATATTGCTCTTCTCTTTTTCTTTTGCCCTGTTGTTTCAGATGATTATGTGATTAGTGTTTTTGTTGGATATCTTTACGACTATGTCTTGAAAAAAACAGCATAGGAAATGCGATGCATCGGTGAATAATAGAAAGGGTACAAATCCTCGTAAAAAATTGATGTCTCCAGTTAGGATGCTTTTGTGAACGATATCCATGATATTTAATTCGCTTGATATAGAAACTATTGATAGTAAGCCGTGTTTTATATCATATCAAAATGCCATTAATAGTATAAAATCTATGGAACTTAATGGAGACTCAAAATAATACAATAATATACATGAAAAAGCAACTGATCAAATACACATTAAGTTAGAAAAATCTGTATCAAACAAAACGTCAAAACCGAAGCGTTTATATTCTGATTACATAAGCAACGCCATCGCAAGAATCAGACGATGATGCAACCACCACAACCCTTCTATGATACATTATGAGAATCATTCTCAGAAGCTCTTGCTGATACTATAATCTAGCTCGAGAGCTATCAATGACCTAGAATCAGATATACATCATTAAGAGATATCAAATCAACTCACTATGATTCATTCTGTTGCATCATGCGTTTAGTGGTACCTTGACTAACACGCATTTTGTGTGGAGATGCAAGTACCCCTCAACTGGCGCTTGCCACTCCCGCCATGCTTATCAAGCAGCCGATAACGATAAGCCGAGTGAGGGGCAAATTTTTTTTTTTCTTGGTTGATTAAAAAGCAGATTTCACCTCCTACTGGGGCGTCGTCTATCATCATACATCGTTACGGTCATTCAAGCTGATCATTGACCTCGCGACCAGCGCTTTCTTCTAGACCACCAAACGAATCGACGACCAACGAATCACACACATACACATACAAATACACACACAATCGCCGCAATGTCGACCATCGAGATGGACATGGACAGCGACCACGTCCCCATTCAGATGGAGGAGCGGAGGCCTGCTACGTGAGTTTATCTCAGATCATCAACAATGTGATGTAGAGATCCCTGCTGACCATTCAGGATCCTGTGTTACCGCTGTGGCGCTGCCATTGACGGAACCACGGCCGCCGGCGCCATCTGCTACGACTGTATCAAGATGACAGTCGATATCACCCAGGGCATCCCCCGTGAGGCTCACATCCAGTTCTGCCGTGACTGTGACCGGTGGATGATGCCGCCCAACCTGTGGGTGGTTGCCCAGCCCGAGTCGCGCGAGATGCTGTCCATGTGTCTCAAGCGTCTCCGCGGTATCAACAAGGTCCGTGTCATTGATGCACGCTTCATCTGGACAGAGCCCAACTCCCGCCGTATCCGCGTCAAGATCACCGTCCAGGACACCATTGGCGAGGGCATGCTGCTCAACCAGAGCTTCGAGGTCGTCTACGTCGTCGGCACCCACCAGTGCCCCGAGTGCGCCAAGTCGTACACCCACAACGTCTGGCGTGCCACCGTCCAGGTCCGCCAAAAGGTCCCCCACAAGCGCACATTCCTGTTCCTGGAGCAGTTGATTCTGAAGCACGGCGCCCACCGTGACACCCTCAACATCAAGGAGGCTCGTGACGGCCTGGATTTCTTCTTCCAGCACCGCAACCAGGCCGTCAAGTTCCTCGACTTCCTCAAGTCCGTCGTGCCCGTGACGGCCAAGACGTCCGACGAGATGATTTCCGAGGATATCCACACCGGTACCAAGTCGATGAAGTTTGCCTTCTCTGTTGAGCTGGTGCCTATTTGCAAAGACGATTTGGTTGCTCTGCCCCTGCAGATGGCCAACAAGGTCGGCCACATCCACCCCATTGCCCTGTGCCACCGTATCGGTACATCCATCAATCTGCTCGACCCCACCACCCTGCAGACGGCTGAGATCTCGGCCCCTGTCTACTGGCGCGAGAAGTTCCCCTTCCAGCCGCTGGCCGATTCCAAGGAGCTGGTCGAGTTTATTGTTCTTGAGATTGAGCCTACCGGTCCGCGCAAGGGCCGCTGGGTGCCTGCCGAGGCCACTGTCACACGGGCGTCGGACGCTGGCTCATCGAGCTACTTTACCCGCACACACCTGGGTGGCCTGCTGAATGCGGGCGACTCAGTCATGGGCTACCTGCTGACAGGCAGCAACTACAACAACGTGCAATTTGACGAGATCCAGGACTCACACGCCTACGGCTCGACCGTGCCCGAGGTCATCCTGGTCAAGAAGCACTACCCCAACCGCCGCAAGAACCGCTCGCGCAAGTGGAAGCTCAAGCGCATGGCCAAGGAGGAGGGCGACCTGCTGCCCAAGAAGGCGGACCAGGACCGCATGGAGAACGAGTACGAAGAGTTCTTGCGCGACATCGAGGAGGACGAGGAGCTGCGCGCGGCTCTTACGCTGTACAAGAACCCCAAGCAGCAGGCCGAGCTGGAAGCTGCACGGAGACTGGCGGCTGCCAACTCGACGTCCATGGCTGTGGATGCCGAGGACGGCGAGCCGGCCGAGGACGAGGACAACGATATCGACGAGGACGAGGAAGGCCCGCAGATCAACCTCGACGAGCTTGTCGACGAGCTGGACGAGCTCAACATTGCCGAGGCCGAGTAGGCTCGTTTTGCTGGTTTCGGTCTCTGCCTTACGTCTTGTCGTTTCTTGTATATTCCGCGTTCATATCCTGGGTATCCTTGCCTCTGTGGCATGCATATTTCTTTGTCTTGGGTTTCAGCATAGCATTAGTGTTCCGTGTTTGCCGGCGTTTAAAAATGTCTGCGCACAGCAGAGTGTCATTTGATAGGGATTCATTTTTATGTATTTTTGACAAGTCGTCGCGTTGCAGAATAAAGTGATCATGGTGAATGGTATTATTGTGAAAGAGTCCTTTTTCTATCCAACTCCTGAAATGATTCAAACATAACAAACTAGCAAAATAAACCAAACCAAACCAAAACACGCCGCTTAAAAAATTCGACTGAGCACTCTTGTGACGTGCTCGGGCTGGCTCTCCTTGTCGACCCGGGACACCATCTTCTTCTGCTTGATTGACCGGTTGTCCTTGCGCGTCTCCTTGGGTGCAGCAGGGGCAGATGCAGCCGGTGCAGACGTACCGGCCGGTGCAGCTGCACTCTCGCCCGCCCGCGTCGCCTTGGCCGCCAGCTTGACATCCATGCCGTCCAGCATCTTGGCCCGCTCGACGTTCTGCAGGAAAAGCTTGTTCTCGCGCGCCGTCTTCTCCAGCTCCGCACGCATCCGGCTCGCGCGCTCAGCATTCTCCGTCGCAATCTGCTCCGCCAGGTTGTGCCACTTGAAGCCGCGCAGGTACACCATACTCCAGATGTCGTCGCGGTAGTACGAGCTCTTCTTGCCGCCAATCGTCTGCGCGTTCAGCAGGTCGACGCAGCGCTTGGCATCCTTCTTGCGCACAAACTCGACCCAGCCGTCGACAAACGACCGGCGCTTGTTGCCGCCAGCGCGGACACGGCGCGTGTGTGACAGCGGGTCTTCGGGTGTAAGGTATGTGCGGTTGATCTTGCCGTAGGGCTCGAGCAATTGGCGCAGCTTGCCGGGACGCATAAAGGGCGGGATGCGCGAGATGTAGATGACGCCGGAGCGGCGAATGGCCTTGGCGGTGGACACAAGGTTTTTCTTAGCCAGCGGCTTGGTGGTGCCGGGCAGTGAGATGTCGTTTTCGTCGTCTGAGTCGGCTTTTGATTTTGACTTCTTCGACTTCTTAATCTTTGTGTCCTTGACCTCCTCCTCGTCGTCCTCCATGTTGTCGTCCTCGCCGCCAAGCTCCTCCTCGTCATCATCTTCATTTCCGTCCTCTTCTTCAGCAACCTTCTTGGGTGCCGCCTTGGATACGCGTGCAATCTTGCCGGTATCCTCGTCGCTGTCGCTGTCGTCGCTGTCGTCGTCGACCTTTCTCCGCTTCACGTTGCGGCCACCCTTGTGCATGTCGTCATCCTCCGAGTTGTAGCGGTCATCCTCCTCATCGCTGTCGCCAGCATCGAGGAACGTGTTTCTCTTTTCCGGTGCCATTGTGTGTGGTGGTGGCTATTGAAATCGTTAAATCGTCGTCGTCGTAAATGTCAAGCAGTCTTCAACCCAAGTCGCTACATAGAAATTATTTTTTAGTGGTTCTGCCGCTGTTTGTCGTGTTTATCCACTTTGGGCTGACCGCCTTTGATCTCTTTAGTCATTTGCGCCTTCCGCATTAGAACGCTTATCTTGATAACAGCTGATAAAGCCGGCTTATCTAATCTCGGCGTGGAGCGGATCACGAGCACGGTGTTAGTTGCCCATCTTGGTAGAGGGGCACGCCCATTAAATCGGGAACCGTGGGGCCAAGTCCGCCGCGAGTGACGATACTGCCCGGTTTCGTCTCCTATTTTAATCTCGTCCCTTGCCAAAGAGTAATTCTGCGATAAATCTTGCTTGTTGTCCTTTTCCTCTTGATTTTACGAGACTGCTTTCGAATTTTCACATTTCGAATTGAATTTACGTCTTCTTTTGTTCGACATACGTCATCTCAATCATCCTTATTCTCGTCCCACAATCTCATGATCAAAGGATCTTACGATCTTACCGATCTCATCTCATTGACGCATCTCACTGATATTAGAGCATATACGCAACAATGTCTCTGGAAACGATTACCACTATCTCGCCCACCACCAACGAGGGCATCCTCACGCGTGCCGGCATCTCCCTGAGCGACCTTGCCCTGCTGCCTGAGACGTCTGCCAAGGCTTTCGAGTCATGGCGCACAACGAAGCTGACCGATCGCAAGATCATCATCACTAAAGCCCTGGAAATTCTGGCCAGCCGCACTGATGAGCTTGCAAAGGAGCTGACTGAGCAGATGGGCCGCCCCATCGCCTACACCGGCAAGGAGATCAGCACGGCCATCAAGCGGTCCGAGTTCTTCCTGAGAACCGTCGACGACGTGCTCAAGGACACGCCTGGCGAGGCCGAGGCCGGCTTCAAGAGATTCATCCGCAAGGTCCCTGTTGGACCGGTTCTGGTGATCTTTGCATGGAATGTAAGTGTTGACGAACGGCGACTATTGATTCGTAATTTATCCACAAGCCAGAGTTGACGATTCCGATGCTTTATCTATTTTGACTGTTCTCTTTTAAAAGATACGAACCTACGACTAACACTGCAGTACCCATATCTCATTCTTGTCAACACCCTGATTCCGGCGCTGCTGGCTGGTAACACCGTCATCCTCAAGCCGTCCCCGCAGACTCCCACTGTTGTTGAGCAGGTGGCCAAGGCGTTCGATGAGGCCGGCCTGCCCGCCGGTGTGCTGCAGTACTTCCACAGCGGCTCGCCGTCGACCATTGAGTCGATTGTGCGCAACCCATTGATTGCTGACGTGTGCTTTACCGGCTCTGTTGCCGGCGGTCTGGCCGTGCAGCGCGCTGCTGCCGACCGCATCGTCAACGTCGGCCTGGAGCTGGGCGGCAAAGACCCCGCTTATGTGCGTGGCGATGTTGACGTCGCTTGGGCCGCCGAGCAGATTGTCGACGGTTGCGTGTTCAACTCGGGCCAGAGCTGCTGCTCGCTGGAGCGCGTGTATGTGCACGAGTCGGTGCACGACGAGTTCGTCACGGCCGTCAAGGAGGTGCTGAAGGGCTACCGCCTTGGCGACCCATCTGACCCCAAGACGCACGTCGGCCCCGTCATCTCGAAGCGCGCCAAGGCGGCTATTGAGGAGCACATCAAGGACGCGCTTGCCAAGGGCGCCAAGGACGAGACGCCCGAGAACGCAACGTTTGCTAGCCCCCCAGCTGGTGGCAACTACGTTGTGCCAACGCTGCTGACGGGCGTGACGCACGAGATGACGGTGATGACAGAGGAGACATTTGGTCCTGTGATCCCGGTGATGAAGGTCAAGGACGATGCGGAGGCAGTCAAGCTGATGAACGACAGCGAGTTTGGCTTGACGGCGAGCGTGTGGACCAAGGAGAAGGCTGTGGCGGCGGCGCTGATCGACGAAATTGAGGCCGGCACCGTGTTTGTCAACCGCTGCGACTACCCGAGCCCGGTGAGTTTTCTACATTTAGGTTTGAATCATCTTGCTATTGCTAACAATATAGGACCTGGCATGGACTGGCTGGAAGAACTCTGGTCGTGGCTACACGCTGAGCCGGTTCGGCTTCGACCAGTTTGTGAAGCTCAAGAGCTACCACATCGCCGATGGCCCTGCATAAACGGCGAGGTGTAAGTGTCAATGACAGAAATGACAAGCCGATCTGGCATGGTAAAGGAATATTCACACTGATGGGTCGATTATGATTTAGAGAAGAGACAATAATATCCATTGCTGTCCTTGATTCCGGCTGTATCTACAGACATACTTGTGACCACAACCACCTTGAGACAGAACCACGATATAGATGAAACATGACAAAGCGTATTGCCGTATGGAATGCTGCGTTTCTTGTGACGAGACTGATGTGTCCCTATTTGACCTTCTTTTCTCTCGCCGTCCTCTTGCCTATCTTCTTTCTAGCTCAACCTGTCTCTCTTGAGAATGCAACTACTCACAAAAAGTACGACAAATACGGTTTGAAGACTCGTGCAGATGCACAACAGCAACAGCATATCAGTAATCACCGTGAACAGGTGATGAGAACTCGAACACATGCTTTGTTGATCAGGGTCTGTCTCTGTCAGCGGGTTGTCCAAAACTTCTCTTCTCTTATCTCACGCATTCATCTTGAAACTGTATTGATTGCTTGCTGCATACCATCTTCTACATGATGTCTATTTCCCGTCGTTCATATTCACCTTGGATACTAACACCGACCACCTTAATTAGCCCTCTATTCCCCGTAGTTTCATGCTTTCGTTGATGACTACCCTCGTGGACTGTGGATGAACGCGACTATTTCCACACTGTGACTCTCGCCTCCGTCTTCTTGTTTCGACTTTTCTTTTCGTTTACAACCTTCTAAATCCTCCTTGCGCCACAAGCCACCACATACCAGCGCGCGGTGCCTGTCGATCATCTCCTTGTCGGTTGCGTTCGCCGGCGCTCTGGCATGCTCACCTCGCAGGAATGTGCCCCGTAGGCATGGAAATTATCTAGGGCAGTTTCTCACCACCTGGGAGCATCTGAAAACCCGCGAATCCCTCTAAAAACAGCCGTTAATATCTGGTGGCGCTCACAGCGTAAAGGGCACTGGCGGTAGTTGCTTGAGTGGTGTATAGCTGATGTCTCCCTTGCATAGGGAAGCGGGCCTGCACAGCAAATCTCGACGCATTTTTGCCTGTCCTCGCTGGTTTTAATTGTTTCTCTGAATTCAGACATCTTGGCCCTTTGTCTTTGTACCTTGACTGCGTGAATTTATCCAATATTTGTGCAAGCTCGGCAAGCTTGGCCAGGATGGAGGGCTAGATTGCATGATGTATTTACTGTGTACGAGGTCGATGTTCCTATTGACATTCAACGCCCAATAAGCCCTGGACACCACTGAGACCCACCAAGCTTGACCGAATCAACGCCAACCCTATCTGGAAGCTCCCTGTCTTTATATACTGGCATTCCAGCTGCAAAGGATAAGCTCTCTTGGTTCTGTGGTAATTACAAGAGTAGACAGAATCATAACCAGCATCATTTTGTTGCAATCCAGTTTGTATGCACCCAAATCCTAAATGGCATCAAGCTGAGGCAAAAAGAGTCTGAAATTATCCCGGCCATGCCTAATTGAATGCACAATAGCAAGATAACTCGAATTTATTCTACACCTACTGGGAGTTCGGCATGCTCTTGGCCGCGACAGCTTTTCTTCGATAGCAATCTCCAACGGCGAGCATTCTTGAGAGTGCCGCAGTCGTCAGAAGCGATTGCAGCCACGACCCGTGCTGGAATGGGTTCATTTGGAGGAGTGTGCGTTCCGTCTTCACTCTTTGACTGGCTTTTAAGCTTTCGCGACTTTCTGATTTTATAGGGTGACTAATCAACACAGGGCCCCTGAATTATGTGAAATTTGATTTCAGAAAATTTTGTTTTGATTGCAGATGATATTGCCAACAGCTGAGCGAAAGAAAGGAACCGGCGGGACTGCGAGGGCGAGTATAATTTCGACCTCAGCAAAAACGGCCCAAAAGATGAACATATGACCAAACAACCAGACGATGACCAAGCGATATCACGATCACAAGCAATATTCTACTTGACTTTGTATGATGAGGTAGATGCAGGCTGCAATGAGTGCCCTAGCAAGGTGTGCAACGGTCATTACAGCCGTTCCAAGCAAAAGGCATCCCTTTCAATTAAAGGCACACACTGGATGCGGCCTACACACCGTCTCCAAAGCATGTAGAGATACTCGCGAGCCCCATTAGTTCTCTAAAACCCCTCTAGAGCCCTCTAAAGTGTTCTATAAACAGCAGATTAGACTCTTTCCAGCGGGAACACCCCCATTTCAGCCCCAGTTGTCTCGCCCTTGAAGACTGAAAAAACTGGGTTTGGCGAGAGAAGTGGAGGACCCTCACCCTTTCTACCACATTCGCAGCTCGCGTGTGCCTCTCTTTTCTCTCTCCCCACACACTCTCTTCTCCTCCTTCTGGCTTGATACACGTAAACATACCACGAATGTGACCTGTGCAAGTACTTGCATCTCAATGGCTACCCGCACCCTCCCTTCTGCCCTCTGCTGCTGCCCGGTGGCGACCAGCTCTTAGCCTAGACATGGGTTTGAATTCCAGCCAGAGACAGGGCAGCGTCCTTTTACCGTTCGGGCAATAAAGTTAGGTATGTAGAGACGCAACGAGAAGAGTAATGAAGAAGAAATGAAAAGAAACCTAAAAACGAAAGACGAAAAAGAAAGTAGAAAGGCTGGCCTCGCGTGTCAGCAAAGGGAGCATCGAGTAAATATAAGACGAGGCCATGTCTTTATTCACGTCTCCGTCTCAGAGCCCTCTGATCTGATTCTCTCTTCGTCTTTGTCGCCTTCATCTTCGCCTCACTTATACACTCGTTGTTCATCTACAGACATCTCTAGAATCTATAGACCACACTCTTTGCCTTTGTTTCTGCATTGCTTCTGTTTCTTCCTTCTTTATTACTCCAGCTTGTTCAGTTTGTTCAACGTTGACCACACTCGTTATTATTGCTTGACACCCTCTTTTTACGACCGACCATCTTTATCGGCATCGGCACCCTGCATCACCAACTGCATCACCTTGCATCCGCTCTTTAAAGGACCAGCTATATATTTATCTCTACTTTCTTTAAGTCTCTTCACCAGACGCACCCCAGCTCCAACAGCATGTTTTCGCAGTAGTCAAGACATCTTGTCTTTTCTTTCTCCCGCTCTTTGCTGTACGCATCGACCACCCGGCTTTCTTTGTCAGAGCTGTCCACTCCTTTATTGCTTCAAACAACAAAGCAGCACTGCCTTTTGCATTCTGCATTCACACTCATTTTCACTGCTGTTCCTGCATCACTCGTTTCATCCTTCGGATCCTGCTTTTTGCCTTTGCACTGTTACAACAACAAAAAAAAACTGCTTGCCAACTACACACTGCGCCATTCACTTGATCGCACACTCGTTTATATATCGCCATCATACCGTTTCGACATGACAGTCGATTCTTAATTTCAACAGCTTCAGCAACTCATCTCGTATCAGCCATTCGTTTTCTAGTTTATTGCCTTTGACGGTAGCACATTCATTACACCACATTCGTTAGAAAAAAACAGCATTAATCGTTCAGCACCATTCATTTATACACCACACCACGCCCACACACTCATTAGAAAAAAAACCCTTAAGATGTCTTCTATCACTTTCAAGGGCTGCGTGTCTCGGCTGCACGATGTCTTCACTATCCGCCGCCAAAAGAAGGCCAAGTCTCGGCTGGTTATTGTAAGACTCACCTCCTTAATATCATATAATTTGCCCAACTAACAAACAGTCTGCTCCATTCGATTTCAAAAAAGAGGACAGCTCTTGCATGCTGCCAGGCATCTCTGGTGCCGAGTACGTTTATTACTTCTCTCCCAAACCTTGAATGTGTAAAGACGAAGCTAACCATCAGGCTGTATATGCTCCGTGAAAAGGCCGCAGCCAGCATTGCCGGCTCCGCCATCACAGCCATCACCGGCTCGCCAGACGCCTACGACCGCTTTGACGCGTTTGACACTGTCACCCTCGCCCCGTCGTCCATTCATGACTACCACCCCAGCCGCAACAGCAGCACCGGCAACCTCAGCTCGGCCGCCGCTCACCGGCCATTCCTCAACCGCAGCACCAGCAGCTTCGACCGGGCATCTCGGGTATCCCGGGCGTCCACACGGCCTGGTAGCTCACACTATGCTGGCTCACAGCACGGGTACAACAGCGTCCCCATGCCAGTTTCAATGCACCGCTCCATGACGGCGCCCCAAAGCATGTACACGGCACCCAGCACACCAACACGCAAGCAGAGCTGTTGCCGCCGCTGCAAGAGCGCGCGCGACATCTCCTCTAGTGGCCAGGTTTCCTACTACCCGTCCATCAAGCTGGCGTCGACCGAGCTGTACGTGCCTACTGGCCTGACATGCCCATCGTCATCGTCATCAGCGTCGTCTGTTGCATAATTCAGCTGTCTGCATCTCTGCCTGTCGGTGAAAGACAGTTATTCTCGCAGCAGCATACCACCTTGGACGTGTCCTAATTTTCTGTTACGACTCATCCTTGGCCTTTCCTTTGTCTTTGCTTTATTTGTTTTTGCAGTCTCCAGCTTTTAGTCTGAGTCTTCACCACATACCCCTTTTGTTTATGGTATGATTCCAGGTATTCCCCCGGGTGGTGTACGGTGCGATTTGTTCCTCTTTGCTTTTTTACTGTACAATTTTAATGAAAGAGCCGGGATTTGGGTTACAGTTTTCTGGGATTATCAGGTACGGATACGGATAGCGTGTATTGCGTAGCGATGTGCGTTGCTTTTTACTTTGCCTCTGGCACGTCTTTAGATAGACCTTCTCTTCTTCTCTTCTTCTTCTACCGTGCCGAGCATATGCTTGGACGGCACTTTATTTTATAGTTTACTTAGCCTCCTCACATCACCAAGTGATATAATAGATACCATCCTATACCAGCACGTTTTGATATATGAGTAAACATGTGAGATACATTTCTATGTATAGATGCTTTTTGATGTAAGCGCCGAACGAAGATAAGAAAATAACATAATGGGCTCAAAGCGGAAACCACGTCAAATGGCGGCAAATGGCAGACTAGAGTCTCTTGCAGTCGGCCTAGTTGATCCATGCACCGTAGATGGAAGTGTCCTCTTTCCGAGCACCCTCCATCTCGCCCTTGACCTCGAGGAGCCGCACACGGCCGCCCTTGTCCTTGCTCCATTGAGCCAGGAACGCCTCCAGCCGGGCTGCCGTGGCCTCGTCATCCTTGATCAGTAGTGACACTGCATCAAAACCGCCCGCGCCAGGCACAACACCGCCGTAGACACCCTCGACTGTGCCCACCGCATCGAGCAGCTCCGTCTGGCTCTCGGGCTCAATAGGCACACCGCTCTCGGTGCCCATCCTGCGCACAAGCTCGCGGATAGAGGCAATGACCGCCGGCAGCTCGTCCAGCGCGCCGTCCCGCAGCGCCGTTGCCAGCTTGCCGTTGCGCTCCTGCAGCGTGTTCCAAAGCTGCTTGGACTCCTCGGGCGCACTGCTGCGCCACGCCAGCACCTTTTTGACCATGCTCACGGTCTGCGAGCCGCAGTCGACGTCGCACATGCGCACGGCGACACCAGTAGGTAGGGCGACGCTGCCCTTGGCAATCTCCGTATCCCAGGCCTTACCCTCGCTGTTGTTAATAACATTCTGCAGCGTCGTGGCAAAGCCCGGCTTGCCCGCCTCGGGGATGCCCTCGAGTACTGACGGCGAGAAGCGGCGGTATGTGCACGAGCCGTAGACGGCGGCGGCTACATCGAAGCCGGAGCCGACCTTTCCCTGCGCGGCGCAGTGGGCAGCCTGGGCGAGGTTGTGCAGGGTGTCCTTGCCGGCAGGCGTAGAGATATCAAAGAGGTCGGTTGGCAGGTAGTGGCTCAGGACGGCTGCCGTCAAGGATGTGACGAGGGCAGCGGACGAGCCGAGGCCAGTCTTGTTGGCACCCGACAGAGTGGTGGGGAAGCGCGTGAAGCGGCCGGCCTTCTCAGCCGATGCGCTGTCAGGCTGCGAGTAGTAGTCATTGTCGGCCAAGATGGTCAAGCGGCTCGACGTGATGCTATGGGCCGGGCTCAGCTTGGCCAGGGTCGACACATAGGTCAGGGCGTACGAGAGGGTAGTCTCGACAAAAGGGTTGGGGTTGGCAGTAGTGCCGCTGGTTTGTTAGACTTTTTTTATAATTCACGTAAAACAAAGTGTAGGAAAAGACACTCACGTCTGAAGCTGAGTAACCTGGATGCCGCCGTCAGCATCGGCCAGGTGGTAGCCGTAGGTCCACTGCGCATCCAGGAACTGCGGGCTATCCACGACAATCTCGCTCAGCTGCACACCCGGGCTCGTCTCTATCGGCCGAGCAATAACGTTGATGCGAGCACTCAGGCCGAACACAAGGCCGGTGTATGCGCGGTCCAGCACCAGGTAGCCGCCTGCAAGCAGCACCTTGCCGGGGGCCGAGATGGCCGTAAAGTTAGTCGTACCTGCCGACATTTAAAATTTGAATTAAATAAAAGCTGGCGGGTGAGTTTGATATTGCTTTCAGCTGCTAGCTCAGTCGCAGCCTCGTGATGATCTTGAAAAGGAGAGCTCAACGCCTAGCTTGTGAAGCTGTGGGGGAGGGGAGCACAGAGTAGCGGCCAAATTGGGCAAGAACCCCGCCGTAATTTGCATAGCGGCTGCCGTCGTGATCTGACTTCGATATCATTGTGGCTGATTATGTCAGCGAATATAATTTAATAGACGAGATACACAAAAGGCAAAGAAGCCCGATTATCATGAACTGTTTTTGTTGGTACGCATCTGCAATATTTCGGACAGAAGTTTGGTGTAAACACACATCAATGAAGACTGGTCGCCACTGGTTTCTCTTGGACCGAGCTGGTTCAAACTGCCTGACGCGCGATCACGTGACGCCACTCGGCATTTCGCATCTCAGTGTTTTCTTCCCTGTATTATTTCTTCTATTATCAAAGCGTGAATTGACTTTCGGAGAAAGAGGTGTGAGAGGCAAAGATAGAGTCACACGTCAGTAGTAGTTTGGCATCAACCGGTGTGCATGGCACAGATGTCCCCGACCTTGGCTGTTTTGCCACCGGACCCGAGATCTCGGGGATGTCATCGAGCATTGGCAATAAAAGAGGAAAAAGAAGCAAGTTCTCGTTTCAATGGGTCTTTGATGGGGACTGGAAAATAACGGGCTGTTGGTGCAAGTGCTAGTCAGGCTGAAACGGCTATTCAAGGGAGCGCAAGGCTTAAGAGTAAATACGGAGCAGCAACAAAGAGACAGACCAAGAGGCGAACAAAATTTAATTTTCTGTGCTAGCTCACATGCTTGTTAGGAACACATAAACTGCTGGACACGGAAGACAAGATAATGAAACGGAGGCCTGACCCGGCGGCTGGATTTTTGCGGCTACGAGACCTGCGTAAGCCAATCTACAGTTGTATCCTTTGATTGAGATTGGGATTCAGATTGATATTGAAAACGGGTAAGCGGGGGATCACTGGAGCCGACTCCAAGCTTCACATGAACACATCTGATAAGCGTAGTTAATGCTGACGACAGCATACGGTTGACTACTTTGTGTGATATGCCTTGGAAGTAGAAGGACTGCACAGTTCGCCTACAGGTTGGCCGATATCAAATAGCAAAGGGCCATTGATCCGAAATAAAGACCAATATATGAAGTAACTAAGGCTGGCCTTGATTAATGCACGTACTTTAAGTCGGTGACGGGATCGTCGCGGCGTAACTCCGTGTTGGCGATATTCCGCCATGGTCGTAGTTACGCTCGCTAGAGCAATCCAGTGCAGCAACTGCATGTAATGCACTGAGTGGCAATGGCGATAGCGTTCAAACAAACAAGTCCCCCGAATGCACCCCGGACGAACCCTGGTCCATGCTGGCGGATTACAATGCTCGTTTTCCGATTTGACGGTGAGTGACCCCACGAGAAGGTGTTTGCCCTACACAAGTTCGGGCATTATCAAGCAGATATGCTCTCTTATGAACCGCCGACGGAGCTATTAAACCCCTTTGAAATATATCTTATGTTAAGATTTGGCTGCCGAACCATACAAATGACATCTACCTAGCTACCACCAGCTTCCACCAGCCGTCACCCGGCGGCGGTGTGCTGTGTTGCGTGTCTATGTACGCCGGTCAAGCATTTGCGATCACCAACATGATTGTAAAATAGTAAAAATGGCCAGCATATTGGACAACCAAACCAATCCTCCCAGAAAAAAAAAAACACAACTTTCAGGGCCGTTGGGGATGCACGGAAATTCGGTCTCAAGTACTACAAACCCCGAGTTTTGGATGTAAGCCACGGAGCATATCAGTCCCCGGTCACAATATTTCGCAATGACTAGAAACAAATACAACGGAAGCTTCTCGTCGACCCTCGTTAATGTGTGCAATGAGACAGTCAATGCATTTCATCCCGACTTATTCCTGAAATTGAAGCGCTGTGATTGGCGAGGCTGCAGCTAAATAGCGGACCCCTGCACATGCGACAAATAATTGGACCAATAATGTTTAACGGGGAGGGTTGTCGATCTCCTCCCACTAATACTTGTCACTAAACTAACAGACACAAGTACCAACTCACCGCTGTAAAATGTTTTCCAGCAGTGTTCTGGCGTACTTACTCCTTTATCAAAAAAATGTTAGTGAATTTGGTGTAAGTCATTAGTGGCCCACGCTCACGTGCGGGTGGCTCTTGCCGAACTTGGTTGCATTTGGTAGCATTTGGAACTGGCCGTCCACTATTATTTTCTTTCCCTCCCGGTTTATTACGCTGTGCTCCAGTGTTTCTTGCCGCCTCTTCGCCCCCGAGCCTTCCGCCCGCGACTTTTGTTAGCGGCTGGTCCCCTGTATATTTGCTGTGGTTCTACGAGGAAAGCTGGGTCGCGCTTTCTACTTTTGTACTTTTATACATATTTGCCGATATAAACTTAAATTGCTCCATCTCAGGCCCAGGCAGACACCGTCACAGCCATTGATATGCGTCATCTGCGATATCTTGCAAGTACTCTGTAGCATTCGGAGTTCTATTCTTTGTAATTTCCTCGACCCGGTTCTCTTCCTGGCCCAGAGGCCTCGTTTTGTTCTGGCGTATGTGGCCCGTATTTATGAGTCAAAGAAAGTGCACGCGTAAATATCTTATATACGGGGAAAGCGCGACCTGTTCGTGCCCATCGCGTTTTGCTCGATAGTTCCTTCCATACCGATATCGTACTCATATTGTACATATCACACATATCTTGTCCAGTACTCCATTACCCGGAGAAGAAAGCGCAACCTTCGTCATCGAGATTCCAGTACGCATGCGTCTGTCTGTACATCGCTCCTTCCTGATGAAAGCTAAAAACTAAGACCTTACCAGCAGCAGTACCCACCCTGTGGTTTTTTCCTCATACTACGGGCACCACAAGACCCACCACTTTGGATTTTTCTTCCTGGAATTTCTGCCGCCTTCCTTGTGGATTTGGCTCTTACCTTGCCTGTAATACGTCTAGAATTCAGTGTATGCATATTAGCTGGTTGCTCCTTCCCTTCACCCAGACACCCATTACTCACAAGGGAAAGAGAGAGAAAAAAGAAAAAAGAAAGAGGCAGGAGCGGAAAGAAGAAAACAAGACCCACTCGCCAATTCCTCACACAACGTACTTGATATTCTCCTGTCCCAGCCCCAGTCCCACTCTACTGCTCTGACTCTCTTCGACGTCTCTCCTCCTTCATTTTTGTTATATTCACATCTTCTTCCCGATAGTTGTGATTCGTGCTTTGCTCTCTCTTTTGGTCTTTCATCCACCACCCTTTCGACATTTATCTTTATATCAAGGCGCGTTTATTTGACGGCAACCCTGCTGTCAAATGAACCTGCAGTTGCGCACTCTCCTCTCATTTCATGTAAGTCAACTCAATCGGATTGCCATCTCGCGATGCTTTAGATCTAGATAACCTAGATGATCTAGATTCGATGCATTATATCACCCAGACATTTCAGATACCTTAAAGTTCAAACACTAACATCATAGTACCCCTCGCCTCCTGGCTTATCCTAAATGCCCTCCATCTACTCTTCGCTTTACCAGACCTTTATCCGTCAAGGATTCGCAAAGTCATTTACTCACGGTTACGCCCAGTCTGTCGTCGCCGCCACACATCCCCATGTTCTAAACCCGCAGAACCGCCCGTCGTTTGCTCGGCGAAACAGCAACCGCTATGGCCGCATCCAGGCTCTCCAGCTCCAGAGCGCCTTTCACCACCTTGCGACCAGCGAACACAAGCAGCAACCTCTCCCACATGGCGGCCTAGACGCCTACTACGAGCATCTGCAGAACCTGCAGGCCCAGGACGAGGCTGAGAAGGAGTGGGTGCAGTTCCAGTTCCAGAATCGCATCGAGTGGAAGCCAACAGCGGCGACTGTCCTCGCTGAGAATGGCGAGGAAGTCGACGCTGCTGTTGCCGAGGCTTCTGCTGAGGCTTCTGCCGAGGCCGAAGCCGAGTCGACTGCTGCGCCAGTCGAGGCTGAAGTAGCTAAGACTGAGCAGCAGGATGTGCTGGACGCGGCCGCTACCGAAGTTGCTGCCTCTGAAGCAGCTGTTGAAGAGGCTATCGAAGCCGCTGCCACAGAGCTGCACCACACCGAGGCCGAGGAGGCTGCGCTTGCACATATCGATGCCGCCCTGGAGAAGGAGATCCAGGTGCGGAGCCAGCGCGTCGCCCTGGAAGATGGGACCGCCGCTGCTCCTGTCACCGCAGACGAGGCTGTTGTGTCTCGCGCTGCATCTCCCACGCAGTCGCGTGCTCGCACCCCGGTTAGCGTTGCCCGCTCCGCCACTCCCGTCTCTGACCAGCAGTCCTGGACATATGCTGCCCACCTCAGCACCCTGTCTGAGGCTGGCCGCTATGCTGAGATCCCGGCCGTCTTCGACGCCATGATTGTTGCCGATGTTAAGCCCATTGCCAGTGCCTACAACGCACTGCTGATGGCCGTCATCCACATGCCTATTGACCGTATGGAGGTCATTTCCAAGGCTCTGGATGTGTACACCGACATGATGCGCCGCAAGGTCATGCCCGACAGCGACTCATTCGACATTCTGGTCGGTCTCCTGGCCTCGCGCTCTCTCGAGCTGTCTGCTAAGAAGATTGTGCTTGAGGAGAAACGGCTCCGCTACGGTGGCATGGACGAGCCTGGCAAGTTCATGTTTGCCTCGCACGAGCTCGAGCATGCCATTGCCGCTGAGGAGGACCGCATGGACTATGCCATCAAGCTGTTTGAGAACTCTGTCACACTGCAGAAGGCCAACTACTCTTCCGAAACCTACCACCAGCTGATCTCGGCCTGCGCCCAGTCCGGCCGTCTGTCTGACATGCTGCAGTTGTTCGGCCACATGGAGTCCAACAAGGTCACCCCCTACGCTGCGACATTCCCGGCAATGATCACTGCTTTCGCCAACGCCAATGACCTGGTCAGCGCCGTAGAGTGCTACGAGGAATACCGCAACCTCGCCATCTCCCACGACGCCGGCGAGTCTAGCCTGATCGACCGTCTTGACGCTCAGGTCTACGCCGCTGTCATCAATGCCTACGTTGTGTGCGACAAGCTGCCCGGCGCTATGAAGTTTTACCAAAAGATTCACGAGCAGTACGGCGTTGTTGCCACCGAGATGAAGGATGCGCTGATCAACGGCGGTTTTGTGCAGGGTTTCACCAAGCGTGGCATCTACCATGCCAGCATGGACTGGGCCCAGAGCATTGATCGCGTGTCGCAGGCACAGGCATACAGCGAGATTTCCATTGCCGCCGCCGACAACGGTGACAAGGCTACTGCTGTTGCCGCGTACAGCGCCCTTACCGAGTCTTTCCCCTCTGCCCTGTCCAGATCTACTAGCCCCACCACTGCTCTGTTGGCCCTGCACGTTCGCAGCGGTGATGTTGCAACTGCTAGTAAGTACTGGCACGTGCTGCAGAACCCCCTGGTTGAGGTGTCGTCCTCTTTGATTGAACCAACTGCGATGTACGCCGTCGCTTTGATCGGCTCCGGTCAGGTTGCTGAGGGTCTTACCGAGTCTGAGATCATGTTTGACCGCATCCGGCAGTCGACTTCCGGCCGCTCGGACCCTGCGGTGATTGACGAGATCGAGGAGGGTGTTGCATTCATCAACCGCTTCATGCAGGCTCGCGGCATGACTGACCCTCGTGAAGATGTGTCGTCTGTCGCGTCGTTTTCCCAGCCCTCGTCTTTTGTCGCGTCGCCCTTTGCATCCACGCCTACTGTCTCCAGTTTTGAGGAGCCTGCCGCCCACTTCGACCCGTATGCCCACAACACTGACTTCAAGGGTTCCTCTCTGATTTCGGATGATTTGGAGGGCTCGCACGGTCGCAAGGGACCCAGACTGAATGAGGCCTTGAACCGCTTCCGGAATATGCGCCGCGCTGGCCGCCACCCTCGTTACATTACTTATGCTAAGCTGATTTCTGCTGCTTCCCGCGAGGGCAAGATGGATCTGTGCCACAACATTCTGGCCATGGCCCGGTCTGATGTGCCTCTTCTGCCGCAGTACGCTGCCGTCCGTTACGGCTGGTCTTCAATTCTTGACGCGATGATCGGTGCCAGCTTGTCTGTGAGCAACCGCACTCTCGCCGAACAGTACCACCAGGAGCTTCTGAGCTTTGGTTCTGCTCCTTCAGCCAACACTTTCGGACTGTACATCACCACGCTCAAGGAGTCGACGAAGACGTTCGACGAGGCTTCCGAGGCTGTCAAGATCTTCCACCGCGCCAAGGCCGAGGGTGTCGAGCCTAGCTCGTTCCTGTACAACGCACTGATTGGCAAGCTGGGCAAGGCTCGTCGGATTGACGACTGCCTGTACTACTTTGCTGAGATGCGCGCCCTGGCCATCAAGCCGACGTCAGTGACATACGGCACTATCGTGAACGCGCTGTGCCGTGTGTCTGATGACAAGTTTGCGGAGGAGCTGTTTGACGAGATGGAGGCTATGCCCAACTACAAGGCCCGGCCTGCGCCCTACAACAGCATGATGCAGTTTTTCCTGACGACCAAGCGCGACAAGGCCAAGGTTCTGTCGTACTACGAGCGTATGCTTGCCCGCGGCATTACCCCTACATCGCACACATACAAGCTTCTGATCGACACCCACGCCACCCTGGAGCCGGTTGACATGAATGCTGCTGAGGCTGTCCTTGAGAACATTCGTTCTTCCAACATGACTCCGGAGGGTGTGCACTTTGCCTCTCTGATTCACGCTCGCGGTTGCAACCTGCACGACATGGAGGGTGCCCGCCGGATTTTCGATTCTGTGATTAAGGAGAAGTCGATCGCCGTCAACACGTGCTTGTTCCAGGCTTTGTTTGAGGCGATGGTGGCCAACCACCAGGTTGCCGAGACGGAGCCTATCCTGGCTATGATGCGCGAGCGTCGCATCGAGCTGACGCCTTACATTGCCAACACGCTCATCCACGGCTGGGCTGCGGTCAAGGACATTTCCAAGGCGTCGCAGATCTACTCTGCTGTTGGCCGCGACCGTCGTGAGCCTAGCACTTACGAGGCGATGACGCGTGCTTACCTCGCCGTCGAGGAGCGCGACAAGGCCCAGCATGTTGTGACCGAGATGCTCAGCCGCGGCTACCCCAGCGCGGTCGTCAACAAGGTGCTCGAGCTGCTTGGTGGTGGCCACGAGGGAGAGTCTGCGCTGGCCGCCGAGTAATCTCTTTTCTCTTTCTTCTTTTTTTCTGCTTTCTCTGCATCGACATATACCAGCCACATTGTTTCGACTCATTTCATCATTATTACTTTTATTTACCACGGCGTTTATCGGCTCGGATAGGAACCTAAGGGGATAGGTTGGCAGCCGGCGAGGTCCAAAAAGTTACAATCTCGGTGTTGGGGTTATGATTACATTACATTGGATTCGGCTGGCTGGCTTCTGGGATGCGCTGTACAAGGCAGCCGCATGGATATGCATATTACACGACATATGAGCACATATACATGGTCCGTCCCTTGGGGTTTTGGATTTGGGCCAGGGATATAGGAGATTTTTGTACTTATTGGCGTTCTCTTGATATCATGGGTCTGGCTGGTCTGTATTATAGCGTTTTATTTTTTTATTTTTTGATTGCATTCATTTGGACCTCTGGTCCCGGCCGATGCTCCTACTCTTGGATATCACACGACAAAAGGGAGGATGGCAGAAGATCACCTCCCACGGCGTTTGGTTTGGAAGCATCCGCTTTAATTAGACACACTCAACTCTACCAATTTATACCACTACAATATTGTTATTGTACCACTTTTTTCCCAAGTTTGCCAGTGACTGCTTGGATCTTTTTGAGTTACTCATAGTGTGTCGTCGAGAATGAAGTCGAGTTCTCTGGATATCTCTTTTGTTAGCTGACTGATCAGACTTTAGTGCAATAAATAAGGGACTCGGGTAGGCCCGTCCGCCACGGGGCCCGACGCCTTTTTCTGCGGCCAATCGTTCCAATTCATCTTGTGCAATTGGAGATATGCACAAGTGCACATCACTATGTTGTTACTTACTAGACCATTGTTGGCTGGCTCTATAAGTCCATTGTCTTCGTTGCCGTTGGTCTCGGTTCTCTGGTCCCACGAGCCTACTTGCAACAGCACGTCGTCGTGAAGATTATAGGGGGGCACCTCATTGTCCAAGACAGTTCTTTGTAAGTCGAGCGTAACTGAAGGTGCAAAAGGAGGATTGCGAGGAGTGGCATAAGGATTGCCGAGATGAGTGCCAGAAGGAGTGGCAGATAACTGGCGAAGCAAAGCTCCGTCCGGGACCACGACGCTGCGTGGTGCCTTTCCGAGGTTGCACATTGAAATATGTGCTGCCGTTTAAGAACGGCCAAGTATCGTGAGAGGGTGTCGACCATAGGGCAGAAGCAAAGAACAAGAAAAGAAGAACACGAAGAAACAGAAACAGGCAACTGTGCATGTCTCAAAGGCAAACGTGCTGTGACTTCCACACCAGAACGGCCTCGATATTTATACACGGCACCGAAATTCCACCATTTCTGGAGTGTCCGCATGGTTTGCAATTACAGTAGTCTGCAGTCCAAGACAGTGGTTTGCAGTCAACATCAGTTCAACTCCGTCGACTGTAGTTTATAGCAGCCAATTGCAACTTTGAACCCAATCAGTGTAGACCGGGTCGCACTGCAGCACTCCAGGTTCGCATTGCATTTGGCTAATGATACAATCGAGGTGGATGGTTCCAGGGGGCCGTAGACACCAGTATCATATGGCTCTGCAGACCACAAGGCCACCAGACCGAGAGCCATTGATCGACTAGGCTAGCAGGCTGCGGGTCACGTAGTCGACCAGGACACCGGGTTCTTGAGAAGGCGGAGGGTGCATGGGACTTGAACAAACAGCTATCAAGGCAGGCAAGATGCAAGCAGCAAGTCTTTTTGATAGCAAGGTGGCATGCAGGGCCACAGGTCGTGAAGGCGATATATCCGGGAGTTGTCATCAACAGTCACGCCACTTGGGGAAGTATATCTCCGTGGATTGTTTTGTTTTTTGATATAATTATCCAGGTTTTTTAGTGTGTACCGGCCCATGCACGTCAAAGCAGCCGGGCAAGGCACCTCGACAGGGGATAATTATTCGAGAAGGACCCGACAGTTTGGTACAGACAGTGGTGGGTCTGTACCAATAAGACGGGTCGCACAATAAAGTACCGGGCCTACCTGCATCGACGCCTTCGTTTGTAGGGCTCCAACTATTTTTGTAGTCGAGTTTAGTCAACAAGGAAATACGACCTGAACGTGGACAACGCGAATGGAATACGACGAAATACAAGTAAGACCACGTGAGGGGTCCTTTAGTAAACGAAGCCAGTTCGGCGACGAATCCCGAGGCAGAGGACAGGCTTGTCTGTTGTGAACCAAGAAACAAAGGATCACGAACGAGAAGAAAAGAAGACGCCAGAAGCAAAATGAACAAAAGGAGGATGATGACAACGCTAGGGACGGTGCTCTGCAGTATGCATGCAGGTGAGTCCCAGCAATTGGCCGGTGATGCATGCACGTACTTTGTACAATGACCTACACCGCTATATCGTCTGCGATGGTGGCTGAGAAATGAAACGCAACAAAAGCAGCCAGTCATATTCGGCCGAGCACCCTATAAACAGCTATACAAGTAGAATTGCGTGCATGTGTTCACATTTGATCGCTGATTGATGATTAATTGATTCAAAGCCTGCTGTTGCCCACTACTACCGGGATCATACCTACAGAACCATCTCAAGTATCTCGTCCATATCAGAAGCATCAATGCCAACGAAAACGGGTGTCATCGGCTATTATGTTAGCTCCTAGTCAAATAACAACAGGAAGTGGAAGTCGCGTACATATGCCGCAGGATTAGCCACTGGATCAGTGATCCAGCCCCCAATCTCAAGCAGTGCGTCTGGGGGGGTTTCGCCGGTAGAATCTTCCGGATCCTCCTGGTCTTGTTGATGCTCGTTCACCTCCATGTTTGTTGGATCCTCTGGCTCTGGTGTGGGAGTAGGAGTAGGGTAAAATGAGGTCGGGTCATCGTCCATTGTATTGGATTTTTAGATGGAGTAATAATAATTCAAACTGATTTAAAAGTAGGTGATAGCCGAGGTCCTTGGATAGAGATGTAAGATGTCTCAACTTTAATGAGTGCATGTAAAAAGCGAGTAGAAGAGTGGAATCTTGGGACATGACAGAAATAATAAAACAAATGGAAGACATCCTCCTGGCGAGGTTGGGTTTATATATCTCGAGGAGGTAGAACACGCCGGCCACATGGCATCTGACACCTGTCACTCAGGCATCCGGACGACTTGTATCGAGCAACAAGTAAGACGTAGAATCACAACGAATTCTCCTTCTAGTCCAAGTGATAGCCGATGATAACGTGAGACAGCCAAACGACAGTCCCGGCGGCAGAACGACGGCGGCTGCCAGTGCCTTGCTTCGAAAGGACGTACAAGCGGTGTAGTTTTGCAGCCTCGTTCTGTCGGACATGCGGATGATTGCATTCTTTGATCTTCGTTTTATTCAAATAAAAATATATAGAGCTTTGTCTGGCCAGAAGTATCTAAAGGTTGTGCCAAATACGACTAGATGCGTGTAAGTGCATCTTCCGACGTCACTCGGAACGTTGCCGAAGGGTGGGTCGGAGTACACACAAGTGTTGAACAACTAATATCTGTATTTATTTCACATGGATAAAAATTAAATATTGAATCATGAAAAGAAAGAGACGATGCACTCTCCAGCTGATGCCCGATGAATTCACACCGGAATTCACACCGGTAGAAAAAGTGCACTTTACAGACGGGCCGCACAAGAAAGAGTCTGACCGCTTCATCGAATGTTGACGCGTTGGCCATTCTATTTTTGTATAAAAAAATTCAGATAAATTCGATTCACGTAAATAAAACCAATAACCCGTGTAAGTGAGGTCGTGATGATGTCGTGTCGAACCGCTCGGATGCCGTCGTGGAGCCGAGATGCCCGTTTGGTGATGTTTGGTGGCGTGTAAGTCATATAAGTGCCGCACGTGACCTCATCGCATCGTTATGCAAGTTGCCGTCACGATGACTTACAATGCCATTGGATGGCGCTTCTAAATGTCAGTATGGAAAATTATACATAGAGATTTACTCTCCCATCATCAAACCAACATCCACATCATCAGTGAATGCATTGTTCTACCTCTGGCGCAAAATTAGTCATATTCACCACACTACTCACGCTAGGCCTAATCGGGACAGATCAGGCCTAATTGTACGCGGTAGGAATCATCATGACATTTTTTCATAGCTTCATCCCATGTTCAACCAAATGGCCAGGTTGCCCAGATACCCAGTTTTTGTCACCCCTTGAGAATTTGTATATATAGCCAGGCCTTCACCCCTCTGTCTCTCTCTCTCTTTTCCCCCTCTTTTCTCCGCCCCTTCTTTTCCGCCAGAATGTCAGTCAAACTCTCCTAAATGAGCTGACCTCATCTTACTTTCAATTGTCAATCTATCTCACTTTCATTTACATTGTTGTTTATCGATACTTGAGACACGCGCTGCTTTTATCCCACAATGATGCGTGCGGGTGTCTCGTCGGTCCGGCGTGCCGCCATCGGCTCAGGACTGACCCCCTCTCTGGCTCGTCGTCTGACAACCTCGGCCCACTTCATGCCGCCTGTTGGACGCTCCGAGACTGCCGCAAACGTTGCCCATCCTGTTTCTGAGCCTGTCCGCTCGTACCAGGCTGCCGCCGTGCACCATGACACCGCCCTGCGTGCCGTGCAGCACCCCGTTGCCGTCGGGGGAGCCGATGGCCAGGACACCATCCCCGGCACCGCCATCCGCGTCTTCCGCACCGTCACGGCCCTGCGCGAGTGGCGTCGCCGCCAGCTCCTGGCCGGCCGCACCGTCGGCCTCGTGCCCACCATGGGTGCCCTCCACGCCGGCCACCTCGATCTCGTCCGCTCGGCCGCGCGCGACAACGATGACGTCGTCGTCACAATTTACGTGAACCCCACACAGTTTGGCGTCACCGAGGACCTCGGCAGCTACCCGCGCACCTGGGAGGCCGACGGCAAGCAGCTTGCATCTCTCGAAAGCGACTTTGCAAAATCCAACACCAAAGGGCGCGTGTCCGCCGTCTTCGCGCCGACCACGGCTGAGATGTACCCGTCCGGCCCGCCCAGCCAGGAGGTCGACGGCAACGGCAGCTTCGTCACCATCACGCCCGTCGGCAAGCTGCTCGAGGGCGCCAGCCGACCCACGTTCTTCCGGGGCGTCGCCACCGTCTGCATGAAGCTGTTCCTGATCGTCCAGCCCGAGCGCGCCTACTTTGGCCAGAAAGACGTCCAACAGACCGTCGTGCTGCGCCGCATGGTCAAGGACTTTTGTGTGCCGCTCGAGATTATCGTTGGCCCGACCGTCAGAGAGCAGCCTGACGGCCTCGCACTGAGCTCGCGCAACGTCTACCTAGGCACGCGCCGCCGGCGTGTTGCCAATGTGCTGCGGGAATCGCTGCTGGCCGCGGCCGCCAAGGCGGAGGACCCAATGGCTACTCACGCCGACATTATGGCCGCTGCGCACGGTGTTGCCGACACTATTCTGTCTAGACAGAAGCAGCTCCCCCCCAGCGAGCGCGCCCTCTTTGAGATTGACTACATCTCGCTCTCAGACTACGAGACGATGGAGGAGCTCGCGCCCCAGCAGACAGTCGACGCCGCCAAGGGCGCCATTCTAAGCGGCGCCGTGCGGATGCTGCGTGTCGAAGAACCGCAGCCAGGCGAGGACCTCGGCCACAACGACGGCCCGCTCGTGCGCCTGATTGACAACATTGTCATCAAGCCCAACTAAGCGAGTCGAGTCACAGGTCGTGAGTCTACGCCACACGCACCCACAATGACGAATATATGATACCCCAAGGTGGGATGCTAGACTGTGGCAGAGATGCATAAACAAAAACGATACGATAGTATAAATTTTGATCCACGTTCGTGCACTTGGTATGTAGAGACAGCCTTTGATACAACAGACCTTGTAACAACAGATATTATTAAATGCAAATGTCCTGTCTATGTATGTGATGGAATGATGATATGATCCAGACCGTGGTATGTGATGCAAAAAGTACAAATAGAAAACAGATAAAATATACACATGCAAATATACAAAATACAGATATTACAGATTACAGCCTCGCTGTTGGCGGACTGTCGGGGTCAAACGTCCGCCGCCGCTGCCGGTCGACTGCACTGCCGGCCTTTTCGGCGGCCGCCTCTTCTGCCGGCGTCAGTGTCGTTGGCCGCCCGCCCTTGACGCTCGCCGCCTTGATCGCCTCCTCGAACAGCTTTGTGCCGATTCGGTCCGCCAGCGCAAGCACCCGCGTGCTCACCGTCGCGCCGTCGCGCCGGTTCTTACCCTCGCGCCGGCTCGCCGCAATCTTGTCGGTAAACGCCCACAGGCGGCCTTCCGGCAGCAGCGTCCCCGTCGCCGGATCGCGCGGGATGCGCCACTCGGGCTTGAGCTGCAGCCGCGGCGGGTTCTTCTTGGGGTCGTCCTTGGACTTGACGACAATGAGCATGCCCTCTTCCTGGAACCGCGTGTACGCGTTCTTGAGCGTCTCCTTGTTGACGGCTTCAAAATAGCTGAGGTCGCCCTGGTGGTAGAGCGTCTTGCCGAGGAACTGCGCGCTGTCCTGTGCCTTGTTGACCTCAATCCACGTCTCCTCGGTGACGTTTTGCGGCGGCGTCAGGCCCATGAGCGACACGGCCGCAAGCCAGCTCGCCTCGATAAACGGCCAGATGAGGAAACAGTAAAAGTCAAAGCTCTCGCGGCCTGACGTGCGCTCGAGGTCCGACAGGCCGACGTTGGTGATTCGGCCCGAGGGGTCACGGTCCAGCTTGATCACGCCGTCGATGTGGAGCCCCGTCAGAGTCTTCTCCAGGTTCGCTTCGAGGCCTTCGGCAGGGAAGATGAACTCGCCGCGGAACAGCGTTGACAGGAACAGCACCTGGTCGCGCAGAGCCTCGTACGAAATGTCCTGCTGCGACGGGCCACCGCCCTGCTTGATGCGTGTGTACATGGCTGCACTGACAAGAGCCTCGGAAATAAACATGTGAATCGTCATGTTGCGGTAGAACGACAGCTGGAACCGGTCGACCGCATAGTACACCGGCTCGGCCAGGCCGCCGACGACGCCCACAAGGTCTTTGCCGAGCACCTCCAGCGCGCGCTCAATAATGTCCGGCAGCGACGCTGCGTGGAAGTGGGCAACACGACCGCCCTTGGCACGGATGCGCGCCGTCAGCCACTGCACGCGCCGGATCAGCTCTGATTGGCCGACGCCGCGGCCGCGCAGAGTCAGCAGAGCCGTGCCAATCAGCGCCGTCGGCATGACCACGGACACGTCGTTGATGTCTGACAGCACCTTGTAGCCCAGAGTGCGCAGCAGCTTTTGGCGCGTCGGCGTATCGACGGGCTTAGCGCCGGGCAGCTTAAAGGCCGGGTCGCGCGACGACGGTTTGCCGGTCAGGCGCACGAGCTGCTCGTCGATAAAGCTGCGCAGACTCCAAGGGTCGTGGAAGCGCACGTCGACGCGGCCGAGCTTAAGCGACAGTACGGACGAGCCGCCGGTCAAAAAGTCCGACAGATTCTCTGCCTTTTTCGGCGTGCCCAACAGCTCAGTGACGTAGCCCTCGGTTTCGATGACTTTGTCGTACTGCGTGCTGACGGGGATGATAATTGTGTCCTCGACGCGGCCCGACAGCAGACTGTCTAGGATAAACCCAAGGATACCAAACTTGGGCGATAGAAGCTTGCCGGTGCGCGAGCGACCGCCCTCAATGAAGCACTCGAGGTTGTAGCCGCCCTGCAGCAGCGTGTCAATGTACGCCTGCACGAGCGTCGTGTACAGCATGTCGTCGCCAAACGAGCGGCGGATGTACATGGCGCCGGCGTGCTGCAAGAAACTGCCGACGAGCGGAAAGTTTAAATTGTCGCCTGAGACGACGACAGGCATCGCGATGCCGAGACGGTAGCAGATGAGCTGCAGGCCGACATAGTCGACGTGCGAGCGGTGGCACGGCAGAAAGACAATGCTCTGCTTGGCACGCGTGGCACGCTCGGCGACCTTGCGCAGCATTACGACGTCCTCGCTGGCGACGTGGATGCCCTGGTGGTACGCGCGCGTCAGCAGCTGCGTCACGAGGTAGTAGGCGCCGCGGATAAACGTCTTGCTCTCAAACTTGCACACCATGCGGTCGGTCCACTGCTGCGCGACCTCGTTGAGCCAACCGGCAATCTGCGAACGGCGGCGCGTGCGCTTGAGCTCGTAGTCGCGGTCCGACGGCGCGGGCAGCCAGCCGGCCTTGGCCTCGCGCGCCACAGCAAGCTCAGCCATCTCGGCGATGCGCTGCTGCAGCAGATCGGCAGACAGGACCTGCGACTTGATGTGATCAGAGAAGCCGGAGTAAAAGATGGGCTGGCCAATGACGTTGTCGTAGGCGCGCCAGCCGGTGCCCGACACATAGAGCGAGACCTGGCGCAGGAACTGCAGCGGCTCGGAGCGAAAGCTGTGCATGGGCTTCATGAGAGCCTCCTCACGCGTGTCGTCCTTGTCGCGCATGGCACTGGCGACGGCATCAACACCGCTGGGCTGAAAGGTCACGCGGTCGCCGAGGATCTTGAGATCTGGCGCCTCGTCGCGCGGGAGGTCGTCGTCGGGCTCCATGATGGGTCGAGTCGTCGAGGTCGTCAAGAAAGAGAATGCGATCGAGGTTGGGGATGTTGTGATTATGTGATGCGCAGTGAGTGTCGTGTAGGCGTGAAGTGATGTCAGGTCGAACTGGCTCAAGGAGGACGGTGATAATAGCACTACGACTAAAATGAGGAGAAGCAGGGGCCACAACACGCTAATGCCGAGGCTTGTCAGGCGGGCCGTCCAGCATGCAGGTGATACTGTAGTGATGATATCGATGCCAGAATGTTATTTAATGCATGTTAGACACGGAATATCAATAGAAGTGTCATTCTGACCGTGTCGGAGAATTGGCATAACATGCAGACGCCATGTGCTAGATGCTGCAAACAGTCAGGCAGCTATTTGCACTATTTTACTAAAAGTACCGTCCTGCGAAATGACGACTTTCACGTGCCCCACATACTTAATGCGAGTATTAAATGGAGCCGCCCCGGATTCCTAGTCTCTTATCGATAAGGCGACTTTTTTGACTTGGCTATCTGCAAATCTGATCTTCAGGCATCTGGAGGCGTTATCTGCTTCTCAGCTACAACAGCACAACACACACAATGGCGGCACAACCACCAAAGGGTGCATTGCACCGACTGCTGGAGAGGGCACACTCGCCCGATACATCTAACCAAATCTTCACCGAAAAGATCCAATACCGCGAACAATTTGTGCGCCCGACGACGCCCGACCGCGATGTCATCGTTGCGCCATCAGCACCTGGTGCCAGCTCGACGGCAACAACAACAACGGCAGCAGGCGCGGCATCGCTCGCTGCAGCTGCTGCTTCTGCTGCGGCCGCCGAAACCAATGCCCTCAGTGCGATGGGCCACAACGGCCGGGACGCGCGGCGGCGGGCACGTCGGCTCAAGCAAGAGCAGCGCGTGCATCATGCCAAAAGCATCAAACCGAAGCCGCTGTCTGCACGCGAGCGCAAAACTCTCGGGCTGTACGACCTTCCTCTAGGTGGCAAGCGGCCCCTTCTCAAGAAAGTCCAAGGCAAAAAAACAAAAGAAACCGGAAAAGAGACACAAACAAAACTGTCGCCCGGCCAGGCGTACAAAACCTTTTTGCCGCTGCATCAGCTGTGGCTCGGCTACATCCGAGAGGTTCTGAGCCCGCAGGAGCTGCGCATGGGCGGTGCTGCCGCGGCCGCCAAGCTCGTGGCGGCAGATTTTCACGGTGCCAAAGTGGAGGTAACGCGCAGCGGGTGTGTGAGCCGAGTGGGCGCGCAAGGCATTGTGGTGCGGGACATGCGGTTCGTCTTTGAGATTGTGACGCCGCAGAACAAGGTCAAGATGATTCCCAAGGAGGGCACGTTTTTCCGGGTCGAGGTGCCTGCAGAAGGCGACCCAGAAACCAAAATGGTGTTTGAGATTGTCGGCTCGCAGTTTATGCACCGGGCGATTGACCGCGCGAACCGCAAGTTCAAGCAGCACTTTAACAAGGAGTTGTAGAGAGATAGCATATGATACCCAGCACGAATAGACTTATGGACATTATAGGACATTATAGGCATGTGTACATGTTGAATAGACTAAAAGATATCCCAAAGACTGAGCTTGCTGTCCTTGCTGCCGGCTGCCAGCCAGTGAGCGGTAACAGCATGCCGTAGCCGGCGCTCTTTGACGCTGGCCTCGCGGGCTCGTGGTTTTGTCAGAGCAGTCGATGTAGATGCAGTTGCAGAGGCAGAGGCAGTAGAGGCAGTGGTAACAGAGTCTGGTGGTGCTTCCTCCAACCCAACCGGAGCAAAAGCGACAGCAAAACAGCCCTGCTGGTGCCACTTGAGCACGGCCACCTCCTTCATTGTCTTGCACGAGTACACCCTGATGCGCGAGTCCCATCCGGCCGTGGCAAAGAGACGGCCATCGTTGCGGATGCGCAGACCCTGTTGGCCGGCATGCTTTGTATCAAGTGTCTTGAGCGGCTCCGTGTCGGGGTCAATGTCCAGTGGTGCCGCAGGTTGTGGTACATAGGATGGCGGCTCTTTTGCTAGTGCTGCCGAGAGAAGAGAAACTGGTTTTGTTGGGTCTGTGCCTGGTGCTTTTGATGGTTGTGGGTGTATTGTTGTTGGTGCCGCCAAAGGTGCACTCTGTATTGCAATCTTTGCAACGGGTATGGGATGCTTGGCAATGACGGCATCGGCAGCCGACGTCAAAAAATACGACTGGTCGGGCGCCACATCTAGTGATAGAATGGGCTGGGAGTTTGTCTTTGCGCGGTAAATAATGGTCGGCGGTCCATCGGCGCTTGTTCCGTCCAGAGACGCGACGACGGCCACACCGTTTTCAAAGGCGGCAATAAGAATGAGAGTCGATGGTGATGAGCAGGAGTAGAACAGGGCGACGGCCATGATCATGCCCTCATTAGCACCCAGCTTGACCGTGTTGATTCTCCGCTGCGACGGCAGATGCCAAATGTCGATCTGGTTGTTAGTGGCTGGTGGATAGTATACCATAGACTGGGACTTACCGCTTCAAGTGTGAGGGCGTTTGGAACAGCAATCAGACGTTCTGTTGGTTGTGAAGATGACCCCGGCTGCGGCCCGTCTGCACTGCGCACCGGGGCGACAGCCGCCGTTCCGGCATAGCCGCACCACGCAAAGGCACAAAAGTTCATCGTGTTGACGTCCAGCACATGCACGATCCACGGCTTGGGGTGCCCGCTCTCAGCCGTCTTGGAAGTAGAACTGATGGACTCGCCGTCGAGCGGCAGCTCTGTGCTAAGCCGGGCCTCGTCGGCGACGCTGACCTGCCACACAATCAGCTTGTGGTCGCGGCCGTGCGTCACGATCTGGGACTCGCCATCCCAGCCGGCGACGGCCAGAATGCTGTTTTCGTGGGCCTTCCACACAGCGCGCGGGCGCACAATCGCCAAGTCCCATAGCACAACATAGCCGTCGCTGTCGCCCGTAGCGAGACGAGTATCTGCCGTCATTGAGCTCGAGCTTGACAGCCGCACAAAAGCTGCTGCGTTGACCTGGCCGCGGTGGCCGCGCAGGATTGCCGCCGGCTGTGCTGGCTGCGTACTGGCCATTTGACTTTGGTTTTAGTTTTTTGTTCTCGAATGAGGCAACATGGTGTACGTTGTCATGAGCTGGTTCATCACGATGTGAGGTTCATTTGAGCCACTAAGGTGGTGGTGGAGTTGCTGAGCGGTCTTGGCGATATATACTTTACATCCTTTAGTTCCTTCATCAGCGAATCACAACGCAACATCTCTTGTAGTATAGTGGTCAGTATACGGGCTTGTCACGCCCGGGACCCGGGTTCAATTCCCGGCGAGAGAGTAATTTTTTGTCTTTTTGTTATGCTCGAGTTTTTTGTCTGTGGGTTTTATTCTCGTAAGGCTTTTCGATGCTGTCTTATTATTTTTGCCTTTTTTGTGCTTGTCAAAATTTTAGATTATTTCTAGTTGATCATGGGAAATCTAGTTAGATTGATCAATTTATAAAAATAAAACAAACAGATTTTACATATTATGTTTTGCAAAGAAAAGAAACATCATCATACCAAGGATGAGAAATTCCAAACAATACTGACAAAAAATCATTATAAACCTAGCTCCTTTAGAAACGGGACATCTTCAACCATAGCGAGATGTTGTCGTGTACTTCGATTCTCTTCGATGATGTTTGACAACAATCAAATTGACGTACTTTGATATTCATCTTGATTCTTGTTTCCCGTTTCCTATGCCTCTGTGTACTCTACCGGCTGTTCCTTCTTAATACACTTTCTAAAAGCCATGATATCACTGCGGTAACGTACGTGCTGCCCGAAAACCCAACGCCTCCGGATCTCGTCTACCACACCAACCTCGACATCCGCCTCGCGCCCCCTTTACCCTCTCCCTGTTCCTATTATCTCCCCTCTTACCCTCTTACCCTCTTACCATTTTATATTGCCTGTACTCTGTACTATGGTCCGCCCCTCCAATTCATCTGGTCACACACTGGCTGCATATCTTTATCGTGTGTTAATGCAGTGAGTCTGCTGGCCAAACTCGTGTAGCAGCACTTTATTGTGTGTCACCACGAGAAGCGATTTGTTGGGTTTTGATGATGTGAATGTGGATTATTAATGTTGTGGTTGGTGTATATGTGTTTCATGTTTTGTTGTGAAAAACCCCATTATGTTGCTGCTGCATCTCCAAATCATTGATAAAATCCGAGTCAGTCGTGAATTTGAACAGACAAGATACTGCAAAGATCTTGCGACGACATTGCCTGTACCGCATCTATCCGTATATTGGCAATAGATCGGAATTGCTCATCAATCAGCTTATCTACGATAAATACCTATTAATCACGGCCCGTTCTTCAAAAACTTCCGAGCGCACGGTGCTTTTAGACGGGAACCAGTTTTGCTTGTCATAGTGTCCTTAATATCGATAATCTTCTTATGCGTGGCGACCATGGAGGAAGCGCTGCCGGTGTTTCAATCGAGCAATCCAGCAATTAAGCTGTTTCGTTTGTTAGTCGAGTCGGCAGTCGGCATCCGAGGAGCCGGCGGATGAATGATAGTAAAGAAGAAGGAGAGGGAGTAATTGAAGAAACAAACCATTGTTCCGCCAACTCCTCGACTTCGGCGATCAAACCAGGCCGGCGCTAGACATTTGATTTGATGGATAGGTCGATGATAGTCGGGCAGATCGGTTGTCGACAGTCCGATTATTTATAATGTGTAGTGAAAGTCGAAATGTGTGATAACAACTCCCGGCGGTGAGCTGATTGTGTTTCTTTTTCTGTTGATCTTGCACTTTTGCGGACTCAAAGAAGCCAAAGACGAGCTGAACATACTCGTCGGCGCATGGCTGAATCGAGTACAGAGCGCAGAGTGCAGATTGCAGAGTCGAGGCTGGACCTGTGGCAAGCTTTATTGCTTTCATGACTCCGATTGACAAATAAAGTAAATTAAACATGCTGCAAACCACGACAAGAAATAAACAAGAACTCCTTCATTTCCCAAGGCCAAGAAGTATCCGACAAGAGACTCCGAAAGCAAAATCATTATCCGAAGAAGAGAAGCCGAAGCCGAGATCTGTAACGATACGACACGGGGCGGATGGCAGCACTTCCAGCCCATCAGTGGACCTCTAGTCTTAGTCCTTGTCCTCTCTTCGCTCTCACTTGCTGCTCTCACCCCTGCACTCGCAGCCCAACAGACGGGTCGTGCCTCGCTGTAACCTCATCTCCAACCATTCCACACCCGCATGTTGGAGCCATGCCAGATAGTACATCGTAGTGATATCTTACAGATACAGAGGAGATGCAGATACAACTGCAGATGGCCACTTGCTCGGAGGGTCTCGACCCATGTCTTCCGAGGGTGTGTCGTTGTTGGTGCTTGCTGACTGCGAATGCTACTTTCAATGCGCTGCTACTCTGCCCTCTCCTTCCATCTCCTTCATGGTTGTAGTTGTCGGATGAGGGACGATGAGCTGCAGCTTCGGATGCTCGACTGCAGTGCATCTTGGAAAAATGAAGAGAAAAACAAAAGAAAATAAAAAGAAGGAAATAGAAGAAAAAGGAATAGAGAGAGGAGAGAAAACTGCACAAGCTGCTAGCTGTAAAATGATTTGCCCAGGCTGCTGACTGTAATCCGACCGCGTCAAATGCAACCAAATCAGTCAATGATTAGAATAAGAGTAAAGATATGAGAAACCCAGAGGCCATGATAGAGTGCTCGCAAAAGCAAAGAAAGGACGTGATGCCCCGGGATCTGCCTTTCCCGTATAACCGCGCCTTCCTTATTCTGTAATTAATTTGAGTATTCGAACTCAGTAATATTATGAGATAATTGCATCTCGCTGCATGGCAGGAGCAATGCGCCTTCTGCTCTTCTCCTCTGCTCTTTCCCCTCTGGTCGGCAGTCCGACTACCCTCTGTATGCGGTGTTTCTTGTTTCTCCCCCTCGCTCTTTCTCTAAACCACGCCTACTTCTCTTCCTTCCGTTACAATCTTCAGTCGATTATCATCTTGATTCTAATATCTTCCCCTTCGAGAAGGTGCGATCCAGCACTTTCACACCTCACACCTGACCCTCTTGATACTGTCCACGACACATCAGAAACCTAGGACTTCATCTCAATACATCTCGACACAGTTCTACTGATCTCTGCATCCCACGCCCCCTCCCTGCAAATACCACGGCGTGTTCCTGTACCACCGCACGCTGTGTTCCTACATACTCATTTACTTGCTCAAAGTTTAAGACACGACGCCAGGATTAGGCTGTTTGGTCAAGACAGGCGAGCACAGCACGAGAGGACAAGAAACGAGGGGAAAGACGATGAATAAGGCAATAAGAGAACGGTGCCAGAAGTGATAACAAAAAGAAAACTATCAGAGGAAACAGAAGCAGCCAAATCGACAGCTAGGCGGCAACCCCCTCACCTACGGCCCCCATCACCGCCATAAGCACCAGCTTTGAACAGCAGCTGCATCAATCAACAGCACGATCTCTGTTGACTTCCTTTTGGGCCATTTGAGCTCGCACCAAACATCAAAACGCCATCGTACTCACTTTCATTACTCGCTACTCACTGCCTATCGGGCACCCCTGCTCGACCGTACCGGGTGGTCCCCGGCCTCCACAATCTAAAACGGATACACGCAGACAAGCCAGACCCGAAAGCATTTGCTTTTCGACATTTTCGACACTGTCGAGAAGAGATAGGCCGCAGGATCTCACTCAATATATTGTCACTCTCTGTAAGTGCTGTCTTGTTTCCATTTGTCTTTTATTCTTGTCTCAGTTCGGCCTGTGTTTTGTCTTGCCATCTCGCCTGTCCCTCGTCTGTCCATCTGCTTTGGTCTGGCCTCGTCTGGTAGTCTGAACTCTGTAATCATGTCCTCTATCTGTCTACTGTATGTCGTCTGGCGTCTGTCTGTGTCTTGCTTCATTTGAGCCCGCCTTCTTCTGTCTTCAATCCTCCCACACCGTGCCTATGCTGCACACGCCGCACAATCTCCTTCTGGCAAAACATCTTCTCCGCCTTGCTTCCCCAGGCAAAGTTGACCATTTGTTTGGTCTTCTGTCTAATAAGTCTATTATCAACCACACGCTTGCCTGCATCTATATTATCCACAAACTACATCCCACCCCGTCTCGACTCCTACATACACCCATTTCATCGTGTCTCACTCGCCCCAACCTGCCCTCAGTCTTGCTCATGCTATTGCTTTTGGGATTGCTCTTCCCACCTTTCTAATGACTGGCTAGTTATATATTTCTTCCCATAATACCTGCTGCCACTGTAACACCAGCACAGGGAGTCTTCGCATCACTAGGACTACCCATCTTTGCGACGTCAACCCGGCCGCTTCCACTCGTTGTTTGTCTCACGTCAACACGCCGCAACCTCGATACTGTATCTCAGCGAATCCCTCAAAAGAGTCCTAGTTGTGTTAGGAATATTCAGTGCAACTGATAGCACGCTATTCCATAGGGCTTCTAGTTTCTCCTGCAATTGCTTACTGTGGCAGCTATAACTACCGCCTCTGTCTCTGCTTCTGTTTTGCCCGCTGTTTTTTATCACGTCAACTAGGTGTCGTGCCCACCGCAGTGGTGCGGCTGACGCATCTAGAGCAGAATGAGTGCGAGCTTCAGTGTATTCCCAAAGGCACCAGGCCAGTACCCGTACCGTCCCTCGTCGCCCCCTCCTCCTGGTATTCCTCATGGTAGCCCTCCTGGCATCCCAAACCCTCCACATCTGCCACCTCGCCCGCCTTTGCCACCCCTTCTTCTGTCACCTCCGCACATATCTGCCTTGTCTGCGTCTGCTTCACCTCCTCAAGGCTTTTACCCCGGGCCAGCATCAGGACATGCCTTTCACCGCACGGCCTATGCTTTCGACAATGCATCACGTATCTCCACCGCCGGCCCCGGCAATGCCTATGAGTACTCGCACACACGACTACCGCAGATCAATCTAAGAGCATCACACGGCGGATTTTCAGTAAATCAACCGCCGCCATCGCTGCCGCTTCCGTCTATTACACCCACAACCTCATCGACAACATCAACATCAACCGCACGTTCACCGCATGCACATCCGCTTACTCCACAACGAACTGTTCTCCCTCTGCCTTCACCACGTTTACATGGAGCGGCCACACAACAGAGAAACCTGAGCTCATCACAGCTCGTTACAAGCCGCCGCTTCTCAGAAAGTAACAGAAGTACTGCTGCGAACTCGCCAGTCACGCCTCTTACTACTCCTTTATCAAGCCGAAAAGACAGCGCCAGTAACATCAGCACTGAATCTAATCTGTATCGGCCACCCACAGCACATAGCCGCCAAAGCAGCCAGGCGAGCATCTACTTTACACCCGTGTCTTCTAGTATTGCCGCAGATAGACGCGCCAGTTTTGAAATGGATAGCCAGCCGGCGGCTCTCCCCAAAGTGGCTACCGCGTGTGTCTCGAACACCATCCTGGCACCACCTGCCATTTCGCCTTTTCCGCAACCCGTACCGGTTCGGAATACGCCAACAAAAATACCACCAACTGCCACTCCGCCAAAATCAAGACGTGTCAGAACAGGCTGCTTGACGTGCAGAGAGCGGCATCTAAAATGTGACGAGGGAGTGCCGGATTGCGTAAACTGTAGGAAGGGAGCCCGCGAATGCAAGAGAGGCGTGCGCCTGAATTTCATCGATATCCAGGTAGGGCCTATTCCAGCTGTAACAGATATCACATGCTGGAAAGGTATGTCACGTTCACCAAATGGGCAACGGCTATGACAGCTAATAGTCAGTGACATTTTTCGATGAGTCTCGCATCATTGCCGACGAGTATGTTGGCGGACTCGAGCGTTACCCCCGGGCACCGAATGTCCCAAGACCAAATACATCGACATACGCAACCGCATGCCAGCCGCAGCAACCCGACAATGTTGTAAAGACCGCACATGTCCACACCAAGAAAGACGCCACATCCCAACCACAAATACTGATACCGATTACGCAGACGGTGCCACCTCCACTACAAAACACACAACAACCTATTTTTGCACCACAACAATTTCAGTATTCACGACGAAATGACTTTCAGACAAACCTAGACAGAGGCATAGGAGGAGTCGGTACAGATGTACAAAACTATTATGGAGTCCCATTTGAGCGGAAAGACATCCAATACGACGATCCGGGAAGCGACGCATCCAGCCCGTCGTCCATGGTCCCCCAAGGACTCGGGGGTCCATCCTCCGTTGCTTCCTTCCAAGCCGATGTCGGAAACAGCCCTACTAGTGTTGACGCCGAGTGCGAGCTTGGGGACAGGGGTGACGGTGATGGCCTCTACGATCAGTTGCCAGAGGGTCTCCCGACGCCCCCTTCAGAGAAAATTGGACTACTTCGCAGCACCGGACCCGGTATACACTTGGGCATTTCCAACCGTCTGGAAAATGCTCCTACCAGCAGGTGTAGCAGCAACGGAGGCGAGAGGGAATACCTGCATTCACCGGACGAGGTGTCCTACATGAAAATATTTGTCGAAGAAGTCGGCGTCTGGATGGACTCGCTCGACAAGGATAAGCATTTCAGTCGCATCATACCCTATATGGCTCTCAAATCGCCCATGATGCTTAACGCGTTTCTGGCCTGTGGTGTCAAGCACAAAGCAATGGCCAAAGACGCCAGCTGCAGCGACCTCGCCAACCAGTACTACAACACCTCGACGATGCAGCTGACACGCAGCCTGCAGAATCCGGACCGCGACATTGTCGAAAGCGCTGTAACAGCTGTAGTCCTCAGCGTGTTTGAGACCATGAGCGAAAGCTGGGCCGACCGCAAAGTTCACACGATAGGGGCGTTGCTGCTTATGAAGGATTGTAGATGGAATGCGAAGAGCAAGGGCATTGGTGCCGCATGCTTCTGGCTCAGCATCCGGACAGAAGTCTTGAGCTGTCTCGAGTTCAATTGGACGACAGCCCGTGACCCGGACACATGGGGCCTCGATGAAGAGTTCGCAGACCCCACGGCCAATGCATTGGAGGAAGGCAGCCGGCACGACAGCGGAAGCAGGTCAGGCGCTAAAAAAGCAAACGCATTTTCAACCGTATCAGACGTCGTGTCTGCCATCACGGGCGGCGAAGAAGAAGAGGCCTGGGTGCACCGCATCCTGTTCATTGTGGCCAAGGTGGCCAACTTCCGGGCAAATGTGCCCCTACACCAAGAACCGTCGCCGCATGACGAGCAGGTCCGGAGGCAGAACCGGTACTCTGAATGGAAGCGAATCAAAAGCCTGTGCGACAAGTGGAATGACGAATGTCCGCAGTCCATGCGTCCGTTTAGCTACTTTTTGCCCACAGACGACAACACTGACAGCAGCGGCAGACCACGCTCTCTGTTTCCGAATATATGGTCAGTATTATTTTAAAACATCCATTGAAATTATAACATGACTAACAGATCAGGCTCATCAAGCAGACGGCCATCATGGGTCGTCTACTGTACCATACTGCCATGGTCCTGCTTCACCAGCTGAACCCGGTTGACCAGGTTAACCCGAGAGCAAATCTGAATGCACAGCACCACCACGCACATCAGGTCTGCGGCATTGTTGCCCACACAGACGATCCCGGCGTCGCTAGCGTTGCCATCCGCAGCCTGGCCATTGCAGCACTTGTTCTTCCCGACATTCGCGAACAGGACGAGTCTTACGCGCTGCTTCATAAGATCTCCAAACAGTCGGGCTGGCGGACTGACCACATCTATGCCGAGCTCCAGCGAGTATGGGGGCGAGACCTGCCAAATACAGAAACGCCTGCAGCATCCATGCAACTAATTTCCAGCAGCTTCCTCCCGCCGCCATCGGATCTTCCTGCAGCCGGCGAGCTGCCGGGCAATTTTGGATTCTGTCCTCCCAACATCAGCCCGAACATGGCAGCCGGACCTGGATTTATTCCGATGCAGCAAATACCCATGCAGCAAAATCCGATGCACTCACACCGCGGTTCACTGTCTCTCGCATCGCTGTCGCCTAATGGCGGCCGGCTGCCTCTTTCGGGTGCTTACAGCGGTACCCCTACGTACGGCCGCCCAGCCCACCTCCGGATGCACTCGACTGCCTCGAACATCTCTAATACATCCTTTGTCGGGGCAGCCACAGCAGGCCCATCGTCGCCTCACCCGTCGCCCATGGTGCCGATAACGAATCCTTTAAAGCAGGCCGACTTTGGGCTTCCGGAACACCCGTACAAGGCGCATTACAAGCCACCGAACAGTTCTGCACAGTTGGACTCTAAGGCCAGAGACTCTCCAATCTGAACAGTTCGTTCACCCTCTTTCTCTTTGACTTGATCTACGCCCCGGAATATATACAGAACTTTTAACTTGGACTACGAAGGACGCAACAGATAGATGGAGATTTTGGCGGCTATATGTTTATGATTTTGGATGCATATGTTTTCATATGTTTTGGATTTTTTGGGATTATTGGAATATACACTTGTCTTGGGAGACAATTTTGGTCACATTTATTTGGTATTTGTTTTTGTTGAATGGTTTTATTTTGGTTTTCCATAATTTCGTTTCGCTTCAAATTTTGTTTGACCTGATTTGTTCGGAAATGGTGGATCACCATACTCATATCATAATCCGTCGTGTTTCTATTCTATCCTTTAAGACTGGGTGTTATGTCATAACGAGATTGGTTCATCTGTCCGAAACCCGTTTCCGTTTGATTCCCTCTATTCCTTTCAACGCCAGAACGTGAAGCAAGATGAAGGCCCTCTTGGACGACCGAAGCTCGGTGAGGGGTGTTATATGGTACATCGACCATGATAGAACTCCGATTGTGTGGCGATTTGCCAAATTCGACTAAACCCTTCATGCCTTCATGAAAGGCTCGTTGTCGACCTCGGCAGAAGGCACAACAATGCCGTAGTGAGCGTACGGGAACGACTCCAGAGTGGGCAGGTACTCGGACCAACCGTCATCAATCTCACCAGGAGGGGTATCATCGCCAGCCGAACCGGCCTCACCAGTCTTGCCAGCAAGAACCTCAGGCTCGCGGCCGGCATACTCAACCTTGAGGTCGGGGTGGGGGCACCACACGACACGCATGCCGGCGCGGCGGCCGGCCTCGACACCGGGGACACTGTCCTCGAATACCAGGCACTCCTCGGGGGTAACGGGAGGTTCGCCGGGAGCAAGCGTCTCGTTGATCGTCTTGAGAGCCAGCGTGTAGATGTCGGGCAGGGGCTTGCCGCGACCGGGGGCAATGCGGGGGTCGTCGCCGAGGACGCGGCGGGGTGCCTCAAAGACGGAGAACAGCTCGCCCTGGTTCTGGGTCTTGAGGTGGAAGTTGACGGTCTGCGAGGAGGTGGCGAGGGCAATGTGAACGCGGTGGCCGGCGGCCTTCTCGGGAGCCTTGTCGGCCTTGGTGACCTCCTCCCAGTAGCGGGTGCGGCCGAGGCTCTTGAGGAGCTCTTCGACGCCAGCAAGGGGCTTTGCGTTGGGGAAGTTCTCGACCTGGAGATCTGCATTCTCCTTCTGGAACTGCTCGAGGGGGATGGGCAGCTGGGACCAGGCCATGAAGATCTTGTTGGACTCGATCATGGGGCGGCCCTGGAGCTTTGCCTTGATGGACCAGGGCATCTTAGGCCGGCCGTACTTGGCAAGGATGGCGTTGATGCACTGAGAGTAGATGTCCTCGGTGTCCAGGAGGAGGCCGTCCATGTCGAAGAGACAGGCGCGGACGGGCGGGAAGCTGGTATGTTAGAGGGTATTTTAGATGGGACTGACGAGGAGACTTACTCGGTCTTGGGAGCCATTGTGATGATGTTTGTACTGTGGCGAAATAGACGAATGCCTTGAATGGTAATTAGCAACAAGGCCGACAACTTGGTTGAGATCAAGGTCAAATTGGATGTCGTGATCTGAGAGATAGGAGACGCAGATGCAAAGGAAGAGTCTGACTCACAAGGCTGGCGAAGAGGGGATATATTTATAGAGGAAACAGGCTGAGACTAGAGCAGAGATAAAGATCAATAGATCAGAAATATATACGGAGAAGATAAATAAATAAAGAGAAACAAATGGAAAGCTTACGGCCAATGGAAGGACAATGTGAAGCGAGGATGCAGAGCGATTCGAGGGGGAGGTCAAGGGCAGGTGAGGACGGGGTGATGGCAGCGCGAGAGGATGTAAGAATGATGGAGATAAAGGCAATCTGCTATCTGTATCTGTATCTGGATCACTTATCACTATCAGCGCTGGCCAGTGTTGTTCCTCTGATTGCAAGGCAGACAGATATCTTTGTGTGTAAAATAGCTTAATAAAACGCCTTGAACGTGTGAAGCGTACTGGAAACTACTCGTGCTTGCCGTTCCTGGCTGCCCTGAATGTGTAAGTGGGGCCGTATTTTCCCTTGATCCCCTCCATGGTCGCGTATGTCTACAGATGCCGCTTTTAGGGGTGGTTTTGTTTGCAATTGAATTTTGCTAGAATAATTATGCATCGCACTTTTTTTTGCTGTTTTTATTGATAAAACACGACTAATTTGGAGCATTACTGGCCATTTCTCAAATGTGTCATTTTCTGAAGCTCAAGATAAGCCAACGTTATATCCAAACACGGCAGGCGCGCTTGCAGTTGCTCCTTTCTCATACTTGCAATCCTGCATCCGAAAGAGCTCGGGAAGCTAGCGGGCTGTAGGTGGCAGTAGCTCGTCTCGGATGTAGCAATATTACCACCTCCTGCCTGCCCTTTTCGGGGTCTCTTCCAGCGCGTTCCTTCCGCAAACTCTCCTCAAACTCTCCTCAGCTACGGGGCTCCACTAGTCGACCTTGCTCAACGACCCCGCCATCTCTCCTGTAGTGGAGGTAGCTCTTTGCATGTTTGCTTCTGTCGTCATAAGGCTCCTGCCTCAATAGCTTTTTCATATATAGGCCCTTGGCACAGACGACACCTTCCTTCTCTACATCGAGCACTCTATCTCGGCTACTGTGTCATCATTCCCACTCTTTACCATATCGACGTCTTTTAACCCGCCTCTTGTCTGCCATCCACTTTGCCAGTAACTGCACCTCAGCCTCCACCTGCACATGCAAAGATCTTCGCACACGGGCACGCACAGACAAAAGTAGTATCTACGACAAACGACAAGAGATACCACCCGTCCCACGAAAGTACAACCCCTACTAGCTGGACAGGAATCTGCAAATCACCTGCAAAGGCTATCCATTGAATACTCATTGACCGTCCATTGACCGTCCATCGCTTCTGAGTTGCCGCATATCTGAAAACAGCTAGCCAGTTTCCAGCTCTGAATCCCTCGCCATATCTTTCAAAACCGGCCTAGCCTGCGCCAACAGACATCGAGAGATCCATATTCCGGTTGACTCATTCAAGACAGTTCTATCTGGACCTGTGCGCCCTCCGGGTGATACCGCAACTTTGCTGTTTCCATTTTCAGGTACCGAGGATGGCAGACCCAATCACAGAGCATGCTGCCAAGGCTAGCCCAAGCAGTCACAAAGACAAGAGCACAGCTGTAGATGCGTCCGATGCAGCCCTCCACAACGGCTCCGAGGTGACCCAGGACGATGAAGAAGTGCTGTGGTTCTCGCCAGAGCAAGAAGCGGTAAGTGATCTTTATCTACTTCCTTATTTTCTTATTTGCTATTCTCCTATCTCTGGTCTATTTCACCGAGTCCAAGACCCCTCCCCGTGACAAGTTTCATCGGCGGCTCTATCGCGGGCAAACTAGCAGAGCTGCCGGTTCGGTCCCGTCTGTTGTATTTCTGTTGAGCCTGCATCTGTCACATCTAATATCTCCATGATACCGCTATCAATGTGATATCTATTCTATCTTCATTACTAACGGACAGTCCCTTGTTGCCGAGGCCAATGAACACAAGGCTGAGGCGAATGCCTTGTTTGCACGTGGTCAGGCCGATGCAGCATTGACTGCATATGAGACGGCAGTTGCCGTGCTGCCAGTGTACATGTACTATGATCTTGCCGTGCTGCGGTCAAATATGGCGGCATGCCACTTGAAACTGTCCGCATGGCAGGAGGCCATCCGCAGCGCAACACAAGCAGTTGAGGCCCTGGACAAGAAGCAAAAGACACGGCCGGCAGCAGATGACAAAAAGGCAGCAGATGCGACAATAGAGGAGCCGAAACAAGATGCTGCCCCGGCCGAAAGTCAAAAGGAAGACAATGACGACGATGATGTTGAAGAGGAAATTGTTAGCGAGGGAGCAGCAAAGGCGGCAAGGCCACCACTGACACCGCCAGCGGCAGAAACGACAAAACAAACAAAAACGGCAGGTCCGCCTACAGAAAAGGACCGTCTCCGGATACGTGCCAAGGCTTTGCTGCGTCGCGGCCGTGCTCGCGCCGAGCTAGGTGGATGGGCCAACCTATCTGGGGCCGAGGAGGATTACAAAACACTTGCGGCAATGGCGCCGGGCACACTGGGCGAAGTTGACCGGCGGCTGGTGCTGAAGCAGATTAAAGACCTGCCCGTGCGCACTGCTGCCGCCAAAGAAGCAGAGCTGGGCGACATGATGGGCAAGCTCAAGGAGCTAGGCAACGGGCTGCTGCGGCCATTTGGCATCAGCACCGACAACTTCCAGATGGTCAAAGACGACAAGACAGGCGGGTACAGCATGAACTTTCGTCAATAATAGAAATTATGGAGAAGATATCCTAAGGGCCCTCTTGAATAGCCAATATGACGGAGTGTGAGTTGTATATAGTGAAAATAGACAACTGATGGAAGCGCGCATGCAATCTAACAAGAAAAACGGACAGCCTCTAAATACACTGCGACCTCCGCTGCATCCGTTATTTTGGGCTGCTGGGAAGCGAGCACTAGATGTTCTTTAGCCAAGTTTAGCGCTTATTAGCGTTGACAGCGATCTGCTGGAATGCGTTTAGAGATGGCATCTGGTGGTTTTTCCACATTGTGGCATCAGCTGAAGCGAGATCGATAACGTTGACTTGAAGCTCGTAGAATCACCAGAGCCTTGCTTTGTAATACTTCTCTGTCATACGACTTGGACCTTTCATATGGAAGGCTGTCTTGCTGTTTCCGTTTATGTGCCGGACACAGTTTGGGGAAGTGCAATCGCCAATCGACTCAATCTGGTCTCGGAATCTGGAACATGGGGCAGGAACGGTCGGCCTCAGACGCGACTTCCAAATCAACACATTACGGGAACCCCGGTTCTTTGGTTCTTTGGGATCCCGCCCTTTTGTCCGTCCCATTCCTCTAACGGCTTCGTGGTGTCTTGCAACCTTCACCTCAACAGACACCTCTAGTCACCTCCACCGCATCGTCTAGCTTTGTTGCCTCTCAGCACACCGGCTTTGTTCTGCCAGACCTAGGCCCTCTCAGTCTCAGTCTCACTCATTGGATTATTCGTCCTCTTGAGACATCACTTGGTAATCTTGATCCGGCTTTTCATATGATTGAAGGACTCAATCTGAAGATTCAGATCTCGGAGCCGAAGTCGTGGTCATCTAATTCAGTTCCGCGACTGGTCGCTTTGCTTTACTCTGCACTTCAGCCCTGCTCTAGTCCCACAGTCCCCCACGTTTCTCACCCTTGCTCTCGGAATCTGACCTTTTTCTGTTTGTGGTGCTGCCTGCATAAAAGGTGACACCAGAGACCGTGCTGCATCACGCTCCCATATCATTGGCAGTTTCGGATATTTGGAGTGTTGGAGCCGCCGCCTCGTTTACTGCTTTCATACACATCCACATCCATCCTGCCAACGCATTCACAGACCCAACTACGGGCAACTGCCAACTACCGTTCACAACGATACTACAAGTACTTCGAGAAGTGTTCTGCGGCCCGCCCCTGCTGCTCGTATTCCTCTTTGGGCATCAAAAGCCGTGTCCAGGCTTATCAGAACAGGACACCAGTGGCATGATACTGCATGAGCCAACGCAATGAGTGGCCAAGACAGGAACGAGCTACCCGATGCAGGGCCCTCTTCTGGCTCTGCCTCGGGCATGTTCCAGGTCATCTCGCTCGGCGGTACCGTCAACGAGCAGCAAACGCGAGACTATAAGCGCCGTCGATCGCACAAGAAGTCCAGAGGCGGCTGTCTCGGCTGCAAGCAGAGAAGAGTTAAAGTGCGTAAATCTGATATTTTTAGGGGGATTGGCAGTATGTACTGACAACAATAGTGTGACCAAGCTACACCTGCTTGTCTGCGATGCAAACGAAACCAGAGACAATGTGTTTACCCAGATGAAGGTGGTGGCCCGTCATCATCGGGCACTCAGATGAGCGGTCCCAAGGTTCAAGATGGCCAAAGTAAACACCCATCAGTAACACAAAACACAACTGTGCCAATTAAGAAGGAATTTGAGGAGCCCTCGTCGGTGTACGCCACCCAGAAGAGACCATCATCAACATTGGTGCCCATCTACAACAACAGCCTGCCAGACCCGCTCTTCCTGCGTCCAAAGCCAATGCCAACAGCTCTCGAGTATGGCACACCTTCAGGCCAGCTCATGTTCCATTTCAACGCAGCAGGAGAAGGCATTTTTGACATGCCCAATTTTCTGGGGCCGTTGATACCTCTTGCTCTGCAGTTTCCACATCTGCGGGGGACCATCCTAGCTGCTGCCGCATCGCATCTTTCGCACAAGGCACCCGGCCTCAAGGACTACCACATTGCAAAGCACTACCAACAAGCCATCGCTCTACAAGCGTATCAGGCGGCTCTCAACACCCCATTTAAATCACACGGCCAGCTCGGTGTCGATGTTTTGTTGGTTACAGCCATGCTCATGAACATGCTGTCGTTTATCATGCCCCTCGAGGCGGGCGATCTATACGCTACGTGGGACAGTCGTCAACCGGGACCTCCCCCACCATGTGCCGACCCTGATCCAGACCCAAGACGGTCATGGGTGTTCAGTAGCCAAGAAAACCGTCTCAGCTGGTTGGCCCTGCAGATGGGCCTGACGCCGCTTCTGATTGCCACCGCCCCGTGGCGTGAAAAGAGTCGGCTACGTCTTTTGTTTGCCAACTCGGACGACGAACGGCGCACACTCTCTGGAAGCTGGCAGAGTCTGAGCCGTGTCCCTCCGATGTGGCTCAAGTTGTTTGGCTTGGATCCCAAATCAAAAACCAATCCCGGCTTTCGCGGTAGTGGCGTTGTTACACCAGCTCCCACTAATCATGATGGCAGCACAGGGACTGGGTCTGGCAACTCACCTAGTACGGCTGGCAGTAGTCCCGATAGCTCAACGACTGCCACAGAAACCATTAGTGAGGCAGACCGTATCTACCGCGCGCCGCTACGGGTTGTAGCCGAGCTGCGTCTCATGAAGGCCAACGACCGAAATCTGCTGCAGTACTTTCAGTTCATCGGCCAGCTGAGCCACGACTTCCACCACAAGCTGCTCGAGCGTGACGAAAAGGCCCTCTGGCTGTTTGGCATGTGGATGGGTTTGGTGTGTCGCTTCCCCTCTGTGTGGTGGACACGGCGGCGAACACGGTGTGACTTTCGAGCCATCCGGCTCTGGCTGCACCTCGTGGGCGTTGGGCAGCGTCCTGGTGAAGAAGGAGAAATGTGGCGGTGTCTTCTACAGGATCTCGATGATACCTGGGGATACAATTTCAAGACAGACCCCATCATGCACCGTGCGTTGTCATATAGTTTTGGGTAGAATCTGTTGTGAGAATTCACGTTGTTGGGATGTCAATTTGCAGTCATTGCCACTTTGGGTCAATGGCGTGAATAATCAACCTTGTGTGTTGCGGCGTCTGACGCTGGCCTCACCGTGAAATCAAGTCTGCGTCAACTCTTAACTGCAGTCAGTGTCTGTCAGACCCAGTATAGCTCGTGAATATCAGAGTTCTGTATCAGAAGCCGTTTGCTCGGCCCGTCTAGCGAACACTGTACATTTTCACTTTCAAATCAGTTTGAACTCATCACTCAGATGTAAGGCTGCTCTTAACTCATGCTCGTGCGTGCCTTGCTGCATCCATAAATATCTGCACTCTCAGCCCCTTTAACTCTTTTGTTTTCCTGTCCTTGACACCAATCTCTTGTCAAACAACTCCATGACGAATATCAGATAAACATTTGTCCCTTCAGATGTGATTGTACGAATCCCATATCCATTTCTTTTTGATTCAACACTAACATATCGAACACACAGTTGATATTCAAAGTTCTGTCCAACAAAGAACAAAGTCCACGGCTACATCAACAATAGTTTCAACAGCAGATTGAACGACAATCAAACGCCTGCACAGAAAACACCAACCACAGCCATGTCTGATCCGGTTGCTACCACAGTCCCCCCCAAGGACATTGACCCGACAAAGCTCACCGACAAGGAGAACCGCTTCATCATCTGTGCCATCCAGAGCATGCGCGGTGGCGAGCAGCGTGTACGTTTTGACATTATTGCCCGTAACGAACATTTACTGACATTGCCTGTACCACCAGCTCGACTATCCTCGTCTCGCCGAGGCAGCTGGCATGGCCACTCCCAAGAGTGCCATGAACTTTTGGTGCGGTGTCAAGAAAAAGTTTGAGCTCAGCTTTGGCGACGCCGCGGCTGGCGGCAGCCCGGCCAAGGCCTCTCCCAAGCCCAAGAAGCGCAAGGCCGCCACGCAGCTCACCAAGGGTGAAGACGACGAGGATGAGAAGGCAGCTGTCAAGGCAGGGGATGCTGACGACAAGGGTGCCGCCGTCAAGAGCGAGAGTACCGAAGACGTCACGGCCGCCAAGGACGAAGCTGCCGGCGATGACGCCAAGGAAGGGTGTCCTGCCGCGCCCAAGGCGAACAAAAAGGCCAAGACGGCCAGGGCGCCGCGTGCGAAGAAGGCCAACTCGGCCAAAGTGGGCAAGAAGGCGGTGTCGTCGGATGATGACAAGAGTGGTGTCCAGGACCAGGATGCCGAGGATGCCAAGGATGAGCAGGAGGTTCGGGAGGCCCAGAAGGCTCAGGACGACGATGTCACTGTCTAGATTGAACAAACCAGTTCACGTTCTTTCGAGCTCCTCTGGTGGCCGCACGCGAGTTTAGTTTCCCATCTTTCCAATAATCTTGGTTGTACTTTTCATGATGTCTTTCTACAAGTTATAGCTGCATGCCCGCTAAAACGTCCATTCTACGCGATGACTTCTACGTCTTACAGTGCTCCAACGAGTTTAATGAATAGGCTCTATTCACTTATGCCTCTAAATTAACAGCAAAATATAAGATAGGTCGCACTGATTCTATCGCAAACTAAACAAATGAAAAACAAAGGCAAATCTACTGCGTTGACCGCACAACGGCATCGACCGACTTGGCAAAGTACTCAACATTGTTCGTGTTGAGACCGGCCATGCTGATACGGCCGTTCTTGGTCATGTACACGTGGTACTCGGTGCGCAGCTTCTGCACCTGCGCCTCGGTCAGACCGGTAAACGAAAACATGCCGATCTGGTCGGTAATGTGGTTCCACGTGCCCGGGGTGCCGAGCGCGTCGAGCTTCTCGCGCAGCGCCGTGCGCATGTCCTGGATGCGGCCGGCCATGGTGCGCAGGTTCTCCTCCCACTCGCTGAACAGAGCGGCATCGTTGAGCACAGTGCTGGCGACACGCGCGCCAAAAATGGGCGGGTTGGAGATCTCGGAGCGCTGGAGGAAGTACAGCTGCGACTTGACGCGGCTGACGGTGTCGGCCGTGGTGGCAGCCTCTTTTTGAGGGGCAGCGACAAAGTGGAAGCAGCCGGCGCGCTCACCGTAGAGGCCAAAGTTCTTGGCAAAGGACTGGGCGATCAGCAGCTCGAAGCCCTGCTCGACAAAGTAGCGGACGGCGCCAGCATCGCGGGCGAGGTCACCCGAGGCAAAGCCCTGGTAGGCGCAGTCAAAGAAGGGCAGGTGGCTCTTCTTGCGGATGACATCGGCAATCTTGGCCCACTGCTCCTTGGTGGGGTCGACGCCGGTAGGGTTGTGGGCGCAGGCGTGCAGCAGGATGACGGAGTTGTTGGGGGCCGCCTCAATGGCACCGATCATGCCGGCATAGTCGAGACCACGCGACTGCTTGTCGAAGTAGGGGTAAGTGGCGGTGGCAAAGTTGACATTGCTAAAGATCTGGTTGTGGTTGGCCCAGGTTGGGTTGGAGAAGTAGATCTGGCGGTTGCCCTGGTAGAACTTGGTGAGGAAAAGAGCGCCGAGGTGTACGGCACCGGTGCCGGAGATGGTCTGGATGGAGATGGTGCGGTCTTCGGCAATGGCGGGAGAGTCGGCGCCCAGGATCAGCTCGGCAGCCTTGCTCGTGAAGGAGGCCAGGCCGGCAATGGGGAGGTATTCGTGGTTGGCAGTGGGATCATCGTGAATAATGGTTTCAGCCTGAATTGTTAGCACGTGGCGTGATAACGTGCGATTTGCAGTAGGTAGTAATAGCGGTAAAGGCAATAGGTGCGGAAGCCAAAAAGTGACGGAGCATGTGCGGCTTTCGGGGAAGTGGAAGAAAAGAAGCAGAGGATCAGGAGGGGGCTGCCTGCAGATGCTACTGCAGCGCGAAAACAGCGTCGGGGTTCGTTTGCGCGCAGTGCTCCCTTATCGGTAGTATCTCGGGATGGGATATGCCGGGGAAAAGAGGAGTGCGGATGCGCTGCTAGGCCAATATCTGGGGTGCTTGAATGCTTGGGGTTGAGTGGAGAGAGAGGGGAAGAAGGACTCTAGAATGGACAGGAGGGATCGGAGCATGTGGTGGATAGAGCGGGCACAGCAAGGGCGAATGGCCTGAGCTGCAATGGTAATAGCCGTGGCAATAGCCTGTAGGGTGCAGCGGTCTAGTGGTCTAGTGGTGACTCCTAGTGGTTGGACCACCCGATTGGGAGCTCAGTGAGAGAATGGGGAAGGAGCGACGAACGTCATATCCACATCAATGGCAGGTCGGACATAATAGATAAGGGTAAAGATAGAGATTGAGGAAGGAGATTGAGAGATTGAAGCAAAGCAAAAGAGAAAGAGGAAAGAGTGAACGCACCTTCTTAACGACGGGGAGAACCCAGGGCTTGCCGTTGTTGTCGCGGTAGGCACCGATTCCCTAGAGTGTTAGTAGAGACAATAGTAAATAGTAAAAGAAGGAGCGACTGGTCGAGACCCGTAAAATGCGTAAAATGCGCAAAATGGGAAAAAGGAAAAGGCTAGCTTTTTGTGCTCTTTCCCCAGCTGCGCGCTGAGTCACGTCGCGTCACATTGGTTGACTCCAACGAGCATGCGCAATGGATGCGAGTGCAAAGAATAGCAAAAAAAGAGTAGCGAAAGACAAGACTCACCAGATCGACCTTGTTGGGGCTGGTGTCGGCACGGTAGGCGGCCATCAAGCCAAAGAGAGGATCCTCGGGGGCCTGAGGGACGACCGAAGCCGGGAAGCTGGTGACTGCTGCTGCGGGAGAGGCCATGATGTGGTTGGCGACTTGCTTGAGACGGGAGGTAGCTTTGTTGGAGGATGACGACGAAGACGAGGATGACGACGAAGAAGACAGCGAGTATGAAGTGCTGACGGGCGTCGAAAAAGAAGACGAAAAGGAAGAAGAGGCAAACGAAGAGGGAGTAAACGTCGACTGATTTGCAGATAGAGAAAGAGCGTTGGTCGCGGCAGGTAATATAGTTCTGTGAGAAACAGCCGCAGCGGAAGGAGCTGCGGACAACAGAGGTGCTGCGAGTGGTGGGGGAAGGGAAGACGAGGTGGGGCGCGTGCCTGCCATTTTGGTGTGTGTACGATGTGCGTCTTTAATAAAAAGATTTAATAAAAACAATAAAAGTTCAAGGTGGTCCCAGGTGGTTTCTGTGACAAAGAGGTAAGGAACAGTCAGAGGAAGGAGTAGAATAGCGGGGCCGGACACAAGATGACCAGTTGTTGACCAGTTGCGCAGTGTAATGGTGACTGGGGACAGAGAAATAGTCTGACTCTGAACTCTAAAGAGCTGGGGGAATGATGCTACGGGGAGGCGACCGTTCAAAGGGAAGGTGCAATCCGCGTGTCTTGGAGTTGGGGAAGGCGGCTAGCTTGGAGCGGAACCGACGGGTGTCAGGTGTACAGTGAGGGTGCTGTACAGCAAGGGCGTAGAGAAGAGTGGAAGAATAAAGAGTTAAAGTTGAGAGAAAAATAAACCAAAAAATGGTCGGAGCTTTGTATGTCGTCGGGAGAGAATCCGGGGTCAAGTCGCCGGAACAATATCCCGAGATAGAGGCGGAGTTGAGTAAGGCGTGTTGAACAGACTTTTAAGAGCCTTTAAATTTCAATGATTGACGGCGAATGACTGGGGTTTGAAGGCTGCTGATGATTGCCCGTTGTTGTCGATTGCTGATATTGATGCTGTTGTCGATGCTGAGCTAATATGCGATATTGGGCCGGGGAAAGGGAGCAGCTAGCTGTAGGCCGTAAAGGGAAAGTGCGCGTATGAGAGGGCGGGTTGATTGGGGCTGCAGCCGCTGGCGTTGTGAGTATGACTGGACAGCTGACAGCACGATAGATATGTCCGATGAAGAATAAGACGAGCCAAGGCTGGTCTAATATCTTGCTGTCTTTTCCAAGCTGTAAAGTAAAAGGTGTATAGATGGAGTCGTATTGCCGATGCTGGGATGTCGGATGGGTTGATGATGAGGCTATATAGAGAAAATGGTTCGATTCAAGCTTCTTTAATCAAGAGCAAAGACGGGGTCAAGTGAACAAACACGCAGGAACACAGAAAACACAAACAACGGCAGACCGGACTTTTATCATCTGCGCTCGGCGAGTCAACTCGTGAGGGGAGGCCAATTGCAGCACATGTCAGGGCGCCGAGGCAAGTCGGTACTTTGGGCAGGTGCTGTGGCAGGGAGTGGTGCTGTATTGGCATTAGCACTGTCATTAGCAGCTAGCGGTGTCTCTGGTTCAGTGATGTCACCCACCTCCATCCCCAGACAACTGTCTTCTGCTTATTATTGCCAGTCTTTGATTTGGCATTGACTTGTTCATGTCTCAATTTGAATTCAGCTTGCCTTTGGCTTTGTCTTTTGTCTTTCTCTTGCGACTGATCTTTTGACATGTAAATAGACAAATGGTAACGCAGCAAAGACGACAACTGGTTATGTAATCAGATATTGAGAAAGGCAGATGAGAGGAATGCGATGGAATGATGACATGAACAGCCATTGACCGACTTGACGACAAAGGCAATCAAAGTGAATCCAGAGTGAGGAGCTGCAATGCATCTGCATGCAGTTAAGATGTAAACCCCAGTTTCCTCATGTGCATGTGGTCGTGCTATGCCCGGTGCAGGGGAGCCGGTTAAATGCATCGCCAGCATGTGATAGTGCTTGCCCAGCTTACCCTGCACTTGATTGACCTTTTACTCCTTTGAGGCGAATACAATGTCAAACACAGGAACACAAGTCAAATAGATGTATGAATCATAATATTCAAAATGCTCGCTAGCATAACGCCATAACTCAATAGATATCATGCTTTTGCCCTTAGATGAAGAAATCGATGAAGAAATCGATGGAGAAATCAGAAAAGAAATCAGATAAAGAAATCCCACACAACGACAAACGCGCTCAGGCCGCACGCCACGAAAAACGTATACCGCGCCGTGCTCGGCCGCGCCAGCGCCTTCTTCAGCTCCACATTGCCCTTGGCCACATTGTCTGCCGTGTTGAACGAGTCCTGCACCATCTGCTCGACGTGCGCCGACTGGATCTCGAGGTTGCTCACCAGCATCGTCTGCAGCTCGGCAATCTCGACGAGAGACTGCTCGGCCGACCGCACTTTGGTGAGGGTCGACTCGTAGTGCTGCACCATGTCCTGGTTGCCGCTTTCAAAGAGCTGCGCCTGTTCTGTCGAGGGTTGTGTTTGTGTACCCGGTTCGTCGGCGCCCTCGGTCTCTTGGAGTGGGATTGACGGCGCCAATGGAGATGCCGTAAATGCCGTAAATGACGGCTTCGCCGTGGGTACGGCCGCTGCCGCTACGGCCGCCGCCGCCACCGACTCCATCTTGACGCGCGCCAGCCGCGCCTCCATCATCGCCTGCTGCACCTGCCCGCACGCCTGCAGCCGCTGCCGCAGGTACCACAGCACGCTCTCGTGGTGTGCCGCCGCCTGCCGCTGTGCGTCCTCGGCCGTGGCCTGCTCAAAGGACTTGCTTGACAACCGTGCAAACCGGCCGCCGCCGTACTTTTTCGTAATCAAAATGTGCTGCGTCTCCTGGTGCAGCGTCTCGGCCTCGGCCAGGCCCTTGATGCTGGCATTGAGGTCGCGCAGCAGGCGTTTGGCGTTGGCGTCAATGTCGTCGCGCTGTGCATCGGAAAGAAAGAGGTCGGTCGATTTGTCGCTGTCGGACTTGTGCCGTCGCGAGGGGGCGGACGAGAGGTACGCCTGGCGCACGTCGCCGAGCTGTTTTGAGAGCGTCGCAATGTGGGTGTTCTGGAGGTAAGCTTGTGTCTAGCAGCTTTTGTAGGAGCACTCACTATCCGGTATGCCTCCTTCAAAAAGCCGTTGGTGTTGGCGACGTGGAACGCATGCGTCCTCGTCGGCTTGCGGTCGCCCTTGACCAGCAGCTCGTCAAAGGCGGGCGTCAGGTCGAGCGCGGTCATGGCGGTGTCGTCTGTTGGTCGTATGTATGTTGTTTCGATGGTTGTAGGTTCGGGTTCGGTAGGATCGTCATGTGTCGTCGTCGCGTGCGGTCGTTGTTGCTACAGTCTACACCAATGCGGGATGCGCTCAATGTGTCTTTTTGCTTCTGATTGGCTGACTGGATTGGGCATTGCTAGCTGTAATGTAGGACAGCTTAAATGTGGGTCCAAATTCATGAAAGCCACACGACGACGACATCTCTAGACGTCATCGCGGCCTGGTCATACTGTGTGACTCTTTTCAAATTTCTGTTGGCTGTCTTGTCGTACTTTGCTCTCCGATTTTATAAAAAGTATAGTATTGTAATTCTGAAACATCTCACCGTCTCCTTTCACCGTTCTCCTCTGCAATTCGGCGCCTTGAAATGCAGCATCTGCAGCGAATGGACCCAAAGACCGGTGAACACGTACATGGTCACGTTTTGATAGAGCTTGTCTTCCGTGTCTCTGTGTCTCTATCTGTGCTTGGTTGATCGGGTGGTTGATCTGGTGGTTGATCTGGTGGTCGATCTCACAGGATCTGGTGGCTATCTACGGTCCGATATCGCCCTCGTGTAAGCCGTTCGGCACCGTGGCCAACCACGTTAGACGTATTCGTCGTACCACGCGCGTATACAGAGTTGTTTCATGGATTTGCCAACATAAACATGAAATGCAAGGCTTGTTTCTTTTGCCATTGCGTTGCTCGCCTTATGATCTACTGCGGCTCAATAAATGTAGAAATATGTAGAAACTCTGCCAAGTCTATCACGACTCGGCGTTAATCTCGACTAATGCCAAAGTTTATCGATATTAAAATCAACACACATACACAACTTATTATCACTACCTCCGGTGCCGCCTCGCTCACATGGCCGGATTCTAATCTGCCGGACGCTTCTCCACTCTGCTGCTCCTGCCTCCGGACCGGCCTTTTGTGCTCCACTTCCGGCATCTCTGACACTAAGGTATGATTCTTTCACTGGTTTGTTTGTTTGAGTTTTGTTGTAGCGGGAATAAGCGCGGCCTTGTTAACACAGTACACTGATCATACCCATTTAATCTGGTATTTACTCCAGTAAATGTCAAAATGCACCGCCGGCTATTGGTCGTACTGGATCTCAGTTATCGCATCATTGCGCTCCAGTACCGCGCAAGCCATCCGTCTTGTCTTCTTGAGAATCTCTTGAGTCTCTCGAATCTCTCATGTTTAAGCTTTGATCTGTCTGACTCGTCTGTCCGGCAATTCACTCTTCCCGGGTTATTTAAGCTTTATCCAACGCATTTAAACCCAACGGCCTGTGTCGGCGTCGTACTAAGCCTGTCCTATCGCTCCTGCCCGATTTCCATTGCCCGGTCTCTGCCCGGCCCGTCTCGCACCTCCCTCCTCCCTCCTCCCTCTCTCCTTCTATTCTTGTTTCCTGGCTCTTGCATTCTGGTGGACCTGCATTTCTCCTTCCTTTTTCGTGGCTCATGTGACTCCTTATCTTTCTCTTCTCTCTTATTACCTCGTCCCTTCCGTTTTATTCCTCTCCCTTCCTCTTCCTCTTATTCAACCTCTCCCCGGCGATCAATACCATCATCGCAGTCATTCAATGCCGCCATGAGCAGCTCTCAACCCACGCAGGCATCCGTCGATGTAGCTGTCAACTCTCAACCTCAAAGCTCCAAAGGCTCAAACTCACAAAAAGTCAACTCCAACTCTAGCTTACATATTGGCACCGATGCCAAGTCCGAAAAAGCTACACCGGCTCCCCAATATGCCAGCATCACTCCTGGGAGAAACAACGACGACAACAACGACGACAACGACATCAACAACGATGCCGTCATGACAGACGCCGATCCGGAACTCGGCCGCGTGGTCAGTGGACCGGTGTACAGCGTATTCTCCAAGCCCATGAAACGCTACATTCTGATCATTGTCACCATGACCAGCTTCATCTCGCCCATGACGGCCAACATTTACTTTCCCGCTCTGCAGCCCATTGCCACGGACTTGGGCGTCTCCATCGGCCTCATCAACCTTACACTCACCACCTACATGGTCTGCCAGGGTATTGCCCCGACGCTGTTTGGCGACTTTGGCGACATGGCTGGCCGCCGCCCGGCCTTTCTCATTGCCCTCGTCGTCTACATGATTGTTAATATCGGGCTGGCCCTGCAGGACAGCTACGCGGCGCTGCTCGTTCTGCGCATGCTGCAGAGCACCGGCAGCAGCGGCACGCTCGCCTTGGGCTATGCCGTGGTGGCTGATATTTCCGTGAGCGCCGAGCGTGGCAAGTACATGGGCATCGTCGGCGCAGGCATCCAGATCGGCCCGACCATCAGCCCCGTGCTGGGCGGTCTGCTGTCGCAGTACCTGGGCTGGCGGTCCATCTTTTGGTTCTGCTGCATCTTCTCGGCGTGCCTGCTGGTGCCTTATGCGCTATCCGTGCCAGAGACGGCGCGCAATGTCGTAGGCAACGGCTCGATCCGGCCGCGACCGCTCAATATGACGGTGCTGGACATAATCCGGTCCAAGAAGCACCCGAGCACGGGGCCGCCGATGCCGCGGGAGAAGGTGCGCTTCCCGAACCCGCTGCGGACTCTTTACATTGTTGCCGAGAAGGATCTCTCCCTGATTTTGGCGTACACGGCCCTGCTATACCTCGTCTTCATGCTGATCGTGGCAACGGTGTCGACGCTGTTTACCGACATTTACCATCTGAGCGACCTGCAGATTGGTTTATGTTATCTGCCGTACGGTGTGGGTTGTTGCATTGCTACGCTGGCCCAGGGTCACATCCTGGACTGGAACTACCGGCGCACTGCGCGGCGGATCGGGTTCAAGATTGATTTCCGGCGCGGCGACGACCTGTCTCACTTCCCCATTGAGCGGGCACGGCTGGAGCCGATGCTGCCGCTGCTGGTGGGCAGCGTGATGACGGTAATTGCGTACGGATGGGTGCTGCAGTACGAGCTACCGCTGGCTGTGCCATTAGTGTTGTTGTTCTTTGTTGGCATCTTTGTGGTCGGCTCATTCAGCATCCTAAGCACGCTGACCATGGACCTGTACCCCGAGTCGCCAGCGACTGCCATTGCGGCGGTGAACCTTGTGCGGTGTCTTGTGGGTGCAGCCGTGATGGCATTCATCGAGGCGATGATTCAGCGTCTGGGGCGCGGATGGAACTTTACGTTCTGGGGTCTGAGCATTGTGTTGCTGTCGCCTACAATGTGGTTGGTCCTCCGCCATGGACCGCAGTGGCGCGAGGAGCGACGCATCCGACTGGCGAAGAAGAAGGCGCAGAAAGAGGCAGACGAGATGCAGCGAGAGCAGGTGCAGGAGCAAGCGTCACAGGACAGCGCTTTGCACGGGCAAGTCTCGACAGATGTGGCTTCCGGCAAAGGATCCGCGCACACAGCCAAAAGCACGCATGACATGGACGAAAAGGGTGCAGAAGGGAGATCGGATGGAAAAGAGACACCCCTGCCAGGACATGGCGACAAGATTGATGTTCAACAATGAGATAAGGGTGCGAAGATGGTGTGCCTAGGAACTGATCCGACTACCCAGTACAAGGATAACATGCGGTGTACTTATGCAATATAATGATTATGTTTTTTTCTTATCTCTGCTGCGGTACAACTATGCCTACAAAGTACTATCAAGCTACATGTGCACACTAACCAACAAGGGCAACGTCGTTGCGAACCAAAAAGCTGCAAGTCTGGCAAGACCCCACGAGGTGAGACGATGCAGCTGCAATTTGGCCCGGAACCCGGCTTGTGTCCCGTCTGTAGCGCGGGCTGTTACTGTTGTGAGGGAAGCTGACGTTGGCATGTGAAATAACCAGAAACGCGCTGAATCCTCCGCTCAACGCCAAAGCGCGAAAATGCAGTGCCAGCGAACAGGATCCAGCGGCGGCATTCCGGGTCTCAATGAGGCGTCTCCCCGCTGCGATGTGTTGTTCTATTTTCTTCCATGGCCTCTGTCACTGCCGCACGGACGCACATGCACCCGGGAAGGAATCCGGGATATTGTTAGATGAAGCACAAATCAAAAGCAAAAGTCAAATTTGCACATTTGCAGACGCAGAGACGATGCGTTGGCGATGATCACTGCCCACAGCCGATGGCCTCGAGGTGAGCAGGTAGGATCCCTGCCTGGTGAACTTTTTTCTTTTCTTATTCTTTTCTTTTCTTTTCTTTTCCTGGGTTCTTATTCTGCTTCTTCGAAATTGCTTTTCTTCTAGAATCCACATTTCTTTTTCCTGCTCATACCATCAATGTTCCTGGCAACCCTTGCCAAGCCCAGCCTCCGATACTTTTTTTTTCTTCCTTAATTTCTTTTTTTAGAGTAATGTATTTGCTACACGCTTCTTCTTTTCTTTTCCTCCCGCTCGACTCGACCCACAACATCCTTGCCACTCCATAATGCCAGCTACCTACTTCGTAAACCACTGAGCTACTCGGCGGTGGACAGCATCGTTTCTTTTTCCTCATTTCTTCTGCCTTGATTCCTTCTGCTCCTGTTCTATCCATTTCACTTATTCTTATCGATCTTCGGGTACCGCTAGGCTGTTGACCTATTTTACACTACCCCATACCCGATGCTCTGGATGCCACTATCCGCCCGACTGTCCACTAATGTAGCTCCCGGCACAGAAGATGGTTCCCGGAGCTGTCATTCCAGAAGGAATTAGGGAAAATGGGTGTGGTGAGGCCTCGACCCGGCTACTACTCACGCGTCCGATTTGACAAAACGCCCTTTGGGCAAAGATGCAGGAATACACACTCGCATACAAATAGGGAAAAACGTGCACAAGAACACAAAAATAAATGAGGAGCTTTCAAACTATGCACAGTTTGTTCTTCTGGCACACGTGCACGCTTCCCCGAATCGAATATGCTGCAAAGACATGTTCAGGCAATCTCAGCACAGCCTTGTTTACAGTCTATCTTGGAGGACACATCTTGTGATTGACCGCCACTTGAGAATTCCATACTCGGTATGTAGTTTGGTAAGCCGCAGCTCCTCAGTACATATGACCATATCCAGAGCTACGCGCCCTTCGGTCCCGAGACCTTTCAGTCCGCAGTCTTATGACTCAATCCTTGAGTGTATCTGAGAATTCTAACAATTCCTGCTTCTGCTGCAGGGATCAAGACAGAGTCAGGGATGATAGCAAAGCTTTGGGTGGTCATCTAGTCCCAATGCGATGCCTCTGTCTACATTGCGAAGATTTCAATATGGCTATCTGACCCGGTTGGACATTCATTCATATCTTGTGGCATGTTCCACCTTGTACTCGACCTTTCAAATGGCAAGGCGAGACAAGATATCCACTTGTGACATGGCATATGAAATATTATTTCTGCTTTGCACGCAAATTCCACATAAAACTATGCCAAGGCGCACAACAAAAGAATATTTCATCCCCCACAGCCTGATGTAGGACTTTTATAAGATAAACACGAGGTAGAATATTCGGCAAGGAACACGATGAAACGCAAAAATGCGCATGGCAATCGACAGAAATAGTGGTCCAAATATAAACGCACAGACGACGATTAATTAAGCGTCTGTGATGGCATTTTAGGAATGCACTCATACCGGGTTACTGGGTGGTCTGCAGCGTACGAAGCAGTTAAGTAAAAAACATAGTTAGTTGTGACAGTCAATATAGAAGACGATCGCAATTTCCTATGTGACGATACCTGCTCATGCCTATGCCCGCCTGTACCTCGTAAAGAGAATACTGCAACCTTGCTGACGGCCACTTCAATAGCGCCTTTACTCCAACCCAACAGGGCAGGAAGACAGATTATTCTCTTTCCTTTTTACACAAATATGCTAGCGGACGGGACGCACCGCGGGATCCATCCACTAACACACTAGCACCACTGGAGATAGGTTTCAGCCTCGCTATAAGCACAAGCGCAGTTTGTTGATCGCCAACAGAAGATCGTATAGAGCACATTCCTGCGTTCTGTTTCGTGTCGACCTACAACAGCTGCTCGGCCACAACAATGTATCTTGGTCGCTGTCGTCGTCATGCTGCTCTTTTCTTGTCCTTTGTTGTTAGGGATATGGCAGCCTGCTGTCGGTTGTGTTCTTGTCTGCTCTACAAGTCAAGTTGCATGTATCTCCGAGATAGCATCACCTGAATCGTACTCTGTGACAAGTCTAGGACCAGGAGTATGGCAGTCAGCATAATCTTAAACGCGATAAATACAATAAAACATTGCAGAACTGTCTGTACATCCACCACCCATCGCCCCGGCGGATGTTCCCCGAACCCACTCGCCTCTTTTCCCCTCGTCAAGTTTTATTTGAAGGCAGGTTCTCGTCACATCAGTTCTTTTTCGTTTCTTCTTCATTTCTTTTTCTTCACGCCGACACCTGTATCGCTACTATTGCTATGATGCAGGGCAATACATTTATGCACAGTTGAATGTGGTGCGAAGTGGGCATGGCGAGTCCGCAGAGTAGAGCACGCATTGGGCCTGTTCCTGTCTTTCCCTCTGTCCCATGCAGCTTCCTGCTGTCAGCTCTAGCTGATAAGACAGGAAATGCAGCTGGCGCGAGGCATGGCTCGTACTCTGTAATCATGTGTGAGTTTTCAAGGTGTAGATCCACCAGCACGGCGCAGCTGCATTCGAGTCTCTCCACCCCATACGCCCTGTATAGTGCATTTCTTCCGTGGTGATCATGCCCGTCCACCGACCTTGTCCTGTTCCTTCTACTTTTCTGCACCTGCACTTTCTGTAGCCTGCAGGAAATACACAAGTTACAATACAAAGTGGGGTTGCAAAGGGCATAACATGGGCGTCCCAAACTGTCCCTCGAATGACCATCTATCTTGTCCGACACGGCCTGATCTTGAAAGCCTCTCACCTTTTATTGCTATGATCAAACCCATGTCTCCTTTCCCGGCTTTCTTATATATGCTCGGTATTTTTCTCTTCTCTTTCGTCTTGCTGCCTCTCTTTCTCCTCTTGTCTTGACTTAAATACACCTCCTTGTCCCATCCCCCTGTTGTATCATTTACTCCCTCTTCATCTTCTCGCCTTGTCTATTACTTTGTTCCTCACCTTGTCCATCGTGTACTTTTAAAACCAGTGCCCAGAGCCTGCAGTCCCCCTAAATTGCAACACTACAACGCAAAAGCACCGTCACCACGGCATATTCTCTTGCCTAGATTTCATCGTCATAATCACACACCTTTTTGTGGGATTTCTTGATTACGAACAACAACAACTATTAATATGACGGACTCGGTCAGCGACAACACCATGGCTTCCAGCTCTCTTCCAGGTATGACATCCCAGTAGTTTTCTCTCGCCTACTTCCACTTCCCCTGTCCTGCTCTACGGCGTAATTCACTTTTCGTCAACCAAGATGCAGTGCGTCACACCTCGAAAGTGCTGTGCAACATTTTGATCTTACTATAATCTAACATTATAGATATCTCGAGCGGCGCTGTCAATCAAGTAGGCAGTCAGATGGACTCGCCGCTTAGTCTCCATTCAAACGTTGGCGGAATCGGTGGCCTGGACGTCGACAACCATGACAAGGATATTTTCAGTTCTGCCCCTGTACTCCATGCTGTCTCTGTCGCCGTTCCGCCCAACGTCCCCGTTGCCGATCCCGTTTTCAATCCCGTTGGTGACTCTGTCACCGGCTCCGCTACTATTCCCTCCCCAGTCCCCGTTGCTGCTATCGTCTCTGCTCCCGTCGCCATTCCTCCCTTGGACCTCATCCCTGCTAAACGTCGTCGATATCAGATTCGTTTGCCTCGACTCAGTCTTCTCCAGCGTCGTCGGAACCGACTTCGACTTTATCAAAACACATTCCACCAGCATCGGCGTTGTCAGCGGGGGCATCGCCAAAACCGGCTTGATGCCTCCCCGACCGCAGCTTCTGGCACTGCTAGCCCTCAAACTGAAAGCCTGATCCTTCAAGTCCCGCGCCGTCGTACTACAAGTCTATTTCTCGAAGTCCCGCTCACCTCCTACCAGGCCTCAGATAGCGGGACAGCCTACTATCATCCCGAACGTATCTCGTACTACCGCCACCCGCTTGTGCCCAACGGATTTATCGGCACGCTATCGGAAGCTCGGTTTCATTCTCAACTGCCCCAAATTGCAACGGCAGAGCTGCTGCAGAATGATCTTTACGAAGCCCAAATCATGGCCAGGCTCGCTGATTCTGTCAACGCCCCTGGCATATTTACCGACGGCGCAGACAATTACCTGGATCTCGAGGAAGTGGAATGGAAGCGGCATGAGGAGCGTCGGATCGCGGCCGGCGTTCATTTGCGCATTCCGCACGATGCCGTCCGAATCGGCAGTCATTATGTCCCCATTCTTGACCGTCCTTCACTCGGTGTTCTCCCAGACAATGCCCATCCTGTCAGCTTCTTGTCTGCCTACTTTGTGGCTTGCGGTAGGGGCGACGTCGCCGACGGCACAGAGTCGCTGATTGTCGGCCCTGGCTCCGGTGACATTGGCGACGTACAATCTCCCTTTGACGAGGATTCGCTTCGCTTTGACGCTGCCTCACCGCCCAGTGATGCAGGCTCCATCTCCGACAGCACGGGCTCCTTCTCAGACGATGCTGCCTCTGTGTTCAGCGATGTGGAGTCGCTGCCCGGCGATGCTAGCTTCCGTTCCGGTGATGCAACCTCTCTCTCCAGCGGTGCTGACTCTCTTCGCGGCGATTTTGACTCGATGCTCGGCGAGGCTGGTTCCCTTCCCAGTGAGGCCGACGCCGAGCTCGATGGTTCTGATGCCCTGCTCGATCATGCTGCGAGTGAGCCTGGCGTTTTGTCCCTGGAGGACGGCGAAGGCAATGACGTCCATTTCATTTGGCAGTTTCGCGATATGTTTTAAGTACCTTGTGTACTAAGATACCTTCTTCTTTTCCTTGACTAGACACCCTTTCCTCTGTGCTGGTTTGTTTTTCTTCCAACATCAAAACTTACACATACATTGTAGCCACTGGGGCCGGGGCCAGTGGGCGGGCAACCGAACTTTTCCTTGCATTGCATAACATACAGAATCATCATATCAACAATCATCTAGCTATTCATTTGGGGTCGGCTTTCGTTTTTTTACTTGCGATTTGTTTACTGGTTTCTACAATCATCCGTCTCATTACAAAGGCATACTGTTTCTTTACTGGGGTTTTTTTTTGTTTTATTGGATAGTCTTGGTTACCTTTCGTTGTTGAGTACGTTGCAAGTCAGACTGTATTGTGCTCAGCCCTTGTTGTGTGTTAGGGTTTGTCATGGGATCATATTGCATACGGCAGAAACAAATAGACAATACTTTGAATTTTCTTGTGGGTAGATGAGGCGCAATCAAAAGGAGACATGTCGGCTTTTGTATCTCCATGCAGTGCTCATGGCTGCTGCTTGACTTGGCTTGTACGTGCTTGTTGAGCCGCACTGACACCTTCAGGTGAGCAAGGGAGAAATAGAAACTCTTTGGGACATGGGACGATCAGAGTTGATTTCTGTCCTTGTCTGTGTAATTCTACGTGTACAGTCTCTTTTCTTGCCCTTTTGCTTTTAATCAGTGGGTCAATAATATACAGTACAGCTCACAGCCGCGTATTATTACTTACTGAGCACATGAATATCAATGGCATTGCCTGGTACATGCTAGATAAGGATGCGATTGCTTTGGTGTGACTCAGTAAGATAAACTGAGAAAAGTAACGAAATCATAATTATCGGTTTTGGGGTTGGGGGGGGTTTAAGAGGGGTGGTTCAAAAGGGTGTGGTGGTAGGGGGGTGGATTTGCTTTTCTTCTGATTCGGTCTCTTTCTTGAAATCATTTATGTTTGTATTTATGTTTAATATCTATTGGATATATATTTAATTTCTATTTTATTCTATATATAGTCTATTTGATGGTTTGCTTGACGTATTTCAGTTTTTTGTTAGATTTATTCACTTTTATTTCCACCTTGTTTCATTCCGGTTCCGGGTCCTGTTGCTGGTCAAGTACCCATGTTTTTTGCTTTTTGCTTTTTGCTGTCTCCGGACCTTTGTCCATTTTCATTTGTTTTTCCTTCGCCGATTTCCCCGGCCAGTCACATCTTCACGATTGACTGTGCTCAGTGGCTCCATGTACAAGGATGCAAAGGCCTAGCCCCACGGTCGGAAAAATGTCCATAAGATAGATGCGGGTGATTTGCAGGATGCTCACCGAAGTTAGCCAGGACCGCTCTTCGGCCTCACATACCCTCTGGATAGCACAATGTGCATATGGACCAGCAAGGGCATCACCGTTGCTAACCATTAAACAGGTTCTTTAACAAGAACGCCTCAAGGGCAGCGAAGCGGAATTCAGGGTCCGGTTCATGTCCTGTCTGTTGCAGCTGACACACTGGTCAGAGACAGGCGAGAACCTCCGTACTCGAAGCGTGCATGTCCATTCTCTACGGCGATGCATGATGACTGGGCTTTTATTCTTTTGTTCTTTTGTTCTTTTCCTTATTTGGACACTGTATGTTTCACCGATGTCCTTGCTTCTTTGCAGCGGATTCTGCCAAGCGTTCAAGATTTCCTTCTTGACTCTCCACACTTGGTCGTTTGCTGGCTGCTTTCCAAACCCTGTACCTGGTCCAAAAGAAACAACATCAACAGAAAAAAGGCCGATGCTCTCCCACTGCAAGCCCAAACAAGCGCCTACGATACGAGACACGGAGTGATACTATTTGTTTTCTTCTTTGCTTCCTTCTTTGCTTCCTTCTTTGCTTCCTTCTTTGCTTCCTTCTTTGATTTCTTGGTTTCTTGATTTCTTTTGGTTCTGCTGGGTCTTATTTTTCGCGGTGATCTCCAGATGCGCTGCATCTCCTGCAGCGCCGGGCTGCGCGTACCTAGTTCCACTACACTGTGAGATCGTACGACCCGGACACCGATCACTACGTATATTCCTTTGTCAAATCGTACCCACTTGCCCCTGAAGTCGGGCTACGTATCTTACATTGTAGATGGCCAAAGAAGCAAGATAACAAGAACCATACAAATTCAAAGGCTCTAATCCCACCATGCATCCGATAGCACAAACTACAACTAGGCATAGATATGAGAGATGCAAAAGAAATATTAGCGGGTCGCTTCTGTCAGATGAGCATTCAGCGCGAGAGCCGAGGATGGAGGGACAATCTACAACGCGTCTGGGATATTAATACTACTCTGTATTAGTGATCGCTGGTTTCAGCTTGCTTGGTAGTTGGCAGTCGTACCTGACCGCTATTTCAATTGTCATGGGTGCAAATAATAGGCGGCAACCAAATCTATTGTCCATCAGCCCCCTCTTCATCATCTGTATATCCTTAAAATACATGAATTCGTCATGGCGATCACTGGAGACAAAGTTTGCAGCCCTCGGGTTATAACGGTGCTCAATTGGGGTACATGGTACTTAATTGGCATTATTACCTAATCATCTCAATATCCTCGTAGCAATGACAAAGTGCACTTGAATTAAGATCGCATGGCATATCGGTATGCTAGACAGGGTTCGAATGGCGTGGTTACAGAGCAGAGTGATACCCGGGTCTCTATTTGCAAGGTACGCTGTAGAGTGACAGTGTAAGGCAGCCAAGAGGATTACGTACATGCATTGTACTGTGTACAAACAGATCAAACAAACGAAACAATCCGAATGAATGGAGTTTCAAAGGAGAATCACCAGGGTCCATGTTATGCTTAAAGTCATCCGATGTTTCAATCGCGCTTTTGGCTGACTATATTTTCTCGGTTCAGCTGTATTGCCTCTTATAATCGCGTTTGCATAAATGAATCGCATTGCAGTCAACTCGATCGACGCAATCGACTCGATGAACTCAGCCAACCGCCAACAGTCAACGGGTAGCCACATACCGAGCCAGCCCGTAGAGCGGCACCAACAGCAAGCAGCCACGCGACAAGTCTGATCAGTTGCAGTATTCTAGACCAACCGTCTCAGCTGGTAAAGCAAGTGAACACAATGTAAAGTGATACAGAGCCTCATGTGTCTCAGTCGCCGATTGGCTGGCATTAAATTTAATTCGTAGGCATTATAGAGACAGACTGCTCTCGTTGTTCGATGATCAATGTTGAAATGACCGGTACTTGGCGGACCAGGCCTGTGCTGTCAACGCTAACATTATGATGGATGGATACTAATGGAGTGGATACTATCCTTGCTAAAACGACATTTATACGAAGTAGTGTCTTCACAACACAAACACGGTGTCTTTGTCAAAGCAGACAAAGACAGTTGCTAAGTCAGGGTCCAAGTCCACTATATTAGCTATTTCCTTTCTTTTTAAACGGCACGCACCGCTATCCGCATATTTTCCATTTATTAAGGCATTCCACAAGTATTCTTATATAATCAATTCAACCTCATTGTAGTACTGTACGTAGGCGACTATACGAAGCACAGTAATACTGTCGACTTGTCTAGCAGTCTAGACCCTTTGCCCAACCACCAGTTAATGTCGTCATTGTGTACAACCTTTCTCTTCTGTTTTATTTTCTGCGTTTGAGAATCAACCCCTGATTAGTAAGTACATATGTGCCCTACTTAGTGCACCATCTCCGCTACGTTCACACCCCAATTTACTTCTTTCATAAAGCAACGTCAACGCTAGAATAGCGGCGTCCTAAGATGTGAACATGATAATAAACAAATCGACATTTTGATTACAGTATTCTCTGGGTTTTCCTACACCCAGGCGAGAGGTCTGGTCGGAGGCGTGCATGCTCTTTCCTCTCCAGTATTTTCTTCTTCTCTTGCCCTGGCAATTTCCCAGCGACGTACTCCAACACTAGTATTGCTATCGCTCACAAGGGTGTAGTTTTTGCATGAGTGGAGGTAGTAGGCAGGGACGCATTGGATATACCCTTCTTTCTTTGTCTTCATCGTTGTGCCCCTTCCCATTTTCCGCTGTGCCCTTTCCTACTGAGTACTACATGGTACTATGTACACCATCTTCCGTCCAGGCCTACTCCTACAAATACAGTCTTCTCCAGCTGGAGCCATCCTAGAAAATAAACACTGCAATGGTCTAGATCGTACTCTGTTTCGTCATTCTGCTCCGAGTCTCCACACACACAGACAAAACAAATGTATAAACAGAAACGATAAAGAAAAAAGCAGCCGGTCTCCCACCCATTCTGACTAGATAAAAGTTTACTCAACTTGGCGACGTGCCGCCAAGGCATGCAATCCTCCACTCTACTCACAACTGATGCTGCTCAGTCGGGCTTTTGTCTTTGATGCTCCTGTCTTTTTATGGGGCCCTCTTGAGTCTGGAGGTATCGGGAGTACTGATGACAGCCATGTCCTCGTTTCCCCGTTCCCCTGTTCCCTGCTCCCATTATGCCCTTCTTAGCTTCTGCCGTGGACTTTGCTTCAGCAGTTGAGACCCGCCACCTGGAGCATTCCTCGTGGTAGTGCGATGCTGTGACGATCTGGGCCGTGTTGCCTCTACCGAGTCCATCCGTTGACTGTTTTACACAAGGGAAGGTGTGCGACAGTCAAGTCATTTTAGAGTGGAGTGGCTGAGTTGAACTACGTAGACACTGCGGTGGTCGATTGAGAGCTGTCAGAAATGGAACTTGCAGTATTTGATTTTGTCACGGGAATGGTCAGTGGTAGCAAGACTCCAGAGTCGCAAACAAGCACCACACCAGAATACACTACGATGGACGGGGGTGGGGGTGTGTCTCGAGGTTGTTGATGTAAAGGGGTGAAATTAAAGTTCTAAATAAACCCCTCTTCAGCGCCCTGGAAAAATCATATCCTCCAACCTTTCTTCCCCAAATCGTACTTTGACTTATTTTAATTGATTTGGCTTTGTCTGTATCTCAACATGCATACATAAACCCACGATCTCCCCGCCCTCTCCTTGCGTGTCTCTTCCTGCATTGTTCCTTTCATCTTTATCCTTTTTGTGTTCACTCCTTCCAACTCTCGCGTCCCATCCTCTGTGGTGTCATCGTCTCTTGTCTCAATCCTATCACTCATTCTTTCCACTCGTACGCATCATCACACGGCAACCCAACGCCAACACACATCACATCCCGGCCCTTTGCTGTATTGTTTTTTCTCTCCTCGTCCTTCATTTCCCAATATTATAAAATACAAAACTTTCAGACAAAAGACGTTGACATCACACATTCCCTTGTCTCCATACTATCACTATCATTGCGCTTCCTCTCGAAATCTATCTACGTCTCCAACTACCAACAACAGAAACTGCCCAAATGGCAGGCCCTGTCGACAACACCACGCCGCTCAGCTCTTTGCCAGGTATGACATTCTCTTTCATTTCCCTCTTGTCGTCCTTGTCGTATTATCATTTCTCCGTCTGCTTCATCCCCTAGATCACTGGCCCCCTTTCCCCTCCGTTCTTTCTACAGCGTATTACACGCTGTGTCCACCGGCAATGCGATGCATTCAATCCTACACCATCTTCATGCGTCTCACCTCAACGTCCCGTGCAACGTCATACATCAGCACAAGCTAACATCAACAGACAGCTCTAACGACATTGTCGCTGCTGCCGGCACTCAGTTGAGCTCGTCGCTCGGCCCCCACTCGAACGCCGGCCTGACCGACGGCCTGACCATGGACAACGACGACAAGGACGCCAGTCCTTCAGCTCCTGGTCAAGACTGGTCTCGTCTTGGGCACCCAGACAACGAATTACCCCGCACCGCCTACCAGGCCGCATCCAACGGGACGTCCTACTACCATTCCTATCCCATCACGCACCCCAATTCGCACATATCTACCAACTTTGTGCCAACTGCGCTGGCAGCCGATCACTACACGCTCCCGATCGTGTTAGCGGATCGACTGCAGAATGACATTGACAGCGTCCGCAACATGGCTCGCCTCGCCAATTCTGTCAACGCGCCTTGCATGTTTGACGACGACGCCGATTCCATGGCTGTCGAGGACATGCACAAGAAGAGGCGCGAGGAGCGTCAGGTTGCGGGCCGCCGCCATGTGCGCAGGCCCCATGGCGCTGTCAGGATCGGCAGCCATTGCGTCCCTATTCTAGACCGACCCCTGCGTGACGTCATCCTCCCGGGCAATGACGATCCTGCCTACTTTTCGTGTGCCCGCATCCTAGGCCGCCGTCCGGACCCCCGCACAGCCGACGCAGAGTCGCTGGCTGCCCACCTTGACGCCGGCGACGTTGGTGATGCGCTCTATCGGGTTGCTGGCTCGCCCGGCTGCGGCGCTGGCCCAATTGCCGGTGGCGCCGGCACGCTTCCCGGCGAGCCTGGCAAGCCAGCCAGGGGTGACGGTCGTGAGGAGGGCCAGCAGTCCATCTGGCCATTCCGCGACAGCATCTGAGCACCGGAGTGCAACTAATAGCATTCTTGCACACCATGTTTGTTTCCTTTTCACTTAATTGTTTTTTCCACCTATTCCTATTTCCATTTTTTCGCTTTCACAATTTTTTTGTTATCCACCACTTTGAATTTTAACTTGCACGGCGTTTTTTTTGTTCTCACATCAAGCATTACAGCATTATTCATTTCATCTTTGGATACAGGGGCGAGGTTAGAGAGCGGGCACGCAAACAGAGTCTAACATTGCAAAACATACAGAATTCGGGGGGTCGGTTTTTTCTTGCATACATTTTTTGTTTCGATTTATTCTTTTAAAAAATAATCTTTCTCGGCGTCTTTACTTTTTTCTTTCTTTTTTCTTTGAGTTTGGTATTTATTTCTTAGTTCTTTTATTGGTCCTACTGGTTAGTATAGGATCAAAGGGCGTTTGGCTTTATGACATTATGACATCATTAAGAAAATAAACAAAAGTTGGGGTACTACGCTGCGTAGATAAGTGCGGTAACGAATGAATGTGTAAGCCTCGCGGCCTCGTTGTCAAAAGTCCCATGCTGCTGTTTGGCCTGCACATGTTGGCCAACACGGAAACCCTGAAAAGTTACAAGAGGGCTGAATCCTCTCGCCGAAACACGACAACCACAAGGCCGAGGCAGTAGAGGCAGGTATGGAGAAGGAATGGAGTTGCGGCAGGGACTTGGTACGCGGCCCGTATTCCGGCCTTTAGTCACACAGCCAGCAATACAGAATCAAGGAAAAAGAGCAGAAAGAGGATGATAGTCTGGCTCTACCTACCCAGAATAACACCGACGGTACGGGGTGCAGTGCGTGAAAGTGGCTTGTGACTCATGAATGCCATGGTTGGTGAGCCAGGTTGTTGCTTGTCTTGATGTTTCTTTTGTTTTGTATCACACGACGCCGATTTCGCTGTGTGTTTGTTTATATTTCTTTTCTTTTCTTTTCATTTGCTGTATCTCTTGAATTGTTGGGACTATGCCATGATGATACAGTAACGAGGGAGTGAGGCTCTGCCTCTATACCTTTTGTATTGCTGTAAATCCAGTCTTGTTTCTTGTTTGTCCCCTTTCCGATTTGTTAGGTGTTTGTTTGCTTTTTCTTTTTCTTTTGGGTTTCGCCGAGGGTTTGACTTTTGCCTTTTTCCTTGCCGGGCATCTTAATTGTCTCTGATAAGCCCCTTTATCGCCCGCCGGCTGCAATACAACTGCACCGCAACTGCATGGAGCTACAGGGATGGTCGGGCAACACAGCAAGACCAGCCACTAAGCCGGCTGTTCAGTAGTGCTGATCCGACAGATGAAGGATGCCGAATGCCGCTCACATGAGAAGATTCAATTCGCAGCGCATACGCATACAGAGTCAACTGCAGACAACGCATAACTTGCACGGCCCCCACCAGACGACATAAGCTTCTCGTCATGAATCCCCGTTTGGAGCAAAGGATTAGACACTCTCCACTTTGTGAGGATGGCACCACTTCTGGCAGCGTAAAATTGTAAATGCAGAGAGCATGCCAGTTGAATCTGCAAGTATTTACTTCTTGGAGTCTGTCCATTAGTGTCTTGTGTTTTGTCGCGCTGCAATTTACATTTCCGGCTGTGTGATACGTCACTCGGCGAAGATTTCAGCCGGTGACGATGAGAAGCACATCGATCGATGTACTCAGTACAACTCAGTTTGTTATACCCATGTTATTAAGGCGTTACAAAGTACACGATAGGACGAAAGACGAACCCACAGAACCCACACGCTTATAATTTGCATAACTACGTGATCGGTTTGATTGACGTACAAAAGTAAACATCCCCATGTAAGATTCAGACACTTTGGCCATAAAGTACAGACAGTCAGCGGGAGAACCCCGAATTATCAATTGAGGTTGTTTTTCTGCAGCATCAACGAGTTGGGTGCTGCCCACGCATCTCAACAAACCCGGCTGGACAATAGATAGGCATTTTGCGTACGAAGTACTCAAAGCATTACTTTTTCTACTATTTAGTTTTTCTACTGAACTAGACAAGGCCCAAACACCCGCAACTGTAATAATACGCTTGTTTGGTCGCTGATCGTCGATCATCAATGTTTCGAGAAGATGTTTCAAAGTCCATACGGTAATGACTATTCATTCCAAGACTCAATGCAACGAATGAACCAACGACGTATTTTGAAGCGCGATTCCGCCATAACCGCAGCAGCCACAGCAGACACTCGGCTGATAACAGCCCGAACCCCCGACATTACGAACACGTTGGGCAGACATCGGAAGTCGCGTAATGCAAAGTACGGTGGTATTCCTTGGCACCAAGCGCTCCATATGAGGCTCAAAATTAATCCAGTTTTTGAATGTGAGTGGTTAGAAGGGCGGAAAAGACCGACCAAGGATTGCTTAGTGAATGCTGGATTGCAGGGGAAGAGGGGAATAAGAAGCCGGTAGTCTGTGACGCCTGTCGTCCAAGAATTAACAATGGACTGCAAAGCATTGACAATCGGCGGTAGACACCGGAAGAGCGCAAGTCAGAGCGACATTCGTGCCAGTGCATATCAACAGGGTTAATATTCCAGTAAGATAATGAATAGGAAGGCAAAGATGGTGGGCTTGGGCACGGATGCCAACGGCTTTCACACCCGGTACAATGATAATGGTGATTTGGCGGTGTGGTTTATGCATTTTAACGATTGTGCTTTTATCGCTTTAGCGTGCTCTTTGATATTGATATGGCTTGTAAAACGTGCATCCTGCCCACGACCGGGAGCCTTGCTGTTGCAGCCAGCCCAAATGATTCTCTGGAGGAATTCCTGCGGCGAGGGAGGTGTGGGGAGAGCACATTGAGGACGGGGGCTGAAGCTGGCTTGTGTCGCCTGTTGCCCAGAAAGAAAACCGGCGGCCATGAGACCGTTCTTGAGACCTGCTGCACGAAGAGGAGCACATCCATATCAAGTGACCAGAGGCGGGTCGGGCTGGACCTACTCGCAAAAGAGCGAATTGGGTGGCACCCGGCGTTGTGACGGCGTTTGCATGTTCGTGGCGGCATTGTGCATACAGCCTTGCATTTATCTTTAGCCTCTCGCCCTTTACTCTGATTACCTGTTCATGAAAGATGAAGGATAACGAAGTAAGCCGAGGAAGGACCAATGAAAAACAGAGGAGAGAGCGCAGGCTTTGCGTTGGCCGTGCTATTCACCGCCGGCGGGCGACCTATCGGAGTATCGACCGGGATGAGCAATGAGTGGCTGTTGAGAGGATCGGGTTTGGTTGCATGATGGCTCTGCTTCTTCTTTCTCTTTTACATCTCTTTTTTCGCCTATTGACTGCTTCTTGGATCCGGGTTTTCCTTTTCCTTTTCCTTTTCCTTTTTCATTGTTAAATTCCAGTTTTTGCTTCCTTCTGAACCAATAGTTGCTATTTGCTTTTTCTGATACCAGCACCCTCCAACAGCGGTTTACACACCCCCATGCAACAACTGCGGCCAAAAAAGCAAGTTGCGTGGTCCGGACGGCATCCGCGGCTGCTAATGAACGCATCCTCTACTCAGATTACTCGATGTTATGTAGCTTTTTAGTTTCTTCTTTAAATTTCTTTCTTTTGCTTGCGTTCCCATCACAATGTTACTCTGAATTATCCTCTGTTTTGTGATAGATCTCGGGAGGCCTGCAGGGTGGTGAACTAAAGAGACAATGTACACCAACACCCCATGTCTGATGCTCACTATTGATCAGCCCCTATACCCATTGAAAAATAAAGAGAAAAGCCGCATGTGAGACTGCAAGTGGACCGACGGCCGGTGTGGTGATTCTCAACCCAACATGTCGACACAGTTATTGCACAGCCAGTGCCTCATTGAGTTTTGAGTTGGGTTACTAGGCGACACTCAATCCGTGCAAAGAATATTGCACAATGTAAAGATTTTGAGCTCCTTCGACCCGAGACTTTCAGCTGCTTTATGACTAAATCCTCGGAGGTATTCCGATGTCTCCGATACATAGAGATGAGACAGAATGAGACACGTCACTATGCCTGGGTTCCAGTATCTCTTTTGACAATTTATCATGGCGGGTATGGCGGGTACACAAAGTGCAAAGTGTACACCCTTGGCGAGCAGCTCCACGCGATCAGAATGCAGAGTACAACAAGACACAACGTAGAGCACAACATAATACAGCAGTAACAACAGGATACAAACAGACAATTGGCGTATTGCTAGGCGCGAATGCAATAGATCAACTTTGTCTCTAATATGGCAATCGGAATCCTGCTATCGCGTTTCAGCGTACATTCGGGAGTTTCTCATCGACGCGAAACGAAACGGAATCCTGCAAATCGAAACAAACGCAAACTCAGTGGAAAAACCAGGGTGTCGAGTCGTCCGATGTTTGACGACAATTGAGCAGACTATATTTCGGTACTAGGTGTTATTGATTATTATATTTATCTACTCGATGGATTCGCACTCGATTCTCGACCAACCGCCAGCTGTTTGACTGCCAAGCCATAGCAAGCCAACAGTATGCGGCCACGCGGCGGGTGCGTACTTACTGGTGCTGGTTCATCTCGCAGCAGCATTCACGCGTGTAAACAATGCTACGTAACATGACATGCAGAGCCTCATGTGAGTTCACTGACTCAGCCACTGGTGGTAGAATCATATGTGGTTGTATATGAACTATAGACCCTCAATTGAGTCATAGAGACAATGGATTGCCATAGATCGCTACTGGTCGATACTGATCGGTGCTAGGATCGGCTTCGAGGACTAGTCTAATCTTCTTGTCATTCTGACATTTTGGCTAAGAAGCTAAGGCCAATCTGATATTTTGGCGGCCACTATCAGGCTGTCAAAAGGTCCTCTCAAAGCTGAACGAGCTAAAGGTGCTCCATCATAGGACCAGGGTCTTTTTCCACTAAATCAAGGGCCCTTTCATTTCATTCATTCTTATACAACGGGCCACTCCGCTCTCGGGTCTGATCACTAACACTAGTCGCTTTGTGGGTATACGCGCTACAAAGTATCTTATTGAGTACACAAGACACGGGTTTTACTGTGCTATATTTTCAGCCTCAATCCAGAGCACATTGCTGTGAATTTTATCTGTGGTTACGTGCTACTCGGCCACTGTCCATTTCGTCGTCAGACAGCCCAGTCGTGTGTCCGTGATATTAGCTGTAAGAAGACTACCACTAAACATAGCATGCATTACATAAAAAGACACTTTAATCAATATTTCCCGATTGTCTACGCCCGCACCAGTCCCAGGTCTGTCGGCGGTTCATTATAGAGGGCGTGCTTGTTCGTACTACCCTGGGGCGAGCGGTGCATGTCGTATCTTTTGCTTTTATCATTGCCTTTCCTTTTGATTGCATTTTTCAAGTCCTCCTCTGCCGTCGAGGTCTCTCACTGTCTCTTCTACTCGCTTAACACCGTGAAAAGAAATAAAAATAACGCAGACAGTCCTTGAGAGCCTCATTCTTGCTGATCGCCGCCCGCCATACTCAACCAAACTTGCCTGCATATTGGGCCAGGACAACAGAGGGTACATTTGCGGTATTGGCTTCAGCCACTAGATATCAATACAGTCTGTATTGGGCGTTGGACGGCAGTCGGCGAACTCTATAGGTCAATATCCATCCTACCGACGTCGGCATCGCGTGTCTTGACGTCTTAGACGGTTCCCTATCGAGGGAACCCCTCGCTCAATTGCACCTGCGGTTTGCTCCCCCCCTTTCCCCTGCTCCGCTTCACTCATCCCCTGTGGTTTCTTCCTTTCTCCATGCAAGCTCACTTTCCTATTTCGTCCTCTTTTACCTATTACGGTTCTTGCACGCTGCCTTGGTCGACATGGCCAGCCCTTGTCTCCTATTTTGTTTCTTTTGTCTGTCTCATTATAGTGTTGGCTTTGCAGATGTGGCGCTGCACATGGTACGATAGTTTATTCCAAAGAATCTGTCTACACTGTACTGCATGTGACTAAGAAGCTGGCCCCAGCGTATATTACAGTTGAGTAGTAGCTGAGATGCAGAGCAGGAGAAATATAGGAGCGTCTGGCCAATATGAGTGTTCTGAGCCGGCATCCGTGTTGGGCGTCGGCAGTCTGGCTCTCTAGCTAGCATTACCTTGACATTGATGTCTTGTGACATTCTATTTATATGTATCTACCTAATTTTGGATCAGCTCTTTTTCCTTTATTCTTCTTTTTCTTCCTTTTTTCCCCTCTTCCTCCTTCTCCCCTTTATTCTCGCATCTGTATTCTCACGTCGTACTCTTCCATCCTCGCTCTCCTTGCTTTTTGGTTTACTTCTCTTACCTCTTCTACTGCACTACGAGTACACCCACATTGACATTGACATTGACCCCCCACCTCGCCCACCTCCTCGGCTTTCTTCACCTTGCCCACTCCTTCACCCATATAAAGCTCCCACAACTTGCACTCTCACTCTTCCCCCTCTCTCTCTCAATCCACCAGCTCGCAAAACAACTTGAACGCAAACACACTTGTCATTTCTGCATACTTTTGAGTTTGCAACTTACCATCATACTTTGCATTTATTTATCAACAAACAACAAACAACAATCAACAAACATTATCAGAATGTCTGCTCCTTTAAACAATCAGTCCAACGTCCCGGGCTCTCGTAACGGTATGTATTAAAATTACTCTCGTATACGACATATATATATATATATATTGCTTTGCATCTTCTCCCTGCACTTTTCGTCCAAACTGAGATACAGTGCAGCACACATCGCGTGCTGTACGACATCACCATCAGCTCTGGCAAGCTAACATCAACAGCGATCTCGGATGACACTGCGGCCGCCTCGGGTGGCCAGACGGGCTCGCCGCTTGCTCGCCTCTCGGGTACTGGCAACCTAGACAATAACCTGGACGCGATCCTGGAGGACAAGGATGACTCTGACCCAGACCATCCTGTTGTCGTTGCCGCTGCCGCCATCGTTGCCGCTGTCTCCGCTGCCTCCACCTCCCGTGAGCGTAGTCGGTCTCAGCAACAGCCACCGACGGCCAGTTTTGCCCAGCGTCGTCAACCTGGGCATCAGCCGCATCCACCCAACAGCGGCATGGGCGCGGTCGTGGAGGACAGGATTGGCGTTGTCACCGTCCCCCCTGCCGACGCCGGCGTCTCCGCTACCTCCGCCTCCCATAAATACCATCGATCTCGGCAAAAGTCACCTCTAACGAGTCGTGCTCAGCTGCATCGACCTGAACATCGGCCGCCTCCACCCAACAGCGGCATGGACGCGGTCGTGGAGGACAAGAATGACTCTGCAACAGTCCCTCCTGCCTCCGCCTCCCGTAAACGTCGTCGGTCTCAACATCAGCCACCCCCACCTAGTCTTTCCCTGCTCCGCCGACGCCGCATACGAGATCACCAAAACATATCCCGCCAGCGTCGACGTCGTCGGCGGAGGCGCCGTCCCAGCCCGCCCAACCCCTTGCCGGTCACGCCTTCTAGCACTGTCGGCCCTCGCATGGGGCGTAGAATCGACAATGTCCCGCTCAGCTCCTACCAGGCTGCATCCAACGGCACATCCTTTTACCACCCCCATCGCGTCTCTCACTACTACGATCCGCTTCTGTCCAGCCACTCTGCTGGCACTGCCCGGGCGGCTGGTCATCCCATGCCTCTTATTGCGACAGCGAATCTCCTGCAGAACGAGCTCTTGTCCGTCCGCCAGATGGCTCTGCTCTCCACCTCGGTAAACACGCCGCAAATGTTCAGCGACTATGCTGACAACTTTACGAGCATTGAGGAAGTCGAGAGGGAGCGGCTCGAGGAGCGCCGGATTGCGGCCCGCGTGCATTTGCGTGTGCCCCTCGATGCCGTTGCGATCGGCGGCCATTCTGTCCCCGTTCTCGATCGCCCCCCGCGTCGTATTCTCGGCCTAGACGACACCGACTCTACCTACTTCTCGAGCACCTACTTCTCGGCTCGCCGTCTGCAGCGCAGCGAGCACGACACGGAGTCGCTGAATGTCCACGTCAACTCCAGGATGCTTGACGACGCACGCACGCTGTCCAGCGACTCTGGCTACCATTCCTCCGGCACCAACTCTCTTGCCGGAGAGGCTGACCTGCATCCGGGCGATACGGATACCAGCTCTCGTTCCGCAGAGTCTGCCTCCGTGTCCAGCGCGGATGACGTCCAGTCTAGTCATTCCGGCTCCCATCACGGTGGTTTTGACGGCATGCCGTTTGTGTGGTCGTTCCGTTGAGTCCAAGTACGGCATACAAGCTTTATTTTTTCTATCAAGTCGCCATAGGCGTTGGTTATCATTCTCATCAAAATCTCAAATAGTACAGGCAGCCTTTCTGGTTCACGCAGTTCGTGGCAGTGGGTGAGCAAGCGAGCATTGTCCTTGCATTGCATATAAGCAGGATCATTTTGTCAACGTTTCAACTTGTTTTCATTTTAAGGTGGCTCTGTGTTTCTTATTTGGTAATACAGTGGGTTCGCATAAGAAACACTACTTTTTTCGTACCATGACTTTTCGCTTTCATGTTTTCATTTCATTCATAATTTAACCTGTGAACATTAATACTTTTTATTATATTTTTTTATCGTGTTGACAGACTTCGAAAACATTAGTGAATACAGTTTTACAATTGTTTTATAAGCTTTAGTTATGTGAATGTGGTTTGATTGAAATACTTTACAGAAAGAAAGAAGCTTAAATATTAGTTTTTAATATCTACTTATTTAAGTATTTTAAAAACTATTTCTAACTTAAGTTTATATATTATTGTATTTTTCTTCTTCTCAGGATTACATTTGTATTTATTTTATATTTATTAAATGAAAGACTATAAAGACATATTCAATTAAAAACGTTGATATTATAATTTTATTATTAATTTAGTCTTATACTTTAGTACAATTATAGCCTTATTAGCTAAATCATAACATTACTTCAAGCATATGAATAGATAGCTGAAGAAAAGGGCTATTCAACAATATTAAATACGTGCTACTTTATAAAGAGATAGGTGTGGGATCTTGAATTAATAAGCTCGATTTCGACTTCGATTTTAGTTTTTGAAAACTAGTGTTTCATATGATAACCTACTGTACTATTTGTCACGGTGTTTCTGGTCTTATTAGAAATTCGTGTGTATTTGTTTTAGATTTTTCTTTATACTTGTAGACACTTTCGTTCTGATTCCAGGTTCGTCATATTATGTCGTTGAGGAAAGTAAAGTAAACAAGGTTGGGTAACAATGCCAGCTTGGTCAAGGACGGTCTCACGTCATCGTAATAAAGGTCATGGCCGGCAACACCGACTCCGACGGCCAAGGCGCCCATAACCCCGCAACAGTCTACATTGCGTCGAGAGCATACAAAGAGCGCCGAGCAGAGGTACGTAAGCTAGTAGTACTGATGCATGCCGCCCGCCCCAATATACCGTACAGGGTATGTAGTATCAAGTACTGAGTAGCCGATCTACAGGCGGCACTCAGGGTTAACCCTTAGGAAGCCTTGGGCGTCCGCCTTCCATCCATTCCATTTCATATACTCTACCATTTCACACGTTTTGCCAATGGTATACTGCTCACACTAGCTGTATGATGTGCTGGCGGTCGTCGCTGGCCTGTGTTGTGTTCTTACATGAAGGTGAGGTGGTGATGTGTGGCTGTTGAATATGGCGAGAAAAGTCATAGATTTGCTCTTTTGCTTGTTTTCTTTTTCTTTATATCCGGAGCTGCATGCAAACCAGTGGGGACAAGTACTGAGCTGCAGTCTTTTGTTCTGCTAGATCGCGCTGCACGATATTCACCTCTTAGGGAGAGATACAGCGAGATTTTACCATTTGTTTACAGTCCTTTTGATTAACGTCAAGCATAAGGTGCTAGCCGATCCGGTGAGTTGCCGCGTGGGCCTCAGTGGGTACTGTAACTATAATAACCCTAATAACTGTAATAACTGTAATAACGTAGTCTTACTATGTAATAACTGGAATCTAAAGTCGAATATCAACACTTACAAAGTCAAAAGTGAAACACGCATCTACATGCAGGCGCAGTAGGTCAAGAGCAAGTAAAAGATACATGAATATACAGACAAGATACAACTCGGGATATGCAAATTGTTTACTGAGTACACAACCCCTGAGTATGCGGCTCTAGAGTACGAGTACGAGTACGAGATTACAATGTAATACAAGATACCTTTGAGCAATACTTTGGACAGTCTGTGCGCATTGTTTGTCGCCAGCGCCATCTGCTATCAGCACGCCAAGCCTGTCTACAAAGTAAAATGGGAGTGTCTGCCAATTTCTTGCCTGTCTTCTTGCCTGTCGCCTATCAATTCATTGCCACGTCAGTCTGTAGTCAGTAGTCTGCCACTGTGTTCTCGGCTCTCATTTGTATTCATTTGCATTTGACTCTGTCACTCCGACTTCACACAAGACACGACACACAACACAAGATGGCATGTCTTGTTCTGCTCGATACGTGAGTGGACTGTATTACAGGGTCCACAGTGCACAATAGGGCGGATCAGTATTCAGTACGAGTATGTTTTGCATAATTACGTGCTTGTAGGAATTGGCAGATGGCGTCAGAAGAAAACACCTCTATGCTCAACAAAAAGAGCTAGTATCGTCAAGCTGAGATTATGTAAGAATGGATGCTGCCTGGACAATCGACGCATTGTGTTTTCTCATCCAATTTGGCAAGTGGCACTTTGTTGTAACTTTTTGTCACTTTGTACGTTACTGCAGTCGTATTCTGTACTCTGTACTCTGAATTGTAGTCGACACTTTTTCCACACCTAGAGAGGCTGAAATAATCCGAAACGCAAGATAAGCTTATTCGTCATCTGATGCTTCTTTTCTCCGGTTTGTTCTCCGTTTTGTTTCGTTTCGGTCTCGCAATGGCCGACTATGAACAATATATAATTTTCAATCCAAATATCAACCACACAAGAATGATCCCCAACAAAACAGCACAATCCCATCGTGTGCCAACACCGGTTGTCCACGCGGACGCTAGGCTAGCAGCAGCAGCCATCCACAACCAGACGGTGTACAACAGCCACTGTCTGATATGCCATAGACCACTGAAGAAGAGTCGGATGCACGCAGACAACGGCCCGAAACGAGTATATCATTGGATGCAGTGCACAGCATGGAGGCTCAAGAAGACTGCCAACGTTGTGCAACATTGGTCATTCACAGAGACAACAACAATTCTTGGTGTTCTTCGATGCAAGAGATGGCTTATAGAGTTTTGAACAGTCTTACAGAACAGTCTTGCATCACAGGGGATTGATTGCTCTGGCAGGATTGACCAGGGTAGGCAATGGCAAAGTGCACCGGTAGTCTTACGGCACTTGACCTCAGGTGACCGTGCAGTGTACTCGGTAATCCCAGTAGTGATCTCTCCGCAAGATATTCCAACTTGATTCAGAGAGACAGAGGTGAATCGAGGCAGACAAAACACTAGGGGTGTCCTTAGTGCAACGGAGCGGGCACTAGGGCACGCCGTCTAGAACTATAATAGTATGATTACTAGCTAGCATAGTAGCAACGTCCCGCGTTGTATGGGCATAGAGTTGCAGTTGATTCCCAGGAACTTCTCATTGCACATTGTAGAACTTGATGTCGCCAGGTAGCTGCTCGGCGAAATAGCACATCACCACTAGAATAAAAAGTATACTCGGTGAATGACATGTCATTTGCGGTGGGGGAACTGGAGAGGAGAGGTGTGGCTTTAAAACTATGTGCATCTTCCTTCAACGTTTTCAAGAGGAATATGAAATGGAAATAATGGGAAACGAGTCGCTTGAGTTACTACCATCCTAATCGTTTTTCTTTTCTCTTTCTTTTCTCTTCATTCTCTTCATTCTCTTCGTTCTCTTCATTCTCTTCGTTCTCTTCATTCTCTTCGTTCTCTTCATTCTCTTCGTTCTCTTCATTCTCCTCATTCTCTTCCTCTTCCTCTTCCTCCTCCTCTTCTTACTTTCTTATTCCCTACCATCCGACATTCTCCTCTACGACTGCACTCCCACACACCGGTCTGCCCTCGACCACACATCACGTGCGTCCTTGACGGGTGTCATCGGCCCAACTCTGCCATCAACATCTCGGTCAACTCTCCAAGTTCATCATCTATTGGGTTTTGGTTTCTTCTCGGAGTGCAGTTGTCTTTGCATCTACAAATATATCTATCATTTTGTCGTACTGGCATCTTGCCATCTCTTCCACCATCTATACTCCCGCGCCCACATCTTGTCCTCCTTTGCCCCATCGCCATAATTCTCATCACCGCAAATATGGCAGACCCGAACAGCCGCATCAACGACACCTCCGTCATGGCATCGGCCGACGCTCAGAGTAAGACTACCTCTTGCTGTTCCTTGCTGCCTCTTGCTGTCTTGTTCTCTTGCTCTTGTTCTGTCATTTTCTTTTGCGTTTTGCAGGTCTTTTTCTTTCTGCACTTATTGTTATCTAATCAACTCTTGTGTTTCTGACATCTGTTTCGTCATACGTTCCTAATACCGTCCACAAAGCTAACATCAAGACGTCGCCGACACGCTCGACCCCCCTACCTATTCTACCGACACTTCCACGGTCTCAACCGACCTCACACGCTCCCAGGCCAACACCACGACGAACATCACTACCCCATCCGACCTTGAATCTGCCCCTGATAAGCATGGTGCATCTGCTGCAGTTGCGGCTGCCCCCAGAACTGCTGCCAAGAGGGCTGGCAAGAGGGCTTCCAAAACTTCTGCCAAAAGTGCCGCCAAAAGTGCCCCTGCAAATGCCAACAGAATTGCTAAACTAACGGCACATGGAAGCCAGATGTTGCAGTCTCCGGCTCCGTCTCATTACACTGCGTCTACTGCTGGTGATGTTGAAGAGTCCGATATTGAGCTGGATGTCGAGGGATCTGGAACCGGTGCCCCTCCGGCTTTCAGTGCTGTCCCAGGCTCTGTTCCCCCCAGTGCCATCGCCTCGGAGCCGCCCTCCATCGCCAGCCCCACCACGGACCGTGTCCTCGGCCACGGCACCGACCATGTCCTCGGCACTGTTTTGGTCCTCGGTATCCCTGCTACGGACGACACGGGGCTTGCCAACTATAACGCGGTAATAGAGACCTATCGGCATGATGTCAACTCGGCCCGCCAAATGGCCGGCCTCGGCGATTCCGTCAGCAGGCCCGACATGTTTCAAGGAGGCCGCCGCGAGAATGTCGGTGATGCGGACAGGCTCATGGACGATGACCGCCGCATCGCTGCTCATCCCCGCTTGGATATTTCGTCCGACAACGTCGCAATTGGCAGCCTTCTTGTCCCCGACTATGCTCCTGCGCCATCGCTCTTGGCCATCCGAGACAACGACATGACAGTGGACGACATGCTGGAGTACCGCGTAAACCACGACATTGACGACAGCGATTCGACGATTGTTACGATTGTTGGAGACGAATGTGCTGATGAGCAGCACCACAACGACTAAGCTTGCCACGGCCTTGCCGTCCGGGCACGTTCACACTGCATTATTTCTGATTTCTTGCATTATTGTTCGGAGTTGGTATGGATATCCAGGGATTGGTCTTTCTATTTTGGTTTCACGGTGCTTTGCTTTTTGCTTTTTGCTTTTTGCTTTTATTTTGCTTTCGGTAACGACCATTGGGTAATAACTTGCGAAAATCAGCCTTGTTATAAGGACAAAACAAAGGCATGCTTGTTGTTTTCTATTTGATTTTTTGTTTTATTTCCCTTTTCTTCTTTTCTTCCTTTCTTCCTTTCTTCCTTCCTTTCTTTCTTCCTTTCTTCCTTTCTTCCTTTCTCCTTTCTCCTTTCTTCTTTCTTCTTTTCTTTTCTCCTTTTTGACGGCCGCGTATGAGGATTTCTATGTCTCTCGCGTCTTCCTTTTGCCTGCGAGCAGTCGTCCACTGCTTTCCTCTTTGCATCGGTTTGGTTACTATTTGATTTTTGGGTTATTACTGATTGGACTTGGTTGCTCTTCATTTTGGGTATGCCGTGCTCGACCGGCTGGCGTTATATATCGGGGATTATCAGCTGGCGTCGAAGAGAAGAAAAAGTGCGCAGTTATCACGTTACTAGACAAAGTGCAGTCACAAGCAAGATCTACAGATCGATGGACAATATCACTTAATCTATTTGTATTTTATCCCATCACACGCCATATGTGCTACAGCCCGTGTCCCTCTTCCGCTGTGCATGTGCATCCGACGTTGGACACGGCTCGTCGAGTGTGCCCAAACCAGTCTGTGCTCGACCACGGCACAGACAGACTGAGTAATCACCCCCTTCTCCTCATAGTGCCGGGATGCCCAACTCAATCACCTCTCGCGGCGTCTCCCAAGCCAGCCAATCCGATCGTGTCGTCCTGCAATGTTAGTCGTCGTGTCTGTAGAGAGTAGGGATCGTAAAACATACGGTAGCAGCCCCATGCCGTTGATCTTCCAGACGCCCAGCGCCAGCGCCACAAACTGCATCGCCACAAAGGCAAGCTTCACCTGCAGGATCTGGGCCCGGTTGCCGGGCGACTCAAAACGCTCAAACGTCGACTGCGTGCTCAGCAGGCCCATGATCGGGTTCTTGAACGCCATAAACACCATCATGATGCTGAAAATCTGCAGCGAGTTGCCAGACATGTACATCATGATGCCCGTCATCGGCAGCTGCTTGATCGGGCCCAGCGCAACCTCCCACGCCTTCTTCACCTTGAGCGTCTCCAGCTCCTCGGGCGTCTGCTTCTTCTTGGCCGCAATCGCCGCAGCCGCAGCAGCAGCCGCCTTGGTCTCTTTGGCGTCGCGTTTCTGTCCGTCAGTCTGTATTCTCGTACCCCGTATGCAATCGCGTAGTCGTCGTACCTTGCCAGAGGACACGGCCTGGGGAGCGTATCCTGGCGGGTCGGGAATGCTGCCGCCCTTGGACTTGGGTGTCGGCGGCGACTGGAGGTCGGCAACCCAGCGGGGCGTCGCCGTCGCCGATGCAGTAAGCTCGGACATTGTGGTATGTGTGTGTTTGGATTGTTGTCGGCGTGTCGAGTTGCGGTCGTCAACGGTCAATGGTCGCTTGACGTCGGAGCTTCGTCGCGATGTGTTGTCCACTATTTTCGAGCTCTCACTGTGCGCTACAATACAGGTCACAGTGCATATCAGTCAGCATAGTGATGGGGCTCCACAAATTCAGCGCCCGCTCGTCCCGCAAAAAGGGGCTCATAGTGGGCAACAGCACCAGCAACAGGCGTCCAAGAGGTGTCAGTCGCTCTTGCTGAATCGGATTACACTAAAAATAATAATTAATAAATAATTAGTAAATCGAAAAGACGGGTCGTGCTTGCCCATTGACGACCACGCCGAATCATCCTCAACGACGGCCGACGCTTACCGCAACTACACTCCGGCAGCCGATTCCGACGACAAGTACTGCCGCCATCTACAGATCACACACCGGCCGCTGTCAGCAAGCTAGTCACCGCTCTCCTAGTCCAGCCTCGCATCGCCCGTGCTTCACCCCTATTCCACTGTTCGCACAGCACACACGCCGACCATCCGTCCTCCTCGACCACCCCCTCCCTCTTTCTCCCTCGCTACCACCGGCTTCGACTACATACGACCATAGATACGCATCGTGAGTGAATATCGGACACTCCTGCCATCTCTGCATCTGCTACTCCCGGCGCTGCAGGTGGGACCACAGCGCATTGCTACGGGTGTCGACATGGCCTGCAGCCAGCACACCTCCGGCTGGGGACAGCGGCATCTTTAGAGATTGGATCAGCGATTGAACCAGAGATTGGGGATCGGGGATGTGCAGAGAAGCGACTGCAGGCTACATGCGTCTTTCGTTCCACAGACAGCAATGCTAACACCACCAGCTCCGTCGTCGTCCACCGCACCGGCACCCCTCCTCCTCGATACCGGCCTGCGCCAATCGACGGCCAACCAACAACACTGCAGTCTTGGCCAGCGTACCATCTACAATCTACGACCACCACCACCATCGGCCACCACCCTACTAGAGTTAGCCGCTACTCTGGTGTATCACGCGGTCGGCCTGCATGACAGTGACTGGATTCGCATAGACCCAAGACACCAAGACACCTAGATAGACGACAGACACCCGCCATCGCCAAAATGTCCAGCTCGCAGGGAGGAGACTCCAAGCTGTTTGCTCGTGTATGTCATCCCGCCCTATCGCGTCCTTGCGTTATCTGCCATATTTGGATGCAGTATATCTATCTCTAGACAGCATCTGATGTTGTGCTTTTGATTCTCCCCTCGTCCTGCATACACACACCACCCCTCCCCCCTCCTCACCATGATGTTCATGGCCTACGTCCCACCGCCCACATACTCACGTCCAATCACTATACAGGGCAAAGTCGCAGAGCTGCGCCAGGAACTCAACAATGGCGGCAAGAAGGACAAGAACTTTGCCGGCAAGAAGATCGCACTCAAGAAGATTGTCGCCAACATGACCATGAGCAACAACGACATGGTCGCGCTCTTCCCCGACATTATCGGATGCATGCACATTCAGAGCATCGAGATCAAGAAGATGTACGTCGCACATTGCCAGTATGCTGCATGCTGAGTTTCGCCACTAACAGACAGGTGCTTCCTGTTCCTTGTCAACTATGCGCGCATGCGCCCCGAGGTCGCCGTCAAGGCCATTCCCGTCCTCGAGCAGGACATGGAGGACTCCAACCCCCTCGTGCGCGCCCTCGCCCTGCGCACCATGTCCTACATCCACGTCAAGGAGTTTGTCGAGGCTACCGTGCCCATCGTCAAGGCCCTCCTCAAGGACTCGGACCCCTACGTCCGCAAGACCGCCGCGTACTGTGTTGCCAAGCTGTACGACCACGACCGCCGCATGGTCGAGGCGTCCGACCTCATCGACCGCCTCAACTCGCTGCTGCGTGATGACAACCCGACCGTCGTCGCCAGTGCCCTTGCCGGTCTCATGGACATTTGGGAGCGCAGCGACGCCATCAAGCTGACCATTGACTACCACAACGCCTCCAAGATGGTTGCCATCCTGCCCGACTGCTCCGAGTATGTTTTCCTATGACTATTTAACTTTCTTGATAACCATGCTAACCCAACAGATGGGGTCAGACCTATATCCTCGAAGCGCTCATGTCTTACACCCCCCAGGAGTCCACAGAGGCCGCTCTCCTCGCCGAGCGCATCTCGCCGCGCCTTTCACACTCCAACTCGGCCGTCGTCCTCACGTGCATCCGCGTCATCCTCTACCTCATGAACTACATTGCCGATCAGAAGCAGATCACCGCCCTGTGCAAGAAGCTGTCGCCGCCACTGGTCACCATGCTGGCCAAGGGTCCTGAGGTCCAGTACCTGGTGCTGCGCAACGCCCTACTCATCCTGCAGCGCCGCCCCGAGGTCCTGCGCAACGACATCCGCGTCTTCTTCTGCAAATACAACGATCCCATCTACGTCAAGGTCACCAAGCTGGAGCTTATCTTCATGCTCGCCAACGAGAAGAACATTGACGAGGTCCTGACCGAGCTGCGCGAGTACGCCACCGAGATCGATGTCCACTTTGTGCGCAAGGCCGTGCGCGCCATTGGCAAGCTGGCCATCAAGATCGAGCCCGCCGCGCGCCAGTGCATCAACGTCCTCCTGGATCTGGTTGCCACCAAGGTCACGTATATCGTGCAAGAGGCCACGGTCGTCATCCGCAACATCTTCCGCAAGTACCCCAACCAGTACGAGTCCATCATTGGCACTCTGTGCGAGAACCTCGACTCGCTCGACGAGCCCGAGGCAAAGGCCGCCATGGTCTGGGTCATTGGCCAGTACGCCAGCCGCATCGAGAACGCCGACGCCTTGCTCGAGGATTTCTTGTTCTCCTTTGCCGACGAGCCTGTCGAGGTCCAGCTGGCCCTGCTGACCGCCACCGTCAAGCTGTTCATCCAGCGGCCCACCAAGGGCCAGGAGCTCGTGCCGCGCGTGCTCAAGTGGGCTACCGAGGAGACCGACAATCCGGACCTGCGCGACCGCGCCTACATGTACTGGCGCCTGCTGTCCACCGACATGGAAGCCGCCAAGAAGGTCATCATGGGCGAGAAGCCCGCCATCACCGCCGAGTCCGAGCGCCTCGACCCCCAGACCCTCGAGGAGATGTGCCTCAACGTCGGCACCCTCGCCACCGTCTACCTCAAGCCCGTCCAGACCGTCTTCCGCTCCGCACGGCCGCGCCGCCTGCAAAAGTCGCCCGCCCTACAAAAGGCACCCTCGCAGCCGCGGCCGTCCGGCTCTGCGTCGGGCTCGTCGGCCCTACCACCGGCCCCCGCGCCATCACAGCAGGAACAGCAGCGGCAGATGCTGCAGCAACAGCAGATCCAGCAGCAGCAGATCCTCCAGCAGCAGCAGCAGCAGGCGGCCGCCGCTGCCGGCGGTGCTGCTGGTGCCGATCTGCTGTTCATGGACAACAACAAGAGCCTGTCCATGATGGGCAACGGCGGCCAGCCGTCGGACATTGACATTTTCAACCGCGGCACGGTGCCACCAAGCAACAACGGCATGACGAGTCCGACGGCCGGCGTCGAGGAGGCCGACGCCTACTTCTCGCAGATGCGCATTCAGGAGACGTCGACGCATGACCAGTTTGGCGGCGACGGCGGCAATGCGGGCTACCTGGTGAACCAGTATGCGCCGCAGACCGTCTACCAACAGGGCGTGTCGGGCAATGGCGACCTGCTTTTGTAGGCGGAGTCAATATAGTGTCTTGGTTAATGTTTGTTGCTGTTTCATTTTTGCTGTAGACTAAGCGATCAATTTTATCTTTGTATATCTTTTCCCATCTTTCTTACATCTTGACTGCGTCATTTCTACGTTGATCTCCATATCCGGTGCAGTTAAGTCATAATCCAGTGTTTATTCGTCATTACTATCTCATGGGTATTCCTTAGTCCTAAAGTGCTTCAACTAAACATTCAAATTCTGCGACTTTCACTCTCGACCTTTCACTTTGCTGTGTTAACAGCTACTGGAGAACAAACAGTAAAGCTACACTCATGGCAATCAGCAATGTCGTAAAGACAAGTTCGTCACGGTTGCCTGCAGACAAATCATGCGTCGGAGCCTCCTTGGGGGACTCAGTTGCAGTTGCACTTTGTCCTGGAATGGTTAAGCCCGAGAGTGTCGTAGCCGACTTGGTTTCTGGTGTGTTAGACACCGAAGTTGAAGGCATGGTGTCGTTAGGAGAAGCGGTTGTTGGCTGGGTCGTTACATCAATCGTCGACGAGGAAGCCACCTCGGTGGTAGATGCAGCTGAAGTGCCGGGGGGGACTGTGGCCGCTGCGGACTGTGTCGATGCCGTCGTCGTTGCAATAGTTGAAATTTCAGGCTGTGTAGTCACAACGCTGTGCGCATAGGGGACCACGGTCGTGAATGTCGAGTGAGTGGTTGATGGTGTAGTGGTGCCATAGCCGTAAAAGGTGATGCTGGCGTGGTCACCACCACCGTGAATGTGGAAGGGAAGATCACCCAGCGGATGCGTCTGTGTGGCAGCAGGTGAAGTGGTGTTGATCATCAGTGTGCGTGTGATTGTCGTCGTGCGGGTCGAGTGGCGTGTCTCTGTGGCCGTCTCTGTCACGATAGAGGTGGATTGAGAAGACGACGTCGACTGCGGCATCGCCTCTGCAAGAGTATCCGTCGCCGACTCGGCTGCAAATCCAGCGCTCAGGTACGTGTATGTCAGCTCGCCCAGGGTCCGAGTTGCAACGACACTTTGTTGTCAGCAGTCTTTCTTTTTTGCCTTCTCTACAGTTTCCCATCACTTACAGTTTGCCTTGACTCGCCGACTTGTCAAATTTGAGGCTGCTGGGCTCTGTCTCGATGTATGCGTTGGCCTCAAGATGACCGATATTGAAGGCAGCGGATGCTTGTCCAGCCGCGGCCAGCAGAAAAGTGAGCTTCTGAGCGAGCATTTTGATGTTGACGTAGATCTGATTTGCAAAGTCAATTTGGGTTATGTCTTCATATAGTAATGGCTCCTCATCTTTCACATGAACTACTTTCCTTGGAAGGGTTGGTCAAATTTGAAAGCGTAGTGCCTAACAGTCGTCTCACGATATGCTGAGTTTGTTGAGTGTATATGAAGTTGGTATGAAGAAGAGACGAGAGATGGGAGACGGCGAGAGATGATATTAGATATATTTCAAAAAGGGGCATGTACCGGCGCACCTTCCTTACCTTTTGTTTACTTACAATGACTAGAATTTGGCATTGTTTAAGTAGGGTGCCAGCCTGCTGGGCGAGGAAGGAACGACGGACATGCAGTCATCACTTACATCCGGAAGGCAGAAAGCTCACCCTGTCACCTACAAACAGAAGGTGCGATGCAAGGCGTCTGATTGCTCCTGCCATTCTGGCAATGTGCGATTGTTCGCCATGTGGGAAGGCATTATGCATGTACAATGCCATGCACCTTCCTTACTTGGTCATTTGTGGTACATGGTCTGATCGTGAGAATCACAATGACATGTAGACGCACAGCTTGCATATAACTAGACAACAATGATTGGTATCTGATATAGCGAGCTGTAGAAGGAAGCAAGTCTCAATTTTTTTTTTAAAAAAAAGGCACTCTTACTCTTGGTTATTAAGAACTGAAAATTGCGGTATTCTTTTGATTATTTTTCGGAAAACAAAAAGAAAAAAAAAGATTTGCTCAATAAATAAACCGCAGCAGAACAACAAACAGTTCACGCTTGATTGATTCATATACTTGTGGTAAATTGAAGTTACTAAAATAAAGTCTTGGCGTGTAGAAGCCACAGGACTCGCTTATTTATCGTGAGGTAGTTGACGAGGCTGTCACGATGACAAGTTATGCGCACATCTTATTAGCCGACAGCCCGCTTTCGATGTGCATATTAGTCTTGTGTGCACAGACAAACAGCCTTGCTGACGGAAGTGTAATTGTGCTGAATTAACCCAAGTAAACCAAGGAGTGCTCAGTAGGATTGGGAATGCTGGCTTGGGCGGCACCGACTCAAAGACGAACATGTCAGAAACAACAAATGGCGGTGTAACAGTAAATTGGCAGATTGGATACGCTTCGACGGGAGATGTGACGAGAAATACAAGCTGCTAGGAAGACTACATGAGAGATGAGATTGTGAATGTCTCGTTTGACGCATGTCTTGGAAGAGTACTTTTGTAGAGAAGCACAGTCAAGGAGGAGCCATTTAACGACTTAACGAGTTTGAACGGCCAAGCAGGAGCCAAGGGACAGTGGCACTCCAAGATTTAGAGGAACTGTCTGACAAGAACAATCTCTTAGCCTTTCCCCTCTGTGTGTAATCCTGCTCGATCTTGTGAGGGATTGCACCATGTTGTCCTGCCCCAGGCCGAGGGGCGAATTGCGCAAGAGTGTGAGTGTGTGAGATGGCATGACTGTGTATGGGAAAGATGATCAGAGTGTGGCAGTGAGTGGCGTCAACTGATAGGTTTCTTCAATGCTCAAAGTATCATGAATTCCACGTAGCACAGCCAACGAGTCTGAGCCTATCGACACAGTAAGCGTGAACATATGATGTCTGAGAACTTTCTTTCATCTTGGGCTGTTTTCAGTTATTACATTTTCAATTTCTTTAAAATATCTTCGAAATTAGCATCTAATTGAGATATTTACAGAGTGTGTGAATCTTAAATATTCACTTGTAGAACGGATAAGAAGCAAGTCGAGGTCGGCAAGCTTTGATGAAAATTCGCCGATTTACACACCGAAGCCGGTCGCCAGACTGGAGAACGGACAACGGACAAATAACGTGTTATTACACGTTGTAGAGTTAATTAGATCCGAGTAAAGTATAACAATTCTCTACGGAATCATCACAGTCCGCGATCCCCAATCGGAGGTGGATGAAGCGTCAAGATGTATGTAATAAATGAGAAAGATAGAAAACAAATGAGAAAACAGCGTGTAAAAAGTCAAGAAGAACAAGAACGGGTAGACACTTACCATCCTAACAAAACTAACAAGACTTATTCAACATACTTTATCAACATCAGATGAACCACATCGTCGACATCGTCCACATGGCGGCCAGCCCGGGCCACCAAAGACAAAATCTTGAACATAAAGTACTAGTAGAAGGCCGTCTAGAAGCGGAGTCGGAAGAGATGGCCGGCGTAGGAGTGCGCAGTGTCGCTGATATTCTCGCGTATCAGAAGTGTATCTGATTAAAAGCCAGAGGTTAAACTTCAAAAATACCGATTATATAATCTTTATATTGAAGCCACAACGTGGAGCCAAATCGTGCAAAAGGACTGGCGAGAATAGTCCATTTAGGGAAGGGGCGGAAGGACGAAAATAACAGACGACCGTCAAAAGACCGGAACAAAGGACGGCCATCATTGCATCATGAAGTAGTTTTGTATTTATTTCTGATTTCTTACTCAGTACTCCAGGTTGTACACTGCTACCATATTACAACACAATACGACAACTGATTGCACTGTTAACTGATTGACACAACCGCGGAAGACAAGGTTATGGGCCGGGCAGTACAGGGGTGGCTGGCTTCCCCAGGTTGGTGCATCAGCAAGACTAACAATACTCCGATCATCAGTCCACTGTTGCAACGCATCGACTTGTAAGTAATATTCGTATTCTATCTACAAGACTGCGGTGTAAATCACTGCGCAATGCTTGAGGCGATGCATCAATTCAATGCCGGCCGTTCCTGCCAAGTCGAGGATTTCTCTCATGCCGGCTGTTCCCTTCGTTCCTGCCGTTCCGGTCAGCCTTCTATGGTCGCGTGCCTCGTTTTGCCTTTGAATAACTACACTTTACATCCAAAAGAGTACACGTGAATACTCTTTCCTGATATGGCTCTATCGCGAGTTTCTGATTGCCTGTTGTTCCTTCCACTTGTAGTGCATCTGTGCCGGTCCTGCCTTTGTTGGTTCAGTGGCCTGCCACTGACCAACACTAAGCATTAACCGCTCAAGCGCTGGACCGCTTCGGTTCTTTCGGTATGTAGCTTTAGCACGGCATGACCATTCAAGAACTATATGCACTGTCGGCTTCAAACACAAACAGAGCATCGCACCTTCCTCCCCTCGCGAATCATTTCGCTTCGTTCCTTCCTAAACCGAGCGAGTGCCTCTTGAATACATATTGCACTGCATCGCCCTCTAGACGCCTTCTCCTCCTTTTTCTCTCCTCAAAATAGCCTCACTTTTGTCTTGTTGCGTGTGCATTGCATGATCTAGCAATTAAATGTGAACACCATCCCGCGCCACAGCCCCCATTGTCCAATTACAGCATAATTACAGTACGGGCACTACAGTCAGCAATCAGCACCCCTGTCTCTCTATCATCGCTATTCTCACTGTCCTGGCGCCCCTTTCCCACTCACGCGCCAAGTCTCTTTCTCTTTCGCTCTCCTCTCTTTTTTTCCTCTTCTTCTATTTCTTATCCTCTCAGTCCTCCACCCTCCACCACCTCCACCTCGTTGAGATCGTTTGCCGTCTCCCTGTCTCTTGATGCCACCGACTTGGCACGATAAACTGGAATAGTCGCAGAACAACAGAACAGCGAACATACTGACGACATCCGCTATCTGTCTCTCGCCTCCCCCTATATTCTACCCATCTTCTATCGCCCTGCCCTAAATAGCACCCCCTGGTCGACACTTTTCCGCGCCCCAGGTTCCATCTTTCCCCGTTCTTGTCTCGAAACACCGCCAACTCTTCAGTGTCCTCACTCTCTCCCTTGCTTCCTTCTCCATCATACCAGCCAGCACCTGCGAGGCTAGACATTTCGACTACATTCGAGATCAGAGATCAGCACCATCATCGAAATAAGCGACACTGCTGGCAATCAATCACTGCAGCCCTTTACATTGTGTTTTATCGCTCCTATCGCATCAACGCGCTCGGCCATTGCTCTTCCGCAATCTCCAAGCAACCTCCAAATTACAAATCCCAAATCGCTTTACCTGCTGTGTTGTCAGCGTCGCACCGCGTGCGTTTCGGACACGAGAGCTATCTGTTTGGACGACCACGCTACAGAAACCGAGGAGATATCCGGTTCTCTGCGACTTGTTTATTTGTGTAGACACACATAAATATCATACAATCGACAACCGCGACCGGGTCACGTATCCCACCACAATCTCCTCATAATGGCCGACGCCCCGATAATGAGCGGCGCAAATGCAGCCGTGGCCGCGACGGCACCAGAGACAGAGCAGGTCGCGCAGACACCAGCAGCTGCCGTCGAGGAACAGACCGAAACTCAGACATCGTCATTACCAGCTGCACCTGCCCCTGCCGCCGAGACGGTTGCCGAAAAGATCACCGAGGCCGAGAAGACGGCCGCCGCAAAGGACACAGCAGCTGCCGCCTCGTCATCAGCAGAGCCTGCTGCAGCAACCACCAGCGGATTGCTGGAGACGCCACAGCCACCACAGCCGGCGGTGATCCGCGACCGCTCTGATTCGCTGGCCATCAACACCGCCGACAACGGGATCGCACCCATCACATCCGCTACCGCAGATAGCGGCCTTGTCTGTAATATCACACTGCTGCTGCCAAACGGCAACCGGCACCCCTTCCGCATTGACGAGCGGTATCTTTCGAAGCGCGGCGTCGAGGTTCCCGACGTCACGGAGAACGGCCGGAAAGACCCCTTTAGCGTCAGTATCTACAAGCTGAAGGAGCTTATCCTGCGGGAGTGGCGTGAGGAGTGGGAGGGCAAGCCGGCGAGCCCAAGCAGCATCCGTCTTATCCACTTTGGCAAGCTTCTCGATGATAAGGAACAGCTGAGAAGTAAGTTGTAGACTCGCATTGGAATATTGAGTATAGTCGCTAACAGCACAGAATACCACTTCAGCCCCGACGCTCCCAATGTCGTTCACATGTCCGTTAAGCCGGCCGACGTCGTTGAGGACGAGGAGGCTGCCAAGGGCAAGAGCAGCGGCAGAGAGTCGCGGTCTAGAGACGGCGGCGGTGGCTGCTGTGTGATCTTATAAGCGGTTGTTGTCGTTGTCTGATCTTGACCTGTTGCCGTGTTCTGGGCGTCCTCGGATGCCGTTGTTGTCTGACTAATATCCGGGTCCAGGCTTATCGGGTGCCTGCCCTCTCGTTCTTTTTCGCCCTTTGGGGTGTTTCTCATGTCATTTTCATGTCGTTGCTATCTGCTCTCTTTGCTTGTCGCTTGTTATCTTCTTCTGCTGGCGTCCATGTTTATCGTCTTGTCGTTTACACCGTCCTATGCACTGATGTTGTTACATACTATCCCTCGTCATTCTTGCATCACATATCACCATCACGTCCATTGTTGCGCTGTATCTACTTACCAAGCCTTGCTTCTCGTTTATACATTTGTTCTTCTTTATCGCACATGCCTCTGTTGATTGTATTTGCATCATGTACATTGATTATCTCGACAACAAAGCTATCGTGTTTAGTTTCTAGCTGGTAGGTCCGTGCACAGCATGTCGTAGTCATATAATCATTGTGCATTGTGTTTGTATTCATATTCATATCTGATCCCTGGCAGGGACATGCATCTCAACGTTAAAGCAAGCAATCCCCTTCTTCACTCTCTACATCCGCAGCTTCCGCTCCATCTCCTCGTGGAACGTAGGCACAGACCGCGTCTCCTCGCCCGTGTACACATCCTCCCAGTCAATCGTCGTGTCGCGGCCCAGCAGGATGTCCTCGTGCACGCTCGGCATCTGCGAGCTGCTCGCGCCGCTGCCGCCCAGCGCAAGCGGCCGCCACTCGCCCTCGCGCGTGATCTTGAGCTCCATGCCGCGCCGCACCGGCTCCGCAATGCCAAACGACCGCCGCAGCGTCTCCATCCGCAGCGCCTCGCGCGTCGCCTCCCACTGCTTCAGGCGGGCCTCGAGCGGGTGTGCCGAGTCGAGGTGGGGCGTCGCGGTTGATGACTGGGCGCTGCCGCCGGCAGCAGCGTGGATCTTGGGGCCGACACCGCTGCGGAGGACGTCATGGACACCGGGGGCAGAGGGGGCGCCCTTCTCGCGCGAAGCGATGTGGCTGTAGGAGGCCGAGTGGGGGTCGGTCGGGACGAGGCGGAGAGACTGTACTTGTTAGTATACTGAACTGTGGTCGGCTCGAGTTATCGAGGTGAGGCTGGAGACTATCGGCATGGGAGCCATGGGAGAGGGCATACCATTTTGATGTGAATGAGGGGTGGCTGAGTTGATAAAGTGGTGACAAAAGACGAGTTTCTTTTGCAGATTCGAGTCCCCAAAGTCGTGTAGGATAGCTCGGTACTAGAGTTCAAACGTCGAGATCGTGGTGAGGCTGTATGGCGAGCTTGATGATGGCGGTGATATGGTGTTACAGCTTCGATGCTCGTAGCACTGACGTTTGGCTGGTCCACAGGCTACAGCTTGCTGTCGCAGCTTCGTGGCGCGCTTAGGGACAGTGTGCTCCACAAACTGTGATCAGTCACGTGATATATACATTAAACAAGTACCAGCTGATAGCTATGCGGAGTCTTGTTAGTGTCCCCGGTTTTATATGCGAGGGCTGTCATGTCGACGGCTCGACGACAACACAGATGACTGTGCTCATATAAATCGTGCAAGTTGACCAATCGATTCTAAATTTTTGTATTGATTTCAAGACAGCTTCTATATTACTTGTACCAAATTTAAAACCCCAATTCCTTTGCTAGCGACAATGGCGGCGCGCACAGCTGCCCGCCCCCCCATCATCCGCATCGCCAACGGCACCTTTTACCGGCACCACCCCAGCTCGTTCTCGGCAGCAGTAACCTCGTCAGCAGCAGACGGGGCAGTACACACCAATCCGCCGCTGTTTTCAAGTCTAGACTTTGAGCTTCCTTCGGACGTTACAGAAACGGCTCCGCACAACTGGTGTATCGTAGGTCCCTCTCTGTCCGGCAAGACGACACTCTTGCAGGCCATCCGCGGACAGCACATCTGCCTGCCGCCAACAGCACGCTCATATCCGTACCTTGCATCCGACAGTGTACCCCATCGCCTCAAGAATACCTCACAGGCCATCCGCTATGTCGGCTTCGATGCCGACGGCACGTCTAGTCTCGGCCCGGCGACGTCTGCCTATTTGTCTGCACGGTACGAGTCGCGGCGCGAGATTACCGACTTTTCTCTCCGCGATTTTCTTCTAGGTAACACTGAGCTCAACCCATACAAGGACGAGAGCAAGCCAGGTAGCGACGACGACGACGACAGAATCCCGCCAAGTCTGCTCGAGCGCGTCGTCAACGATCTGCGGCTCACACCTCTGATGGACCTGCCTGTGTCCTTTTTGTCCAATGGCCAGGGCCGTCGTGCGCGCATTGCTCGTGCTCTTCTGACCCGTCCGGCCGTCATGCTGCTCGATGAGCCCTTTATGGGCCTTGATCCGCCCACCGTGGCGTCGCTGAGCCCGCTGCTGAGCGACATGGCCGCCAAGGCACAGCCGCGCTTCGTTCTCAGCTCGCGCCCGCAAGACCCTCTGCCGTCGTGGATTAGCCACCTCATCTACCTGCGCAGCGACTGCCAGGTGGCTTCCATGGGCCCCCGCGACACCGTGCTCGAGGGTCTGCGCAAGTACGTCCACGGTGTGCGCAGCGGCAAGCGCGCCGAGGATACCAAGATCCCCGTCCATGCTCTGGGCGAAATGGGCAGATTCCTGACCCCAAGTGGTATCGAGGGCAAGGGTTTTGACGAAGAGGTCGGCCACAGTGTCCACGCATCGGCTGATGTTCCCAAGTCGACGCCCAAGCAGAGCGAGCCTGTGACGCAGAAGCCGCTGGGAGAGGCGATTGTCGAGATGGAAGGCTGCCGCGTCCAATACGGTGACCGCATTGCTCTCGGCAACTGGACTCAGAAAGCAGAAGACGGGTCCACTGTTCCTGGCCTCTTCTGGACTGTTCGCCGCGGTGAGCGCTGGGGTGTCTTTGGCCCCAACGGCTCGGGTAAGACGACGATTGTGTCCCTCCTATGTTCCGACCATCCCCAGACATACTCACTCCCTATCCGTCTGTTTGGCCGCAGCCGTATCCCCGAACCTGGCAACGGAGAGCTGCCCTTGACATTCTGGGACATTCAGGCCCGTGTCGGCCACTCCAGCCCCGAGGTCCACCAGCACATGCCGCGCGGTCTTACTGTGCGCCAGATTATCGCGAGCGCGTGGGCCGACACCTTCCGCTCCAAACCCAACCTCACGCCTGATGCTGCCGCCCGCGTTGATGCCTGTCTGCGCTGGTTCGCGTCTGAGCTTAACCCCAACACGGTCACCGGCAGCATCCGCATCGCTGCCGAGGTCGAGGCCAAGTCGGATCTCGCATGGGCCGACAACTACTTCTTTGGGGAGCTGTCGTTTAGTGCGCAGCGTGTACTGCTCTTCATCCGCGCTCTCATCAAGAACCCCGACATTGTCGTGCTGGATGAGGCCTTTAGCGGCATGGATGAAAGCGTGCGGGACAAGTGTTCGCTGTTCCTCAGCCACGGTGAGACGCTGACATACTCTGCGTCGGGCGAGGTCGTCGAGAGCGAGATCGCCAAGCAGGGAGCGGCCACTCTGCATGGCCTCACTGACCAGCAAGCGCTGATTTGCATTGCTCATGTCAAGGAAGAGGTTCCCGACTGCGTGCGCGAGTGGGTGTGCTTGCCCGAAGCAAACACAACAAAGGCAGCCCGGTTTGGTCGGCTGGATGGGCCTCTGCGGACCGACCGCCGGCGCTGGGATGAGATCTGGGCGCAGCAGTAATTGATATATTATGTTTATGACTGAACGGGACCGGAACAACATTGCATCAAAATGATGAGCCAAATAAGATGCATTCTCAAATATCAAAGGACTCAAAACGATCAAAAGATTAAAGCTCAAACGTGAATAGATACAATCAAAACTGAAAACAAAAACAAGATCATTAAGCCAGGGTCGTCATCCTCCTTTTCATTGACGTTGCCCTCGTGATTCCGTGCCTCGTACTCGTACATTATGGCATATATCATCATAGATATCCGTCCATATTTGCTTCTCCGAAATGGTATAAGAAAAGCATCCAAACAAAATCAAAAATAAACACAAACAACAAACAGCACTCATCTCTTGACTGTGCTTGCAACACTGCTCAGGGTGTCGCTCATTTTTGAGCCGAGACCACCCGCCCACTCGGGCATCTTGAGCGACAACCGCACACGACCCTCAACAATCATGTTGACGGCGTTGATGACGGCAAAAGTTGTAGAGCCAATGGCACGGAACAGCGCCAGGCCAGCCACCGCCCACAGAATGAAGCGGAGGTAGAAGTTGTCGCCAATGCCACTGGAGCCGTACACCTCAGACACGGCCATGGCCAGAATACCGTTGGCAATCATCCACGTAATCACCATGTACGTCCGCACGCTCTTGTAGTAGTCCTCCTGCAGCTGTGCTTCACCGACGGGGGCAGACGGCACCTCGATGCGATCACGGAGGTTCCGTAGCGCCTCATCGTAGCCGCTGTCAATGTCCAGCTGCTCGGATGGCATCTCCAGCTCGACTGTGCTTCCCTTGCCGACAGCACCGCCTAGATCGGTCTTGATAACATTGTCACCCTTGGTACCCCAGGTGACATCGTGAGTGTTGCAAAAGGCATACACCTGCAGAGTGCAGATGTAGCTAGGAAGCAGGGCAAAGTACTGTGCCGACGACGTGAACATGTGCCAAGGATCGAAGTACAGGAAGGACATGAGGAAGTAAAGGCCGACAGTGGAGGCTGTTGAGACAATCAGGTTGGTGAACACGTTGTTGCCGATTGTGAGAGAGTCGGCGTCTTTAAGCTGCTTCACCACAATGTAGAAGGTAGCGAAAGTCGTGTAAATCATGATGATGGCGTAGATAATCATGCTAGTCATGTAGAGACGCTTTGCGCCCTGGGGTCGATTACCGAGGGACAGAATGAACTGCGTGCAGATGAGAAGCGTGAGAGTATAGCGAAGGATGATGAAGATGATGTTGCCGATGCCGTGTCCAAAGGGGTCGGCTGTCGGGTCGCCGAGACCACCAGCAACGAAATAGAATGTGAGGTAGAAGTTGGCCAACGAGAAGTAGGTGAATAGCAGGTTGAGCAGTTGGTAGACAAACTCCACATGTAGGAGAGCCTTGCGCGCGATAGTGTGGTCCGTCTGCCAGAGCTGCTTGAAGTGCACCAGCGAGTACACGGCAGCGAAGAAGGCACCGTTCAGCCAACGACGACGCTGAGAAATAAATTCCGGTACACTATCCGGAACATCCGTCTCACCTGTGCAGCCCTTGACATACTTGAGCACCCACCGCTCGCCCCGTTTGGCGACAAGCTCCCAACACAGAATACGATCCTCGGCCAGGTACATGTTTGCCGTGAAGACATCGGCGTGTTGACCGTGCAGAGTCTCTCCCTTGAAGTACTGGCTGAGTGGCCCATGTCCTGTCTCGTCGTTCTGCAGCGCGTGGTACCGGTAGGCACTCAGAGCACCGGGCAACACCGTAATATAGCCGAACACACTCTCCAGCGGCTTGTCCAGGATGTTACTCATCTTGTACTCAAAGTTCTGCGATGCCACCAGTGGGTTCAGCAGATTAGAGCCGTATTTGCCCTTCATTGCCTTGATCTCACCACAGGCGCCAGCAACATTGGAATCGGTGTCAAACGCCTTCCACAGGTGGTAGAGAGAGTTGTTTCCGGGGCGCGTACCGACATCCAGCAGAATGCAGACGTTGGGGTTGAGTGCGCGACCAAAGGCGTTGAAGAACCAGCGATGGGAGTTGAGCTTGCGCTGGTTCTGCTCCTTGAGACAGAAGATCATCTGGCAAGGAACAATGCCCTTCTCCGCGCCCTTGAATTTGAGGTCGGAGTCGAGCGAGACCTGTGTTGTGTACTCGTAGACGTGGGCCTGGACAGCCTTTTGGTTGACGTAGTTCTTGGCAATGCCGTGCTGGTACACGCCCATCGCAGCGAGAGCATCGAGGGTGCGAGGGTGAATCTTTCCGCGACCATCAGAGACGATGCACACAACAATCTTTTGCCAGCCGTTCTCACCCCAGGTGCGCGACTTGTTGCGGCCACAGAAGTGCGAGACATTCTTCATCACTGCGTGCATCGTCCGAGTAAAGTCGTACTCGTTCTCGTTGTACATAGTGACGCAGATGAAGAGCTCGGTCTCGCGCGCAGTGCGGCCAATCTGCTGGCGGAGTTTGTATCCACGCGTCACAAAGTCGTCAGGGTCGCAGGTGACAGCCGTGTAGCGCATGTGTGTGAACTCGATCTCGTCGCGTCTCGGAAGGAAGCTGAACAGGATAGTAGGGATCTTGCACTCCAGCACAAGCTTGCCGTCAATCAGCTGGACAGCCTTCTTGCTGGTCTGCGGCTCGCGGACACCACGGCGTTCTTGTCTACCTTCGGGCGCAGGGCCATAGTGTTCGACCTTTTCGTGTGCTGTGTGGATCATGTCGCTACCTTCATCGCCATACTCTGTGTCACCGTGATGCAGAGCGTCACCAATGTCCTTGCCCTCTTCGTCAAACTCCGTGCCCGCTTCAGGGTCGTTGAGTGTGACTTGTGAGAAGTTGTTGCCGTACATGGTCTGGCGGCTGCGAGTGGCTCCAGAGAGCTGAGAGCGTGGGCGAAAGACATCGTCTTCCTCTTCGTCGTCGTCCATGCTGCTTGCTGCCTCGTAGCGGTACGAGCCATTGCCGCGTGGAGTGCGGCTGAATCCTGAGCCGCTCATTCCACTGACGCCGGTGATTTCACTTCTGTCCTCATCGTCGCCCAGAGCAATTGACACTGTGGCATCATCTGCAAAGGTTGATGTGCGGACGCTAGGGGCACCAGTGGAAAACAGGGGTGCTGGGGGAAGAGGTCGCCGAGGGCTGCCGCCGTACTGTGATGCTGGAGTACCGGGCCGCGGGCTTCCGTTGATGTCGGCAGGCTCATACTGGCCTTGGGGTGGAACACGTCCGTACTCGGACGCCTGCGCCGCAGAGTATGGGTTTTGGATGTGAGAAATGCTGCCGCCATGAGCCCGGCGAGAGGGTGTCCAAGGACGTGTAGGAGATGCTGCGCGCAATGGCTCTCCACGCATAGCGCGATGAGGAGAGTATGATGAGTCGGGTGGTGCCATCATGACTGGCGGGTCGAGAGACGGGCGCATACCACCGGCTGCTGTGAAAGGGTCTTGAGGTGCCATCTGGTTGAGTCTACTATTATCAGTATACGGTGCCAGGCCAATTTTTGGAATATATTTGGATGCATCGCTGGCTTTGGGTGATGATGCCGCTGATGTCATTACTAGTTCCTTGTTCAAAGGCTTCTGGAACAAGGGAACAGGCTGTAGAGGAGTGGCCGTTGAAGTGAGTGGCTGCTTCTTGGGCTCGGGACTCGCTTCCTCTGACGCCTTGCGTTGCAGCTTGATTGTTGATGAGCGGCCCAGAGTCGTAGTTGTATCCGTCGGCAGAGCATGCATGTCCGTTCCGGCACTTGTGGAAGGTAGGACATGGTTCTCGGCAAACTTGACGGTCTTTTGCTCTGCCGCTGGCAACTTGCTGGCGACAGGCAAACTCCCGTGTGGGTTGGTATCAGGTGCCAGCTTCTTCTTTTCGGGGTCAAGCTGCATCTGCTGGCTCTGTTTTTTGTTCCGCTGCTCAAGAGATGACACCGCCGCAGCAACCTTGCTAACCAAGGATGAGGGAGACGGTGCAGGAGCAAGCGGAGGCTTTGCCACTGGGGTCACGGAGATATGGGAGGTAGACGAAGAAGATAGGTTGACATACGATGTCGCCGAGGCAAGCGGGCGAATCTCAGGAAGCTGAGGAGGTGCTGCTGAGATGCGCGATGTGCGGAGAGATGGGGGCGTCAGGGCTTCGTCGTCGTACATGCCGCCAGCGTCCATGGACGTCAGCAAACGGACAGCAGCCGGGTTCGAGGATGTCGAGTGCAGGTGGTGATGCTGCGGCTGGTACTGGTGCTGCTGGTGCTGGTTTGTCGAGTTCATAGAATCATGGCTGCCGTGGTTGTCGGTGTTGTGGTCAGTGTAGCTGAGATAGTATTCAGGCGGCCTTGTGGGTGTGCCGGGATCCATCGTGTTAAGAGTGGACGACAGTCGTCTCTAGTTGTTTTCTTCTTTGCTATTCTGTGTCTGCTAGAGCACCTAACGAAGCTGTCTGGAATGCAGCTATTGAGCTAAAGATGTCAGAAGTTGTTGATATTGGTGATCGGCGGCATTTGCGTGGGAGGCTTTGCCAATAAAAGCAAATGAGTGCAATCAAACCAAGCAAGGAGCGCATTGAGCTTACTGATTTCTTGTTGAACGTATTCTTAGAGAATAACTGCGAGGTTTGTAAAGATTGGTCAAAGGTGAAGATATCGCGAGTTGTCAAAAGACGAAATAGCTGGAGGGAAAGAGGAGAGAGAGAAAGTGGAATGGGAAAGGTGTGGGAGGTGTACGAAGGTGGAAAGAGCCCTTGTGTTGTTCTTTCCTTCTCTGTATGAATCCCTTTTTGGAAAGAGTAAGCTCCTTCCCAGATTGATAATAACTTGTTTTGACGCAGAGACAGTCCGGAATGCGGGAGCAGGTGCAACAAGCGGCATGTTGATGGGTGTTGTCTAGGTAACGACACCCGATCAGGAAAGTGGGTCTCCACTTTTACGCAAGGCACACGCAGGCCAGCTTACGAGCGAGCTTCTCGACTATCGAAGAGATGTCTTCTAAAAATACATCGGTGTATTGGCGATGTCCGTGTTTCAACTTTGATTTCTCTCTAATGACCAAGAAGCGTGGTCGGCAGGGCGCTTGTTGATGGGGGAGACCTCACGTAAAGGAGGGACATCCAGCTGACTTCCAGGTTTTTGACTGCTTATGTAATCAGGTATGGAAAGACGAAAATAAACAAGAAAAGAAAAGAAACACAAGCAATTGAAAGAAAGAAAGGGCATTCAAACGATAATACACTCGACTGCTCTAGCTGTGCGTACACAATTGAAGTGTGGGCACCAATCTATGCGTACTCGTATATCACGATAATTTGGTGATACGATGTGAATTAAACAAAACAATTCAGTAATCAAAATGAAAAATAACAAAATCAAAACAATGCAAAAACACAGCAACGAAATAGTAGAAGATGTCAATATATATGGTATAGCAGGTAACAAGAATATACAATAATTAAAATCGCAGTAAATACAACAACGCCGACACAATGCCATCCAAACATGCGGTCTGTCGTGTCAATTTTTCTTCCAGCTTGAATCAGCTTTTAACCACCCGGTCCCAGAAATGCAAGCATATGCTCTACTCCTCCTCTTCGTCGTCCTCGGGGATCTGTATTGTTAGTGTATGTCAAAGTAGAAAAAGATATCATGAAGAACTTACGTTATCGTGGAAGTCCGTGCCGTCGCGGGTCGCGGTGATGATGCCAACGCGAATGACAAAGTCACCGAAGCGCTCGCCCTCGTTTCTCTCGGTGGCGTAACGCTTAAGCAGCGGCTTCATGATGGCCAGGATCTCCTCCTCCTTGATGCTCTGGCGGTACAGCTTGTTCAGACGCTGGCCGTGGTAACCACCACCTAGATACATGTTGTACGCGCCGTAGGCCTTGCCGACAAAGGCAACCTCGGCCAGCCAGGGACGAGCGCAACCGTTGGGGCAACCAGTCATGCGCATGACAATCGAATCCTGGCGCAGACCGTTCTCCTCCAGGCACGACTCCAGCTTGGAGATCAGCACCGGCAGGTAACGCTCAGACTCAGCCATGGCCAGACCACACGTGGGGAAGGCGACACAGGCCGACGAGCTCAGGCGCAGAGCAGAGAACTGCACGTTGTCGAGCTTGTACTTCTTCATCAGCGCCTTCATGTTGTCGAGGTCCTCGTCGGCAACGTTGCTCAGGATGACGTGCTGGTTACCCGTCAGGCGGAACTCGCCCTTGTGGACCTTGGCAATCTCACGCAGACCAGTCTTCATCTGGAACTCGGGAGTGTCCTCAATACGACCGTTCTCAATGAAGAACGTGAAGTGGTTGAGGCCCTTCTCGTCGCGCAGCCAGCCAAAGGTGTCGACGTTGGAGTCAAAGTGGAAGGGCTTGGGAGCACCAAACTTCTGGCCCCACAGAGCCTCGACCTTACCCTTGAAGGTCTCGACACCCATGTCGTCAATGGTGTACTTGAGACGGGCGTGCTTGCGGTTCTTGCGGTCACCAAAGTCACGCTGCACAAGCATGATCTTCTCGCAGGCAATGTGCACCTCGCTGGTCTCAACGAAACCGAACATGCGACCAGTCTGGGGGTAGGTCTTCTTGTTGTTGTGGGTGGAACCCATACCACCACCGGCGAGCAGGTTGTAACCAGCAAGCTTGCCGTCAGCGCCCTTGATGGCAATCAGACCAATATCGTGCGCGTACACATCGGTATCGTTGTGCGGCGGGATGGCGATGGTGATCTTGAACTTGCGGGGCAGGTAGGTAGGGCCGTACAGAGGCTCAAAGTCCTGGACGGCGTCACCACCCACCTTGGTCTTCTTGCCATCGTCGTCCATCAGCCAGATCTCGTGGTAGGCTGAAGTGGCCGGCAGCAGGTGCTTGCAGATGACCTGCGATGTGGCGTAGACCTCGCGGTGGAAGGCAGACTCGGTGGGCAGCGAACTGCACATGATGGTACGGTTGACATCACCGCAGGCAGCCAGGGTCGTCATCAGAGCGCGGTTGATGGCCTGCATGGCGGGCTTCAGCTTCTTCTTGACGATACCGTGGAACTGGAAGGTCTGGCGGGTAGTGAGCTTCATGGTTTCGTTACCAAGCTCGTTGGCAATGTCGTCCATCTGAATCCACTGCTTAGGGGTCGAGACACCACCGTCCAGACGGCAACGAATCATGAAAGAGTAGGCAGGCTCCAGACCCTGGGCCTTGCGCTCATCACGGATATCGCGGTCGTCCTGCATGTAGGTACCGTGGAACTTGGTCAGCTGCTGGTCCGACGCGCTGATGGCACCGGTGGTGGGGTCGTTCAGACCCTCCACAATGGTACCACGCAGGAAGTTGGACTGGATCTTCATGTCCTCGTTGGTCAACGGTGGGGGCTCCTCGGGAAGACCATCGACCTTGTCCACGCCAAGTGCCTGCCAGATCTTGGGCTCCCAGTCCTGGTAGCCAGTCTGGAATCCATCGGGGTCCTGGTCGTCACCAAGACCAATCTCCGCCAGGCGCTTAGCACCCAGGTTGGACAGGATCTTGTCCAGATCCTTACCGGGCTTGTTGTAGTAAACCTTGTCCTCCTTGCGGGGCCAGTAGTGGCTGTCACCAAGGGCCATGACGGAGTAGTTGACACCAGCAAGGTCAAGCTCAGTGTTGTCCTTGATAGCATCCCAGAAGGGACGGCCGTTCTGGGGGAACTCACCCTGACCGGCAGTCGACGAGATCAGCACAATATTCTCCTCGGTCGGCAGGTCCTCAATGGGGTAGTCCTCCATGGCCATGACCTGGGTCTTCAGACCTCTGGCACGGCCGCGGTTGCCCAGACGCTTGGCCAGGTTGGTGGCGTTGCCGTTGTCCGAAGCGTACAGGATAGTGAGGGGAGCGCCAAACAGACCCTCCAGCAGGACGTTGTAGGCGTCGCGGGCCTTGCGCTTCTGCTGGTCACGGACCTCAGTACCAAAGTCCTGGGCCAGAGTGGCAGCAAACGAGGGCTCCTTCTGCATCAGCTGGGTCAGCTTGTTGTCCCGGTCAAGGAACTCCTTGAGCTCCTTCTTGATGCGCTCAGAGTCCATGGAGAAGTTGGGCTCGTTCTTGAGCTCGTTCTCGGGGTTCCAGCGGTACAGAGGCCAGTAGCCCAGGTCGACAGCGGTCTTGGTCTCGCGCAGGACGGTCAGGGCAGAGTCGTGCTCGCCAAAGTACGGCAGGTAAGCCATGACGATCGAGGGACCGTTGAACTTGTCAGCCTCGTCCATGGCCTGCAGAACCTGGGTGTAGGAGCTGTAGACAGCAACCGAGGCAACGTAGGCGTTGCCGTAGTTCATGGCGTACAGACCAATATCCTTCTTTCTGCGGTTGGCATCGGCAGCAGCGCGCTCAGAGTAGGGGGTAGAGTCGATGATGAGCACGTTGACGTTCTCGCCCGAGGCAAGCACGTGGTGCACACCCGAGTTGCCCAGATCGTAGGACCAGGCGTCGGAGCCGACCAGCCACAGCGACTCCTTGCGGAGGAACTTCTTGCCCTCCAGCAGGGTGCGGGCCAGCTCAGACTTGTCGGCCTGGAGCTGAGTCTTGACCTCCTCGGCAGCCTCATCGGCCTTCTTGGTGTCGTCGGCCACGGAGGACCAGCGAGCCAGAGAAGTCTGGGGGGTAGCAGAGTCGAACTTGCCCGAGACGGCAGCCTTCTTGGCCTCGGAGACGAAGCGCTGGCGGCGCTCCTTGCGGGCGAGCAGCGAACCAAGACCGAACTCGGGGGTGGCAGAGATGGTGGTCGAAACACCGGTGGCATCAGTCTCAATGGTGTTGGCGACATAGAGGCGGTCGTTGAACAGCTGGCTGAGGATCTTGGTGTAGGCAGTCTCAACCTTGGGCTTCTCCAGGCTGTACTCGGAAGACTCCTCGGCGGCGGGCGCCTCCTGGGCACCGACCTCGAGGTTCTGGACAGGCTTGGCAGCAGTCAGGTTCTGGTAGACGCCGCGCAGAGCCTGGTCGATGGTGTCGGGGGTAATGTAGCCGAGGTGGTAGCCGACAATGGTCTCAATGCCACCAGCACCGCTCTTGACAGCGGTCAGGACATCTAGCAGGGTAGGACCCCACTTGGTAGTCTTGCGGCTGATCTGCTCCAGGACGGCAATTCTCTTGACAGACTTGGGCAGAGCCTCGGTCAGCTTAACAGCCAACCAGGGGCGGTACAGGCGGGGAACCAGGACACCGGTGCTGTTCTTGCTGGCGAACTCGGGGTTGGAAAACAGAGAAGCATCAGAGCCGAAGACGAAGAAACAGTTCTCGGCATCGGAGGGACCAGTCCACTCAAAGGCGCTGTACTTGCGGCCGGTGGCAGACTCGATCTGGCTCCAGATGGCCGATGCGTACTTGTAAATCTCCTCGGAGGTAACGACAGGGACGCTGGGCTCAATGGTGGTGGCAGGCGATGTGGCGGTTAATGAGCTGGTAGTGCTCTCCTGGCTGGACTTCTCGGAGGCGCGAGATGAAGCGGCAACGTCAGCGGCGAGGTCGAGGTTGTCGGCAGCAGCGGTGGCGCCAGCAGCAGGGGTGACGGCCTCAACAGTCTCGGCGACGGTGGCGACGCGGCCATCGTCGGCGTAGACACCCTGGCTGGAAGAGGCGGGAGCAGACTGGAAGCGGCGGACGCTGTCGATGTCCAGGACGGTCTGAACAACGCTGATGTCCTCCTGGGCGATAGGCTCGTCCTTGGCGAGGGCAGCAGGGTTGAAGAAGTGGACGACACCCTTGCCAGAGCGGATGGCCAGGGCGTGAGCAGTCAGGGCCATATCCTGGGACTCCTGGAGGGAGCCGGACTGGAGGAACGACCAGCCAGCATTGCGAATGGCGGTGATGGCAGAGTAGTCGGGAGTGTTGTCGGGGTGAAGGGCGACGTGGAGGACCACGGGGTAGTTGGCAAGCTTGTAGAGGCGGGCAACCGAGGCCAGCAGGATGACAGAGCTGGTGGTCACGGAAGTCAGGCGGCCGGCACGGATAGGTGCGAAGACGGACAGCAATGGGTCGGCATTGTGGCGAACAGCCTGGATCTGTAAAGGGGAGATGAGTTAGAAACGCTCACCGCTGAATGCAGTGGATGCGATGAGAACATACCTCAGGGATGCTGCTCTCGGGGCTGGCGACAAGGCTCTGTGTCTTTGCCTTGGCCAGGCTCTTGAGGTGTGCAGAGAACTCGGATTCAGTCGCAAGCGACGGCTGGACGGAGACGACGACGTCGCTGGCGAGGTACGCAATGCGCGCAACTGTTTTGATTAGTAAACGCGCTTGGTCTCACATTGTGATGTAGTGGTTATCAAAAGTGAAGGCTAAAATGAAGCTGAATGTATGTTGGAGATGTGCCTCGGCCTCGATGCAGCTGAACTTCCTCATCCGGTAATTGGATTGACGTCTGTTGTTGGTTCTTTCTGCAGTTGACGGGTTCAGTTGACGTCTCAAAAGTTCGATTTGGAAGGAACTTTTTGCGCATAAAATTTGTGAAGAAGGCGCATCCGACATTTGCACCTTCCCAAAAGAGAAGTTCACCAACACCGAGGACCAAGTCAAGGAAGGAGCGAGTGTAGAGAGTGCGGCTGAGTGTTGCTGAATATTTTGTGGTATTTTTTAGTTGCGACATACCTGCCTCTCCAGCGGTGGTGACTGGATGTGACGAAGCCATCGTGGGCGCAGAGTGTCTGTATCTCTTCGACCCGGGGTGACGACAACGACTGTGTGATGGGATTGCAACTACGTGATGCAAAGATGATGTGGAGAGAAGAGAAGAAATCCAAGAGAGGAAGGAAGGGGAAAAAAGGGAAGCAATAAAAGTAAAAGGCCAAAACGGCAAGCACGAACGACGAACAAAAAAAAATGCACTACACTATCCCGGTGCCGCTAACACAATTGGCATATGGCATGCACCCCGGGCAACTGGCGAATAGACTAAGGTTTAATTGCTCGATTTCATATGGTCAGATGGATAGCCGTCGGTCGCTCTTGCCTGCGCTCTCTATTTCGACACTTTGGGGTTCACTGAGAGCATAATAGCACGGAAGGTACGACCAGGACGGCTGTCGCTATTCTCCAGCTCTTAGCAGGCCAGTAATGGTCCAGTGAAAGCAAAAGAATAGCTATTAGCAAGAGTGCAGAGGCCGAGGACTCCATCCAGCAGAGGTGATGCCATTCTCAGTATGCTGAGCTTCCATGACGACTTTTCTTCTCCCCAGTTTTTGGGCGGCGGAGGGCGGCCCATCGGCCATCGGGCATACAGATTGTGTAGATGATGTGATGGCGTGCTTTTTAGTGGGGCTGTCGCAAGGCGAGAGTGCTGGGGCTCTAATATGGGTCTGGTCTAGTTCAAGTACCGTGAGTGAAGGGCGATGGGCAGTTCTTTCTGTATTTGGCTGTTTCTCGGCGTTCTACAGGGGAAGGAGCACATTGCGACGAGGAAAGAATGACTGGCATGCTCTGTCCCGTATGAGCAAGACCGAAGGTGAAGGCTCCTGCCAAAGCCCGGTTTAAGTATCAAGTAGCAATGCTGAGTCCAAATGCATGCATTGGCTTTTGGATTGACAACGCTAGCAAAAGTTCTACGGAGCAATACTTGTGTCGTACAAAAGAGTTGGGACAGAACATCAAATCCCGATCATACCATTGGCTCGTTCAAGAAATCCCCGCTTTTATGCTCTGAACTGGATAATAAGCGTAAGTCACTGCACACGCCTACTGATGAGTAAATCCCGAGTTTGCGAATGCCGGCGTCCCCAGATTCAAGACGAGTCTGTGTGCAGATGGCAGAGTGAGTAGAAATTGATAGCGAGTGTGATGGCGAAATCATCAGTAGCCGTCTTGTTAAGGCTATTCGAGCCGTGCTGACCATCTCTAATCAGATGTGATTAGTCATCCTTCATGATTCCGGAGACGGTGCAAGCCAGTGTAGGATGGAGGTGAGACAGGACGCTTTGAAGAGATCTGGTTGCACAAGATTGACACCATACTGTGGAGGAAGGCTCGACTACTGTCAGTCAATCTGCTTCTCATGCACGGGCCTGGCAACCTCTCGCCAAAGAGCTCTTCTTCAATCATCAGGCTGACGATGAAGACAGCTTCTCTGCGCGCATTTTGTTAAGCAGGCACTTTTACTAAATTTTCTTTAACCAACATACAATGTGGTATGAATATCTAACTATTTCGTTCCGAGACTTATGCGTTGCATTTGTTGCGGTGTCTTCGTGGATCTTGCAGCGTGCTGTGAATGCCTTCACTTTGATATATCTACCGCCATTTGTCATCAATTAGTACTGGCTGATGGCAGAATCGTTTACACTTATAGAAACTAATTGAAAATCAAATGGGGATGTTCTATCAGAGATCAGAGTAATTTTATGATTTTCTTAAAAAGTGTTCGTGTCTGATTTATTTTATATTATTTAAAATGAACATTTTGTTTTCTGGATCTCGTCTTTATAAAACTCGAGAAAACAACCAACATGATTGCTATATCTAATGATACATAAACAAGTAAACAAACGTGGACTTATTTACCATATATGAGCCGGCGTGACATAGGTGGACTGGCCATAGCCCGATAAAAGCGAGTCTGGCCATGCGGTGTTTGATTATGCCGCACATAATACCAGCAAAAGCCGTAAAACCGCACGCTTTGACCAGCGTAGCGAGCAGACACCTAGCACCGGACCAAGCAAGTGATGTGTGTTTAATGACACGACACCTGTAATAAGAAGATATGCTCGGGCAAGAAGAACAGACAATAGCAAGAGACGGACAAGAACAAGTATTATTATTAAAGCGAATCATCCGCCGTAGTGTATGCACCGTAAGAATGCCCAGACCCATCTAAAAGAGAACGCCGTCGCTTTGCTTCCCGTGGCCAGTCGGGAGTGACATGATGATGCTGAACAGGTAGGGAATAAGAACAAGATAAGAGGACAGAATAATGGAACGAAAGAAGAGAACAACAGGCAGGAACAACAAGAGACCAAGAGTATGTGTACAATAGCCAGCAAGACATGACGTGGTGTAGGGTGTAAACAAAATGCAACAGAATGCAACAAAATGCAACAAATGCAAAGCAAGCCTACGCTGTAGGCAAACTAATACCGATGACGTGAGACATGATATTGTGTGATGCGATCATGACGAGCATAAATCAACACAGCAACGACACATAAGAACTATGACCGAAACCGAGAGTTGACGTCCCGTGTCCAGTCGTCGTCCTTGACACGGCCGAGCCAAAAGCTCGGGCCGCCCAGGCCCAGGAGCGTGCGCCCGAGCTTGCCCTTCCAGCCCTCGCCCGCAGGCGACCCGACAGCAAACGGATTGCTACTGCTGGCGCTGCCCAGGTTCGCCGTGCTGGAGCGCTGCTGGGTGGCGTGGTGCGGCGGGTATGTCGGGGGCTGCAGCCGCTGGCGGCGGTGATGGCGCCGTGCGGAGCGCTGACCCGACGACTTGAGACCGGCCTCTTCGTCGCTAATGTCGCGGCCGTCCGCGCTCATGCCCGTCTGGCTGCCCTCGCCACCGTTGTTGTTGTAGTCGTCATCATCGTCGTCAATGTTGGCGTCGGCCGCCGTGGACGACTCCACTACATGGTCGCCGTACCGCTGCAGGGCCTGCCGCGCATGGCTAATGACGACAAGGCAAAAGTAGAAGCGCACCAGAGTGACGATGGCGATGAGGGTCAGGCTGGCAGTAGCTTCGTGCACGCTCATCCAGCCAGCGCCAGCCGTCGAGACAGAAGAGGAGCTGCTTGGGCTCTGTGCCACCGGGCTGCCGCCCTCGGCCAGAGTTGCCTCGCTGTCTGCATCGTCGCGGAACCGCAAAGACACAGCATTCGAGGCGGCAACCACTGCGGCCGCGACAGAGCTGGACGCTGCAGCCGGGACGGCGGATGACGCGGGAGTCGTCGAAGAAGTGGCAGCAGCGGTAAGCGAAAGGTACCAGCTGATAGCAAAAGAGAGCGTGTAGGCGGCATTGATGATGGTATCGATGGTGTAGGCCCACGCGAGAGCAAGGTTTGGCAGAGGCGTCTCGCGGCGGATGTGTGGGATGCAGATGGCGAGCAGAATGAGAATGCCAAAGTTGTAGACGTAGGCCGAGAGCTGGAGCAGGGACAGCGAGAAGCCCGTCAGGATGGCCAGCAGGCCGTAAGCGCCCGTGAGTTTGTTGAAAAAGAGGACGCCCGAGATGAGCTCGGTGCCCATCTGGAGGGGGATGAAGCCGAGGAATGTCTGCGTCGTTAGTACTTGTAGAGTGACATACTGTTTTCTGCTCAGCTCCTCAGCTGTGGCTGGCCGTAGCTGTGACGCTGCTTACCTTTGCCCGTGGCAGCCGGGGCCGCAGGCTGTGCAGAATGTGCAGAAACCTCATCGTTGGTGGTTGCAGGCGCTGTGGCGTATTGGATACAGATAACACGAAAGAAGACCAGCGAAAACAGCAAACAAACAAAACAACAGTGCTGGCCGACTGCAGAAGGGTGTGTGATGAAGTGTATTTGGTCGTGCTTTTGTCCAGCTGCCCGATTTTTGTCGTGACTTTCACATCCGCACGGTCCGAAGCGACCAGGGGTTGTTTGGCGTCGGGATTGTATCTGCGTATCGATTAGGGACTAGCCACAGCGCGTCGGAAAACGGAAAAACCAGCGACCTACTTTTAATTAGCGGGTGTTTATGCGAGGAAACCCGTACCGCCCGCGTACTCGCTACAGTGGAATTAGGCTTTGCAGGGGCCCGTTTTTGTGACAGAGCTGACTCATCATGTTCCCAAGGGTACATCCACTTTGTACCTCCTATCACCACTCCGATACGGAAAAGTAGCGCCACTTGGGCGTTGGGAAAAAGGGTGTGACGATTCTCTCGTGGTCCCTTTGATCGCGGCCGTTACGTTATTGATATACAAGTAAACTGCTCCTGTTTGATTTCTTTCCTCTTCATCTACCATGAACCAGAGATTCGTCCGCCTTGTCACCTCCAGCACCAGCACACTTTCACGTCGTAGTGCGGCATTATCAAGATCCTCTTTTCCGATCACTCAGTCTCGTTCCACGTGGTGAGTAGTATTTTGTTCTTTCTTTTGCTTGTTGTGATGCTTTTGTATTCTGTTTTGTACTCTGTGTTTTTCATATAGTATTCTTTGGGCTATTTGTAATATCAAGTATTGCTTATATCAGCTATTAATCCGCCAGCTTGCCAAATCTAGAAGGACGCCGTTGTCTGTCGCACCTTCCCCAGAATAAGATCCTGCACGTCCGTAGCCGCATCCCGCCTACGTCACACCTCCCCCACCAATTCCCCGTATCCAACGCCAAAATGAGCACCGCCGTGTCCACGCTCTCGCCCGCCGAGCAGGCTGCTCTCATTGAGCAGTCCAAGAAGGCTGCCGCCTACCAGGCCGTCAAGGAGCACCTCGACGCCGGCTTCCGCCACATCGGCATCGGCTCCGGCTCCACCGTCGTCTACGTCGTCGACGCCATTGCTGCCCTCGGCTCCGACGTGACTGGCCCTATGATCTTTTATCCGACCGGCGACCAGTCCCGTGGTCTCATCGAGGCCGCCAACCTGCGCCTGGCCACCATCTCTCAGCTGCCCATCAACACCCGCCTGGACGTCTGCTTCGACGGTGCCGACGAGGTCGACGAGAACCTCAACCTGATCAAGGGTGGCGGCGCCTGTCTATTCCAGGAGAAGATTGTGGCCACGGCCGCCAAGAAGTTTGTCTGCGTCGCCGACTACCGCAAGCTGTCGCCGCGCCTCGGCACCAGTTGGAAGCAGGGCATTCCCATCGAGGTGCTGCCGCTCGCTGCGAAGCGCGTGCTGAGCGAACTCACCCTGCTCGGCTCCATCAACCCCCGCCTGCGCCAGGGCGCGCCGGCCAAGGCTGGCCCTGTCGTCACCGATAACGGCATGTGGCTCATCGATGCGCCCTTTGCACCGCTGCAGCTGACCAGCGAGGCCAGTGTTGATGGCAAGGACGGTGTCTGGTCTGTCGATGGCCTTGCCGACCATCTGATCAAGATCCCTGGCATTGTCGAGACCGGCCTGTTCGCCGGCTTCAACGGTTTCGAGGCACAGGAGGGCCGTGGCGGCGCACAAAAGCCCGTGGCTGCCTACTTTGGCATGGCCGACGGCACTGTTAAGGTCCGCAGTGCTTAGGCATATACATTGTGCTTTAAATTCTGACCAGATGATACAAATGATAGACAAAACAAAATAATCAAAAAGTTTACAGCTTAAAAGGTTCAAAAAGTATTACAATATGTATCTCATTATATATATATGCTACCAAAGGAAATGAAGAGTGAAAATAAGTGCTGGCGGATTTGTGAGGCTTAAGGTTTTGTGAGGTATGGTGGTTTATAAGAGGGCAACGATAATAGCATCTCGTCGGTCGTGGTCCGTTGGTTCATTCTAATTTATACAATGCTTGATGCATGAAACCAGCAGGATGTGGGTGAAGGGCGGCTGTCCTGATGGTCGTGGTAGTAGGTGATGTGCCGGTTCTGTCCCGTTTTCTTTTTTTTGTGAGGTTGATAGATACCGGCATTTAGCATGCGCAGCCTTCCTGGCTGGCCGGCGTGGTGCTCGTCCGGACGTCGATCACTGTGTTGTTAGTTTGGTAAGTCACATAACAGCATTCGAGCATGGAATAGACGTCACTCACTCTGGCTTGATGCCTGCGCGGCACTGTCAGCACCCTCCATACCCGGCAGCGCCTGGGCTATTCTCCGGAACAGCTGCTTCACGTTGTGGCCCAGCTTGGCACTCGTCTCGACAAACATGAGGTTGTTGCGCTTGGCCTCCTCCTCGCCCTGCTGTGTCGTGACCTCGCGCTTGTCGTTCAAATCCGTCTTGTTGCCCACGAGCACGATGATAACGTCGTCTCCACGCTCAGCCCGGACGTCGTCGATCCACTTGCGCGTGTTCTGGAAAGATTTTGCGTCTGCTTGTTAGTGCATGCTCGCAACCGAATCATAGAAAAGACTTACTCGAGATGTCATAGACGACCACGGCCACGCTCGAGTCCCGGATGTAGGACGGGATCAGACTCCGGAACCGCTCTTGACCGGCCGTATCCCACAGTTGTAACCGCACTGTCCGGTCCTCAAGGTACATTGTCTGCATATGTTAGTCGATGCTCTGATTGTCTATTTGGCCCATGTCGGATCCATCTGTTCCGGTCATCGGCCGCCGAGTGGCTGAGAGGGTGCTGATAATGCTTGCCTTGGACAAAAAGTCAATGCCGATAGTAGCCTGGTACATGTTGTCGAACGAATCGTACATGAAGCGGGTGATCAAGGATGTCTTTCCAACTGAGCTGGTTAGCTGTCTCGTCTCGTCTTGTCTTTCATTCTTGCTGCTGCTGCTGCTGCTGCTGCCGCCGCCATGTCGGACAGCACACGTGGCAGCCTACTGCACACAGGAGCTACACGTACCACTCTGCTCGCCCAAGAAGACCAGCCTGTAAGTTGACAATATGTTAGCAAGATGCCCAATCGCTCAGCGTCTAGCCTGCCATCGTCCCCGTTAATGCCGTACTTGAACTTCTTCAGCGGGTTGTTGTACGACGCGCCGGCACCGGTCTGCGCCATGGTTGCGGATAGATTGAGGAGATGTCGGGGAGAAGCTGGCGAAAGAGTGTATGCAGGTATTGGCACGTAGAATAGGTGCCTTTGGGGTCGTAGTGCTGCAGGTCAGAGGTTGGAGAGTCGATGTCGGTGTGATGTATGCTGAGAACAGAACACTACTCCGCACAGAATAGTGGACAGTGGACAGTGGACGTTGTTTGCGCACGAGGGGCGGCCCCTTTTGATTCCAGGCAGGTTGTGGGTGGAGACGGACCAGCACTAAAGAGGAACGCAGTTGGAAGAGGCAGGAGCCCAGAATGGCACTTGTCAGCGCAGTAATTAGCTAATTAGCAGAAGAACTGTTGACTAATAATAGCAAAAGAAGGCGATAGTAGCAAAATAAAGTTAGAGTCGAGGCTAAAAAGTGGTCGGGAAGGAGCGAATGCGAGAGCGGTAGTGATCGTTCAGTGGGCGAGAGGCAGGAGCGATCGCTTGCTCTTGCTTGGTCACTGTTGAGCAGGAGGCAGCCGTTGTTGCGCCGTCCTATAGTGCGCTTAGTAAAATAACACTTCATTTTACTAGTAGTTTACTAAAGAAAGCAGTGACGCTCATCCTGACTACAGGGTAATTCCTGCATAATGCGCAGGCAGGGGGGAGAGTCTGGATGGGGCTTTCCTGGAGCACTGTATCCTGTCCTATTGACACCAACAAGAGATGGCCGGCTTGGCCGCAAGCAGAGCAAAGGAGAAACCAGAATCGCATTTGGCGGTGGCAGAGAGTCACGTGGAGATAAATTTAACATACAATACGATAAGAGTAGATAAGATACCGATAAGACCGCCCCACACTATGGCAGAAAAAAAATCCAACCAGGCCAAATGCCAAATCTCGAGACAGTCTCCATTCCGCCACAGCCTGTTCTACACATATCACCACCGCAAACAGTCGACACACTCGAAACCCAGCGACTACTATCACAATGCCTGTAATCGGAGCCAAGTCAGGCTCGACAGCCGGGCCTGCACAGCACAAGCAGACATCAAGAAAGGGCAGAAAGGCCTGGAGAAAGAATGTCGACGTTTCCGAGGTCGAGCAGGGTCTGGAGGAGCGCAACGACCAGATCATCAAAGGGTAGGTTCGAATGTTTAGAGGTGTCCTGAATTATGACGAATTCTTGAAAGAGTACAAAGACGCAAACGCTGACTGGCCAGTGGCCTGGTGAAGGAGCAGGAGTCCGACCAGCTTTTCTTGATTGAAGATACCGGCGACCTCGAGGTTGCCAAGAAGCTTTCGAAGAAGTTCACAAAGGGTCTCAAGGCCGACGAGATCCTCGCACAGCGCTCGGCCGTCCCTGCCGTGTCTGCGCGGAAACGGAAAGGCGATGGCAAGACGACCGACGGTGTTCTCGAGAAGAAGCGCGTGCGCAAGGACTATGTCTCACACGCCGAGCTGGTGCGCCTAAGACAGATGGCTGACGGCCACCACGATTCGACCATTGAGGTTGGCGATGCCACTTTCGACCCGTGGACCGTCACCGAGTCCGACAAGACCACCGTGCTGGCCAACAAAGAGCGCAGCTTCTCGTTCCTGCCGAAACCGGCCGCCGTCAAGGCGCCCATCACAATGGCACACGCCCCCATCTCGCTGGCCGCCAACGGCAAGCCCATCCCTGCACTGGCCAAGCCCAAGGCTGACATGAGCTACAACCCGTCGTTTGAGGCGTATGAGGCCCGGTTAACCGAGGAGGGCGCCAAGGCTGTCGAGGCCGAGCGCAAGCGTCTGGCCGACGAGGAGGCTGAGCGTGTACGCATGGAGGGTGTCGCGCGGTCGGCTGCCGAGGCCGATGCTGCCGCCGAGCGCGAGCTGCTGTCCGAGTGGGAGGAGGACTCTGCCTGGGAGGGCTTCCAGAGCGGTGTTGAGAACGACGAGGTCACGTCGGCCAAGCGCCCCAAGCGCAAGACGCCTGCACAGCGCAACAGAATCAACCGCCGCAAGGAGGCCGAGGCCAAGAAGCGGCACGACGCCATTGCCGAGCGCAAGAAGGAGCAGGCCAAGAACCTGGAGAAGCTGCTGGCCGAGGACAAGTTCAAGCACGAGCAGGCGCTGGCCCTGGCCGCGGCCGAGAGCTCGTCTGGCGAGAGCGACGAGGAGGAGGGCGACGACAATGTTCTGCGCCGCAAGCAGCTCGGTAAGTTCCACCTGCCCGAGCGGGATTTGGAGCTGGTGCTGCCGGACGAGCTGCAGGGCTCTCTGCGGCTGCTCAAGCCCGAGGGCAACCTGCTGTCAGACCGCTACCGTAGCATGGTGGTGCGTGGCAAGATGGAGGTGCGCAAGAAGCGTCCGTTCCGCAAGCAGCCCAAGGTCAAGATCACCGAGAAGTGGGCACACAAGGACTTCCAGCTGTTCTAGATGCCTTTTATTTTTCAACATCTTGTTATCTTGTCGTCTTCTTTTCAATTTCTTGCAATGGCGTTACGGCATCTTCTTTTCTCTTGGGAATCGCATCATATATCAGCAATCTGGGTTATAAAAGTTTCTCCTTCAATCTTCACATCTTTTGGAATTGCCTGTGTTCTTGGACTAGCAGAAAACGATTTACGAGAGTCGACGAATCTTATTCATTATATCTTCTATTGATCGATTGTACTTATGTAAGCCGACGCAAAAATACCGAGTGAAGTGATACCGGTCGCACCTTCTTCTTCGATATGATGATGCAACTGCCGCAATTCCAGATTAGATGATCTTTAATGCTTGATTAGATAAACAAGTTTATTGGGGTAAAGAAGCAATCAAGAAGGAAAGAGCATGAATTTGCATGTCAGCACAAAGAAGCATGTCACCACTACACCAATAAGCATACAGTCCCTTGCAAAGTACCCCACTTTCCGGAATTTCGGAGCAACAAAAACGGTCCGGCGCAACTCTCAGGCACCGAGCGCGCGAGATTCGCCCGGACAGTAGCAAGGCTGAATGTACTATTTTCTGTGTAGGCCAACTACTTCCACTCGAGCAATGCCCGAAAGGTTGCCGAGCTGCATGCGCGTACACGCCATGTGTGCAATTGATCCTGCCTGAATACACGTCGTCGCCAGGCTTCCTCCTGCAACACATCGTCATCACATCTGCCATCTTTTCAACAATCGAATAAGTCGTCGATATTTTACCGATATATTCCCATTGTTTACTAGGACGTCTGACATATGATCCGGATTGAATGAGAGATCTCCGGCAGGCAATGCTCGCCGTTTAGTCGTCTCAAACCAACGAGAGACGGAACGACGAGAAATCCAACTCTGATTCCGAAATACACAAAAACACATAACACAAAATTAAAAGATAAAATGAGCGCACAAGTTTCTGAAAGCGCGGCCATGGCAGCTCAAGACCCGGCAGCCCGGCAGAGAACGACCACCCTAAGACGGTCTTGCGAGTCGTGCAGAAATGTCAAGGCACGCTGCATTGTCGAACCATCAGACAGCTCCAAAGCGCGATGCTGCAAAAGGTAGATATGTTGAATGTCTATAGGTCTTGATCATCCTTATTGACCTGCTAGATGTGCCAATCATGGCATTGAGTGTGTCTTTGAGAACGCCCTCGCGCGGCCCAAGAAGCTCAAGTACTCGGCGTAAGTGGCTGCTCGTCCCAGCATTTTGGAAGAAGAACCATGCATTAATCATAATCCACAGGCGGACACGGGTCAAGGATGTGGAGGACAAGCTTGACGGTCTCATTGCACTGATTTCGGCCCGGAAAGAAGCGGCTGCTGGAACGCCCGCAACTGCATCCGGGGCGACAACGAGCCCGTCTGTATCGGCCATCGAAGCCGCCGCGCGTTCTCAAAATTGCTTCAACATGACGTCAGATATACTGGGCATGCCGAAAATGTCTTTCCCAGCTCCCGTCGGCATCAACTTTGACTTCAGCGACATGGCCGCAATGGCCGCAATGCCTGCAATGCCTGCCGAGCTTAGCAGCCGCCCGACAGCCCTGGCCCCGGCTTCGGCTGGCGGCCACACACTGATAGCACCCTCAGGAGACGTCATCGACCGCAGCCTCATCCAGGAGGAGCTGGCGTCACACTTGTTGGCCGAGTTCACGCAGTCGTCAGAGAAGCAGTTTCCTTTTGTGTCGCTGCCTTCATATACCACACTCGGGTACATGAGACGCGAACGGCCACACTCCTTGCTGGCCATCCTCGCCGTTGCTGCCGACACGGCCCTTCAGATCCGACTCGCTCTTGAGTACCGCAAAGCTCTTGCACAGGCCATGATTGTAGAGTCAAAGAACAGCCTGGATCTGCTTCAGAGTATTCTCATCTTTTGCATCTGGTACGTTTCGTCTGCCGTCTTGTTTTCAGATACCCATGCTAACCTCTCAGGCACCACCAATACTTCAAGCCATACAGCAGTCAGCTGTATCAGCTGTCACAGATCGCCGTCACCATGGCTGTCGAAATCAACCTACCAAATTCTGCAGGCCCCTCGCTCCTGGGCTTGATATCACCCACCCAGAATTCACCCAACCAGCGCGCAAAGGAGCGCTCAAACCGCACACCAACTGAACAAATGGCACACGAGGTGGAGCGTGCGCGTACATTCCTCGGCGCCTACTGCCTTTCGGCGAGCATTGCCACCGCACACCGCAAACCGACACACTTCAAGTACGACCGCCAGATGGACCAGGCCTGCCAATTCCTGGCCAACGCGCAGGACCGCTCCTCTGACATATACCTGCTTCCCTACCATGTCCAGATCCGAAAATTGGCCGAAGACGTGGACCGTGCCTTTGGCAATCTAGATCAAGGCGGTATTAGCCTTGATGCGGCATACATCGAGACCATGGTCAAGGACTTTGAGAGGCAGTATGAGCAGCTGCGGCTAGCCATCCCGCCGCAGTCATGGAGTAATGGTGAGAATGTGTTGTCTGGCCAAGTTTGAACCCCAGCTAACAGTTTAGCCGCACTGCGGTGTGCAATGATGTACCTGCCCGTGGTCATCTACGAGGTCGGCCTGCGCATGCCGCCAGAGCATAAAGCACTGCTCGAAGCATCCCCCAAGGCCAACTGTTGCAACTGGTGCGGGTCGTCCACACGCCTTGCTCTTCTCATGAAATGCATCTCGGCTGCCCAGAGCTACATCAACTGCTATATCGATCTCTCGCTTGAAGAGGCCCGCCGCGTCACTATCATCGAGATCAGCCGCCACATTGATGCCATTCTTGTTCTGTCGCGCGCCGCGCTAGGGTTTGACACCAAGAACTTTGAAAACAGCGACCTCGTGCCGGGGCGTGCCAGTCTACTCATGGCAGCGGACGTTGCACGCTATCTTGCCATTTCAGAACAGAAAATGACATCCCTTGTCGCTATGCAGGGTGTAGATTGTGGCGGCCCGATCCAGGAGGACAAGCAACACCTGTTCTGGCAACTCAAGCACATTTTGGAGATCAGTCTTAATTGGTACAACCGGCGAGTCCAGACACAGCCCGGCGGCACGCCCAAAAAGATGGCCAACGTCGACTCGCACGAGCTGGCAAAACTCGACGTGTCGCCCATGGTGTGGATCAGCGAGGGCACGACCATGGCCAAGTCCGAGTGCGGCCAACGTGCCGCCGCCGAGATGCAAAGACAGCATTATTCAGCTGCTTCTGCTTCATTTACTTTCGGGAGTGATTGCATCATGGAGATGGCGGCTGACAATGGGTCGGGCACGGGACGTCTGCCCGCCACAGTTGCCGCGGAAGTCGACAGAATATTCCTATCCCTTGGAGTGTGTGTAGGCCCAGAGACAATGCAACAAGAGGACAGCCATGATGCACAATTCTCGCTGCCATCGTCGATCGACGCCCCTGACTCCATGACGACCTCGGACTCCGCATCCACCGCGCCCATGGTCACTCCCGAATCTGATAATAGTGCTTTCGACGGGGGCGATCTGGATCCGAACTTGAACTTTGACATGCCGAATTGGTCAATGGATCAGTCCGCCGAGCTGTTTGCCAACATACCCCAGTCGAATATTGCGCCTCCGTGGTTCTCATTCTGATACAGTTCAAGCTGTTTATTTGCCGGTTTCTTATCATGTTGTAATATATTCGCAATGTTCACTGCATATGTAGCCCAATGTCCAAACACCACTGCTGCAAAACAAGCCAAAAGGGTGATAAGAATCCTCACATCGACAAGGTCGAGATTTGTAGGCTCCCAAATGTAAATAAAAAGACTATGCATGAATGACGACAAAAGAAAGATGATCAAAAGTATCCAGGAATCCAAGGACTCAAGAATGAACCAGATATATAAAAAGTAAACACAAAATGTCAAGATAATCAAAAGTAGATCAGACCCAATACTGTAACAAAGCTGAATCCCAAGTCAAACAAAAACGCCTCTAGTAACTGACCAAATCTGTAATAAAGTTAGTATTAGTTCATCATCACAATCAACGGGAGTAAGCTTACCTCTACCGAACAGACCACGCTTGAACCAGTCCATCATGAGCAGAATTCTCGTCCGCATGCTCACGCTCTGTGCAAAGTACACACTCCGCCATGCGTACACGGCCCACAGACCACCAGACACGCTGTAGTTGCCCAGCTCAAATACGGCGGAATTGCCAATGTACGCCAGACTGCCCAAGTGATGGTACTCAAAGGCCTTGTAAATGGCCGCGTCCAGATCGCCGTCCTGGATGTCGTTGGCGTGCAGGCCGGCAGCGGCCCGTGCCATCTTGTTGAGCTTGCGGCCCAGGTACTGGCCCTGCTGGTGGGCGCGCTGGGCAGTCGCAGGCAAACTCGTCAGCTTGCTGTCAATCTGCTTCAGCAGCTCGCGCAGCTCGCCAAAGTCGAGCGTGCCCGAGTGGTCCTTGTCGAACTCGTGGAACAGCTTGTCGAGGCGTCTTAGGTGAGTAATAGCCTGGGGGAACTTCTTCTTGACCTCTGTAGCAATGCGGCGCCAGTCGGTAAAGTGAATCTCGAGCGTCTCAGGGTCCTTGCCGTGCTTCCAGGCAAGGTTGCGCACAAAGCCAACAATGTGATCGGCCACGTTGTTCTGAACAGTGCTGCAGTCGCCAATCGCGTAGACATCGCCCAGAGGGGCGCCGTTGAGTCTCAAGTGGGAATCGGTTTCGAGGGCATGACGGTTGGTCTGCGATGAACCCAGCTTGGCGGCCAGGCGCTGGCAGAATTCAGGCTGGGACACACCAGTGGACCACAGGCACAGGCCCATGGGGAGCTCCTTGGTGACAGGCTTGCCGTCGCACATCTGGGTGAAGATGATGCGGTCGGGGCGCACCTCGTTAACGCGGGCGTTGGTCAGAACATCGACCTGATCGCGAGCAAAGCGGTCCTCGGCGTACTTGGAGACGGTCTCGTCGTAGGTGTTGAGAATGTGGCTGCGGCTCTGAACCAGGTGGACGGAAATTTCGTTGCGAAGAAGACGGGGGTAGTGCTTGGACAGATCCTCGTTGAGCATATCGTACAGCTCAGCGGCAAACTCGACACCAGTAGGGCCACCGCCGCTGACGACAAAAGACAGCAGACGGCGACGCTCTACATCGGGAGTGGTGGGCAGGCAGGCCAGCTCGAGGTTCTGGATGACCATATTGCGGATCTTGCGGGCATCATGGATATCCTTGAGGAAGCAGCAGTTCTCAAGACCCTTGACACCGTGGGGGTTGGTCACAGAGCCGACAGAGACAACAAGCTTGTCATAGGGAACGTAGAAGCGGGTTTCCTTGCCGGCGTGGTCACACTGCGAAACCTCGACCAGCTTGTAGGAGAAGTCGACATCCTCGGCGCGAGCACGCAGGAAATGACCGTTGACACACTTGATGATACGGCGGATAGGTTCGACGAGAGACTTGAGTTCGAGAGTACCGACAGTGGCAGACGGGAGCATGGGCGTGAACAGGAAGTAGTTAGTGGGCGAGATGACGGTGACGTGGTAGTCGTCGGGGTTCAATTCCTTGAGAACAGCAACACTGCCCCAGCCGCCACCGAGAATAACCAGCTTGGGCTTGTCCTTGGTGCGGAGGCGCTCCTCACAGTCGGCATCGTCAATCTGGATGTCGTAGATGGGCAGGTTCTTGGGGCCACCACGACGCGGGTTCAGGGCCAGGTTGGAGACGGCAATCTCCTCCATCTCCGCACCCTCCTTATAGGTGGTGGCATCGTAGATAAAAAAGCCGATGAAAGCCAGGCCAATGAATACGATCGAGCCGCCAATCCAAGCTAGGGCGCGAGAAAAAAAGGCGAACACGGCGCGGCGGGGGCGAGGGGCGGCAGGCTCGGATGAGCTACCCGCCACAGCAGGCTTGTCGGACTGCGTTGAGACGCTGCGAATGGCGGCTGAAACAGGGCCAGTCTTTGAAGCAATGGTGCCGGGACGTTTTGAGAAGAAGAACTGCGATGGAAGAGGCTGGTGAGCTCCAGTGGTTCCCACCGGGAAGCTCGAGGAGGGCTTGCTGGCGGGAGCACGCCGGGACGCCGGGGTCGAGAATGAGCGCGCGAAAACGGCGTTGAAGCTGCCCATCGGTTTTGAAGCAGATGATGTGCTCAATATGCTTGAAGAGAAGCTGGGAGCAGCGCTTAGAGCAGCAGCACGGGCGATCGAAGAGCTATTGCCAGCGACGGCAAAAGCTGCTCCAGCCCGAGAGAGCCGGACGCGAGAAGCTGCCGCGACGGTCATGGTCGCAATAATGGTTGTTTTCGAAGGGTTTTAAAAGCTTTACGAAGCCATGGAAAACCTGCAGTGGTCGAGAACGGTATGTTATCGTGAAAGCTCTGGCAAAAAACTGAGGGCTGAAATGATGTCACTAGAGGGGCGGCGAGGATTCCCAAAAATGCCGCTATCGCAATAAAGCGTGTTAGTGGGAAGCTCAGGAGAGATAAGAGAAGAGAGCCCCAGAGGGTGAGGGGGGTTGAGATATGGAGTGGCGCGTAGAAGATGGGGTGGGAGAAGAAAAGAAAAGGGAAGAAAATGAAGCCGGACAGAAAAGATCGCGAGAATACAAGTGGAAGGTAGGAAGGAAAAACAAAATAAAAAACAAAAAATACACAGGGAAGGAACGAAGGGCGAGGGCGAATGAGCTGCACCGAATTGGGGCAGTAGAAAAGTACCAAATGTTTCTGAGTAAGAAACGACTGTTAAGGAAAGAGTAGAGCCACAGCAGACGTCGCCAATCGCCAATCGCAGTCGCAGTTGGGATGAAGCGCAGAACACTTGGGGACTTGTTAGGGAAGGTGCGGCCGGCGCAACCACGGTGTGTAGGTGGAGCCCACGCTCTAGCAGATGGGGAAAGAGCGACCCATGCCGGTGGCGGCGAGCAGGGCAAATAGCCATTCACAGGGTCTACAGCGCTGTAATTACAGGGCAAATGGAGACGTCACAGGGGCGCTACGTATATACTCGCGGTCTCCGGTCGGGTCGCGAGCGTGTTTGTGTGCGATAGTGGTCTACGGCGCATTTCCACAGTGGGCTGGCCCTACTGGGCCTGTGAAAGCAGCAGAAGAGCCTTCCAAAAAGCGGGTCTACAGGGCCTGAACAACGGAGGAAGGAGCCGCGAGAGATGTGACAATTAGGTCATAGTAGGCGATATGAGTAAAAATTATGGGGCAGCAAGGAGAGAAGAGGGGCCCTGATAATCGGAGCGGTAAAGCGGGACAAGCGCGTCATCAGTGAAGATTGAAAGTGAAGGTGCGATGGGCGATTCGATTCGATGCAAGACCGCACCTGCTCTTTGTAGATGCCAGAGACAGACATCTCGACCACGCGTCAAGAGACAGCGAATTGGGAGCAAAGGATTGAGAAAGCAACAGGAAGTCCAAGAAAAACAGACTCGGAATTTAAACCAAGGAAAATAGCAAGCATTCAAATAGAATAAGAGACAGCACAAGAAGTAAAGCAAAAAAAGTAGGACGGAGGACAATAGACCGCAGGAGAGGTGAAACGGGGAAATGCAGAGCGAGGAAGAGAGGTATAAAAACCAAATAAATAGAGAAACGACAAGTGAGAGAATCTACAAGAGAAAGATGCAATCCTGTAATCGATACAGGCAGAAGAAGAAGAGGATAAACCCTCGAGGGAAAACAATGGTGTCGGCTCCGATGCGTTATTTACTCTGAACTATGAGAAGGCTGGACGAGTATGGAAGAGGAAGGAGCGTGGCTGCATCCTGCGGATTTGGGCGGATTCTTATGTAATCAGTTGACGACACGGCTCGCGATGTTTGCGATGTTTTTGCTCGCGGTATTTACTGTTGGCAGCATGTGCATAACATAATGTTGTGATTGATATCTCCATATGCATGCATGATGCTGCATATGCGAGGCAAATATTCAGATCGAGAAACAAGGCTAAGCTTGGTTTAACAACGGAAGTGACGCTGGAGCCGCAGCAGGAAAACTCCATGACAGGGCTCACCGACACTGTTTAAGACGGTAGATAGGCAGGTCCTGAGGTACTGAAGTATTTATTTGACCGGAGAAAGATGCGAAAGGAGTAAACTGCCATGAGTTCATGTTTTGCACTCACGATGCTGTACCATGTACTCGAAACACAGCTGCAGATCTGTCAGCATGTTGTATCCATGTTCTGCAACCCTGATAGTACTGCTTAGAGTATCCAGTACAGAAGAGAGCGCTGAAGGAACCTCCATAATTAGCTGCTATTTTTCACAAGGGAAAAGACGAGAAGAAAAGAAAATGTAAATGGAAAAAGACGACGCCTTGGCCAGCTCCGACAGCGGGATCTAATTTCTACAACAGCCTCACGCGTTCACAAATAGAAGCACGCCGCGAAAAAAATTACTACGATGCTCATTCGAATGATTGCAAGATGAATTTCCAAGCGCATATCATTGCGAAGCATTTTCAATAGATAAATGGCAAATGAGAACAAAGATAGTAAGCCGCAGCACAAGCATCTAAATGGGCCATTGGCCGTCATTGCAGCCATTTTACAACACCAGATAGCTACGTGTCGCATAAAATACAAGAAAAGTCAAACTACATTGAAATTGTTAGCACACCTAAAGAATAGATATCACCATGGTATCGACGTGATGTGATGTTGTAGATATCGCAAGGCTGCATGCACGTGGCAGCGAGGCCGCTCTTGCCTAAAGCAGATAGCAAGCACGATAGCTTGGCGCGAACACATCTTTCGAGCTACTGGACGCATCTCAACAACCACCTTGGAAACCACCACGACGTCCATGACCGTGATATACAACAACACCGGAACTTTCCAATATCCGACAATGACGGCACCAGTTGCGCAGAAGCCGCCCCGGCAGGCTTCCGCCTCGGCCCCACCCGTGACCTCATCGTCCTCGTCCAAGCCCCTCATTAACCTTCTCCGCGGATGGCCTGCACCGGCCCTGCTGCCCGTCAACCAGCTCAAGGCTGCCACTGCCGACGTTCTTACTGACTCCAGTGTCGTCGTCGACAGCTTGCAGTACGGCCCCGACTCGGGCTTCCAGCCCCTGCGCGAGCAGCTCGCGAGCTACCTGAGCTCCACCTTTGCCGACTTCGGCACTCCCAACGACCCGGAGCGCATCTGCATTACCGGCGGCGCCAGCCAGAATGCTGCCTGTATCCTGCAGTCCTTTACCGATCCGGACTACACGGCCAGTGTGTGGGTGTCGGCACCATGCTACTTTTTGATGTGTCCCATCTTTGAGGACTCGGGCTTTGCCGGCCGGCTGCGAGCCGTCCCCGAGGACAACGAGGGCACCGATGTCGAGGCACTCGAGCGCGGCTTCCGTGAGCACGAGTCGAACTCGCCGCCAAAGACGGTCACATACAAGACCAACCTGGCACCAGACCGGAAAGCCTACCGCCACATTGTATACCTCGTGCCGGCATCGTCCAACCCGTCGGGCCGTACCATGTCGCTCAAGCGGCGCGAGCAGCTGGTCCAGCTGGCGCGCAAGTACGATGCTCTGCTGATCGCCGACGATGTCTACGATTTTTTGCAGTGGGATGTGCCCCGGCAAGGCTCTAGCAGCAGCGGGCTCACCAGCAAGCAGGCCTCGGCGGCCCTGCCGCGACCACTGCCTCGCCTGATTGATGTCGACCGGATGCTGCCGCGGGATGACAGTGCCAATGAGAGTGCCGAGTCCATCCGTTTCGGCAACGCCATCTCCAACGGTTCATTCAGCAAAATGGTCGCGCCGGGTATGCGCACCGGCTGGGTCGAGGCCACCCCCGACTTTGCCTTTGGCCTGGCCCAGACGGGCAGCACAAAGTCGGGCGGCGCACCGAGCCAGTTCGGCTCGGCAGCGATTGCGTCGCTAATGCGTACAGGCGCTCTCGACCGCCATTTGTCCGAGGTTGTGCGCCCGGCGCTGCAGTGGCGGCACCACCTGATGGCGCGCACCACCGAAACACACCTGCACGAGCATGTCGAGATTCTGTGCGGTGGTGTTGAGACGGCATCCGATCCTGCGGAGACGTACGGCGGCTACTTCTTGTGGCTCAAGCTGCGGCGGTCCGACATCAGCGCGACGGCCCTGGCCAAGCGTGCACTGATGCGCGAGAACCTCGTGATTGCCGAGGGGCCGCTGTTCAAGGTCAAGGGCGATGAGACCGGGCCACAGTTTGACGAGCACATCCGGCTGTGCTTTGCGTGGGAGGACGAGGCGAAGCTCGAGGAGGGTGTCAAGCGGCTCGCTGCTGTGTTCCAGGACTGGGACAACCCGCAGCCAGAGGTGGCCGAGGCATCAGAAGGCGACATGAATGCCTTTAAGTGAAGACTAAGCAAAAAGCATATAAACATAAATCACAACCATCACAAACAGACAAGCACTTGCATCGATGAGGCACGGATCGTAGTGTTGGGTATCGTCAATTTCCTATCTGAACAAACATAATCGTAACACGCTCCTTATAAAGACAACTACCAGCCCCATGTCCTCGACGCCGCAGTAAAGACCGGCGGCTTCCACTGGATCTGCTCCGGGATGATCAGCCGCCGCTTCTTCTTCTTGATCACCTCGCGCTGCTCCAGCAGCCGCGTCGGAATCACCACCTTGTGCTCGCCCTTGTGGTACACCTGCATCTTGAGCGCCTGCAGCGTGTGCTCTACATCCTGCGTCGTCATCGCCAGGGCCGTCGCCACTGCCTCGATACTGCACTTGTCGCCGCGCTCGTTGAACTCAAACAGCAGGTTGATGATGCTCTCGGTCCAGTACTGCCGGTAGCCCAGCAGACCCAGATCTGACAGCGGCTTCTCGGGCGAGCCCAGCTTGCCCTCGATCTTGGACAGCTCGTATGAGAACTGGATCAGCAGACGGCCATAGCCACGGCGCTGGAACTGCGGCAGGGTCATAATACATGCGACGTTGTAGTTGTCCGCACTTTCCTTCTCCTTGGAAAAGTAGCCTGTCAAGTGCATGCCCTTTTCGTCGCGCTGCGTCATGACGTAGAACAAAAAGGGATCGACATCGTAGTACAAAGTCTTGTGGTCCAGGAACATTTTCGATAAAAGACACAGGTTGCGGCACCATGTGCGCTGGCGCCGGCCATCGATCTCAAAGAAAGATACGTCGCCGTCGCGGTAGATCTCGTTACCGGGTGGGTGCTGCAGCGTGCACTTGATGCGATGGCGCGTGTACGACTTGAGGTCGCCGTGGTAGCCCAAACAGAACTCGCAAATGTAGATGACGTCCTCCATGCTGAACGCCTCGGGGTACGGCGAAAAGTACCATGGGTACAGGTCATACTTGCCAAACTGTACCTTGGCAATGTTACGGATTCGCGAGATCTCGGCCGGGTTGTGTGTCATTGAGCCGCTCGTGCGCAGCTTCTCTACCTCGGCCACGCGGCTAAAGTTCTTGTCGGTCACCTCGGCCGTCGCCAGGTTGCCGGCCGTGTTGGAGCGGATTGCCGCATTCGTATCGCCATCCTCAGCCGCCTCGGCGTTTGCTGCGGCCACAGCAGCAGCCTCTTCCCCGGGTGCACCGCCTGACGCTGCGGGTGTTGTCGTCGCTCCGGTGCCAGTGTCGGCCTTGCTGTCGGAGCCGTCCTCGCCGGGTGTGCCCTTGTTTTGCGAGTCGACAAATTCTGTCCAGGGATGCGGTGTGCCGGCTTCTGTCGTGGCGCTCTGTTCACGCTTGCCGAGGCGTTTCTGGGCCGTCTTCTTTGCAATTGCCGCCTTTTTTGACTGTGCGGCGGCGGCGGTCTTCTTGCTCTTGTTGTCCTTGGGCTTGTCCTTTTCTGGGATGGGCCACTCGACGTCCTGGGTAAAATCGATGCGCGTCACGGGCACCCACTCGTCAAGACGCTTGTTGAAGTTGTCAAAGTTGCAGTAGTAGTGGCGACCGCTCTTCTTGTCACGGATACTGAGAATCTCGGCACGGCGTGCTGTGCCCTCCTTGAGCACCATGGCAATGCATCCGATCTTGAGCGTCTCGGGCGTCGCCTTGCCGCGTTCACGGGGCTCGCCCGAGCCGACGGAAGCGTCCGGTCTCATTGTTTTTATGTCCAAATGGTGCCTGCAGTCTGTTTTTGATGAGAAGCGATGAAAATTGATGAAAAGCGAGCGTCGCGTGGGTGGCGTTGATGAAAATGCGAATGTGACGTTTTAGATGGAGGTGAGTTTAGGTCCTCTTTTAGTGAGGTTCAGGATTTCCAGGCAAGGCTGCGGGCAGATTCGAGAATCCAGCGACGCGCTAGCACCCGTTACAGTGGATTGGCGCGTTATGTAATCCATGTATATTTAGGCAGGTGCAGTAGCGGCTGATGGTATTGAATTTAATGCCAAATTAAATGGTTAATTCTGACCATGGCAAATGGAAAAAGGAAATTTCATGAGATTTGCGATTCAACGGCATCTCACAGCGGCGCAACTCAAGACAGCGGCGCTCAAACAAACTTTTGATACTTTTATAGTATCTTTTGGGTTTATAAAATTCACTACGGAAACACTCAGAGATGGCCGGACTGTCATCAAATTGGAAGAAGCTTCAGGCCCAGATCAAGGCGGAATCTTCAGCACCATTAGCAAAGCCAGCAAAGCCAGCAGCTGACAAGGCTGCCGACAAGTCAAAGGCGGTAGTGGGAAAGAAGAGGGCCCTCGGAGACGGCGCACAAGGCCCTTCTGCAAAGAAGCAGCGGCCAGCGGGAGCCGGTGCCAAGCCGACTGGAAAGACGACGACGACGACGACATCAAGAACCACAAAAACACCAAATAAGAGAAACATGGGTGTAACCCAGTCATCACAACTATCAAACGAGGCATCATACGAAAACAATGGAAAAGGCCACAAGCTGTCCAAGGGCATCACGCCATCACTCGCCCTTTGGGCCGAGGACCATGACATCTCGGCCGAGGATGTAGCACAAGCTTATGGTCTGGCCGGCGTGCCTCGGGCCGGCAACGGAAGAGTCAAGGTTGGTGCGGCTGCAGCAGGCACAGGCACGTCGTTGTCAGAGGGCGACCGCGAGAACGCAGGCCTGACGGCGGACATGGCCATTGGCAAGTACATCTCGCTCGACTGCGAGATGGTGGGCGCGGGCGACGGCGGGCACGACGACGTGCTGGCGCGCGTCAGCATTGTGGACTTTTTTGGGCGGCAGGTGTACGACTCGTACGTGAAGCCGAAACCCGGCGTCAAGGTGACAGACTGGCGTACGCACGTGAGCGGCGTCGCGTCGCGGCACATGCGGTTTGCGCGGCCGTTTGAGGAGGTGCGGACACTGGTGGAGGGGCTGCTCAAGGGCGACGCGGGCAGCAAGCACGAGCCGCGGATCCTGGTGGGCCACGACATCAAGCACGATCTGACAGTGCTGAACCTGGCGCACCCGCCGCGGCTGATCCGCGACACAGCCAAGTTTGGCGGGTTCAAGCAGTACGGGCACGGGCCGAAGCCGGCGCTGCGGGTGCTGGCGCGGGAGATCCTGGGCATCACGATCCAGCAGGGCGCCCACTCGAGCGTCGAGGATGCACGGGTGACGATGCAGCTGTTCCGGCAGAACAAGCCTGCGTTTGACGTGGAGTGTGCCAACAAGTTTGGGTCTGATCTGCCGGGGGCCAAGAAGGGGCAGAAGAAGAGGAAGTGATCTTTTGACTGTTATTTCAATTTGTTTTGGTTTGTCTTGTCTATTGCTTCTCATTTGTCTTGCACCTTGTCCAAAAACATAGCATGGCGTTTTGATTATCTATCATAAATCGTCTAGGATGTCTAGAATATACCCTCCAATACATACTTTCATGTCTGTCTGTACACTTTCAAAGTCTATCTCGCACCAAGTCTACAGAGGAATGCCCTCCATCAGCTCCAAGGCACCCTCGCGACCGACTGTGATGATTACATCGCCGAGTGTTTTTGAAATAAAGCCGGCCTCGCAGTAGGTAAAGTAGTACTGTCTGTTAGTTTTGTCTTTTGTCTAAATCGGAATCATGCAAAGACTTACCTCCCACTTTCGTTGGAATACACGGATTTCCGCATCGCTCATCCCCTTGTGCTCGAGCTGCAGCGCTGGCCGGATCTTGGCGTCAAAGTGCTCCAGGAAGGCCTCGCGCCACAGCCGCAGCGTCTTGGTGTAGTGGCCGCTGATGTTCTCGACGCGCTCGACAATCAGCGTGCCCTTGGACTCGGTGCTGATGTGGTTGAGCAACTGTATTGTGGAGGGCAGGTAGCCGCCGGGGAAGATGTATTGGTTGATAAAGTCGATAGACTTGGAGTAGGCCTCGTGGCGGCCCTCGGGCATGGTGATGCACTGGAAGACGGCGATGCCGGTGTCCTGCTTGAGCAGGCTGTGGATGCAGGCAAAGTAGGTGGCGAGATACTCCTGGCCGACGGCCTCGAGCATCTCGATGGAAATGATCTTGTCGTAGGGGCCCTGGTAGTGGGGGCTGCTGGCCAGCGAGCGGTAGTCCAGCAACAGAACGGTGATGCGGTCGCTGAGTCCGGCGGCGGCGATGCGCTGCTCGGCCAAGGCCTTTTGCTCCTTTGACAGTGTCAGACTGGTGACGCGGCAGCCGGTGCGCTGCACAGCGCGCATGGCCAGAGAGCCCCAGCCGGTGCCAATCTCTAGGACGTGGTCAGTCGACTTGACGCGAGCGCCGTCGATGAAGCGGTCGAGCTTGCGCATCTGTGCCGACTCGAGGGACTCGGTCTCGCGGTCGGGGCCCGACGACCAGATGGGACACGAGTATGTCATGTCGGGCGACAAGAAGGCAGCAAACATGTCGTTGCTGATATCGTAGTGTGCTGAGATGTTGAGGAGGGCGTTGGATAGGGTGTTGGTCGAGCGCAAAAGAGTCGAAATGCTGCGGGTGATGTTGCCGAGGCGGGTGTTGCCGTTGCCAAGCTGGTCACGGTTGAGGATGAAGAGCTGGAACCAGCCGGTCAGGTTGGAGCAGTCGACCTCGCCGAGCATGTAGGCCTCGGAGAAGCCCATGTCGGAGAAAAGCAGCACGCGGACCCAAAAGGCATCGCTGCGGACAACCAGCTCGACGCGGGGGATGTCTGTTGCCGAGCGGATAGGGCTGTGGCCGTTGACGCCATTGACGCCATTGACGCCGTTACCGTTGACTTTTTTGGCCACGGGAATGTCCTCACCATAGACGGTCCGCGTACCAGAAGTCTCGTCGACAAGCGTGAGCGTGCCAACCTCGATCTGGCTCAAGAAAGCCAGCACAGTCGACTTGGCAATGGCCACGCCGGGGCCCCATGTCAGGCTGCCAAGAGCACCACGGACGACATCGGAGCCTTTAACGAGTGGCCGTGTGACGGCGTTGGGTATTAAGGATGACAGCATATTGTGTTGGGGTATCTGAAAGTACGGATCAGAAATCAAACAAGGTCGTGGATAAGTATGAAATAGAAAGAAGAGAAGTAAAAGCAGAGAAACGAGACAAAGGCAAAGAGACGGGACCTGGATAATATAATATATTTTCTTGCTATATATTTTACACATGGTAGCTATATCTATTACAAGACGGCACATGGCTCCCTCCGATGGTATGCAGTCTGTGTAGTAGCTTGCATCACTGAACCAGGGGCGAGATCGAGGTCAGGGCCGGGGTGAGCTCGGGTGAAGACGTGGTGAGGACGGGAGCTCGCTGTCAACAAGCTAAAACATTCAGCCGTTGAACAAGATGAATAGCTCACATGCTAGATGTTTACTGCCAGCTGCCTTTCCAGAATAAAAATCAAATCATGTTGTCGAGTAGCAGAGATAGAGGAGGGCTGGATCTCCATCAAGTCGAGACAGCTGGATGCTCCGGATCAGACCCATCCGAGCGTGTTATTCTACATGTGCCTATTATTGGTCTTTGTTGATTTCTTGTTGGGTTCTGTAAGTCTCTTGGTTACTTACGTCTCCTTCTTGACTTTTCTCTTTTTTTCTTCAGTTTCTTCTCGCCTCGTTTCTTTGATCTCTTTTGATTTTCACGGCACTCCCAACAATCAAAACATGTTGAAAATACAGCGTGGGAGAGTAGGACAGAGAACACACACATACAACCCAAAACCGATGGCCAGCTAGGGTCCATGAGACACAAGATCGACGTCCGTTGCGACCAGTCCTCTTACATCTCGAATCCACTTGCGCCTCTTAGCTTAATGCCCACTAGCCGGCACTGGGCCAGTGGCAGCGCCAGTAGAAACCCGATCCATGATCCAATTCTCGATTTCCCCATCGTGCCGATTAAGCAGATTGGATTGTCGATGGATTGACGATGCTGGCGGCAGAAATAAAGCCGTGAAAATCAAAGATGTGGAGGAAATAGGAAGGAAAGTAGAAACAACATTGGAAGAAATCCGAGTGAAAAATATAAAGAAAAAAGGGAAACAAGACAGCTCCACCACTCCAACAACCCACGTAGCAACAGCTACCACCCTACACTCTACTTTGTACAACACTTGCCCGTCAAGCTTTCTTCCTCGCTTTGACACACAGACCGCTCAGGCCGAGGGCACGGGGCCAAGGCGCACCACGGACCAGAGCTATCCGGATTCGACGGACAGGGACCAACACCAACAGCTGCACTGCACTAGCATGCCACTCAGACGTAGATACCCATTCTTCAAAGAAACGTGGCTCTGCTAGATAACGGCAGAAGAGTCCCTGAGCTTGAAGACAGAATCCGCCTGGTGGTGACGGATGTGGGAATACCTCCTGTACAGAAAGGCGGTCAGACCAGCAGCCAATGTAAGGGGTCTTCCTTAGACTACTGTAAACTATTTTTGTCGTTGTTACTATTTGCCCTCTTTGAGATAATACTACCAATGTGAAGTTGGTGATCCGGATGCGTTGTGAATTTTTGTACTGACTAATCATATGCACCAACCGGGGATCACTATACCGGGGCTATTTCACAAAGTGGCAGGCGCGTCTCCCACGCGACACTAACATCTTCACCGAGGCCGTGACAACGAAACGTCACCGTCAACACATTCATCACAACGACGACAAAATGACACAACCAATGCTCGCAATCAAGCCCAAGGCTGGCGAATCCACACACACAACACCACAGCTGCTGCCATGCCGCATCGAACATGACGGACCGGTTCCGGCAGCCGACGCTTTTTGGCAGCCAACAGAAGAGAGTAGGTTTATTTCTTTAAAGTACAGAAACAGAAATCTGACAATGCAGACGGAAAGAACACCGCCTACTTTCGCGGCCGCAAGCTGCTGGGCCAGACAGTAAAGCTGCCCGCCGAGTACCGCGGCGTCGTCGGTGTGCGCCGCGAGTCGCCGCGCGAACAAGCCGCCAAGACACCCGCCGAGCTCGAAGCCCTCGACGCCATCGATGTCGACGCCACACGGGCCGAGCAGGATGCACAGCAGCAGCGCCTAGACACGGGCTCGCTCGAGGTGCTGGCCGAGTTTAACGAGGTTGTCGTCTGGGGCCACCAGGCCACGGCTGATGCTACTGCCGACCCCTACGTGCGCGGCATGGACGAGTGGCTGTCTCTCTCCGACAAGGTAAGCCAGTGCACATATTTGCTGCATATACAGCTTGATACAGTGTATACAGCGTATACAGTAAGGTTCCCTGCTAACTCTTCAGATTCACTCTTACGAATAACTTTTGCATAATGGGCTGAATGGCGTTGGCAGGCTGCTTTTCTTATTTGTCTTCAATTCTGTCTTCATTTCTAGTCTCTCTTACTCTACTGCATACTACCACATGCGCAAATATATATTCCATGATCTCTATCAAACTATAATACAACAGTGATGCCTCCCTCGCAGAGGTTAATTGACGACTAGTGGCACTATGCTGCAACCACTTTAACTTTTTCGCGTCAGGCCAATCATCTCCCCAAATTGAATCCACCAAGACGCGTCAAGACGCGTTCCACCTGAATAGGGAGGGGCCGCAAATCGCGTCTCCTTATGGAAAGAGCCCTGCAGTCGCAGCCCATTTTTCCCAGCCCGCTTTCGAGACATCCCGCCATTCCACCCCTCAAGCTTCTATCACGACTTGACTTCGTTTGCATACTTGTCATTCCTGTGTTTTCAGTCATTTCTGCATCTCATCTCGACACTCGCCATACTGTGTTCGATACACTCAACTCGGCTCACCGCTTGTTGATATCACGACTGTTTTCTCCTCGCCCCTCGTTATACCCCCCTCTTCAGACCCAACAACCGTCATGGCTACACCCTCTAGCGATGTCGGCTATCCAATGTCCGACGCTCCTTCGCGCGCCGCCTCCATGGCCCCGTCGTCCGTTGCAACACCCCGCTATCGTCAGCCCTTCAACTCCCTCAGCTCATCCTCTGCCCGTCCCCGCGGCCCTCCGTCCGAGAGTCTCGGCGGTGCGCCCAGCGACGATGAGGGTGAGGGCTTTGCAGACGACCAGGTGCCCAAGCGGTCACGGCGGGCCAACGACGAGCCCATCCCGCGCGTCGAGGACAAGATCGGTCTAGCCGTCCAGCAGTACTTTGAGTCTTTTATCGAGGAGTACGTCCCTGTTTATTCCCTTTTGAATGCATCTCTGAATACAGCTAACAGCCAGGTTCATCGAGGAGCCCGCAAATTTCGGCGAGATGCCCTCCAGCGCGGCCACCGACAAGTTCTACGTGGCCCAGATCCACGCCATGCGCACCTACCAGCTGTCCACCTTCTACGTCGACTTCAAGCACCTCACTCTGTGGAACAACGGCGTGCTCTCCGAGGCCGCCCTGCGCATGTACTTCCGCCTGCTGCCCTACCTCAATGCCGGCCTGCACAACATGATTGCAAAGTACGAGCCACACTACTTCCGCGAGCACCGCCAGCTCACCTCCTCCACCGCCAGCACAAACCGCACCACTTCTGGCGGCAGTACCTCCGGCACCTCGCAGTCTGCTGAGCAGGGCAGCAAGACCAGCAACCAGCAGACCGACAAGGTCTTTACCGTCGCCATCTACAACATGCCCCTGGTCTCGCGCATCCGCGCTCTGCGTGCCGCCAACATTGGCCAGCTGCTCAGTATCTCGGGCACCGTCACCCGTACCTCGGAGGTCCGCCCCGAGCTGTCGCTCGGCACCTTTACCTGCTCCGCCTGCATGAGCGTCGTTCCCAACGTCGAGCAGGCCTTCCGCTACACAGAACCCACACAGTGCCCCAACAGCACGTGCCAGAACCGCCAGTCGTGGCAGCTGGACATTCGCCAGAGCACCTTTATCGACTGGCAAAAGGTCCGCATCCAGGAGAACAGCAGTGAGATCCCCACCGGCAGCATGCCCCGCACAATGGACGTCATCCTGCGCGGTGAGATGGTCGACCGTGCCAAGGCCGGCGAGAAGTGCATCTTCAACGGCATGCTCATGGTTGTGCCCGACGTCAGCCAGCTGGGTCTGCCGGGCATCCGTCCTACGGCCATCCGGGACGACCGCAACGCCACGCGCGCGGGCGGCTCTGACGCAGCCGGCGGCACTGGTGTTTCGGGTCTCAAGGCTCTCGGTGTGCGTGATCTGACCTACCGCATGGCCTTTTTGGCCTGCATGGTCATGCCTGATACCACCAGCCTGGGCAGCAGCAGCAGCATCCCCAACGGCCCCGACACGTCGGGCGCCGACATTGTGGCTGCTCTCACTCAGGCGTCGGTGCGCGATGGCACTGCCGGTGGCAATGCCGCCAACGGATTCATGTCCTCGCAAGAGGCACAGGAGGCTGTGCTGGGCGCATACACCAAGACCGAGATCGACGACCTGCGCAAAATGGTGCACAGTGACTACATCTACTCGCGTCTCGTCAAGTCGCTGGCCCCCACCGTCTACGGCCACGAGATTGTCAAGAAGGGCCTGCTGCTGCAGCTCGTGTCGGGTGTGCACAAGTCCACGGCCGAAGGCATGCAGCTGCGTGGCGACCTCAACATCTGCATTGTCGGCGACCCATCGACGTCCAAGTCGCAGTTCCTCAAGTACATTTGCAGTTTTGCGCCGCGTGCTGTCTACACCTCGGGCAAGGCCTCGTCTGCCGCTGGTTTGACGGCGGCTGTCGTCAAGGACGAGGAGACGGGCGAGTTCACCATTGAGGCCGGTGCCCTGATGCTGGCAGACAACGGCATCTGCTGTATCGACGAATTCGACAAGATGGACATTGGTGACCAGGTCGCCATCCACGAAGCCATGGAACAGCAGACCATTTCCATTGCCAAGGCCGGTATCCAGGCCACGCTCAATGCGCGCACGTCCATCCTGGCCGCTGCCAACCCCGTTGCCGGCCGCTACAACCGCAAGGCCACGCTGCGCTCCAACATCAACATGTCGGCGCCCATCATGTCGCGTTTCGATCTGTTTTTTGTCATCCTCGACGAGTGCAACGAGAGCGTCGACCGCCGCCTGGCCGAGCACATTGTCGGCATCCACCAGCTGCGCGACGAAGCTGTGCAGCCCGAGTTCACCACCGAGCAGCTGCAGCGCTACATCCAGTTCGCCCGCACCTTCCAGCCCGAGTTCACCGATGAGGCCAAGCAGCTGCTGGTCGAGCGCTACCGCGAGCTGCGCGCCGACGATGCCCAGGGCGGCGTCGGCAAGAACTCGTACCGCATCACGGTGCGTCAGCTCGAGTCCATGATCCGCCTCAGCGAGGCCATTGCCAAGGCCAACTGCGTCGACGAGATCACCCCCGACATGGTCACCGAGGCCTACAACCTGCTGCGCCAGAGCATCATCTCCGTCGAGCACGACGACATTGAGATGGAGGAAGACGAGGAGGCCGAGGCTGCCGCGCTTCTTGCTGCCGCCGAGGCTGCCAATGCCGAGGCCGAGGCCGCTGCCGCCCACAACGACGCCATGGACGCCGAGGCCGCCGCCGAGCCTGCGTCGAGCGGCCGCAACAAGGTTTCCATCACCTACGAAAAGTACATTGCCATTGTCAACGCTGTCGTGCAACGCGTGCGCGACGACGAGGTGTCGGGCCCCGGCGAGGGCATTGCGGCCGACGCACTGACCAACTGGTACCTCGAGCAGCAGGAGGCCGAGCTGGAGACGGAGGAGGACTACCACCGCGAGAAGGCACTTGTGCAGATGGTGCTCAAGAAGATGGTGCGCGAGAACATTCTAATGGCCATCCGCGGCCAGGGCATGACCGAGGCCGAGGCCGAGGCCGGTGCCGCGTCGTCGTCGGCGGCATCCCAGCAGCTCATCTATGTCCTGCACCCCAACTGTGCGTTTGAGGAGTTCTAGTTGGTTGTGGATATGTGGATATAAACTAAACAAAACAAAAAAAACGAGAAGACAAAGGACGTCATGGTTTGGGAACAGACTCGCTGGACGGACGAGTCGATGCTGAGAGCAGGAGTCTAGGAGTCTTGGGATCTGGTAATGTGTATGCGGAATGTATCAAGTATTTATGTTTATGTTTTGTCATGTCTTTTTGTTATTTTCATGCTATCTTTCATGATGTCTATTCTCTATATCATTCTATTTAAGACGCATTTTTTAGATTGAATTACTTGTTGATGACACTGTGTAATTTTTGTGGTTTTATTACGAGGCGTTGTATACTTTGGGAATGTTTCTATTAAATGATAAGGAGAAGAAGAGAAACAATCATTTAAATTGTTTCGTTTTTTACGGTTTTATGTTTTTCTTTTTTTAGATCTCCCGGTTTGATTTATTTTCCATCTTCGGCAACTATTATGGAAATATAACGCCAACGCTACTTGCTAGACCAGTAAAAATAATCATAGGAATAAGAAACAATAGATGCTGTCACTTCACCATCGCATCACGAGATTACGTAATCATCGATTATCACGAAACCAGAGTAGAGCCATAGAAATGAATTGAACCAACGCAAAATAAAATAGTACACAGTTGATAATGGACATGGCTTACACGCTGCATCAGAGAATCAATCATGTTCCCTAGCAAGCGGCGTCATTCGCCCAGCATATCGAATAGAGGATCGAGAAGTAGGAGGAAATGTGATGAAGAGAGAAAGGAGAAGATGATCGACGCAAAGACAGATGACGGACAGCAGAGAGGCAGTGCATGGCATGGTGTATTAGTGCCGGCCTGTCCGAGGTCCTTTCTGTCCCCTGCGTGTCCGAGCCATCGTAAAAATGGTAAAAATGGTAAAGATAAAGGTGGTGTGCCGAGCCGAGTCGTCGCCAAGCAGTCGAGCCAAAATAACGTAAAAAAACGTGAATGAACAACACAGAACGCGTCCGTGCCCACAATGATTTGCAAGTATCGATGACTTGCTTTCCCTGGTATTCCTGGTTTTCTGGTAGGCCAATGTTATGCCCCCAAACCCAAATTGTATCCCACCTCCTCTGGTGTCGTGCATGACAAAAGTCTGTCTATGTCGGGACCGTCGCCGACTTGCCGCGGGACCAGTTGTCTGACCGATCAGCCCGGCTGCGCACGCCGCCACGGGACCGGCCGCTGCTCGATCCATGGCTGGGGCCTGGTGCAGTACCGCTGTCATTGCCGTGCGAGCCGGAGTGGGTGCTAGCTGCATCACCGCGGCTCTTGTTGCTACCTCCACGCGACGATCTGCCACCGCCGCGACTGTATCCAGACCGGCGGGGATTGCTAAGCGACCGGTTGCTAAGAGAACGCGGGGCGGGCAGAGTCACAGTCTTGGCATTGCCGGCCATACCGGGCAGAATGATATTGACCGAGTGCAGCGGGCTGAACAGGTCCTGGACGACAGACTCGTGATCCGAGCTGGTCATGGCTGCCACCTGGAAGCGACGCGGGACTGACTTAGGAGCCGGTGCTGGGTTCCACGCAAGCTCGGGCGCCTTGTTGGGGAGGTGCACCGGGGGCAGTGAGCCCATCTCCTGTCTCTCGAAGCATTCCTCCGCCATGGGACGTGTTATAACCGGCTCCTTGGGGGTAGGCTTAACATATCTGGCGGGGCCGCGGGATGTTGTGTACAGTGCCGTTGGCGACGTTGTCGGCGACGTGATGTCGACTGGGTGGCGAGAGTGCACATCAGGGCGTGCAGGGCTTGCTGCCACCTTGCCTGCCGATCCCAGCTTCAGCAGGCTGTCAAACTTGGCCTGCCAATGCCCATCTTCCGAGCTCGAGTGTCCCGAGGAACGCGTCGGCGCATGGTATGCGTACGGCGCCTCGGCGGCTGCAGAACCGTTGTGCTTGGGAGGCAGACGAACTACAATCTGTGGCCGGGGAAGCGAAACAAGCGGGTGCAGGGCATCCCCATCGAATGCAGGGTGTCCGTCCATATCCGGCGGCGGCGGTGAAGGCGAGCCGGGTCTGTAGTGGACACCATTAGTGGGCGTCGACGATGTGGCGGTTGGGATGGGTGATCCGGCCGAGGGAGTGTCGTCGGCACGAGCATCGCGCGTCGGGAAGAACCGCGAAGGACGGGCCTGCTGAGGGTGGATCGGAGGTGTGGGTGTCGTCGATGTAGCTGCGACATTGGTGCCGGCCCGGTGGACAACAGACTGGTTGGTCTTATCCTCAACCCGGTTGCCATCTTCGTTCAGGCGAGTCGGCATCCACGTGTCCTTGATGGTAGGACGGATGTCGTTCAGAGACAGACCGCGAGACTCTGCCTCGCGTTGCTGTTCGGCCCGGTGGGCCTTTTGCTGCAGAAGAAGACTCTCGTCGCTGGCCTTGACTGCGTTGGCCCACGCACTGCGCGTGGCGTTGGCTGGCCCCGCTGCTGCGGGCGGCGATGCACCAGGCCCCTGACCAGGTGCTGTCGCGGACACCAGAGAAGCAATCTTCGGCGGGCCAATGGGGGCCGGTGGCGGTGGCCCGATAGGACCAGGGCCGGCTTTTTGCTGTGCGTACGGGTCGGTAACGCGCCCAAGATCGGAGATAAATGTTCCGTTGCCGAGACTACGATTGTTAGGCGAGCCCCAGACATTTCTCATCGATTGATTTGAGCTGCCCCAGGATGCAATACGCTCAGTTTGCGGCGTCGCGGCCGCTCCCTGCCACGGCTCGTGCTGGGCCTGTTGGCTGAGCTGGCGCTGCATTTCGTGTCCAGTTGCACTTGCATCCAAAGTTGGACCATCGCTGCCATGGATAGGACGTTGTGCCTTTCGGGGGTCGTCTGGGGACGTGTGCTCCTCGCTGGAGGCGTTGAGCTTTGCAAACGACTGTGCAGGAGTGATGGGCGTAGCTGCTGCTGACGAAGATGCTTCTTCCTTGGCTGCCTCCTTCTTGGCGCTCTTTCTCTCGGGCGCAGGTCCCATTGCCTCCAGCTTGAGCCGGATGCGCTCGCGCTTGGCCGCTTCCTCACGTTCCTCCTCTTCAACTCGTCTCTTCTTGGCTGCTTCGAGTCGTTCTCGCATGAGCTTCTTTTGGAACTCGATATCGTCGATGGGAGGCACAGCTTCGGCAGCTACCGCATTGCCCGGCACAGTCTGTGCAGGGATTGGATTCGGCGAGGGCACGTGTTGTGCCGCATTTTGTGGCTGGCCGTGAGAGTACGGGCCTGCGTGTGCAATGTTAGGCGAGGCGCGCCAGGGCTGAGGGCCAGACCCAGAAAAGTTGGGCGAAGCAGGGCTGTCGCTCCGGCCAGTCATCGAGGGTCGCCGGGCATTGAGAAGCTCTGTCGGAACATGCTGGTCGTGCTGCCGTCCCATTCCCATGCGCGCGTAGCTTCCGCTACCGCCGCTGACATTAGAAGAGTTGCGACGTCTTCCGTATGGGCCTTCTTGCCCACCGGAACGGTAGGACTGGAACGAGGCCGACGGTTCTGGCTGCTGGTCCATCGAGTGGCTGTGGCCCGACCGCTGGAGAACCGATGGGCCTTGTCTGTAGTCGTTTCTGAAACTGCCGCGGCGATCACCCACGGGCTCGAGCCGTCCGGACTGCGAGTTGAAAAGCTCCCTGTTCATGTTCGCGTGGCCGTCCCGGAAACTGCTTCTGCTAAAGTCGTCTGCCGCAATCTCCTTATAGTGGTGCTGGGGCGGGGTCGAGCCTCGCGGAGGACCACCAGAAACATCCCTATGTTGGTACTGATGGTGGTGCTGCTGGTAGTGCTGCGGACCCTGCTGGTATGGCATGCGGGAGTTGGTATTGTATGGCGGCAGGTCTGTAGCAACAGGCGGTGCCTTGTCCACTGGCGGCAGCTGAGCCCATGGCGATTTCACGGGCGTGGGCGGGGCAGGCGGCTTTGCAACAAGAGTCGGCCGCTCTGGGGTATTCTTGAAGATGAGACCCTTGCCCGACGGAAGACCACCAGTTCTGATACCAGTGGGTGCGGGCTTCCCATCTGTAGTTGATGCTTTGTGGACTGCGGTTGTGGATGCTTCGGGGATCATAGTCGAAGACTGAACGGAGGTGGCCTGTGCCGGCGCCTGAGCTGGGTGGTGGTGCGAGACATCATAGATCCCGTCGGGTTGCTGCGCCAGCTGATGCTGCTCTTCGTGGTGCGGAATAGTGGATTTCGTGCCGTCGGTCCATGTGATCTCCTCAGGGGCCCAATCCTCATCGTCGTCGTCGATATCGGCCCAGTTATTGGCCTGTCCCTTGGTGTCGTCCTGCTGCAGGCGAGTAGCTACGTGGATACCGTATTTCTTGAGCTCTTCGTCCGTAAGCTTTCTTGGCTCCGGTGGAGGGACGGCTGGGATGTTAGTAGACTGCTTGATTTTGTTTAGACGGAAAGATAGGTCGGCTTACGTTGGTTCTTGTTCCAGACAGTATTCGGATCTGGTGCAGCAGCTGGGCGGCCGTTGGCATTAGCACCCTTGACAAGTCCCGTCTTGGCCACTAGGCGAGGCCGGGCAGATCCTGCTACCGACGAAGTCGACAGAGACGCATTGCTGAGGACGGGCGAGGCTGTGTCGCTGGGCTTGGGCGTGCTCGAGGAACCCGCAGCTGCCTTGGCGGCGAGGAAGGTCTTGTTGACAGACACAGTCTTGAATGTGGCCGGCTTTCTCGCCGTGGACGATGTGCGCACATGGCCCGAGTCTCCATCACTGCTCTTGGTTGTGTCGCGTCTTGTGGTTTCGGTATCCGAGCCCCCGCTGATGCTTGGTTCTGCAGAGTTGACCAGGTCATCAATAATGTCGGCAATGTGCTTGTTTGCAAGTTCGTCTGGAGAACCGGAGGCGGTTACAGACGGAGGCCTGGAGCCGCCATTTTGAGAGTTGTCGTTGATCTTGTGGACCTGGAGTGTTAGAGAAGCGGAGAAGATGAGAGCACAAAAGAACAAGGCAGAATACGACATACTGCGTCGGAACTGGAGAGGGCGGGAGCTTCAACGGATGTAGGTTCATTGACCTCAGCAGCCATCATACGATGCGCCTGGCTCGTGGTGGGTGTTCGGGAAAAGGTGAGCCGTATGCTGGATAGCAGTGGCTGTCGGAGTCGCTAGACGGATGCACACGCGGTTGGGTGGCTTAGGAGGCGCGTTGTCGTCGGCTGGATGATGTTGGTAGACGTCGGGAATGCTGATTGCTGGCTGGAAGCGGGAGCCTGCTGTTCTGGTTGCGTAGGGCGAATCTGGGTCGATGCTGTGTATCTGTCGCTCGCCGATTTCTTTTGAGATGCCAGGATGGCGTCAGCTCGTGATGATGGTCTTTTCTAGAGGGTGTGAGTCGTGTGATAAGCTTGACGTGAGGAGACACAACGTCGATATCAATCAATGTGATGCAGGCGCCGGGTATTCTAGGCGACCGAAGCTGGGCTGCTATTCCGTATTCCTTACCTACACTAAAGACACACTAGGTCTTTGTCCTTTGCTCGGGCAGAGTGGACAGACAAAAGGCTAGGTGGGCCAAAGAAAAAATAAAGACGGGGATTTGGGGGGGGGGCCTTGAGGACGAGGAAGCTTGGGCGCGAGTGGTGGCGGTATTTAATAGCAGACAAATGGTATCCTATGGCCTGGAACACTTGTCGCGTGGTAAGAGCGGGCTGGATGGTGAGATGTCGAGTGAAGCGGGCGAAAAGGCGAAAAAGAAGAGGTAGTTTGCGAGGGGAATACCCGTGATGTGTTGTGGAGGGAGATGAAAGCGTGGATGTCGAAAATGCGGCTGGGCTGGCTGGGTCCTTTTTCCTAATTACTGGCCAACAGGCAGGAACGCTGGGAACGCTGGGTGCTAGGTGTTGGTGTTTATTAGGCAGGGCGGAGGGCAGGAAGAGGAGACGCAGGCTTCCCATCAGGGAAGGGGCTACTGGCTCTGACTACAGTTGAAGGACAACGGCGCAGCTTTTGGCGCCGTTGGGACTGGTGATTGGTTGACGGACACCTGGCCTTAATTGGGCCTAGCACTCACAAATTAAATAAAATAGCAACTAAAACACCAATAAACACAAAAAGGCAGGAACGATGGACAACGGCAACAATAGCAATTGCGACAGACAACTATTGCTCAATGTTCTGCATGTTGCCGTGAGCAAGATGCGTTTGCCGGCATCGCGCCTGCCATTCACGGAGCATCATACCGTTCCGGACCCCCACTTTGCTCTGTTGTCCTCCGTTTCCACTGCCCGTTTCCCATAGCGCACTGTGCACGCCGTCGTAGCGTTTCAAGAAGCTCGACCTCGAACTCGCAACGTCGACATAAGGCTGTATGTGCGTATGAGTCAGCTTGTTGGGCACACTTGGCGTTTGGGCAGGCATTGTGGCAATGCCCGTCAAGAAACTCGCTCGTTATTCGGCGTGTATGATGGTCAGGGTGGTACTTTTGTCAGGTGCTATGTGATGAGCTGGCTTCGTCTCCGTCTTCATTCACGATGACTCGTATGAGATATGCAAGTTATTCATTTCATAAATCTATAGTGTATGCTTGTTATGATCAAGACCACATTGCGCATGCATAGTGGTGTGCATCCTGACGTGACGAGATCTTTTGTTTTGGGCAACACAATATATGTACAACGGAACCGAGCACTGGGATGATATGCTCATCCCAGACACATTCAAGCTCTCCAAGCTTCAGCCTTTTCCATTTTAGATGTTGGGAGTGGTCGCTTAGTGAGCGTTGTTCTTGTGGTGGCCTAAGTCGTTAGCAATTGGTCTAGTATATCAGAGCGATGGACTCGAGCTGGCTGCCGCAAGATATGCTGCCGCAGGGAACATGCAAGGCTGCAAGCTTGCAGCAGCGTGCTCGGTCATAAAGAGGACAACATACGCAGGTGGAAGTAGTACTGCTGGGCGTAGCCGACCAGGATCAGGACAACGAGGACCTGGACGATGGCTGGGCGAGTTAGCATGCATGTTCAACAAAGAGTACATAGGGACCGGGGTGACATACGCTTGGCAGTAGGGTTCTTGCCAAAGTGCTTGGCCTGGTAGCGGCCGAGGATGCCCTTGGCCTTGACCTCAGGGGCCGGGCCGCGGGGGAGCTTCTCGTAGAAGCTGACAACGCGCTGCATGCGGACAGCATCGGGAGCAGCGCCAATGGCCTGGCTTGTTAGCTGGTGTTCGCAGTGGTACTCGTCGTGTATTCAATATTCAATGCCGTGTCGTGTTATGGATTGTCGATTGGTCGTCGTGGTCGGTCCGTCACCGGAGGGGCAGGTCGGCGGCGTCGTGGTCGGCCTCGGTTCCGGATAGCTGTATGCATGTCGTCGAGCAATTGGACATGATTTCCTCCGAACCCTGTATCGCAATTGGTCGTCGGGACCGATGCTGTCGAAATATCGAAAAGTCGCGCGTTTTGCCGTGGTCCGCATCGGCCGTCGTTCCTCCACAATTCCCTCATCACCAACAACACCTCCGACATGGACGTACCTTGGGCGAAGCAACCTGAACGCATGTTAGCAATTGGCCAATCAAAGCAAGTGTACCACACACAAACATACCTTGGGGGGGATGAGCGTCGAGAGCGCCCGGCGAGTGATGTAGCTCATTTTGAAAAGTTGGTGACCGGATTAACGGAAAAGGGGGTGGGTGGGAGGAAGAGGGAGAAGCACGGCGCAGTCTCTCTCAGGGTAATGATTGTAGAGCAATTGAGATCCGAAGTGGTACCGGACGACAATTGGTATGTTGGATGCGGAGGAGGGGGTGCGAAGGCGGTCGTGGGTGAGGTAGCTGAAGAGGCTTCGCGATGGCAGGAGAATGAAGATTCCGATAGCTTTTCCTCGGATTAGCGGTTGTTCCCGGAAAGGTCACGTGTGGATACACGTGAATTTGCGCTGATTTGCATCTGAACTTGTTTTCAGGGACTACCAAGTACAAAGTACAGCAGGTGATATGAAATATGGGTCCCCTAAAACAGCAAAACAGGCCTGAAAGAACTGCCAACAAGAGGGGATTGCCGACGGACCGCAAAAACTACAGCGCCGGTACAGGTCGTTTTGCTTACCACATTTTACCTCGCCTGCTATTCGCGAGCCTAGTACGACAGCCGGATGTGAAGCAATCAGCAAAACCAGCGAGCAGGGCGACGACGAGACGAAGACTTGAGACCGATACTGCCGTAGTCAATTGGCTTTTGTTCGCCCACCACCCAACCACAAACACACACCACACACACACACACACGATGGTTGCCATGCGCCCTGCCTCTGCTGCCGCCCGGTTGGTGCGTGCCGCTGCCCCCGTCGCCGGCCGGCCGACTCTGATGACGGCCACCCCGGCCATGCGCAGCTTCAAGAGCACCCTGGCCCCTGCCACCACCGAGGAGAAGCCCCAGTCTGCCGCACCCGTCGTGCCCAAGGCCAAGAACAACGCCCCCGACTACACCGCCATGACCGACCGCGCCACGTCGTACGTTTGACTTTTACGAAACACCTCAGCCAGGACGGCCTGAGCATCCATGTAGAAAGACAACTAACAAGCCAGGGAGTTTACCCCCGTGCCCAAGCGCGTGCTGAACGGCAGCGAGGAGAACGACGCCCTGCCGGCCGCCGTGCTGTCTGGCGCGCCCATGGAGCTCGAGGCCAGAACCGTTAGAATCTACCAGCCCGCGAAGCCGGCAACACAGTCGGGCACCTGGGGCAGCAGCAAGTGGCGGATGGACTGGGACATTCTGAGCAAGGGCCACCGCTGGGAGAACCCGCTGATGGGCTGGCAGTCGTCTGCTGATTTCATGCAGGGCACGCACATCAACTTCAAGACCAAGGAGGACGCGATTGCGTTTGCCAACAAGCAGGGCTACGAGTACTACGTGCAGGAGCCGCAGACGCGCAAGTTCGCGCCCAAGGCGTATGCCAACAACTTCTTGTACACGCCCAACAAGCTCAAGCACATCCGGACAAAGTAGGGTGTTTTGAGGGGAGGTAGACAGTGGCTGTCTTGCATTTATTGCGTTGTCTTTTGCTGTATATATTAGGTTCTGATAGATCCTGGCGATGTTTTCTTTGTTAATCAATACATTCACATATGAATACTAGAGAGGTGCACATGTGTTGGACGTAGGCACGGCTGACAAGATATGTGTTGACGCTATGGTAGTGTCGAATGCTCTGAGGTCCTGGAGAACCGTAACAAACCCGCAGCACTCTTAATGTACTAGAACAAAACCACCAGCCCGTAGGGAAACGGAATGTCCGATAGCACGTTCAAGAACGGTACATCAATTATAAACATATTACTCGCATTACATCTTGACAGAGTCACTTGCAGTTCAATGGTTCCAGTGATGCCGGCCATGATGGCTAGCTAATGTATTGTTTGGAAAAGGGAGGGTAAAAGATAAACCCCCCACGCCGACAGCCCTGCACAAAAGCATCCGCTGCGGAAGAGCCATCATAGCGACTCTAGGCAAAAAGCCTCAGACATAAAGCATAAACAAAAACATAAAACAAAACTGGGTATAATGCAGTAAAACAGTGGACAATCAGTTCGTGTCCATGAGGTCAGGCTCGCGGCCGCCGCTGAGACCAATGTCGATCGACTCGGGCACCAGATCAGCGTTGGTGCTGCGTGCTGCCTTTTCAGCCCAGGCACGCATCTTCACCAGGTAGCGCAGCGAGTTGCTCTGGTACCCTAACATGGCTTCATTCACACTCTCTGCCACCTCTCGGCGCAGATCGGGTGACAGAAGCTGCTTCTGGGCATCGGGCATCTTGTCCGGGGCAAAGAAGAGCATGACCATGGTCTCCTCCAGCTCCGTCAGGAACTTGGGCCGGGTGGATGCCCGAGGCGCGAGATGTTCCTGAGCAAATTTGATAATAGGCTTATAATCGGAACCAGTGTTGATCGACTCGCGGATGAGCTCAACCAGCTGAAGGCGGAGCAGGGCAAAGTGCAGGGTGGTGTTGCTGTCCAAGATCTGAAAACTGTTAGTCAAACATTCAACTAAGACATGACGATGTGATGGTGAAGTAACAGATACTAATCCATGAATGGATTAGGTCGCTCATAATTTTCAGTGTGGTTCTTGTCTCATCAACGGCGCATAGGCCTATGCGTGGTGCATGAAGGTTTATAATCATAGCGAAGCTCGAAGCTTGATGGGGGTATGTGTGTAGTTGTAGAGTGCAAATCAACGCGGAGTTGACTGGAGGATGCTTACCTGTGGCTTCAGGTGGTTGAGAGCGTTGATGGCAGCCTCGATTTCACCTTTGTGGATGAACGACAAGATCTGCTGACGCTTGACGATCTCCGCGTTTTCCTGCTGCGCACGCATGTTTGCTTCTCTGGAGAAGTTGGCGGCAGCCTGGGAGTAGCCCTCAAGAGTGAGGTAGTCAAGAATCAATGTATTGATATCACTGTGCCACTGTTAGTGAACGTCCTTGGGAACAGAGTGTCGTTCAGAAATCGATAGACGAGGAGACGTGAAACGAATCCAGGTTGTAGTGGCAAGATCAGACCGCTTGGACTAAGTACTTTGTTGTATCCGCACGAAATTCTCAGAGAGATTCCCATTATAGTAATCATCATTTTGCCGGGGGTCGAGGTAGAGGTGAAGGGGGAAAATGCAGTATACACACCTCTTGTTCGGCTTGACCATGTTCACGCGTGAGCCAAAGCTCGACTGCGGCGGCGTGGCTGTTGATGACGACGACTGAACAAGCAATGTTAACAAGGCTGCACAGCATTGCCACAGAATCCGAGCATCCCCAAAGCAAAGTCCAAACACCAAGGTCCTCCTCTTTTATCGATCAATCATTGCCGACATTCCATCCTTCCGACACGGGGAGACTAACGCACCATTGTGTGGTTTGGGGAGGTAGAGGTAGAGAGTAAAGAGATGAGAATTGAGAAAAGAGTGAGACAAGAATAGTAAAATCCTGTGCGTCTCAATCGGACAGCTCGACGGCGACAATCAAGTGCGCGAGACTGTCGAGAGGCCAAAAGCACGAAAGCGGTCAATGCAGTGTGCTGTCCCGATTAAACCACCCCTTGATGATATCGATCACAATAATACCGAGATAGCATGTAATAGAAGGGGTGTGTTGTGCTCGGGGGTGTTGCACAAGGACTTTGGGGATGTTGGTTGGAAGAAAGGCAGCTTTTGAGGGCGCAAAGGGATTTCACGCCTGCTAGTTTTATAATGAGGCTAGGTCCACGATACGGAAGGGAAAAAATAGCTGCCGCGACTGCAGAAACAGGCAAGTCCAGAAATGCGGGGCGCAAATGGAAAGCAGAATGCAGAGTTAAAAGGCAGAATGGCCAATCACAGCCTGGCGGTGAGCGGTGGCGTGGGATTTGCATCGAGCTGACATAATCGCCCGATTCGGTAGGTGCTAATCGTGCTAATCCTGCAGGTGCGGCGGCGGCGTAGATACGCACTGAAGGAGGCTGAAGAGGGAAAGACCCAAGGCTACAGCAGTTGAGAGAAAAAGGAAGCTCAAATTCTGCCTGACGGTGATGATAATTTTGACGACTGTTTTATTAAGAGGTTTAATTTCTTCTCATTTTCTTGTCATTTTTCTTTAATTTTAGCGTTGTCTTGACACTTGGTTTTGACGTTTCGCCACCGGGACTCTCGCAAGACTCGCCCGACCTTATCTTCGCCAGACTACCCCGACGGCGAGCAGCTCAACGAGTGGGAGAATCCCGTCTTGGCTTGGAGGGGCATCAATATCGACGCAGCTATCGAGGAAGCTTATCGTTTAAAGCTTAGAGCTCTATTTTCGAGAGTGAGCAGCCTTGCGACTTGCGCTTTCGGCGTTGATCAGGCGAGAAATCCATCGATTTGAGATTTCAGGTTGCATCTCATCACAGAGTCTTGAGGGTATCTTGCAAGGATATCTTATAGGATTTCTTACTACACATACGAACATGACTTCCACACCTAGCAACGTCATTGCCAGCAAGGCGCACTATGCGCCGCCATGGGCCGACCTGAGCATCATTGGTATTGCCGGTTGCTCGGGCTCGGGCAAGTCGAGCATCGCCCGCAGCATCGTCAATCAGCTGAACCTACCGTGGGTGGTCATTCTGTCAATGGACTCGTACTATAAGAGTCTTGACGCCGAGTCGTCAAAGAAGGCCTTTGCCAACGAGTTTGATTTTGACTCACCAGAGGTAGCCGTCATCAGACATTGAATGGATGACCATGACAGCTGACATCACAGGCCATCGACTTTGATGCGCTGATCCAGACCCTCAAGGACCTCAAGGTCGGGTAAGTAGCCCTCGCTGTGAAGTAAATATACCTTTGCTCATCTTTCAGAAAACGGGCCGAGATCCCTATATATTCGTTTGCAAAGCACTCGCGAATGGACTCGACAACGTCGCTGTACTCGCCACATGTCATCATCCTCGAGGGCATCTTGGCCCTGCATGACCAGAAAGTGCTGGACATGCTGGACATGCGGGTAGGTCTTTTGTGCTGGGAGTTTAACGGACTTTACTGACAGGGTAGATTTTCTGTGACGAGGACGCTGATGTCTGCCTTTCGAGACGATGTAAGAAGGATGGGAATCTGCAAGCTTATCTGCTTATACTAATAAACAGTGATCCGTGATGTCAATGAGCGCGGCCGTGATGTCAACGGCATCATCAAGCAGTGGCTGACCTTTGTCAAGCCCAACTTCCTCAAGGTAGGCATCTGGATCACAAGATGACTAGACCATGGAGCAGCCTCTAACACTTGCAGTACGTCGACCCTCAAAAGAAGGTTGCCGATATCATCGTGCCCCGCGGCGTGCAGAACAAGGTTGCCATTGCCACCGTCGTCCAGTACATCCAGCAGAAGCTGCTCGAAAAGTCCCAGGCACACCAGGCCACCCTCACCCGCCTGCAGCGCGAGGCAAACAACACCGCCCAGACCCTGTCCGAGCGCGTCTTCTTCCTCGACCAGACACCCCAGCTGCGCGGCATGAACACCATCATTCACGATACGGCCACTAAGAGCGGCGACTTTATCTTTTACTTTGACCGCCTCGCCGCGCTGCTCACCGAGCTCGCGCTCAACAACGCCCGCTTTGCCGAGAACCTGGTCGAGACGCCCCAGGGCAACAAGTACAAGGGCCTCAAGGGCGAGGGCCTCGTGAGCGCCGTCGTGCTCGAGCGCGGCGGCGCGGCGCTGCTGACGGGCCTGCAGCGCGTGATCCCCGACTGCCGCCTGAGCCACATTCTGATCGAGTCGAACGTGCGCACGGGCGAACCGGAGCTGCGGTACCAGAAGCTGACGAGCGCCATCAGCACGCACTCGACGGTGCTGCTGCTGGATGCGCAGATGTCGTCGGGCGGATCGGCACTGATGGCTGTGCAGGTGCTGGTGGACCACGGCGTGCCCGAGGACCGCATTGTGTTTGCGACGTACTCGGCGGGCCGCATGGGTCTGCAGCGGCTGACGGTGTGCTTCCCGCAGATCTCGGTGGTCGTGTGCCACTTGGTCGAGGATGTCGAGGAGCGCTGGATCGAGAAGCGGTACTTCCGCTGTTAGAGAGCTGGTCATTTGAATGTAGGCGTTCTGTCTGTTGTCTTTGTCCTTGTCTTTCCTGCTCTTTCTTGATCTTTTCTGTCTTGGTTCTGGTTCATTGAACGTTGCATAGAGCACATCGGTAGGCAATACCTGCATCTTGCATTGCATCACAAACAGGCGTTGGTGAATAAATATCTCAAATAAACAAGTCAAGTGTATGCAAAAGGCTAGCTCATCACTAAATAATCAAGTAAAACAAAACATATCGAGTCTACATTTCATATGGCTCTGCCTTCTTGAAGATGAGGTGAGGCTTCCGCTTGGCCAGGTCGAGAATGGTCGTGGCAAAGACACCGTTGGCCCCTAGACTGTTAGTGTTGATTCAGCAAGGACTTGTTCAGAATACTCACATGCAAACCAGCTGCGCGTGTAGCTGTTGATGTAGTTGACATCGACACTCTCGTGGATGAGACCCAGCCGCGCCGACGACAGCACCAGCGACAGGCACTCTGCAATCTCCTCGTCGTCGTCCGACGTCTGCGCCTGAATCAGCAGACTCATCGGCCACGCGTTCTGCAGCCCAATGTGCGGTCCGCCAATGCCGTGAAAGTCGCGGCCTTTGAGGTAGTACGGGTTCGACGCCTTGCTCAGCAGCATGCGCCGCGTGTTCTGGTACGTCTTGTCTGTCTTGGGCACAAAGCCCATCAGCGGCAGTGCCAGCAGCGACGGGTAGTTGGCGTCGTCCATCAGCAGGTGCGAGCCGTAGCCGTCCACCTCGTACGCAAACACATCGCCAAACACCTTGTGGTGCACCACGCCGTGCTCCCAGATGCCCTTGGTGATCATTTTGCTCCAGCTCTCGACTGTCGTCGCCAGCGTCTGTTGCTCCTTGCCGGGCAGCGTGCGCAGTGCCGCGGCCGTGCGCTTCAGTTCGACGGCCATCATGGCGTTGGCCGGGATAAAGAAACCAAAGATCGTGGCGTCGTCGCTCGGGCGGAATGCCGAGCGGATTAGGCCCGTGTCGCTGTTGAGCGGGTTGCCGACGCCCGCTAGGTTGAGCGTCTCGGTGCCGATGTTGGTCGTGCGCTGAAACGTGTACTCGTTGCGCCGGAAGCGGCCCGTCTCGGGGTCAAAGGTCGACTGGCTCTGCTGCTCGAGCACGCGCAGCACCGTCGCGAGGGCAAGGTACCAGCGCGGCGTCATGTAGTCGGTCGACCCGCCCGAGTGCTCGTGGAAGTCGTTGGCCAAGGCTAGGAAATGGCCGAGACTGTCGAGCTCGTACTTGCACTCAAACACAAACGACGGCTCAAAGGCCGGGTGTACGCTGTCGTCCTGGCCGTTGTTGCTCGGCTTCAGGCCGGCAATCGGTGGCGGCTGGAATGCATTGCAGTAGGGGCTCTGGATCACATACTCGGACTGCGTGTTGATGGCGCCCAGAACTAAATTGCGGATCGCAGGGTCTTTTTTGGTGAGTGGCTGGTACGGTGCCAGCTGGTTGGTCGAGTCGCGCAGCCACTCGGCAATGATGTCGCCCGTGATGATAAACGACTGCGCGCCCTGCCACTTGCCCTCGATGTGGCGTGATGTGCTCTTGTACGGCTTGACCACCTTGTCGTCGGAGCCGTTGGTGTGAAACTTGACCGTCGTGTCTGTCGTCGACGGAAACGCGTTCTCAAACACGCGCGCAAGATCGGGGTTCTTCATGCGCGTCGTGACGTCAAAGATGACGGCCTCAATGGAGTCCGAGTGGAACGTGCGGCAGTTGACGTGTGGCCGCTGGTATGGCAATGCCATTGGGCCACTACTCAATGGCCGACTAAGCTGTTAGAAGATCATGTCTTTAATTGAAGATTTTCTTGTGAGACTGCAGCACGTACTGGGGGTAGGCGGCATAGTGTGTGTAGTCGGGGCATGCGTCAAAGTCGAGAAACTTTTGGTCCAGCTGGCCGGCAGCCTGCTGGGCAAACAAAGCAGCAGCCAAAGATGCAAGCACACGCGACGCCATGTTATGCGATGAGCTGTGTCGCGATATCTACAATCAATGAGGAGGAGGACGGCGACGACGACAAGCCGTTATTGACCACCACAGGCCTGGAAGTCCGCTAAATCAGACAGCCGAGTGCAACGTGACAAGCGCAATGCTAGGGCGAACGATTGCGGAGAGGAGGGGGCGTGAACGTCGATAAAGCGTGTTATCGTCGAGTGTTGTCGTCGATGCGACTCTGAGAGCAGACTGACGTTGACAGCACATAGATAGCGGTGGGTGGGCGCTGTGTTACAGTGCTAGATTGGGGTCCGCAACCTGGGCGGGGAGCACCTTCGGCAGTTAAGCACTAAGCACAAGCAATACGGGGGCTTACAGGGCTGATCCTCCGTGATACAGGCTAATTACGAAGAACATCAGACAGCGACTGCCGTTTATGATTGATTTGCATTGATTATGTAACAATTGTTTGTGACGACTCTTTTGACACTCCTTGAGTTCAGTTGGACCATGATTGAGTGAAAAATAGTAGGATAAATCTATAATATGTGCAAGAGCGCCGCTGAAGAGATACACAGCATATAAACTACTTCTTGCCGAAGAACGACATGATGTTGCCCTGTCCCTTCTTTGGCGGTGCTTTCTTGGGCTTTGCCTGCGCGGAGGCGGCAGCCGAAGCAGACGAAGCAGCCGGGGCAGAAGAGGCAGCTGCGGCTGTAGAAGGCGCAGCAGCCAGGGCGGGTGCTGCTTTGGGCGGTTCCTCGTCCTCCGAGAACGACTCCCAGCTTGCTTCTTCGATTGTAACTGGTCTGTTAGCAGATGAAAATACTCGACATCGTCTTTGTCAGCGTGGACTCACCGAGATAACCGTTCTCGTTTTGGATCCGCCTCTTCTTCATCACGCGCTTCTTGCCGCGCCGGCGACCACCGCCCGAGCTGGCGGACAATATCTCGCTCGGGCCGTCCTTGGCTGCTGGCGCCACTGCCTGTGGTGCGGGCTCCTGGATATCCTCCATGGGCGTGTCTTCTCTGTCGTCTTCGTTTTTCAGGAGATCTTCATCTTCGTCGTCACTGTCGTTCTCCTCCATCATCTTGCGAAGCGCCTGCAACCGCTCCTCGCGGGACTTGCCGCCTGCCACCTGCTGTGCCTTGGGAAGAATGTCGTCATCGTCGCCGTCATCGCCTCCGTCGTCAGACAGAGCCATGGCCGTGTCTTCCTCGGCAGGGGCAGCCTTTACCACTTCCTTCTTCTTGGTGGGCTTGGGCATAGTGGCGCCCTTGGCAAATGCCTGCATAATACCGCCGGCAGCCTTCTTGGGTGGAGCTGGCGCAGCTGGCTTTTCACCGGCAGCAGACGTGGCAGCAGGAGAAGCTGCAGCACTGCTTGTCGTCGAGGTAGCCACCGATGCAGCCGCTGGTGCAGCAGCCGGCTTTGCGACCTTGTTCCATATTGAGTTGGGTCCCGGTGCGTCTGAAGGTGCAGCCGGCTTGGAGACAGGCTTGGCGGCAGGTTTTGCTTTTGTGTCCTCCTTGGAATTCAAGGGCAAAGACTTGGCAGGCTTGTTGCCAAACACAGAGGCTGGTGTCACAGACGGCGCGGCAGCTGCAGGCTTTGTCAAGACTGGTGCTTGGCCCTTGCGCTGGCGGTAGCGGACATGTGAGTTGGGCACAGTGCCGTATGCCTTGAGAGCCTCGGCCGTAGCTGGAGAAGCTCCCCGCAGCTCACGTAGCCGGCGAGATGAGTCGGAAAGAAGTTGTAGGTCCTATTTAGTTAGCACGCCCCGAGCCGGTCATTTCTGATATCCTAAACGTACAGTTGTGGGCTCAGCTGAGATGCTGTAAATGTGAATGGACTCCAGAGTCGCGTACTTGGCGAGTGCGTCTATTATGGTTAGCTGTGCTGCTGCATTCACAATTCAAAGACCACAGAGATGTCTAGTCAAGCATACCTTGGAGATCTGCTTCCGACACGAGCGTTATGACACCAATCGGCACCGTCTCAGACATACGGGGCTGCAGAGCGTCACCATCCATATCCACATCGTCGTCGACACTTCCATTGCCATCGCCGTTCTTGTCTCCGGCAGCCTTGATCACTGGCTGGCTAGACTCTGGTTCCGCCTTGGTGCCGTACAGCAGATAAGTCGCATGTAGCGAGCCGGCCTTTTTTGCATTCTGCGACGTGTAAAAGTCGAATAGAGCTCTAGATTGGTTAGAACAGACAGAAATAAGTCGAATAACCTGGATTTACCTCTTTGCTACATTGACGTTGACATTCAAGGCCCTGCTCACATAGCGATACGTGACCTGACGCGTCGGTATTAGCAAAGTCATTCCATGGTAACAAGTAGGCCTTTTTTACTTACCAGGTTTTGCTCGACGATGACCTCGTTAGCCAGAAATTCGTTGATCTCAGCCATTTTGATTTGTTATGCGTTGACGATGAGTTGTCGAGGGAGAGTTGTCGAAGCTCGTGAAATGCGTGTCAAGCAGGAGAGGACCCCGTATGATGGGTCGTCGCGTGATCACGTGAACTGGAGTCGTCCATTTAAACATTTTAGAGACGCTATTAGATTTGGGCGGATTATGTCATCTTTCGACGCGTCTTGTCTCGTAGGGCGCTACCGCCACTGACAAGTCACTTGGCTTCCCTTTACCGACCACACACCTCGACACATCCCGCGCCGAGGGACCGTCTTCTACCGAACTTTACTCGCCTGCTCGTCGACCATAACATGGCATCGCACGACGCTGCCGAAGTCTCTGACTCGACCGACTGGCTCGGCACGCCGCTGGCCTGTCTCATGCCGGTCGAGGCGGCGTTTCGGTGCCATGTGTGCAAAGACTTTTATAATTCACCAATGATCACGACGTGCAACCACTCGTTCTGCTCTCTGTGCATCCGGAGGTGTCTGTCCGTCGAGGGCAAGTGTCCAGTGTGCCGAGCGACGGACCAAGAGTCCAAATTGCGCGGCAACTGGGCGCTACGAGACGCCGTCGACTCGTTTGTCAAGGCGCGATCGGCTGTGCTAGAGCATGCGCGCACACCAGTGCCACAACACGTGCCAGAACCAGTGCAACAGCCGGCAAAGCGCAAGGCGGGCAGTGCAGGCGGGTCTCTACCCGGGTCGCAAGACGAGCCAAACAAGCGGACACGAACATCGGCAAGGCTAAGCAAAAACAAGGCAGCCGAGCCGGCGGCGAGCATAGTAAAGGACAGCGATGAGGAGGAGGAGGAGGATGAAGTTGTGGAAGTGCGGACATCAAAGACCCGCGGCGGCGCTGACGCAGACGAAGACTACAAGCCAGGTATGCTCTCCCGATCTACTATCCGACAGTCCACGACTAATATGACAGATGACGGTCTTATTGAGTGCCCAATTTGTACAACACGAGTCAAGATGGCTCTGATCAACAGCCACATTGACAGCGGCTGTAAGACCGGCGTAGCTCCAAAACCAGCACCAACCTTTTCCCGGCCGACGACATCTACATCCACTTCGACAGCCACATCCTCCTCGACGTTCAAGCCCATGTTCGGGTCTGCACCGATAAAAGCGCCCGAGAGGCTGCCGTCTATCAGCTACTCGCTGCTCACTGACACGGCGCTACGCAAGAAAATGACCTCACTCGGGCTGTCGCCGTCCGGCCCGCGGCTGCTGGTCGAACGTCGGCACAAGGAGTGGCTGACAATCTGGAACGCTAACTGCGACTCGGCACGGCCCAAGCGCAAGCAGGAGCTGCTGCGCGATCTCGACGTCTGGGAACGCACAGTGGGCGCGCTGGTGGCGGGCGGGAACGGCAGCAGCGGCGCGGCGACTCTTGCGTCACGGCCGATTGTGGTGGCAACACAGCAGGCGGCTATGATCAAGGACAAGAACTTTGATGCGTCGGCCTGGAAGGAGAAGCACAACACGTCGTTCCAGGACCTGATTGCCAATGCGCGCAAGTCGCGGTCCAAGGCGCAGCCGGTTGAGGACAAGGGTGGCGAGGATAAGGACAAGAATGCGGATGCGGCTGCGGCTGCTACAGAGACTACAAAGACCACAGATACGGCAGCTGAGGACACACTAAAGGCAGTTGCGATCCCGGACTCGAACCCGCCGTCGCCCATCTCCAACGCTTCAGACGGCGAGGCCAACAAGGCTGCACCGCCTGCTATACCGTTCGAGGAACCCAAGGCCAGAAGCCAGCCAACAGACAGCATGGTTGTCGAGCTGTAATTGATATGTTTTGCATTCTATTTACTCTTTCTTGCATTTCTGTTTTGCATTCTGCATTCATCACGGAGTTTGGATAGGCGCAGACACGATGGGCTTGGGATATTACGCATTGACGTTGCTTGGCATTCATGATGGGCATACCATATCTAGGAGTTTAATAGCTTTTTGTAGATTTTGAATAGACTTTGTGAGAGTTGAAAGAGGTATGACAATTGAGTTGAAAGGGAGACAAAGAAGCAGTGTGACTAAGTGGACGCCTCAATTTGGATATTTACAGGGCCTCAGGCGCTAAGGCGCCCAGCTTCAGGGCTGATACGACGCGGTATTACTGGGTGCGCTAGTGCCCGGAGTCTGGGCCAACAGCCTAAAGAAAGCAGCACACATCCTGCGTCATCGCGGGACCACCACACCACATTGACAGGCAACGCGCTCGGGCGTCCCGTGCTACATTCAAACAAAACGACGCTGTACACGGCACACAAAGACCACGGTACCGACATCAGGACCCGCGTCGCGCCAAGCAAGGATGGCGTCCAACGCGCAGAGAATCCAGTTTCTGATCGACCAGGAGGACGGCTTCACCAAGTAGGCGCATCTTTTGAGGCATAGCCGGAGACGCTGGAGAGATGGGGACGAGTGCTGACTACTAGAAATCGCCTGCCTGCGCTGTACTCTGACTTCCGCAGCCTGCGCGCAAGCAATCCTGACAGCTATGCCATCAACGCAGCCGCCTGGCGACGCGCCATCGCCGCGCTCGTCCGGGGCGGCATGCTTCCGCCCGCGCCATCCACGATCTCCAAAGACAAGAAGGCGGCATCGACGGCGGCACGCAACTTTTTGATCCTCACGGCCGGCGAGCCCCTCCTCGACGCGCTGCACAGCGACCGCTACAAACGACCGATCGCGCTCGACGCCGTCATCGGCGAGGCCGTGCAGGACCGCGACCTGATGCCGCTCGACGGCTTCCTGCGCGCCAAAGAGAGCATCTACAACCGCAAGTCGTGGGCATCGTGGGCCGTGGGGACTGCTGTCAGCCTGCCCTGGCACGCGTTGTCGTGGGGTCTGCGGCAGGCGGGCGTCGGCGGCGAGCCGCAGGTCGTGCCCTCGAGCACACCCGCGGTGTCGTACTACGACGGCGGCAATGGCCGTCTCACACCCAACCAGTTTGTCGTGCTGGCCAATATGGAAGAGGCGGCTACGGCGTTTGCGGACAAGATGGCAGCCGTCGACGCGACGCTGTCGTCGCCGTTTGAGCGCGTGTGGTCGGTGTCGCAGTTCAAGCGCACGTTTTCCGCCGCGGGCGCCATTCTGGACGCGTCAAACCTGCCAGTCGGTGCAGCAATCACACAGCCGCGGCTGTCGGACATGGACCTGAACGTCCTGCTGGCCTTTATGGCGCGCGACAAGAACATGATTGTCTACGACGGCCACGTCGTGAAGCTGCGGACGCCCGGCTCCAGCAGCGCTATCACCGAAGAGGACCGCGCAGTGGCCCAGCTGCGCGAGCTGATCGACTCGCTGACGCACCAGACTTCTGTCCTGAGCAAGCGCATCGACGACCTGACGGCGGCCGCCAAGGAGGCCGTCGTCCGCAAGAACCGCGTGTCCGCGCTGGCTGCCCTCAAACAAAAGAAGCAGGCCGAGTCCGCGCTGGAGGCGCGGTTTGCTACCCTTGGCCAGCTCGAAGCGACAGCCGCCAAGCTCGTGCAGGCGTCGGACCAGGTGCAGGTGGTGGCCGCCATGGCTGCCAGTGCCGATGCGCTCAAGTTCTTGAACGAGCAGGTCGGCGGCGCCGAGGGTGTCGAAGGTGTCGTGGACCGTCTGCGCGACCAGATGGAGGCGGCCGATGAGATCAACCAGATCATTATCGATTCGGGCCCGACTTCGGCTGCGGGTGTCATTGACGAGGGCGAGATTGACGACGAGCTGGCCGCACTGGAGCAGCAGGAGCTCAAGAAGACGCAGGCTGTCGAGGACAAGGCTGCGGAGAAGGTGGCAGAGAAGAAGGCACAGGAGAACACCCAAGAGGATGCCGCAAAGGCAGAAGAGACACGGCGGCGGCTAGAGTCGGCTGGAGCCATCCCTGACAAGGAACCAGCGCCGGCCAGTGCCGAAGACATTGATGCGGCTCTGGAGGCCATCACAACCGACAGCTTCCGCAACATGTCACTAAAGAATGACGAGCCACAAGCAGAGCTGGCGTAGTGGAGGGGGTCACAATAGAGCATATTCGGCGTTGGTCAGATTGATTTATGATTTGTAGAGTTTACGGGGTTATTATTGTAAAGGATTGCTTATACAGACATGAATGAGAACTACTCCTCGACACCACCTTTTCTTCCCTCTCTCGCCTTCTTGACACTCTTCCATTCGAAACAGAGAGCCGGCACAATGCTAAAGGCTGCCACAGCCAGGGGCACGCAAAATGCACTGACAAGCGCCTTGTTGTACTGCACGAGGACGGCCGGCAGCAGCTCAGCGGACACAACAGACCGGATCTCAGTGGCGCCCGTGCCGACCACGAGCTCAGCTTCCGTGCTCGACATCACCGTGCTCAGGTTTTCTAGAAGCTTTTGCAAAAAGATGCTCTGCGTGATGCACAGAAAGACGGCGCCGCCGAGCCCCTGTCCAAAGAACATGAGAGATGCACCGATGGGCACGTCCTTGGGTGCAAGCACGGTCTGCGCCGCGAGACTGGACATTTGCATGCCGAGACCCATACCAAGACCGCACAGCACCTGGTAGCCGATCCACTGGCTGTGGCCGCTGTTGACGCGCAGTAGCGTGACGAGGCCCAGGCCGACAGCCAGCAGACACGAACAGGCCAGCGCAAAGGGCGTGTAGTATCCAAAGCGGCTGGTCAGGCCACCGGCAAGAATGGACGCCACGACCAAAGCAAGCACAAAGGGCAGCGAGCGGATACCGGACTGCAGCGCGTCGACGCCCTGGATGGCCTGGAACCAGACGGCCAGGTAGTAGCTAAAGGACAACAACACACCGCCAATGCACATGGAATAGACGACGCCAGCCACGATGGACCGCTGGCAAAAGATGCGGCTCGGCACGGTGGCACAGTCGGTGCTGCGTCTACCCAGCCACGCCTGGACGGCAACCCATGCAGCGAATAGCACACCAGCCACCACCAACAGTGCGATGATGCGGCTGCTGCCCCAGGCATACGCCGATCCGCCCCATTCGATGGCAAGCAGCAGGCTCACCACAGACGGCGAAAACAGCAGCGTGCCGACGGGATCCATTTGCTTTGCCTTTTCCCAGGGTGACTGACTGCTACTAGGAAGCTGTGGGAGGTGAAGGAACAACAGGATGAGGACGATGGATGCAGCGCCAATGGGGAGATTGATATAGAAACACCAGCGCCAGGTGAGATGCGGGTTCGTCGTAAAGGCACCGCCGACCAATGGCCCAATGGCTGACGACACTCCGAAAATGGCCCCGAGCATGCTCTGGTACATTGGCCGCTTCTGCAGCGGCACGAGTGGAATCATAATGACAATAGCTCCGGCAAAGACGCCTGCAGAGCCTATACCAGCAAGAGCACGGCCGAGGATAAAAGCAAGGGAGCTCGGCGCAGCACCGCAGAGAGCCGAGCCGGCCTCGAAGAGAACGATGGATGCGAGGAAGACGGTCTTGTTGTTGAAGAAGGCATACAAACGACCAAACAGAAGCTGTATTGAGCAGCTGGCGAGCACGTAGGCACTGCCATACCAGCCAATGTCGTCGATGGAGTGGAAGTCGTTGGTGATCTGCGGGATGGCCGTGGAGATGATAATGCGGTCCTGTGGTGTTAGTTGGTCGGGCTCAAGATCTATTTGTAGTTGAAATACTTACTAGAGACACCAGAAACATGGCTAGGTAAAGAGCTGCCATGACAGGAACAACTGTGCGTGTGGGAGGGTAGTCATGTTTGTCGAGGTCGTCTGTGGCCGGACTTGTCTTTTCTTGAGCGTCGATGCTGTTTGAGGGTCGTGGGGACTCCATTGAGACTAATTGGGCGTACAAGTTTGAGAGTGGCAAGTAAAGCCAGTAGAGTGAATACAGTAAAAGCAGTAAAAACAATAGAGATGATGGCTGAAATACAAAACATTTTGGATGTTGTTCGCACGCGTTGATATATGTGATGTGAAAAGGCCGAATAGTCCGAGGTGCGCTGAATCTACTAGTAGCAATTGTCCGAACGCCCGACTAACACCATCCCACCCCCACCCCGGGCAATTCAGGACTATTCGCGCCACTCCCACGGAATTTCCTTCAAGTTTTCAAAGTTCACCCTTGAGCTTGAAATAAATTGTTCCAGTTGTCCCAAGAGTTCCAGTCTGTCGTCTCCCATCCAAGCACGTCCATGTCGGCAAACGTCACGTCGGTCAGGCCGTCTAGATCTGAAAAGTCCGACTGCTTACCCGCGTTCGACTCGGCAGATGCAGGTGTAGGAAGAGCGTCCCTCGACTGCGCAGGCAGGATATCGGCCACTGCCTTTGGAGCACTCCATGTTATTGCCACTTTTTGGCTGGTGGCCTGCTGTTGGCGCGCCTCCCAGGTCCGCAGAACCAGCTGCCGCACGGCCTTGCCCAGCTCGTCCTGGTCCCGAACAAGATGTTTCTTGTGTTCCAGAACAGACCCGACCAGATCCCATGCTTTGTCGACGAGTTCGCTGTCCGGCGGCTGCGTCTGCGACTCGATCAGCATAAAAACGACCGCGTCCAGCTGAAAGTAGACGTCAATGTGCCACTTGAAATGGTCCAGGTGTGTCGCTGTGAACCCGTCGGCGAGCGTCTGCACCATGTTGATGCTCGTGCGGAATAGCATGTCGTGCTCGGCCTGTGGCATGGACGCACCCTTGTCGGCGTACTGCCCAGGGTGGTGCACCATGAGCCGCATCTTGGCGACCGCCGCGTGGGCTCCAGCGGCTGCAATCTGATGCAGCGGGATCGCCGGGTCGAGGTGCTGCAGGAACTTGGTCTGGAATGTGCTGGCGATCTCGTCGATGACGACGTCGCGCTGGGCCATGGTGGCGGCCTGGTCATGCAGAGCCTTGCCCTTGGTGAGAAGAAATTTGCCCATTTCGTAGCGCAAAAGGCAAAAGACCATTTCGGTTGGGCGGTCGAGAATCGGCGGTGGTGCACCCGTCATTCTAGGATTGATGTCGCTGTCGTTGAGATTGGCGGGGAGGGGCTGCTGCGGTACGTCGCCGGTCAGGGTGCGGGCCTGGCCGACGAGCTGGGACATGCGGCCGTCGATAAGCAGGATCTGCCACCACACCCGGAGGCGCATTTGAGTCTCGAAGAACTCACTGCAGGTCTTGCTGGGCGCCGCACTCAGCAGTCTCTGTCCCATGCGAACAGCCATGCCTGAAACTATCCAAATGGAGTCGGCACTGTACGTTTGACGGGCCGCGAGCTGGTGGTCAGCGGTCTATGCTATCACGGTTGCGTGCAGAACATACAATGAATATGATAAAGGCCTGGAGCAGGACAAGGCTTGTCGACTGCAGAAAGTTTGTTGCCGCCAAGGCCTGAAGGGTGCAGGCGAGGTACCGCTCGAGGAGAATATTCTTTGGCTGGCCTAGCTTAGATATACAGCCATCGTCCGACAGGGCAGAAACGGCTGCGGCGTATATGGAGAACAGCAGGGCTACATCGCTCGACGACAGGCCATCGTAGTCGCCGGCGGCCTGGACAACGAGGTCCTGCACCTGCGGCGCATAGATGATCTTGGAGAGGGGGTTGACGCTCTGGATATATGTCTGCCACAGAGTAAATGCGTGCACAGGCTGTGGATAGGATGATTTGAGATTTTGGTTGTCAGTCGTGAGGCCAAGAAGACCGCCAAAGAGATCAGGTGGTGGGTGTACACCGAGCGGCTCTGGCTGACGCGGCGTCTTTACCGGACGGGGCTCGCGGAAGACATCTTCTTGCAGGCCAGTCCAAAGGCTCCTGCTTAGTCAGAACTACAATGTTCAATCATCAAAAACAGGTCAGGAAGCTGCTTACTGTCCAAACGCGGGCGCGCCTTCCTGTGGCGAGTGGTGCGACCTGTCGGGCGTGGCAGTGGTAGTGGGAGCAGCGCTGCGACAGGCCTCGGCCTCGGACTGTGGACGCTGCACAGACTGTTCACATTGTCTCAGCTCTGAATGGTCTGGCTGCCGCTTGCGTTTTGGGTATGGCTTTCTCGCAGCCTGCTCACACTCGATGCTGACGCGCTGACACTGAATACACGGAATCTGGCGGTTGCATTTGACCTTGCGCAGCCTGCAGTGGTTGCAGGAGAACTGGGACTTCGCCGGAGGAGACTCTGGAGGCGCCATGAGATGCTGTGACTGGGTCTATTAAATATTTCGGTATTCGGCCGGGTATGCAAAACGCAGCGTTGGCGATGTTAGACAGCAGATTTGTGTCGCAGGCCACGACGTGTCGGACATTTCGGCACTTTCCCTTTCTGGAATCGGACTTTTATATCTCATTTGGGACTAGCGTATTCGACGTTACGGTGCAAGTGGTGTAAGTGAGATGAGCAGTGTTTGTTAATAGATACTGCAGCAAAAACACTAACGACACGGCTAGGTCGTATCGCGCGCCTGCTGTAAGAGACCCGGACTCTCGCCAAACCGGACTCCCGAAAAGGCTGAGATCCGAGGATAGTCGACTTTGAAGGAAGGAGCGGTGGGTAGTTGCATAAGTAGTTGCAAATATTAGCAATTGTCGCAACCTCACTTGTCATCCACAGCAATTTGACGATCACTGGAAGCACACGATACAAGAGAAACTCCATGATCAGCAGGGTTCAATTACAAGCACAATGAGAGTCCTCTGTCTGCACGGTCGCGGCGCAAGCGGCGATGTTTTCAAATCACAAACAGGTGGGTTTCCGTATTTCTCGATTTCCAAGTCAATCAATACCAAAAAAGAGAAAATATAAAAACAAAACTAACAAACAGCTGCTCTTCGCTCCAAACTGGACAGCTCGTGGGAGTTTGACTTTCTCGACGGCCCGTTCAGGTCGCAGTCGGCCCCCGGCATTGATAAGATGTTTGAGTCGAGCGCGCATGCGTGGTGGGAGTCGGACACCGTCGAGGCTATCCAGGCGGCCAATGTGTGGCTCGATGACTACCTTGCCGCCCATGGTCCGTACGACCTCGCCATGTGCTTCTCGCAGGGTTGTCTGTTTATCGCAAGTTATTTGATGCACCGCCAGCAGGACATGGCTGCCGCGCGCCTTGATGTACCGCTGCCGTTCAAGGGCGTCATGTTCATCTGCGGCGGATTGTCGTTCCGATCGCTCGAGAGTTTGGGCGTCGACGTGCCGGACGCCGCGCTGGAGATTGAGCGCCGGTCAGTCACAGTGCTGCACAGAAAGACGGCGCAGTTCCAAAACTATGCGCACAACCCGGACCAGATCAAGCGCGGTGTCGGACTGTGGGACGACGTGTCTGATCTGGTGCACGACATCAAGGGGCCGCTGCCGACGGACGACAACGTGTTTGGCATGAACTACGCGACGGGCTTCCCACAGGAGCTGTTTATCAGACTGCCGGTGGTGAATGTGTACGGTGTGCGGGATCCGCGGTATACATCGGCGATCCAGCTGGCTTACACGTGCCGCAATCGGGCAATGTACGACCACAAGGGCGGGCACGATATCCCGCGGACGACTGAGGTGTCGGTGAAGATAGCAGCGCTGTTGAAGCAGCTGGCCGACGGACGGGTTTAGAAACTGGTTTTGGTTTTGGTTGATCAAGTTCTGCTTTTCCTTTGATTTGGTTATGATATATCGGATAGACGGCGACATATTGGACACCCTCTTTTTGGCCATCTCGTTTCCTGGTGTTGTTCCTAGGCCATTTGATGCGCCCAGACTGTTTCTCACATAACATACGTCTCCATCAATCAATACAGCTACTACGTTCCATTGCGTTGTTGCGTTGCGGAACTTTGGCCTCCACGTCTCGTCATCGATCTAATTCAGCCGCCAGCCTCCTCCTCGTCGTGTCAGAGTCGACTCTATATCCATATACAGGTCCTGGACGGCACGGCTTTGATATTATCCATACAATTCGGTAAGTGGATGTACCTGGCGGCTTGTTTCTCGCTACCGTGTTATATAAAGGTCGTTTCATCTCAAAAGCTGTCGATGCCTTTGTGTTGGTCTTTTCCTTACTCTCTGCCCATCCAGGCTCTCCGCGATGCATTCGACACAGATAATTGCAGCCTTGCTTGTGGCCAGAAGTGCCCATGCTGCTGTCATTGACGCAGCCAAGTGTTCGAGCGACCTGCAGATCGACAACTTTGCCAACTTTGGCAGTCTCTCCAACAGCCTGAACAACCCGGCGAGTGGTCAGTTCTCCAATACAAGGCAATTCTACAGATGCAACAGACACATACTAACTGCAAAGACGACCAGAGCATGGCCAGCATTGCCGCTGCAGACGGCATCCTCAAGTTCACACCCAAAGATGTCAACTCGTACTTTTACGAAACGTTCCCGTGCACGCAGGCCAAGACCCAGGGCTACGGCGGCCTGCAGTTCACGCTGACGTACCCGGCCGGCGCCGACTTTACGCTGGAGCTGCAGACCAAGACTGACTGCAATGCGGCCAACTACACAAGCGAGTGGTTCCTGATCAGCGGGTTGACGGGCACGCAGCAGGTGGTGACGCTGGACCTGAACGTGTACGAGACGTCCAACCTGGATGCCATCTCGGGGCTTGTGTATGCAGGTTTCAGCAACACGGGGGCCTTCACGCTCAGCGACCTCAAATTCGTCTGTCGTAGTCTGTCCGCCAGGGAAGGTGAGTTTCGATTGCGTCTGTACGTGCTCTGCTAAAGCTAACAGGGTAGAGTCGCCCGAGAGAGTGCCTAGAACGGGCCCGTCGGTGCCGATGGCCGCACCCGTCGAGACAGCCTCGGCCATCTTTGTTGAGTCTGTTGATTCTGTTGATTCTGTTGATTCTGTTGGTGTTGTTTCTTATTCTTCTTCTGATTCTCCGTTGTCTGCTTTCCGTACTGTTTCAGCTCACCCTCACTCGACTATTGTACATCGCCATTTTCACGCCCACCCTCGCCCTCAATTCCACGGCCATACTTTTGCAGTGACGCCCTCGTCGACTCGCCGCCCAATCGTCAGCACAACTACCTACCGCCCCAAGCCCACATCTGCCGAGACATGCACCGACCTGCTGGTTGATGACTGGGAGTCGCAGTCGCGCCTAACGTTCCTCTACTACAACTCCATGTACCAGCCGTCGAGCGATGACGGCACAATGCAGTCCATCATTGTCAGCAACGACAACACGGTGACCATTGCTCCCCAGAGCACAGACTCGTACTTTTACAGTCAGATGCCGTGTGTCGACACCAAGGACGTCTACGGCGGTATCTCTTTGAAAATCAAGGCCAAAGCGGGCACGTCGTTTTCGGTCCAGCTCGCATCCGTCGACAAGTGCGGCAGCGGCAACTACACCAAGACGCAAACGCTGTCCTCGGACGACCTCGGCTGGGTGTTTGACGGTACACTCCAGGCATACTCGCTGTCGTTACAGAAATACCCCGGCGTTGACCCGCTCAAGGTATCCATGATCTACTTCACGGCGTTGTCGGGCACCGTCACGTTGGGCCCGATTGCTTTCTACTGTGGCAGCCGGCAGTCTGAGTTTCCAGTGCCGTCGCACCCCGTCAACCCGCAGCTCTCGTACCAGGTGCCGGCGCCCGCCAGTACCGAGGGGTCGCTACTGATCGACCAGTTTGCCGACCCGGACGTCAACGCCCTCGGGCAGTGGCACGGCTGCGACGAGGACTGTGTGACGTCGACGATGCACGGCAACACAGTCAAGCTCCAGACCAACGACTCGGACCTCGCGTGGTACTCGTCGCTGGCCGACAAGTGCGCAGACATTTCGTCGTTCAAAGACTCGTACCTGCACATTGCCTACGCGGGCAGCAGCAAGTTCACAGTGTCGCTCCAACAAGCAAATGCCGACTGCAACCCAGACGTCGCGCCGTACCCCGAAACATGGGACTCGCTCGAGGCGGCACGGTACGCGTCCGAAGCTGGCAGAGACATCTACATGCCCATTTCGCATTTCAGTGTCGACCTGACGCGCGTCACAACGTTTGCGTTCAAGGGGTTCTACACGACGGACTCGACGACGCTGTCAAAAATCGAGATTGTGCCGGCCGTGCCCGACGGCTTTACCATGCCCAACAAGCTGCCGTCGGGCAACCTCGTGTTTGCGTGCAAGCGGCCCAATTCGTTTGCGTTTGCTATAGACGACGGCGACCCGGCGCTGGCGCAGGAGGTCGTCGACATTGTCAAGTCGGAGAACATCAACGTCACGTTCTTCACGGTCGGCCTGCCGCTCGAGGACCCGTCGACGAACCTGTCGGCCGTCTACCTGGACATGCAGGCGCGCGGGCACCAGATCGCGCTGCACTCGTTTACGCACCCCAAGATGGAGGGCCTCGCAGACTATGCGGCGATCGACTGGGAGTACAACAACGACGTCGGCGCGGTGTCGCGCGTGTTCAGCGGCATGCACACGCCGTACTTTCGGCCGCCGTTTGGCACCGAGGGCGCGCGTATGCGGCAGCGGCTGGCAGTGGCACTGAATGTGAGTGACCCATACGTTGTGATGTGGAGTGTCGATGTCGAGGACTGGCGTTGGGGCACGTCGAGCACGCCGGAAAAGCAGCTGGACGCGTTCAAGCGGGACCTGGCCAAGGGCGGCAACCTGGTGGTGATGCACTACCTGTACCCGAACACGGTCAAGTACCTGCGGCAGTTTATCCGGCTGGCCAAGGCGACGGGCAAGCAGCTGATGCGTGTTGACCAGTGCATGATGGATCCCCGGGCGCCGCCTTTGTAGGGCGTGTCAATGGTGATGATGGATGTTGGCGACGAACGTTGATCTAGTCTAAAAGCTTTCTTTGGTTGATTTGGTTGATTTGATTTTGTTTAATCCTTGTGTCATAACTTGTTTATCTTTTCGTCGTTTGATTCTTTGATTCTTTTGTTCTTTTGTCTTTGATTCTTTGATTTCTAAAACTTTGATATAATTAGATTATGCATTCTAGAATGTCACCTTCTTCTACATCTTTATCCTCTGATCACCAACACCTCAATGGCCAATGCGACGCTGCATGCATATACGGACATGGCATAATCTCATAAGTGATCCTTCATCCACCCTGTTCGAAAGAGGCCTGTAGCGTACTTTTGCAAGCAGCAAATCAAACCCCGATATGATGTGCTTCCCGTGTGGCTTACTGCATAATGGCCTCAAAGGCTGACATGGTGCTCAAGCTTGAGCTCCCTTGTCCCAACGTCGACACCAACTGCTGACGGGCCAATCGGCAGCGTCTGATTGCTCACCATCACCACAGCGTAGCACGAGCAGCATGCATTATCAAACAAAGAACCTGACTGGCGTGGTGGAGGAGAAAGAAGCGCATTTCCTTTTTGAGGGTGTATGATTACAGATGCTGGTTGGATGTAGCAGAGGGAAACGAGGCCGAGAAGATGCAGAGCACGTATGTAGACAAAAGTTGGTGATATAAGAACCACGGCGTCGTCCATGTAGAAGACGGGTCATCCATCACCTCTAATATCGGCATCTTCGCAATCATCACAATCATCTATCATCACAGATATGCCTCTTCCTCAAGACTCCCACGTTGTCGAGACCGGCAAGGAAATCATTGGTGTTCTCAAGGGCATCTTTGGCCCTCATCCCGGCTTCCGTCCCGGTACGCTCGGTTCCTCCATGACCCATGTATTCTACTAACAGACAGCCCATGCCAAGGGCCTCCTCGTCAAGGGCACATTCAAGCCGACGCCTGCTGCCGCTAGTCTCTCCAAGGCGCCGCACTTTAATAACGCCTCGACGCCCATCGTCGCCCGCTTCTCGTCCTCCACGGGCATCCCCCAACTGCCCGACTCTGACGCCAATGGAAATCCTCGCGGCTTCGCCCTGCGCTTCGTGCTCGCCGAGACGCCCAGACGCGAGCACACTGACATTGTCACCCACAGCGTCCCCTTCTTCCCCGCCGCCACACCCGACGAAACGCTCGCGTTCTTCCAAGCCGTTGCTGCTGCCGGCACCAACCCCGATGTTCTCGGTGCGCACATTGCCGCACACCCCGCCGCGCAGGCATTTGTCGCGGCGCCCAAGCCCACGCCGTCAGCCTTTGCACGCGAGGCTTTCTACGGTGTAAACGCATTCAAGTTTATCAATGCCGAGGGAAAAGAGACGTTTGTGCGGTACCGCATTCTGCCGGTAGAGGGTTTGGATGCACTCGACGACGCCACGGCGGCAGCCCAAGAACCCAACTTTTTGTTTGACGGAGTGAAGGGGCGGCTGGCGGCAAACAGACCGATCCAGTACCGCCTGGTGGTGCAGGTGGCCAAGGACGGCGACGTGACCGACGACAACACGGTGCACTGGCCCGAGGAAGGCCCGGACGCGCGCGAGCTTGTCGATCTGGGACTGGTGTCGCTGGACACACTCGAGCCGGACAGCGCAACAGACGCGGCGCAGCAAAAGTACCTCATCTTCGACCCGGTGCCGCGCGTCGACGGCATTGAGCCCTCGGCGGATCCGCTGATTGACGTGCGGGCGGCCATCTACCTGATCAGCGGTCGCGAGCGGCGGGCGGCCTAGAGTTTTTTTCTTCTCTTTTCTCTCAAGTAGAATTAGTAGCACAAGACGTAACATGCCAAGTATATCATCAACTCCTCTAGCATCTATCACTCGGCCGATACTACTTGTCATTTTGCGTGCTGCCACAACGGCCACATCCGGCGCGATGATATGTGACTGTTGATTAGAACAATGACTCAAACCAATGCCGTTACACGCTCATGCCATGTCATGCCATGCGGTCTGGGCGAAACATTCCATGCCGGTCTTTGTCTTGGGTCGTCTATTTTCCGTGGCCAGCTGCAAACGCCCGAGGGGCGAGGCAGAGAGAAGAAAGGAAGGAAGGTCGACAGAGTACTGTTGCACACAGTGCCGACTTCCTGTACCATGTCTCCATGTGTACAAGGTGCGGTTTATAGTATGCTTGGTTGCCACCGCATTCGGTGAGGTGAGGCATTGGTGCTATCGACAGTATCCGCCGAGGTGAGCTTACGATGGTTACCGAAGGGCAATTCTCTTTGGAGAATCCAACGGCTTTTGTAGAATGCAGACAGTCGCCAGCTCAGCGGCCAGCACGCCTTGGTGAGCCCGTGAGACATGACAATGCTGTTGGTGTGACCGTGACGATGTGACGAGTGACGGTGATATTCTGAGATCGTGTCACACCCATAGACAGTCTGAGATGGAACGGTCGGCCATGAACGCGGACCTACAGGCATGATGCATGTCGTAGTTGATGCAACAGAAAGCAGGCGACTGTTGTGTCCAAGGTGAGCCGGATGATAAAGAGCGATATGTTCAGGATGCTCGATGCAGGGTAGACGGAGGGTGGTCGATGATGTAGTCTGTGCCGTGAATAAATCAAAACAATTCACAAGTAGTAAAGCAATGGGTATAGAAAAGAAAACAAAAATCAATAAAATAATCAACCCAAACAAAGTAATCTCAGAGATGATGTGCTTGTATCACTCTGCTACTGCAACTCTCAAGGTGACAACAGGTCGTGAGGTCACCAGCAACAGACCACTCGGCCTTGTATATAAGTGCGCCACGATGTCCAACCTTTGCCATACAGTTTCTCATCCCATCAACCATGATGACATCGCATCCTGGCCATCATGTGATACGCCGCTTGGTAGTCCCCTACAAGCACACGCAAGGACAGGGCAACGATGAGGGCCACTTCCAGAGAATCACCGTCCTCGATCCAGACAACGACAGCACCGAAGACAGCGAGGAGGTCATCGAGACCAGTGTCAGTCATGTCCGTGATCCTTGTCGAGCCTCGCCTCAGGTAGCCAGAATCAGAAGCATGGACAGGGACATGGACAGGGACAGGGACAGGGACACAGATAGAGATGGTCAACGAAACATGGACCGCAAGCATAGCCGCAGTCGAGACGACAGAGACTCGCACAGCTATATCCGTGTCTCAACATACAGCCGGATGCCACCCCGAGACAGGCCTGACGAGGCGAGCAGACGGAACTCGGGACACCACCCGCGGCACAGACACTCGGCTGACCACGCCCGAGACAACACTCGTCGCCAGAATCCGCCTCAACATATTCACGGACCGCACTACCGTGGGCACAAGTCCAGGCACGAACGGCGAGACAGGCATGACAGGCAAGACAGAGGTAAATATGAGAGACACGAGAGACACAGCAGTCGGCCGGATGCACTTCCATGGCAAGAGTCTGTCCAAGACAGCTCGCCCCTCCTTGACCTGGCCTCATTGTTGCGTCGGATAGGCATCTTGGATGAGGATGGCGATGGCAACAGAGACAGCCGTCCAAGCGCGAGCACAAACACCACGGCCAGATCCAGCAGCAGCCATGCGAGACGGCATCAGACACGCGAGAGGCCGAGACAGTCTCACTGGGATGGGGAGGGGGATCGAGATGACGATGACGACAACAGGCACGATCGTGCATGCCGTGACGACTGGCATAACTCGCATAGACGGTATCCTGATGACCACGAAGATGGCCATGATGGCCACGACTGCCAGACACGTCCAAGGTCACGCGTCAGATCAAGATCCTTCTCGAGTCGTCGCGAGTCTTGTGAGTTTGACAGAGACCACGGCAACCAGGACCAGTGCCAAGACCGTCATGACCGTCAAGACCACCAATACACTGCCAGAGACGCATCAACCGAAAGACAGCGTCAGCGGCAAAAGACCCTCTTCAAGGCCGTCAAATACGCCGCCAAAGCAGGCGCCGTCGCCGCCATCAACAGCTCCAGCATCCCCGGAGACTGGCTCGGCGACAAGGGCTCGCGTGTCGCCACAGCCGCCATAGGCGCAGCCCTTGTCGACACTTTTTTCAACCACAACTACCCCAAGCGCTTCAACGGACTGCGCCATGCGGCCATGCGCCAGGTCGCCGAGCGGACCATCCGGTCTCTGACGGAACCCTTCTTTCAGCGCGTCGCCGAGAACCGGGGGAGACAGCGTAGACGTTCCTGTTGAGTGGGCTTCAATTTGTTAAAGTGACACAGAGAAAATGATGACGATAACGATGTAACGTGATCTCGATGTGGTCTCAAGGAAATGGTTTTAAAGACAAATAAATAGCTGCATTGAATTAAAGAAAATCAACAAGTTATATTTCTAATAGGAAATATCTGTTGCCGATATAAAACAGAAATATCAAGGAATAATTCATAATAAACATGGATAAATCTTTGTGCAGATCTCATCGACCTTGACAAGAGGAAGTGAAGCTATTCATGGTGATAGCTTGACAGTGGGGTATGTATTCCAAGGTGCACGTGACTGATACCGATAAGGACTCTGGGAGCCACGACCTCCTTCACCGGACCTAGCACCACGAGCTCTCACGACGTCGACAATTGCTTTCAGGTCTCGATATCCACAGCTTCTGCAATCTAGAGTCTCGTATTCAATCGGAACGGGTTCGCAAACCATATTCTTCCTCTCCGGTCCCGGCCCACAACCCGGCCTCACCCTCCTCGCCCACCACCGCCCCTCCTCCGTCGTCAACCCCCTCCTTGAGCTGTCTCGACAGCCATTCTTCGACAAACGCACCTCTACGCACCTCTAAACACCTACTACAGCTCATATGCCGTCTCCGGAAGATGCCTCGAACCCCCCCGAGTCGATACAGTCGCTGCCGCCCGCCGCTTCCCCAATAAGACAACCCAAGATGCGCCAGTCACCAGCTGGCCAGGCCAACCCCGGCCCTGGTGTCGACCTCCCGTTGCGCTCACACACCCTCCCGCTCTCTCAGTCGGAAATCAGCCTGCCACTCCGCCGGGCCACACCGACCAATGCCGCATCTCTCTATGCCTCCACTCTCACACCCCCCGGCTCCCGCTCCATGTCGCCCGTCGGCCTCGGCCGCGCCTCCTCCCCCTCGACCCGCACCATGTCCTTGACCTCCAACACAAGCTCCGCAACAGTAACGAGTGCTGGTACGCCCGGCGGTACATCAGCTACGACAGCTTCATTCCCCTCAATACCACCCGGTGCTGCCTTCACACGCTCTCTTCTCGACAGCCCAGCCGTCGACAACCCCGGCGATCCGCTCAGCCTGATGCTCAAAGCGTTTGTGCCGCACGTGGCCGTCTACTCGTCCCAGGACACAGACGATCTGGTGCGCGAAAAGGGGTTCTCCAAGGGACTGTGTGAGCTGCTGCGGCCGTTTGGCGAACGGGTGTCGGGCCGCGTCCAGGTGCGCGATAGCAACGGTGCGCCTCGGCCGTGGGATGACTTTTCCGTGCGCTTCGTCGACTTTGGCGACAATATAGAGACACCCGAGTCTGCGCAGGGCATCATCCAGCCTCCCATCAGCCCACCGCCGCAGTTTGTCAATGGTCGGTTGGTCAGTGTAGACGACGCGGAGAAGGAGCAGGAGCAGGAACAGGCCGCAGAAACAAAACTGAGCAATGCAACATCCATGCGCATCCCACTCGTCGAGGCCATTGTCGAAAAACACTTGAACTACGCAGAGAGTGCCTTTTCTGGCCTGCCCACAAACCACCAGCATCCCCTGCAGCAGGGCAACGCTGCAGGGCTCCTCGATGTCGGCAGCACCTCGCCCTACTACGGCCTGTACCTCCGGCGCATGATGTCTGGCCTGCCCATCGCATGCCACGAGACCTTTGCACACCCTGTTGCCTGTGTGATCGCCATCAGCTCGCGCAACCCAAATCCCATCCAGACATTCCAGGAACTCTACCGCGATATCAGCCAAGGCGACCGGCGACTGCCGCCTTGGGTTGATGGCGATTTCCTGCGGTACTATGTCCTTGTGCACGACGAGGAGAACGGCGACATTGCACAGTCCATGGCTCTGTTTGAAAAGATGAAGCGCAGCCTGGGCCTGCACTGCCATCTGCTGCGGCTGCGCAGCTCGCAGAGTGCAGAGACCGACGACGACAGCCTTGTCCTTCCACGCAGCGACTGGATGACAGCGGCCGACGAATACACAGACCTGGCCCGCAGCGAAGCGTACGAGGCCGATGGCGACGGTGATTCCAGAGAAGACGAAGACGAGCCAGACTTTTACGACCCTACACGGTACATTTTCGAGTCGGATGCTACTGCCATCCGCACGTTTGTCCGTGAACTGGTCACCCAGTCGCTCGTGCCCACGATGGAGCGCAGCGTTTCCGTGTGGAACGACCAGGTCGCCTCAAAACGAAAGGGAATCAGCGGTCGCTTTATGAGCCTGTCCAAGCGCTGGGGCGGTTTTGGCGGCGGCGGCGGAAATGCGAGCAGCGCACGCAGCGGTCTCGGTGGCGGCGGCAACAGCAACTCCAACTACGACGCCGTGCACGGCTACTACAATGCCGAGGCCAGTGAGGCCATCCTGCGCAAGCTCGCCGACTATGCCTTTATGCTGCGCGACTGGAAGCTCGCCATGTCCACCTACGACATTTTGCGCGCCGACTACAACACCGACAAGGCCTGGAAGTACCACGCCGCCGCCAACGAGATGTGCGCCCTGTCGCTGCTCGTCATGCAGCCCAGCCTGTCATCGCGCACAAAGCTCGAGTCCATCAACAGCATGCTGGAGCAGGGCTTCTACTCCTACCACACGCGCTGCGGCAACGCCTACGGCGCCGCACGCATCATCACTCTCGGTCTCGAGCTGCAGCGCCTGCGTGGCGGGCCCGCCGTCGACGACTCGGTGCGCTGGGGCACGCGGCTGCTCGAGGCCCGCCTTGTCGGCATTATCGGCGACGCCCTGCTGCGCGAGCGCATGGCCGTGTGCTGTGCGACGCGCGCGGGGCGCGGCTCGGCCGGCTGGGGCAGCTGGCGGCGCAAGTCGGCGTTTTGGAGCGTGCTGGCGGCCGAGGCGTGGGTTGCCCAGCGCAAGTACATCCAGGCGCAGCGCTGTTTGAATGAGGCCCGCAAGATGTACTCGCAGCTGCAGAGCGACGAGGGCATTGACGGGTTTGTGCGGGCGCGCGAATTTATGCTGGGCCTGCAGACGCAGATCAAGCAGGGATTGCTGGCTGCGGGCGAGGCGGCCACGGCAGGTGATGCATCTGAAGCGGCTGTCGACGACGACAACAGATCAACAATGACTGCCACTGGACCTACAGCAGAGTCTGCGGGCGATCCCGACGAAGATGGCGAGGACGTCGAGGAAGAGATGGAGCTTGTTGACGAAACGAGCATCAAGAATGCGCGTCGCCGCTCGCGGCATGACAGCCTGATGGGGGGCAGTGGTGCCGGCCAGGCAGGGCTGGAGACTGCGCCCCTGCGGAGGCTCTCTACAGCCGCTGAGCATGTCGCCGAGGGCGGCGAGGATGCGGGCGAAGAGAAAGAAGCTGGCTTTGATCAAGTCTAGTCTTTCCCGTCTTTCCCGTCTTTCCCGTCTGTTTCTTCCATGTCTAATTTCTCTTGTTTAATCCTGTATATGAGCCTTTTATTCCCCTCGGCATAGCATCCATCAAGCATTCTAGATCCTGAATAGATTCACAAAAGACACGACCACGTATTGTTTTGTTTTTACCAGGCAGCACCGTAGAGAGGAGTTTCCTCGGCATTGACGAACGAGCTGTAGTCATGTCCAGTCGTTTCATATATTTTCATGATCTGTTGACCTTGAGAGTTTTCTCTGATTATGGTTGATGTTGGTAACTCTAAAAATGATTTTCCATGATCAAAATCTCACTCTATCGGATATCAGTTCGATTCAACACGTGTTTCAAAGTCAATAATACTGGCCCGCGGGCGTGATGTTCACTGGGTGCATCGCGAGCATAGTGCTTTTAGTGCCTGGGCTCGGTTCTCGGAGGCTTCCGCCCCAGGTGTTATTGATGTGGGGCTAATGTCGATTGTGTAACTAAAAGTCCCCCGCAAAGTCAATTTGAACGTTGCAAGTCGTTGCAAGTCGTTAATAACTCGTTCTTGCCTTATTGGACGGTTTCACAGTTGCCGACTTGTTTAAAAAAAGTTACAACATCATACGAAAGGGAAGGAGCGATGCGCATCCCAGCTGCCTGCTTGGAAGATACCAGAGGCAAGAGCTACCCACGGAGCGGGTCAGCACCAGTGCGTCATAAGCTCGAATCGCCCCAAGTGCTAGAGCATTCGCAAAGTAATTGGTGGGCGTACTTATTCACGGCCAATCACACTACAGGATAAGCCAAATCCCAACCATCTAAAGCGGGCGTATTACTGATCTCATCCGCACTTTTGCCATGTGTTAGTGCACCAGACCTCGATTCCAGGACAAAGGTGTAAGATGGCGCCCGGTCGTGCCTTCCAGAAGTTCATGTGAGAGTTAAAAGTTTCCCGATCAAGAAAGAACTCGGCCGCCTCCGATAACAGAAGGCATTAGCTAGCACAGGAAGGTGCGACCAGAAACATATATAATCGCGTAGCCCTCTATCCTTCACATCCCAATCTTACCTCATCCCTCATCTGACAGCTTAACTCGTCTTGAGATATATAGCAAGTCTCTAGATTCACAACATATACCACACACAAAGATCACACATCACACAATGTCCGACATCAAGATCGCACCTCTCCAGCCGGCTCCGGGCTCCAAGGCCAAGATCGGCGCCGTTGTCTCCGGCATCGACATTGAGAACCTCACGGGTGAGTAACTGCGACGAGAACACAGCAAGAGCTGGGAATCAGCTCTTTGCTTGCTCTACATACATATCCTTGCGTATTGTCGTTGGACTGCACCATCAGACAAACCTTGGGAGAATACCCGTGCAATCGGTAACCTCCCGGTAAGCTTCTACCTTGTTGATCTGCATCATGATTTCTCATGATTTCTCCAGTCAAAGAACGCTGCTGACAGTGCAGATGCCGACTTTGACGTCGTCCGCAAGGCCCTGTTCGAGAACCAGGTCCTCGTCTTCCCCAACCAGAGCCACGTCTCGCCCAAGAAGCAGTTTGAGCTCACTCAGCGTTTCGACCCGGCCGGCAACTCGTACGGCCACGGCAAGACCCTTGACGCCAAGAAGTCTGTTCTGCACCCCGATCTGAAGACCATCCCGCACCAGCCCCAGGTCCAGGTTATCGGCAACGGCTTCGTCCCCGAGTACGAGGGCTTGACAAACGTCCAGCTTCGCCACCCTCACCACCGCACCTTCCACTCCACTGTCATCCCCGACGAGGAAGACCTGGACTACACGCGCTTCTACCGCTGGCACATTGACGCCGCTCTCTACGGCCTGGCTCCCCCGATTGCCACCACTCTGCTGGCTGTCAAGGTTCCCGGTGGCCGTCGCCAGACTTGCCGCTACGACGACGGCACTGGCGATGTTTTGGACGTCCCCTTGGGCACTACTGCTTTCGCGTCCGGCGAGACCATGTTTGAGATCCTGAGCCCCGAGGACCAGGAGTTTGCCCGTACCACCCGTGTCGAGTACGCTGCCCACCCCTACATTTGGATGAGCGGTGCCAAGTCGCGCTCCGATGGTCTGGGCATGGTCTCCGAGGGTCGCGAGCTGACCCCCGAGGAGCTGCCTCCCATTGAGCAGGAGAAGATCCAGATCCTGCCCATGTGCTGGCGCAACCCCGAGACTGGCAAGCTGGCCCTGCAGGTGCACCCCAGCGCCATTCGCCGCCTGCATCTGGCTGACGGCACTGTCATCGACGACCTGGCTGAGGTGCGCGAGATTGTGCACCGTCTGCAGCGTCCTGGCATCGCCCCCGACCTGATCTACCCCCACGACTGGAAGGAGGGCGATCTTGTGCTTTTCCACAACCGCGGCGTCATCCACTCTGTCGTCGGTGCCTTTGCTCCCGAGGAGGTGCGTCTGTTCCGCCAGTGCAACATTGCAGCCAGCTACCTGCCTGAGGGTCCCCTGCCTGTTGCAGCCGCTGCCTAAGTAAAGGCACTTTCAAACTTGATTTGCTGTTCTTGGATACTCGTTACTAGAGCGCTTGTTTGTTTTGTCTTTTCATCTTGTCAATGTCCTTTTTGCTAGTAGTTGTTTGATCGCTTGGATTACACCGGGCATGCCTGGCCATTCGCTATATACCTCTATATTGTGTATTTAAAACTTTTAAATGTCTAATGAAACAAAAAGTCAAAAGAGGGAATCATTGTGAAATCGAATGTCAACTGTTATCCTGGTGGCAAAGGTGCGTAATTAAGAGACTAGGAACACTATATTTTAAGCACTTGAATGCTGCTGTTTGTAGCGCATTATAGTGCATTTAGTGTATTCAGGCAACACAGAGTGGGGCAGGGAGCTCCTGACGTAGGCACGGGTCCATTATCTCTAGATCGCGACATCCCTCGCTCAACGCTGACAACGCTACAAAACAAAGCCATTCAAAATGGCTGTGCTGAACCCTGCTGTCGAGGGCACAGCCGATGCGGAGAGTCTGGCAAGCAGTCAAAGCACGGCCACAATCCAGGGCGGCGACGCAATCAGCAACATTCCCGCCAACCAACCATTTCCACAGCTTCAAAACAACGCCGAAGCCGACAGCGATCTCGACGCAGAGGCGACGGCACAGGCCGCTGGAGCCGCCTCCAAGGCGTCCAAGACAACGAAAACAGCCGACCTCAACGCCTCCGTGGTCGACGATGACAATGACGACGAAGAAGACCTGGCTGTAGCCCGGCCATTTCTGCGAACCGCGAGCCCCGATAACGGCCCTTCGCGATCAGGAACTGAAAGCTCGCACAGAGGTGACGATGACGACGATGACGACGACGATGAAGATGAAGATGTAGATGGCTTGGGAGAGGGGCTGGAGACCGAAGACGACGTCGATGACGATGCCGAGACATATGCGGGAGACGGAGAGGACATTGCGAAAGACACATTCCCCGAGGCCACGGGCGGCGGGGCTGGCGGTGTCGGTGTCGGCGGTGGTGACGTACCTGCTTCTGGCGGGGGAAAGGCCAAGCTGGGAGGGGCAAGCAGAGCCACTGGCGAGAGAAAGGCGAGTGCGCGCGTCCGTTCAGGTCGCTATGCGCGGTCTGCACGCGTCTCGGCCGCACACGAGCGGATGGGCCACAAGATGCACAAGTACACACTCTACGAGACGGCCAGTCGGTACTACATTGTCGGCGAGGATGTCACTGGCCGACGCTTTCGCGTGCTCAAAATCGACCGCACGACGACCGCCGACGACGCCGAGCTGAGCATCACAGACGACAAAATCGTGTACAGCCAAAAGGAAATGGTGCAGCTGCTCGACACCATTGACGATGGTAATCGCGGCACGGGCGGCATCAAAGTGCGCTGCACTACATGGGGCCTGCTGGGCTTTATCCGCTTCACGGGCCCCTTCTACATGATGCTCATTACCAAGAGATCGACTGTCGCCGTTATTGGCGGCCACGTGGTCTATCAGGTAAAGGGCACGGAGCTGATCCCACTCACCCCAGGTCGCGGAGCCGACACAAGCGGCGGCGGTGCTGGTGGGGGAGGCGGCAATGCCGGAGCTGGAGGCAACAGTGGCGGCGATGCAAGCCGGCACCATGCAGCAGGGCACGGCTCGCAGGCCGACGAAGCGCGCTTCCTGGCCATCCTCAACCACGTCAACCTGACGCAGTCGTTCTACTTTAGCTACTCCTACGATATCACCAACACGCTGCAGCACAACATTACACAGGAGCGTGCGGCACTGTCTGAAGGCCGGCGGTGGCTGTGCGACGATGGCCACAACAGCATGTTTGTGTGGAACAGCCATCTGCTGCAGCCAGCGATGGACTCTTTGGCGTCGCCCTTTGACTGGTGCCGACCCATCACGCACGGCTACATTGACCAGGCGTCCATTTCCATCTACGGACGCACGGCATACGTGACCATTATTGCGCGCCGGTCGCGCTACTTTGCTGGTGCGCGGTTCCTCAAGCGTGGCGCCAACGACATGGGCTATGTGGCCAACGATGTCGAGACGGAGCAGATTGTGTCAGAGGCCAGTACGACGTCGTTCCACTCGCCCGGCCGGCGGCTGTTTGCCAACCCGCAGTACACGTCGTATGTGCAGCACCGGGGCAGTATTCCTCTCTACTGGACGCAGGAGAACACGGGTGTTACACCGAAACCGCCAATCGAGCTCAATCTCGTGGATCCGTTTTACAGTGCGGCTGCAAAGCACTTTGATGATATGTTCAAGCGGTATGGCGCGCCCATCTACGTGTTGAACCTCGTCAAGGCGCGCGAGTCGACGCCGCGCGAGTCGAAGCTGCTGGAGGAGTTTACGCGCTGTATCAAGTACTTGAACCAGTTCCTGCCCGACGACAAGAAGATTATTCACCATGCATGGGACATGTCACGCGCAAACAAAAGCCGCGATGTGAGCGTCATTGGTGTGCTGGAGGAGATTGCCGAGACGGTCGTGGCCACCACTGGTTTCTTTCGAAATGGCGAAGGCGATGGCAGTAGTAAAGAGGTCAGGGACAGCAAAGAGAAAGACGAAGAAGGGAAAGACAAAGACCAAGACAAAGACAGCGAGAACATCAACCAGACACGCGTTCAAAACGGCATTGCACGGACAAACTGCATCGACTGCCTGGACCGTACGAATGCAGCGCAGTTTGTGATTGGCAAGTGTGCACTCGGGCACCAGCTGCACGCGCTGGGCATTCTAGAAGACCCGTCGGTGGCCTGGGAGACGGACGCGGTTAACCTGTTTACACACATGTACCACGACCACGGCGACACGATTGCTGTGCAGTACGGCGGCTCGCAGCTGGTCAACACAATGGAGACGTACCGCAAGATCAACCAGTGGACGAGTCACTCGCGCGACATGCTGGAGACGCTGAAGCGGTACTACAACAACTCATTCCTGGACGGACAACGCCAGGAGGCATACAACCTGTTCCTGGGCAACTACATCTACACGCCCGGCCAGCCCATGCTCTGGGACCTGCCGACGGACTACTACCTGCACCACGCGGACCCGCGCCGGCGCAAGGACGACGACAAGCGGCGCGACTATATCCACTGGTTCACGCCCGAGAACCTGCGGCGCCGCACGCTACCCCCGTTGCCGGTGGTGACGCCGATCGGGCCGAATCTGGCAGCCATTGTGGCGGCTCGGCGGCAGCAGCTGCTTCAGGAGCACCAGAAACAGCTTAAGCGCAAGCGCAGCGGGCACCCCAAGATCAAGCGCACCAACACAGGCCGCAGCAGCACGACGGCGACGACGCTGTCGGCGATGAGCAGCAAGCCACTGTCGTACTTTGACGACTACTGGCTCGAGTTCTACCGGCCGTACTTTTTGTCGTCATTTGCCAAGATGTTCACATTCAAGATCAAGTCGACGATGAAGTACATCCCCATCAAATCGACGCGCGAGGGCCAGTACGACCTGAGCCCGTTCAAGGTGCGCAGCGAGGTGGCGCACCACCAGCACCATCACCACCAGAGCAGCAGCGCGGGCGATGCCGACTGGAACTCGATTGCCAGCGGCAGCACGAGCCGCCACCGCGGGCACAAGAAAGAGGTGTCGTTTGTGACGCCGCAGGATGTAGCCAGTGCACGGCTTCCGGTACTCGACGGACACACCCTCGCCGACATCAACGAAAAGTCCGAGAGACACGACACACGACACGACAATCCTGAGCATGAAAAAGACACGGCATCGATCCGCTCTGGACACTCGGGCGGCGGGGCAGGCACGGCTGCCGGGATCCGGAACTGGCTCAGTCCGTCAGGACACGACCGCGCTGCGTCTGATGGCGTCTCGCTGAGTGGCAGCCAGCAGCACGCTTTGCACGGCCTGTCAGAGAAGGGAGCATACCCCAGCAGCGGCGGCGGCCCAGGCTCGGGATCAGGCAGCCATGCGCACTCGGCGTCGTTCTCGTCGCCGGTGGTAGCCACCTTGCACGGCACAACAGTCGGCATGTCGACGACAACAACAGCCACTACAGCAGCCCTGGTGACAGCTTCGCCGTCGCGGTTGTCGGTTGGCAATGTCGGGCTGGGCATCAACGGCTCCCAGGTAGACGGCGCGTCACAGGCTGGTCAGGGCAGTCACAGCGGCCATGGCGGCTACGGAGTTGATGGTAGTGGACGGGGCTACGGACACGCAGTCGAGGGCGTGTCATCGACGCTGGACTCGACAGTGATGACCTATGGCGGCCTTTTGTTTGAAGGCGAGAGCCAGAAGCCCAAGCAGTCAGCGTTTGAAAAGTCGCGGCAGGCACAGCTGACATTTGCCAAGATGGTGCAGGACTCGCTGAACCCGTCGGTCAAAGAGACAGACGACTACGAGCAGTACATCAGCCACCCGCAGAACCTGCAGATTGTGGTGTCGACAGACGTGCCGGCGGATGCATTTGCGTCGGATGCCACGGAGGGCACCAAACCCGGCGTGGTGAGTGCGGCCAGCAACCTGGAGTACCAGGAGTACGTGAGCGGCAGTTGGAAGACGGACGGGCTGGGTCTGCGGCTGCCCGAGGCCAACGCAGCCCTGACATACGAGGACGAGCTGTACGGCGAGCTGCTGCGGGTGCCGGAGAACCCGCTGACGGTGACCGAGGGCGATGCACAGAAGAAGCGCTACAAGGCGTACCGCAAGTGGCTGCGCGGCAAGTCGCTGTTCAAGCAGCACATGGTGGATGCGCAGTAGATGTTTTTAGTCGAGGTCTTTTTGGTCATAGTTTGTCTTTTTGTTTTGCATAGCTCGTTCAGGTCATTGTTTGTATACCCATGAATTGCACATATTCTTGATATTGATTTATTTTGGCTTGATTGCTTTTTTCGGTCTATGCTTCTATTGTGAATAGCGCCTTGAGCCGAGGCTCCTTGTCGATGAGAGGTTTGACTGAGGTATCTAGATTGACGTTGGCTGCCTGCATCACAGCCAGCTGGACGTCGGCGACCTTGGTCAGTCGAGCCTGCAGATCAGCGCGGCCCTTCTTCCCCTCGACACCGCCTGACGTGTCTTCTTCTGCGTTCAGCCAACACAGCATCAGCATCTTGAGCGTCTCCTCCTGCCACGGCGTGCTGGCCAGCCGCGGCCAGCACACGGTGATTGTCATCTGGAGTGCGTCGGCCGCTGCAGAGACGGCCGGAATGTAGCGCATGGCAAAGGGGTCGGCCAAGACGCCTGCATACAGAGGCATGAGGTCCTGGCAGTCAGCAATGTCTCAGGGGGTTCCATGTCACGGGATATAAAGTACCGTCAACAAACATACCTTGAGGTGCTTGACGGCGTGGATGCCCATGGCCTGGACCGTGTGGCCTGCCTGGCGCACCAGCTCCTCGACAATGCGAATGTGCTCGTTTGCGTGGTGGTAGCCCGTGTAGACGCCGTCACGCAGGACGCGGTCGAGCAGATCAGCAGCCGGCTTTGGCAGGGCCTTGTCTTTTGTTCCAGCTCCTGCGGCGGTGGCCAGGCTCAACAGTGCTTCGTACGCCGGTCCCAGCAGCTGCAGCGACTCCTTCTCGGGCGTCAGCCGTGGCAGGAACAGCAATGTGGGAAAGATGGCATCGGCCAACACGCTATCGAGGCCGGTGGCATGCAGCAGGCTGGTCTCGCCGTCGGCACCGCTCTGCCGCGGGACAGCGTCGACAAAGGCGCGCAGCAGTATCAGGCCACGCGCACGCACAGGCGTGGCCGAGTCGTCAATCAGGGCTAGTAGAACAGGTATAAACAGCGGCCAGTTTCCGCGAATAAGTTCGCCCTGAGTAGTTAGTAGATGTTTTTTTGTTTTATTTTGTTCTGTTTTCTTCTTCCTTTTGGAAAAACGTACATCAGCCTCGCTGATAGCCCAGGCAAAGATAGATACAGCGCGCAGGTCCACGTATTTCCACGGCTTGTTCCTGGGCGCATCTGCGCTGGCAATGTCTGTTGAGGCTGCGCCACCAGCGCCTGTGCTGTACTCGGCTTTCCGTCCCGACTCCGTGACTGTGGCTGGCCGGGAGCGTGCAAAGAGTGGCCGTAGGTACTGCTTGAGGATGCCGTCGACGATCCAAAGAGACTTTGTAGCGCCATCTTGCGAGTGACTAAAGGCCCCTAGCAACAGCCTGGATGCCTTTTCTGCTGCTGCGTCTGTCGTCCACGGCTGTCCTGCGTCTGCGAGTGCTGTCAAAGTGTACAAGACCTGCGCGTCGTCGCCGTCAACAGCCTCTTGGACTTTTCTGCCGACGGCGGGCGCCTTCATCTGTGGCAGCCCGACACGCTCCAGTACTGCGAGACCGCTGTTGGCGTACGCCTTGCACCTCCGCACGACCTTGTCTCGCCGGTCAGCGAGGTCATCGCCGGATGCAAGGTCGTCCAGGTCGTCATCTTCCAAGGTAATGACTGGCGACAAGACGCCAACGACAAAGTGGCGGATTGTTTCTTGTGCTGTAGCATCTGCCTGGCTGTCTTCTTCAGACTCTGTGAGCCTGCTCGGTTCGGCATCAAGGCAGGCCTTGATCGCGAGCACGCGCCCTGCGTTTTCCTGGTCGGTTTGTCAGTATTATGTAAGCAATCAGATGCGCCAGATGCGCCCACCTGTTTCTCTGGTGCCGGCTGCGCCAGCTCATTTGCCAGATCTGTCCATGTGAAAGACTCGGGTATGTCTAGCAAGTCAGTGATGGTCTTTCCTAGTAACAGCTCCAAAGACGCACATTTGGAGAGTGATGCTGGCGTCGTCGAGAGTGACGGGAGCTGGCTTCCTTTGATCTGGTCGGCTGCCCGTCGCAGGCCAGCGAACGACGGTGGACCGGACATTTTTGTATATTAGAGATTAGGCTAGCGAGTTGTAATGCATGTGAGTGAGCTATGCGTTGTCGTGAGTTGAGGCTGCGGGCTGAGATGAGGTGAAAACACAAGGCTACGAAGTGATAACAAAGCCAGTTGCTATAGTGGGTTAGAGGTGGTGATAGCTCTGGGATGCGCTGTAGGCGCTATATTTGGGCGATAAATTCAAGGCATGAAAAACAATTTGCCTTAAACATCAATTAAATCACAACAAGCCTTAAATTTTAATAACAATAACCAGAAAATAATTTAACTTCCTTTTAAAGCTTCTCATTCAAAACTTAAATAAAAACATCTAAGAATCTTCTCTTCCTAGATAATACCAGTCCGGCGTCAAGCAGAAAAGAACAGCAGCAGAAGTAATGAAATAAGGTACAGAGCCAATAAACACAGTAGTATTGTAATAAAGTGTAAACAAACAATCAAAGAGCCAACTCCTAAACTATGATATAAACAGCAAACCCAAAGCAAACAAGCCGATGCCCAACAGATCTACTACCAGATCTATGCCTCGCCGGCAGACTCGGCCAGGGCAGCCGCAATGACCTGGTCTGCCTGCCGTGCGGCATGCAGTGCCTTGTCGACCAGCTGCAGGTGCAGAGTGCCGTCCTGCGATGGTGGCAGGTCGCCCTTGAGCCACAGGTTGGTCACCTCGTCACGGTTGGGGAGGTAGGCCACACAGCATGCGGCCACAATCTTGCCATGCTCGGCCGGCACCGGGTCAACAACGACCATTGTCTCTGGTGAGTCTGCGTCCGAGGAATCGGAGCCTGCAGCCTTTGGCCGCTCGACGACAGCAGCAACACCACCGGCGACAGTGTCCACACAATCGATGCCGGCATCGGCCAGCGCAGCCGAGGCCACCGTAATGCACCCGCTCAGCACGTTCATCATGCCCCACAGTTCCTCGTCGGGGGTTTGCTGGGGCGCCGAGCGGTCCTGGTCGGCCTCGATGACGGACACAACAATGTCGACGCCGCTCTTGGGCCAGCGGTCGCCGAGGATGGCGCCGCGCAGGGACGTCTCAAGGTGGATGGCAAGGTCACGCTCCGAGGTATCGCGCTGGTAGCCGCGGCGCTCCTTGGTGGCAAAGGGGGCGTACTTGACGTGTGTGGAGAGAATGAGGTGCGGCGAGAAGGGCATAGAGCGCGGCAGGGCGCGGGGGCCATGGACGGTGCAGCTGAGCTTAAGGCCAGAGGCGCCGGGCACGGCACCGGAGCTGAGCTCGAGATAGGCGGAGCCGGACGCCGATGGGGTGACGCCAGTCTGGAGGTCTATTTATTAGTACATGAGTGCCTGAGTTGATAAAATCCACAACTTACAGATCTTTCTGATAATCTCCTTGGGTCTTGATCTCTCGGAGACCTTGGCGATCTGGTCGCGGTCCTCTTTGGAGAAGACGGGGGCAAAAGTAGCACCCACAGGGCCGTTGATTCTCCTCCGGTCGGCCATTGTGTGTGTAATGTGAGTGAGGCTGTTGATATCAGATCTCACGATGTTGTCGTTGAGAAACAAACAGATTTGACTGGTCAGTCAAATTTCTGGTCTTTTCTTGGTGCGTGTGTTTGAGTGAAATATGAATTCGAATTCTAAAACCCCAAGTCTGATATAAATCTTCAAATATGTGGTCGTTTGTAAACAATTTCACATCACATCGCATCTCAACCTCAGATCTCAAGCTTCTGCAAGGCTCTTTTTTGGTGGAGCCGGTCGCATTGTACAAATTTGTATTATATAATCAATGCAAACGAGCGGATCTACTCAGTACCGCTGTTTGCATAACGCCACACCACTAGCCACAATATGTCCCCCACAGTGGTGGATAAAAATCCACCCATAAATATTTCACTTTTTTCTCTCGCATTCAAATTTTCTTCCTTCCTTCATGCCATCGCCACCTCGAGCTGCATACCAGCAACAGTTCTAATCGGTTCGCCGCGAGCTGTCGCTGGATGCGCTCGAGCTGGGCGTCGTCTTTTTGTTTCTGTTTATTGTTTTCGTTTTGTTATTTGCGCGCAACGCAGTGCAGCAAGTTCTGAGCTGCATCGCATCGCATCAATCATCGCGATCTTTGAGGCACAAGGTAAGCATATCCCAACCCACTTGCACTCTCCTCCTTCACCCGAGCTGGTGATGATCTCTTACCACAGTTCCCGCGATCTCCATGAGCGTTTTGAACTACATGCACTACCATCTGAAGCTTTTCTCGACATATTCTTTTGCCATCCTCCAAGCATCAAGTCGAGTACAATGCTAACATTGTTCAGTGTGTCTCTTGAAGATTTTGCAATCCTTCGATTCCACAGCCTACTGTGCCGCCATCTAAGTGTACGTCCATCTAAAAGTCCAAGCCGCCGCTCGTCTCGTGTCAATATGATGATACAAATATATCAAATACAGTTCTGCTTCTGAACCCCTTGATGATACCCTATACCTTACCAAAAAATATCTGATATACACGAGACTTGCTTTGCTTTGTCTGAAGAGTGTTTCCACTGGATACAAAAAGCTAACTCGCTCAGGACCATGTCTGCTTCATTGCTATATGTACCCATCGACATCGTTGCCGCTCTTCACGAGCCATCAAAGGGTCAGTTCGATACGCTATAATACACACCATTTACACCTACACCACCACTCTGTTATGATGAGAACCAGTCTATCCATTCAATGATATCCGGAGCCGTGCTATCCTCCCACACTGCAGTCGGAATGCCTCGCCGTTTGGAGGGGTCTTCGGGCAAGGACCAGTGGTGGAGTCGAGTTTTCCGTCACTGGGCTCTCGTAATTTTGGCTACAGCGCCAGGACTCCTTGCATGCCGTCCTGGTATGTTTGCGAGGCTTGGCCGGCTCTAGGTAGAAGACTACAACCGGCTTACCTGAACCATTCTTTCAATCACATATTCTGATATTCCGATCTATTAGAAGTGTATGATTGCTAACTGATAAGTTTAGTTGGTGTCATTTGAACATTGGTTGATCCCAATGTCGATGATGGTGGACGTTGCTTTTGGATCATGTTCGCGTAGGCGACGCATATATTATGGCGTTGAAGAACAAGAGCCTGAGCTTCGGTAAGCTTAATCGGAGTCTGAGAATAGACAACATGGAAATAGAAAAACGAAACAAGTTCAAACAAATTCAAACAAAAACAAAAGATCTGATCTCTTGAAACCTGGCCTCACCGTGTGACCGTGTCTGCTCTGAATACAAGCTCTGCATCTGATCCACATTGACGCAGAATAAACCTGCGGGAAATTGGTATGAACTGCACTGCAGATATGTAGAAATACGCACACTTCATAGAATCCGGTCAGAATAGACAAGCCGTTGTCTTTGGTTGATATCAGCGGTGAGAAGTCGATGGACATGTATGCACGTGACTGGTCACGCACTAATGGACCACGCAATAGGGGCGTCATTGGTAGACAGAGTAATTACTTGGTACAGAATTCTGCAAAGCTCCCTCGTCTGTATCCACCGCCATTGACTGCACTTATGCTGCCTTTGATTGGCGACACAGGTCGCGCCAGCGCTAGGAATAGGGGCGCGGCAAATACTTTATACTTGGAGGATAACGACATTCTTGTTGTGCAGGTACGAGCTCCTTCCTTGCAAGGAATTTGCTCGCGTTCGAGGGAGAAACACGTGTAATATGGAAGAAAGAGGAAGGAGCGTGCCAATTAATCCAAATGCCGACTAAAAAGACTGCTAAAAAGGAAAGAATCGAATAGGGGTCTATATTACATAATCAAGCAACGTCGTTTCTGAATCTGACAGCGTCACATCGCCATCGTCAAGGTGCAAAAGCAAAGCCAAACCAAAAAGACCACTCAACACGAAACACACCTGAGCCCACTTGGCCAACCAGCGGCACAGCGAATCCCAATTTCACGAGGCTGATACACACAGCATATTCCACCGTATTTCCCACTACGGAGACGCCAGTCCCCACCATGTAATTTATTCATTTAAATATGCTATTTCTTTAATTCCCCTGTCACCCCTTGTCTCCCTGTCCAGTCCAGTATCCTGCCTGTATCTGTACGAGTAGTGCTGCCGTCAAGCAACCTATCCTTTTCGTGTTCCACTGAATACGAATGTGGCCAGCGTCGACATCCAATTTGCCCTCGCTCACGTCTACCTGATTCAGTCCCCTCTACGCCTTTGACGTCGTTTCTCTTCTCGTGTTGATGCTTGCTTACCACATTTCTTTACTCTGCTGTTCTTCGCTGTCAATCTTCTCTTCTCTCCCCTCATTATCTCCATTTCTCCATATAGTTTGAGACTTGTTTGCCTGGGACTCCCGCACCGGACGGGTTGACACGCTGGTCCCTTTGCTATACAGAGTAGACGAGACCCCCTACGCAGTACTCTGGCTTGTTAAGCATATTTGTTGCTGGCGCTGCTTGGCTCGTCACTCCTATCTTTTGAGTTTTGGCCACGACCCGCCTGGTCTCTACCTCCATCTTTACCTCGACCTCCTCGTCCTCCTCGACGACACCTTGACGACCACCTCGACCTCGTCAACCCTACCTTGCACCCACCTGATTCACCCGACATAGCGGTCAGAGGGTGTCTCACCAAACTGGACAGATCGAGACTCCACGACAGCACCATAGACTGGTCTACGACTGGGGAGCAAGCTGTTGAGCATCGATTGCGCACTCGACAGTCGTTGTACTATCTCGACCTACCCCGTCCTACCCCTACCCCTACCTCTACCTCTACTTCTCATCCAACCATCGCATGCCATGTTGCCCTCGTACGCTGCGCCGGGGTCCAAGGTGACCCCAAGACACAATGCCAACTCGGCATCCTACTCCAACGGCTACCCGCGAGGCTCCAACACACTAGAGTTCTCACCGCACCGGTATGTCGCCTCTATTCTGTCAAGGGAAATGCAATACAGACACTAACATTGAACCAAGCTTCCAACCTCGCAACGCTCCTCCCTCGCTGCGCCGGCGGCGGAAGCTGCTCACGCGTCTCGGCATCGTCGTCGTCATCATCCTTTTTGCCGTCTTCGTCTGGCCCGCCGCACCCATCGCCTCGCTCGTCTCCCTCAGCTTCCTGGCCGGCGGCGACCGCATCCAGCTCGAGACCGTCCGCTACTACGACTTGTCCAACGTCCAGGGTACTGCGCGCGGCTGGGAGCGCGAGGAGCGCATCCTGCTGTGCGTGCCCCTGCGTGACGCCGAGGCGCATCTGCACATGTTCTTCTCGCACCTGCGCAACTTTACCTACCCGCACCACCTCATCGACCTGGCTTTCCTTGTGTCCGACTCCAAGGACCACACCCTCCAGGTCCTCATCGACAACCTCGAGTCCATCCAGGGCGACGTCGACGCTGCCGAGCACTTTGGCGAGATTTCCATCATTGAAAAGGACTTTGGCCAAAAGGTCAACCAGGACGTCGAGTCGCGCCACGGTTTCGCTGCCCAGGCCAGCCGCCGCAAGCTCATGGCCCAGGCGCGCAACTGGCTGCTCAGCGCCTCGCTGCGGCCCTACCACTCGTGGGTCTACTGGCGCGATGTCGATGTCGAGACGGCGCCCTTTACCATTCTCGAGGATCTCATGCGCCATAACAAGGATGTCATTGTTCCGAGTATGTTTTCTCTTTTTCTTCTTTTTCTTTTTGGAGCTATACTAACAGACTAAACAGACGTTTGGCGTCCCCTGCCCGACTGGCTGGGCGGCGAGCAGCCCTACGATCTGAACTCGTGGCAGGAGTCCGAGACCGCCCTGGCCCTGGCCGACACCCTTGACGAGGATGCCGTTATTGTCGAGGGTTACGCCGAGTACGCTACCTGGCGCCCTCATCTGGCCTACCTGCGCGACCCCTACGGCGACCCGGACATGGAGATGGAGATTGACGGTGTCGGTGGTGTCAGTATTCTGGCCAAGGCTCTCGTCTTCCGTCACGGTGTCCACTTCCCTGCTTTTAGTTTCGAGAAGCACGCCGAGACTGAGGGTTTTGGAAAGGTGAGTCCTCTTTTATACGCTCTATATTGCATTGGCACACACTAACAATTCTAGATGGCCAAGCGCATGGGTTTCTCTGTCGTCGGTCTGCCTCACTACACCATCTGGCATTTGTACGAGCCCAGTCTCGACGATATCCGCCACATGGAGGTAAGCTTTCTACTATTTTTGCTTTTCTTGCCACAAATACACAAATACTGACCACCTAGGAAATGGAGGCTGAGCGTATTGCTCGTGAGGAAGAGGAGAAGGAGAAGGCTGAAAAGGCCGAGAAGATGAAGAAGACTTTCGGTGACGCCGGCGGCCAGTGGGAGAAGGACAAGGCTGCTCTGCAGGACATTGTCATTGACGATGCCCCCGCTGAGCCTGCTGCCGCCGCTGCTGCCGCCGCTCCTGCTGCCGCCGCTCCTGCTGCCGCCGCCCCCGTTGCTGCTGCCCCTGTCGCCGCCGCCCCTGTCGCCGCCGCCCCTGTTGCTGCTGCTCCCGCTGCTGGTGCCGATGCTGCTGGTGCCGCCGCCGCTGCTGCCGCCCCTGTTGCCCCCGTGGTCGCTGCCGCTCCTGTTGCTGCTGCTCCTGTTGCTGCTGCTCCTGTTGCTGCTGGTGGTGCTGCCGCCGCCGCTGCGCCTGTTGCTGCTGCCGCTCCTGTTGTTGCCGCCGCCGCCGCTCCCGCAGCCGCCGCGCCTGTCGCCGCCGCCCCGGCCGCTGGTGTTCCTGCAGGCGGTGTCGCCGCCGTCGACGCTGCCGTGCCCAACAAGGCCGTCCCCGTCGCTGATGGCAAGGCCATTGCGTAATCAAAAGTCGTCTCACGATTTATGTTTCCCTTACTTTTGGCTGCTAGTCACCATTGCATACTATTCCCTGGCTATTTGAGTCTATTTATTTGTTTTCTGTCTCTTCTTTTGTCTTTTTGCATTTATCACTGTTCCGTTATTATTTCCATCTTCAACCTTCATTTCTTCACCGGCAGCGCGCCACCCTTATTCACCACGGCACACCTGGCCACGCCATAACGACCACCGACGGAGAGGGCACGCGACCCTATCGTACAAAAACACAAACCAACCAAAACACTACACATCTATACAAAACGGAAACGGAATGGAGGGACAGACTGATCACTTTTGCGTTCTTCTTGATACTTGATCTTGTACAACTAGAGTAGGGGAGAGTGCCTTGGAGGAGGTAGAGAGGCCACGGACCGGGCGTTTGGTGTTATCTATATATCTTGTACTTTCTGATGTTATTTGATGTATATCGAATATAGGTTGATATGAAATTATTAGAATTGTAAAGTTTTGTCACCGAGGTAGTCAAGCAATCTGGCAATGCATGCTAGACGGCAGCAGCTACAGTGGTTGGGCGCGACAGCTACAGCAGTACCACCCTGCAACAGCTATTAGTAGGAGATCTGTTGTCAGGGGGAGTGGGGCCTGGCAGCATCAGATGCCACCTAATCCTCCAGCCTTGGGCCCTGCCTCCTGCCTATTTACCCTCTTATCTTATCTAGCTCCTGTCCATTGGCTGGCAGGGCAGGTGCTCCGTACTTTGTAGTGGTCGGTGGCTCTTTCCTGGAGTCCTACCTACCTTTGCTCGTGACAACTGCAACCGCTAATGAGTGCTAAGTCAGCAACCGCATAGCGCTGAGTGGCCCCCAACTGCATCGGCGAACAAGCTGTCATCTCGAGCTGGCCTTCACCCCAACTCGTCAGTTCGCATCTCGCACCTCGTATCTACCCGCCCTTTCTGCCGAGACTGCGTTGTGCACCTTTTCTCTTGGCATCCACGACATATATCCGCCTATATATACACTCAACTCTTTATTTTCGCCCTCCCTCGAGCCTCAAAGCTCCGCGATCGAGCTTCGTCAACAGGGGATTATCGTGATCTTTGCCGATCTCTACATCCTCTTCTCAACTGACCCCGAGAGGTCTCTCAGAGGCTCTAAGAGGGTGCAGCAAGTGTTCAACACTCGCCATATCGCACAATGGACGCCTCTACCGACGACCTGCCCTTGACGGCAGGCCTATCCTCCTCCTCGGGACCCTCGACCTCTGTCCCCGTGCGCATCCCCTTCCACACTATCCACCACCACCGCGGCGGCGCAGCTGCTGCGTCCGCTGCCGCCTCGTCGCGCATGCAGTACCGCAGCCGCCCCGTCTCCGTCGCCGTTGACCCCATCTCGCTCATCATCTCCGAGTGCATCAACATCACATCGGCCATCCAAAAGTATGCCCGCTCGCAGCACCTCTCTGTGTCTGCCATTCTCGGCGGCGGCGCACCCAGCCCGGCCATGGCACAGTCGTTCCGCCTCGGATCGTCGTCTCCATCTGACGCATCGAACGCGCGACGCACCTCGGGCCGTCGCAACGGAGCGTCGCGTGGCAGCAAGGGCTCCGTTGTCGACACTGACTTCAACCGCTGGGGTCTGCGTGGCAAGAAGGGCAAGAGCATGGCCGACAACCCGCTGATCTCTGGCTTTGGCCGACTGCGCCAAGAGCTCGCCGGTGTTGAGGGTAAGTCAACCTCAGAAACAACATGCAAGAAATCCTACTGACTTCCAGATATCAACACCTTCGACTCGCTCACGCTGCTCTACCCCTTCCTGCAAATCATCCAGGCAAAAGGCACCGCCGCCCCCATTACTATCCTCACACTGCGCGCCGTGCGCAAGTTCCTCGCCTACGGCTTCATCAGCCCCGAATCGCCGCGCTTTGCTCTCGCCATGCAGGCCCTCTCGCAGGCCATCACACACTGCCAGTTCGATATCAGCGACCACGCTCAGGAGGAGGTCGTGCTGCTCATGATACTCAACCTTATGGAGGACATGCTGTCCGGCCCGGGTGGCGACATCCTGAGCGATGAGAGCGTGTGCGACATGATGGGCCGCGGCCTGACCATTTGCTCGCGCCCTCGCTACTCCGAGGTGCTCCGCCAGACGGCCGAGGCGACCATGGTTCGCATGTGCCAGATCATCTTTGAGGACCTCAAGCATCTCGAAGAGGAGGCTGGCGAGGAGGACGACGCGCTGGACCGCCAGACTGCCGACATGAACAGCGTCAAGATGGTCCCAGGTGCCGATGCACACCCGCCGCCTCTCCCCGGCTCGGCAACGCCCGCCCAGGCCGACACTCCAGCAGCAGGGACCCCGACCCAGTCCGAGGCGACGACGCCCATTGTCCCCCAGAAGGGCCGTGACAGCACCAGCAGCGACGGTGAAGCGGCCGCTCCAACAACTCCAGCCGAGCCCGAGGCTGAGGCCGAGGCCGAGGCGGCGCCCGTGGCTTCCGTTACTCTCGAGCGGCCTTCTACAGATACCTCGGATCAGGTCGACCAGAAGAGTGTGCTGTCCACCGTCGGCGACTCTGAGTCGGTTGACCTGCGCCCCTACTCACTGCCGTCTGTGCGCGAGCTGTTCCGTGTCCTGGTCGAGTTCCTCAACCCCAACCAGCGCAAGCAGCAGCCCGACGCTATGATTGTCATGGCCCTGCGCATCATCCACGTTGCTCTTGAGGTGGCTGGTCCGTCGATTGCCCGCCACCCGGCCCTTGTGTCTGTGGCCCAGGACCGTCTCTGCTCGTACCTGTTCCAGCTCGTGCGCTCTGACAACATGGCTATCCTACAGGAGTCACTGATCGTCACGGCCACCCTGCTGTCTACGTGCCGCGGTGTCCTGAAGTTGCAGCAGGAGCTCTACCTCGCCTACCTCATCAGCTGCCTCCATCCGTCTGTGGACATCCCGCGTGAGGCCAACATTGACCCGTCCTTGTACGAGGGCATCCCTCAGGCGCCCAAGCTGGCCAAGCCCGCACCACCAACACCAAATGGCGGCCGTGGATCTCCTGCCCCTCCGAGAGAAAGACATAATCTTGGTCTCGAGGGTGGTCTTCGGAAACCCGAGGCACGCCAGGCCATGGTCGAGAACATTGGCGTCCTGGCACGTATGCCCACCTTTATGATTGAGCTGTTTGTCAACTACGACTGCAACGCCGACCGCGCCGATCTGTGCGAGGACATGATCGGTCTTTTGTCGCGGAATGCCCTCCCCGATTCTGCCACGTGGAGCACAACCAGCGTGCCGCCTCTGTGTCTTGATGCCCTGCTGCGCTTTGTCCAGTTTATGGCCCAGCGTCTCGACCAGGCACCCGTATACGAGGGTAACCCCGATGCTGATCGTCTGCGGGAGTCGCGCACACGCAAAAAGGTGATTATCCGCGGCACAGCAAAGTTCAACGAGAGCCCCAAGGGTGGTCTTGCTCTGCTGGAGGACAAGGGCATCATTGACGATGCCAAGAACCCGCTGTCTGTGGCCACTTTCCTCAAGGGAACCTCTCGCGTGTCTAAGAAAGTCCTGGGTGAGTTCCTCGCCAAGAAGGGCAACGAGGAGATCCTCAAGGAGTTTATGAACCTGTTTGATTTCAGCGACAAGCGTGTGGACGAAGCTTTGCGGACACTCCTTGAGGCCTTCCGTCTGCCTGGCGAGTCTCCTCTGATCGAGCGTATTGTCACCTATTTTGTCGATGCCTACTGCACCGGCACAATGCCCGACGATGTGGCCGACAAGGACGCCGTGTTCATTCTGACCTACGCCATCATCATGCTCAACACCGACCAGCATAACCCCAACGTCAAGACACAGAAGCGCATGACCGTTAGCGACTTTGCGCGCAACTTGCGTGGTCAAAACGGCGGCAAGGACTTTGCGCCCGAATATCTGCAGGACATCTTTGACTCGATCAAGTCCAACGAGATCATTCTGCCCGAGGAGCATGACAACAAGCACGCTTTCGACTACGCGTGGCGCGAGCTGCTGGTCAAGGCTGAGAGTGCCGGCCGGCTGATTATCTCCAACACCAACATCTACGACGCCGACATGTTTTCCACCACATGGCGGCCGATTGTGGCCACGCTGTCGTACGTCTTCATGTCTGCCACCGACGACACCGTGTTCAGCCGCGTCATCCAGGGCTTCCACGAGTGCGCGCAGATTGCGGCCAAGTATGGGAACACGGAAGCCCTCGATCAGATTGTGTACTGCTTGAGCCACATGTCCACGCTGTCGCAGGCGATGCAGTCCAACACGGCCCTGAACACGGAGGTGCAGGTCGACAAGACGAGCGTCATGGTCAGCGAGCTGGCCGTCAAGTTTGGTCGTGACTTCCGTGCCCAGTTGGCCGCTCTGGTCATGTTCCGCGTCGTCGCCGAGCACGAGCACATCCTGCACAAGGGCTGGAAGAATGTCATTCCCATCTGGCTTAACCTGTTTGAGAACTCACTGATCCCTACATACTTTTCTGACTTCTCCAACAACGCGAACACGATTGATCTGCCTGCCATCCCGCTACAGAGTCCTGGCCAGGTTATCGACCGCGGCACGAAGCAGAATGAGAGCGGTTTCTTCTCTGCCTTTACATCCTACATTTCCAGCTATGCTGCTGACGACCCGCCTGAGCCGTCTGATGAGGAGCTGGAGAGCACATTGGCTGCTATCGACTGTGTCAAGTCGTGCCGTGTTAACGACATCTTTGCCAACATTGCTACGCTGTCCGGGCCTAGTCTAGAGTACCTTGTGGATGCACTCCTGGAGCAGATTCCCGAGGACAATGCCAACGGTGTGGTGATCAAGGTCAAGTCGGATAATGTGCCGCCTACATCGCCTGCCAACCCCGCCAACAAAAAGGCTGCAACACCGCCTTACGAGCCTGGCCCGGTGTACATTCTTGAGTTCTGCACGGTGCTGGCACTGCGTGATGAGGCAAGCACCAAGGCCGTAGGCAAGCGCATTGTCGACACTCTGCAGGGCATCCTGCGCGACGTCAGCCGCTTCCATCCCATCTTGATTGGACGTGTGAGCTATTACATGTTCGCCCTGTTGCATGCAAGCTATGACTTTGACTTTGTGCGGGTACCCATGCTGCTGCACGCCGTGTCCAGTTTCTCCAAGGATACACTAAAGACGACGTCGTCCGACATTCTCAAGGGCATCAAGCTGTGCATTGCGTCGCCCGGCCCGCTGCGGAGCGAAATCATGACATCGCCCGACTTTTGGGCTGTGCTGGGCGCGCTGTCCAAGTACGAGAAGTCGGCCGTAACGGTGTTTGAGATTCTCGAAAGCGGTGTCAGCGGCAGCCCGCCGGCGATCCTGGCCGACAACTACGAGGCGGCCATCATTCTGTGCAACGAGTTCGCGACTGTAGGCAAGGTGGGCGCTGCGGCCGAGCAGGAGCAGGACCGCAAGAATCGGCGCGTCAGCAGCCGCGCCGCCGTCAAGGCGAGCGACAATGCAGCTGTGCAGCGCGGTATCAAGGCGATCAACATCATCTACGACATGACGTCGCGCATCCCGCACCTGATGAAGCAGTCGCACCTGGAGAGCAACGAGGCATGGTCGGCGTACTGGCTGCCCATCTTCCAGGCGCTGACGACGCAGTGCACCAACCCGTGCCGCGAGGTCCGGCACCTGGCCTTCTCGTCGCTACAGCGGTCGCTGCTGTCGCCTGAGCTTACGTCGAGCGACCACCGCGAGTGGACCGCCATCTTTAGCGAGGTGTTGTTCCCGTTGATTCTCAAGCTCTTGCTGCCGCAGGTGTACACGCTCGACCGCGAGGGCATGAGTGAGACGCGCGTGCAGGCGGCGTCGCTGTTGTGCAAGGTATTCCTGCAGTACCTTGTGCTGCTGTCGGCATGGGACGGCATGCTGGACCTGTGGCTCAAGATCATTGACATCATGGACCGTCTGATGAACAGCGGCCAGGGCGACAGCCTGGAGGAGGCTGTTCCTGAGAACCTCAAGAATGTGCTGCTGTTCATGGCGAGCAGCGGCTACCTGGTGTCGCCGCGGATCGACAGTTCCAAGGAGGAGCTTTGGGTCGAGACATGGAAGCGTATCGACCGGTTCCTGCCGGACCTGAAGAGCGAGCTCGCCCTGGAGGACCCCAGCCCGCCCAAGGAGGCCGAGGTCGCTGAAGAGGCCGCACCGGCACCAGCAGTCGACGAAACTCCTGCCCCCGAGACAAAGGAAGACGATGAGGCCAAGGAGGACAAAGCGGACAAGGAGGACAAGAAGGAGGAAGAAGCAGATGACGACGAGGACGACGACGAGTCGTCTGATGGAGAGGAAGAGTCAAAAACAGAGGCATCCTCATAAATGATACACCAGGGGTGAGCATGAAGTTGTTTAATCAGTGTTAAAAGTAGATAATAGTATATAGGCGCGCAGCATACTGCATAACTTATTGATTTTGTTTTTAATTCATTAATTCAGTTTACTTTGGTAGTTTGGCTGTCAACGTGCTACTGTCCTCAAGATGACTAATCATGCAAGGCTGACGCTAAATTGTGGTCGCGAACACAATTATCGAGCTTGGATTTCTGCCATCTACAACACAATCCCAGACCAATCAATTCCAACCACCAACATGTCTGACGCACCCATAGCCACGTACGTAGTGTCATTGCACTTTGAAAACTCCTCTGCTTTTCACCGACACTCCGCGACGAGATCCTATGGGATGGCGCCGACGAGGCCATTGCTGAAGCCGGCGCCGACGCCGACGCAGTGAGTATCGGGCTCGCAGAACCGAGTTGCTAACCATGTACTAGTGTCTACGTGCGCAACCTTGAGGAGCGCGTCAAGCCGCAGCCGCTGCGCGAAACGCTCGAGGCCATCTTCTCCGAGTTCGGCACCATTGTCGACATTGTCGCCAAGACCAACCTGCGCGCCAAGGGCCAGGCGTTTATCGTCTTTGAGGATGCCGCGTCGGCCGCAACGGCCGTCGAGGAGGCGCAGGGCTTTGTCATTTTCGACAAGCCCATGGTGCTGTCGCTGGCGCGCACGCGCAGCGATGCCACGGTGCAGAAGACGGGCACGGTCGAGGATTTCGAAGCCCACCGCCAGCACCGCATCGCCGAGAGAGGTACGTTTCGCCATCAGACATGCAAAAGGAGCACACGACTAACAGACAGACCAACGCCTTGCTATGATCAAGGCCGAGGAGCAGAAGAAGGCGCTGGCGCGGCCGGCCGCAACAGGCACGGCGGTGCCGGCAGCAGCACACATCCCCGACGAATACCTGCCGCCCAACAAGACGCTGTTTGTGCAGAATATCCCAGAGAGTGTCGACAGCGACGCGCTCACCGAGGTGTTTGCGCCGTTCCCTGGTTTCCGCGAAGTGCGCCTGGTGCCTGGCCGTGGTCTGGCTTTCGTCGAGTACGAGGACGAGACTGGTGCGATTGCGGCCAAGGAGGCGACGGCAGGCATGGAGCTGGGCGAGGGCGGCGAGGGCCGCAAGAAGGGCCTCAAGGTCACGTACCAGCGCCAGTAGGTGTAGTATGTGTGTGTGTAAGGGTTTGTATCTGGCGTTTATCTTTGTTCATTTCATCCTTCGTTTATTTAGCATAGCCTTGGATCTACACGGCGTCACGGTGGCAATAGGCAACATCCCATCCCAGTTCCATTGCACACCGGAACTGAAAGATAAAGTACAGAGTACATAAAGTGTTTGAATACAGCATATTATTTCAGAGATATGCAAAAAGACAACAGCCAGCAGTGTGGCGTATATGATATAACAAGCAACGCGAAAACGAGGCAGAGAAAGGGAAACAAGCAGACAACAGAGCCAGGGAAAATCAAACAAATGCAGCGCTGTCAGACTATGCTAGTCGCAGTGTGGCCTGCAAACCTAGGGCAAACATCATCTATGACCAAAGGTCTAGACGATCTAGAAGATGACGTCGTCCTCACCCTCGGCCAGCAGATCGGCGGGCTCGGCAGCCTCCTTGGCCTCGACGGCCTCCTTGCCCAGCAATTCCGCCTTGGCTGCCGCCAGGGCCTCTTTCCGGGCCTTGAGCTCCTCGTCCTCGGCAGCAGTGTCGCGCTGCTTCTTGCCGGCAACCTTTTTGAGCCGGTAGAACTCTTCTCTGTCGAGCTCGTCGAGTTCCGAGTTGATGTCTGTTTGTTAGCAGTGGAGCGAGTAGAGGTGGAGAGTAGTACATACACTTGATGGTGTTCTCAGTCCGGGGAATGATAACGTGCTCACTGTTTTGTTAGTAACGTTCGGAATGGGGTTGGGTTCTAGGGAATGACAAACATGGCGTTGACTAGACTGTTAGCATGGCTCTCCACAAATCAGATCAAGATCAGATAAAAGACTCACCTCTGCGGTTCACGACCTTGATGACCTCGTCCAGGATCACAAACGCCGTCTGCAGGCTGGCCAGCTCGACCAGCGCCTCGACAGCCCTTGCGTAGGTGTCGCGCGACCGCTGCACCTGCTGGCCGCCCTTGCCCAGACCCGTCATGGCAAAGTCGTTGTTGCCCTCAGTCAGGTAGCTCTCAAAGGCCGGCAGCAGCACACCGGACACGTTCTCCTGCTTGGCGCGGATGCGGAATCTGGCCGACCGTGCCGACTCCTGGACCTGGTAGCCAATATCGCCGCCGACGGCGTAGGTGACCTCGGCGAGCGAGAAGGCGGCAATCTGCATGACACGGCCCATCTTGCGCTTGGCCTCGTCAATGCGGCGGGTGATGTCTGTTGGTTAGCGATGTCGCGGGTTCATCATGCTGTTGATACTGGTGCTCAACAATGGGTGCTCGTAGTCATTATCGGTTGTTGGCGGGATGGTCATACCTCGGAAACGCCTGCACTGTTAGCACTTCTGTCCTATAGACTTTCTGCAGCTCTGCAGCTCTAAACTGCAACCGTCACCTCTTCCATCCACTCACTTTGTCAAAGCCTCACTCTTGCGCTTCAGCAAGCTGTGGCCTATCTCGGCACCCTTGAGCTTGGCCTTCATAATACCCAGCGACTGACGGGTGGGAAACACCGCCTCGCGGTCCTATTCAGTCAGCTTCTATCTTCATATCTGCTAGACAACCGTGCATGCATAAGCTCTGGTCAACGTACTGCGGCGCCAGACATGATGAGGGCTTTTCGGGGATTCTCTGGGGAGCTGGTAGGCGATTAGGCGGGCGGCGTTGATGGTGCCGTTGATGTAGTGACACAATTGGACTGCTATCCAATGCCAGAGATGTGTCAATTGGTGTCGGGTCGGGCTGGAATCGGCGACGTTGTTGATGGCGTGCGAAGCTGTGACGATGCGTGGATTTGGCTGTCGTTGCTTTTGCCTCAAAGCTCGCAGTGCAGTTAGTCGTAATGCCGACCCAGAGGCTAGCGCATGATAACATGCAGCTCCATCGCTCCTGCTCTCCCTTGCACTAGCTCTGATTAAGCACGGCTGAGTCATCTTGTACTCTTCTCTAATTGGCCGAGGGCGTGTCTGTCTTTCACCCTCTGTCACGTAGACTATTCCCTTTTGGGACGCATGATCCAGCATTTGGGGCAACGGCGACGCGGGAAAATTCATACTAGACAGCATCCCAGCCTACAAAGTACGTATGCAGGATCCAGGAAGAAGGAGCGACCGACAACAACAACGAGCCGCCTTCCCGCCCAGCTTCTCGCAGGAACTCGCCCACGTCAGAGACCAAAGTGAAACGAGATAACGAGATAACGAGATAACGTGACCGCTGGCCACCAATAAAATCTCCAAACAAGGCAGGCGCCCTGTTCTCGAACTTCACCTCGCCCTTTACTTCAGCCTCAGCCTCAACTCAACCTGTGCATACGACACAACCACGACCGCACCACCTGCGACCTGCGACCTGCGACCGCGCATCAAGCCCCCTCATCGCACGACTTTCGCTCCAACTGCGACAGCCGAGGGTGGACTCTTGCTTGCACCGGACACTGCTTCGAACTCACTCCGTCCCGACATGGCTGCGACCGTGATGGTGTGAGGACGCGCTCGATCAGCTTCCATTCCTTTTGACGATTGTGTATTCGATTCGCGTGTGTTTAGGCTCAGATTGTTGAGAGCCGACTCTGTACTCTCGATTTCCAATACCACCCGACTTCCACGAAATGGCCACTATCGCAAAACCGTTGGCCGCGGCCGCGGGCCCACGACCAGACTTTGCCCTGTTGACCGACGCCGACGCAGCCTACGAACAAGACATCTATCGCAACCAGGGCACGACGCGGCCATGGCTCTCGTACATCCGGCACAAGATGCAGCATGGCACTGTGCAGGAGCAGGCGTACGTCATGGAGCGGGCGTGCACCCAGTTGCCCCGTTCATACAAGCTCTGGAAAATGGTGCGTCTCCTTTAGTTTTTGTTATTCTTGTTATGCTTGTTATGCATTGCCGCGACGCCAAGACTAACTCAACAGTACCTCATCTTCCGCACGAAACACATCTCCAAGCTCAACGCTTCTGCCTATGCCGCCGAATACCGCAAGGTCAATGCGCTCTTTGAACGGGCGCTGATTCTCCTCAACAAGATGCCGCGCATCTGGGAGATGTACCTGAAGCTGCTTATGCTGCAGCCGCTTGTCACGACGACCCGCCACACATTTGACCGCGCCCTCCGCGCGCTTCCTATTACGCAACACAACCGGATATGGGCACTGTACCGGCCGTTTGCCAACTCGGCAGGTGGCGAGACAGCCGTGCGGGTGTGGCGGCGCTACATGCAGGTGCACCCCGAGGACGCCGAGGACTTTATTGAGCTGCTGGTGCAGTCGGGCCTCTACACGGAGGCGGTGCGCACATACATTACTGTTCTCAACAATGCACGGTTCCGCAGCAAAAAGGCCAAGGGCCACTACGAGCTCTGGAGCGAGATGATTGATGTGCTGGTGGAGCACGCCAACGAGGTGCAGACGGGCCAGGAGACGGGCATTGACGTGGAGCGGATCATCCGCAGCGGCATCGACCGGTACTCGGACCAGCGCGGCAAGCTGTGGTCTGGTCTGGCGGCGTACTGGACGCGGCGCGGCAGTTTTGAGCGGGCGCGTGACGTGTTTGAGGAGGCGATCACGACGGTGATGACGGTGCGGGACTTTACGCTGGTGTTTGACTCGTACGTGGAGTTTGAGGAGTCTGTGATTGGCGCTCTGATGGAGATGGCGTCGGCACGGACGGAGCAGGGTGTTGTGGACGAGGCGGCGGACTTTGACCTGGACATCCGCATGCTGCGGTTCGAGCACCTGATGGACCGGCGGCCGTTCTTGCTCAACGACGTTTTGCTGCGGCAGAACCCCAACAACGTGGCGGAGTGGGAGAAGCGCGTTGGCCTATGGGGCGACAACAAGCAAGAGGTTGTCAACACGTACACCAAGGCGATTGCGACGATTGAGCCGAAGAAGGCGGTGGGCATTTTGCACCAGCTGTGGGCCAACTATGCCAAGTTCTACGACCAGGCGGGCGACATCCGCAATGCGCGGGTGATTATGGAAAAGGGCGTCAAGGTGCCGTTCCGGTCGGTGGCGGAGCTGGCGGACATGTGGATTGAGTGGGCCGAGATGGAGCTGCGCAACGAGAACTTTGACGACGCGGTGCGGGTGATGGCCAAGGCGGTGCAGGCGCCGAAGCGGTCGACGGTGGACTACTTTGACGAGACGCTGTCGCCGCAGCAGCGCGTGCACAAGAGCTGGAAGCTGTGGAGTTTCTATGTCGACCTGGTGGAGAGCGTGAGCTCGCTGGAGGAGACGAAGAAGGTGTACGAGCGGATCTTTGAGCTGCGGATTGCGACGCCGCAGACGGTGGTCAACTACGCCAACCTGCTGGAGGAGCACCAGTACTACGAGGACTCGTTCAAAATCTTTGAGCGCGGCCTGGATCTGTTTAGCTACCCGGTGGCGTTTGAGCTGTGGAACCTGTACCTGACCAAGGCGGTGGACCGACGGATCGGGATCGAGCGGCTGCGCGACCTGTTTGAGCAGGCGATTGAGGACTGCCCGCCCAAGTTTGCCAAGGTGATCTTCCTCATGTACGGCAACTTGGAGGAGGAGCGGGGTCTCGCGCGGCACGCGATGCGCATCTACGAGCGGGCGACGCGCGCGGTGTCGGACGAGGACCGCGCGGACATGTTCAACTTTTACATTACCAAGTCGGCGTCCAACTTTGGCATGGCGTCGACACGGCCCATCTACGAGCGCGCCATCTCGACGCTGCCGGACGCCGAGGCGCGCGACATGTGCCTCAAGTTTGCAGACATGGAGAAGCGGCTGGGCGAGATCGACCGGGCGCGGGCCATCTACGGGCACGCGTCGCAGTTCTGCGACCCGCGGACGAACCCCGAGTTCTGGGCCAAGTGGAACGTGTTTGAGGTGCAGCACGGCAACGAGGACACGTTCAAGGAGATGCTGCGGGTCAAGCGCAGCGTGCAGGCGCAGTACAATACGGACGTCAACTTTGTGGCGTCGCAGGCGCTGGCCAAGAGCCAGCAGCAGCGCGCGGCGGCCGGCGGGGGTGGCAGTGCCAACAGCAACCACAGCGACGACGACGGCGAGATGGATGCCGAGACGGCAGACGCGATGGCGGCCCTTGAGCGGCAGGCACGCGCTCCCGTCGGTTTTGTTGCGGCGACGGACACGGCAGCGATTTCCAAGAGCACGCTGCCGGCCCCGCCGCCGCCGCCCGTCGCCAACCCCGATGTCATTGATCTTGACGGCATGGACGAGGACGATGTTGACTAGTGGCTGCTGGAGATTCAGTTATGATTGGAGTCAGTTTGTGATTTGCGTTGTCTCTTGTTTTGTATTGTGTCGTCTTTTGTCATTTCCTTCTGTCTACACCGTCTTTGCTCTCATCATCGTCTCGTCCGTCCAAGCTCAGCATTTCTCATGTCTTTGTTTTTTGTTTGGTTCGTTTCCTGTTTGGTTCAGTTTCACGTCCACTGCAACGAAAGGCACTCGGAAGTTGCCTCTTCTTTTCTCATTCTTTTCTCTTTCTTTTTTATTTTCTTCATTTCCTTCTCATTCTTCTAAACTGTCTTTCTTCTTTTCTTGTTATACTTCTCAGTTACTTTCACGTTCGCCCCTGGCCCATATACAGTAAACAATCTGCTTAACAGATCTAAAAATACAAATGTTCAACTGAGTCAAAAAAAAAAGAAGTAGATTCAGTATAATAATAAATGCAACTATTGATATAAGGCCCGATGTGCGTAAAGTCGTAATGTTTTGTTTCTTGGTTTCCCGTCTTCGTTCTGTGTCATGCCCTACTTCTTATTATAACCCAGCTCGGCGTGCTTTGCGTGGAACTTGGCCGCATAGTTGCTGTCCACCTTGCCGTCGCGCGAGCCCGGCGTCGAGTAGATGGAGCCCTTGCGCTTCTGGAACCGGCTCGGCGGCACCTTGCTGGCGTCCCACTCGTCGCTGGCGCGGCGGTCGCGGGCGGGAATGTCCATGGAGCCCATGCCGGTAATGGTGGTGCCGGCAGCGTGGTCGGCGTCGCCCATGCCCTCGGGGGTGGTGAAGGTGAAAGCGGGCGGGGAGTAGCCGACGGGGGGCGAGCCGGCCATGTTCTGCTCTGTGGCGGTTGAGTTGGGGCCGATGGCGATGGCAGCAGTTTTTGAGTCTACATTGTTAGTATGTGTGCTATGTCGTTGTCATGATGATTGATGTGTTCTCATGATGCTGAATGTCGTCATGATCTGCCGGGGAGTCTTACCAGCCATGATGTCTGTGAGTGTGTTGTTGTGGTGGTGTAGGATGATGGCAGGCTGTTGATGTACTATCAGAGCAAGCTGGCAGACAGATGTGATATGTGATGGATGAATAGATAAAAGATAGGTGGTAGATAGTAGATGAGGAGAGGCAGACAGGTCGACGGAGGCAGCGAGAGGCTGGCCTTTTATACCCCAGCATGGCAGCTTGATAGGAAGGAAGGAGGAGGTGCACCTTCTCTATGGGACGGCAGTCTTTCTGGTGTTAGTCGGACGATTATTGAATTAAATAAATCAAAAGTTTAATTAGTAAATGATCATCAATACAATGGTGTATGGTTGTAATTTATCTTTGATCAGTGCACATTAATCATAGACAATCAAGTGGTTGGTAGTGTCGGGCCAGATCAGCTCGCCCATTTGACAAGCCGCAGAGTTTCTTTATCGACACACTTGTTGCTCTGGCGTATTTGCCTCTTTGTTGGTCCCGTGTCAATGTTTTCTTTTTTTCTTCTTCTTTTTCTCTCCTTTTCATATTTATTTCTTTTCATTCTTTGATTTTGCTGTGTCGGCATCAGCTACGGCCATCGACATATTACGCCCGTTGAACAGCAGATAAGGCTGTGGGTTGACAGAGATGGCATTCATCCCGAGGCATTCGATGGGCGGTAAAGAAAACAAAGAAAACAAAAGAATAAAAGAGAATAATCAGATCAAATCAGATCAAATCAGAATCAAAGAAACAAGACTACTATAATAATCAAAGTCTACAGAACACACAACTCCCACAACTCCCTCCCTTGGTGTGCGAGGATCATCTCCTATTCGTCACACCTCCTCGCCCGCCTCCTCTCAAGCCTCCTCTCAACACCCCCTCACCTTTATCTCTTTTATTGATGTTGTATTATTGTCGTTGACTTGATATCGTATCAATAGTATCCACGAGTTTCTACAGACCAATATTGTTCTTTGTTGCGTCTCATGAACCAAAGTAGCTCAATGTACTCGTCGTTTCTGGGGTCATCCCCATACTCTCCTCCTCCTACGTCTTGTTGAGGTTGTATCTACCAGTCCTTTCATGCATTCTATCATGCTGGATTCTCTATCAACTAGATACTCCATCATATCTACTGCTATGGCCTAATCTGGCCTGGAATCTCATCACACACCGTCACTGTCAGACATTATTACCTCATACCTATGATGATACCCGCATCGTCTGTCTCTTCCATCTGTGTCTCCTATCTTGTGTTTCTCGAATGTTTAACAAATGCTTCTTTCTTGTCTTGCTCTTTTTACTCAGGATGGTCATTAATATCGAATCTCAATCATGCAATGTGCCCAATCTATCCCTACATATGCCACCGCATTACGTCATAAACGCAACTGTCCGCCACAGATCACTCTGTCTTTATGTTTCATCAAGAAACTCTGTATTGCATCTCACCTTGACAGGTTTGTGTAAAGATCTCTCAAGAAGACCGTAGCACAGATACATCTCTCTTCATCTCATAATCAAATCAAATGTACGAGTATGACGCCAACCAGATCTTCAGTCGCTCACAAGCTTGTTTTGAGGAATGGGAGCTATGACTGCCCATCGCTCGACTAGCAGATCAGAGGGGCTGTGCCAGACTGTCGTTTTAGAGACGGTTTGGAGAAAGAGAGACACAGGCCATCTGGAACAGACATCTCCTTGGCTTTATCTCTGAATCGCCACCAGTTAGCTCGGACTTGGTCTGTTTCGCTTGGTGGTCTATGATTTTGCTGCTTGCTTTTTGCTTTGATTTATTTCTATTGATCTCTATTGATTCTACTCTCCGACCGACATGCCATTGATCATTCTACGTCGTCCTTTTGCTGTTCACTGCCATCTGCAGGTATATCTACATCTACAATACAACGGCATCAAGCAAAGACAGGACAATGCGGAGAGATCACAAGCTCGTCTTTGTATGTCCAGAGTCGTCTAGCCTGCTGATCGGCAATGCCCCGTTGGTACCTTTGTAAGTGACTGCGTTTTTCTATTTCTGTTTAGTGTAGCGACAGTTTAATCCGGGGTCAGTCTGTGTCTAGTGTCTGTGGTATTTGTCTTCTCTCATCAGGCAGCAACTCAAAGTATTGCCCACATTGCCTTGTCAGTTGATTCAACATAAACATCTACTCTGTAATCAGAACTAGTACTCTGTCAGTCACCCTTCTCGTCATTGACTCGCACATCCTTTGAGCTGAAGCCACAGTGGACGGAGGAAGCTTGGCTGCTTATATTGATTCGTCAGGGCGGATAAGCAGTTTTCGTGGTAGGAATAGGAGACGAGATAAGGCAGCTACTAAGAGAACTAAGAACTAACAGAACTAACAGAATATGCCGCGAGGGCTGCAGGCGACGTATCCAATGCCGTGCCGACTTCTGGCTGCAGTATGCAACATACTATGCAATATGCAATGCGGCCACCTCCAAAGTGCACTGTATGCAGTCATACATGTTAGGCGACGTGTGCATGCCATGAGAGGAAATAAGAAATAAATAAGAAAATCAAAGAATAAATCAAAGAATAAATCAAAGAGTAAACATCTAGACCGTGGCAGAAGCAGGGTCTGGCACGGGCGGCAGTCGTGCAATAATCAAAGATCTACAAGATACAAGATACTTGTGTAATAAAGTATTGGCTTGTCGTCAAGAAGATGGACGTCTTCTGTTGACATGGTCTTGTCTTTGCAGTCTAGTCGAGGCTGTGCAGCATAGTGAAATTAATGTGTAGAAATCGAGCAAGTTAATAGTAAATCCAAAACTAAATCTCAATACAGCAGCAGAACCAAGATTAGGCAAGTGCAGTGCAATAGCAACTAAAGACCGCAGCCGTGCAGAGTAAGTGCATTGCTGCATCAAATGTATGCGATATTTTCTGTCCACGCCCAACCTGCATCCCTCCACCTACAGAGTACATTTATTCCTCGTCAATCACGGGCTGCCTCACACTACTACTTGCGTCTTGTGCTCGGAGATTGACAATAGAGAGTAGAATTACTCGTTGTCTGCACTCTGCATCTGCTTCTGCTTCTGCCTCTACCGAGTAGCCGCTCGCCGCGCCAAGCAGTCTGATGAAACAGGATTCCATGTGAGGAGAGCCGAAATGGGAGCAGTCAAGTAGAAGAACCGGAGAGCAACGGTCTCCTGGTGCTATCGGTTAATCATCCCATTGTACGGTGTATGGTTCGTATCAACAAGTCCTCATTGCACAGCCTCCCTTGACATTGCTTCTTGACTTTTCTTTGTACACTGATCATGCTGTACCAACTTCATTCTCTACATCTGCTGTTTGCATCTGCTCTACATCTACTACATACTCAACTGCACCATCAATCCACTGAGGCAGCCTTTGCAAGAGTTGCCAAGCATGCAGCTGTCAGACTGCAGCTCGTGTCTCTTTTCTACATAGAGATATGCCCGTCACTCTACTCCCTCTGTCTATCTACAGCACACATGCATGCAGTCACCTGCAATGGAACCGTTCATGCTTGTTCCGTCCTATAGTTTGTGATTGTCTCTTGGCCGTCACATTGTGTTTGCCACGCTGTTTTGCTGCTGTGTTTCACTCTGTTCGTTTGCGCCCACCTCACTCTCAGTAGGCGCCGCTCCGAGGGTGTACGGTCCGGTGTACTGCCCGGCGACCCCGTCTATAGCAGCTGTTTATGCATTTGATTGGTGTTGGTTGATACGGGCGTTGGGTGTCGTCAATTGATTATGTCATACTATCGTGTCGACGTAATAGTATCACGGTACAAAAGGTGAAGTAAAACGCGTGTGTGTATTGTGTGTGTGTAGAGGTAAAAACCTAGCCAGAGTGTTTAATCCTATGAGAGTAGGTATAGGGGCATTAGGCAGCAGTCACGTGACATGTGCAGAGATTTACCCCTTATAACGTCCCCTGTAACCGCTAGGTTATAGGGGCTGACCCGTCTAGTTATAGGGGACTGTATGTATCATAGTGTCTTTTTTCCGACACACCCCTTTAGGTCGCCTAGAATGAGTGACCTGCTATAATAGAAGGACGAGCCATCTAACTAGGTGAAAACATCCTCTACTTAGAATCTAAATATACTAGACGTAGGTGACTTAGAGTTTTATACGGTGGAATACTTTATCGAGACTATCTGTATCTTTTTCCCAGGTAATTTCTATCCTCCTGAAGCCTTTAGGGAGGTCGTTGTTTGGGGGTGTTTGTAGGCCGGTCTCGTTTTAGGCCTCTACCTTTTTTTCTGCCTCTATAGGTAGGTGTACCGTTAAATCTAGTACTTTAATAAGGCGTTAGGCCTTTTTGTGCTTAGCCCCGGTGAGGTATTTGGTGAGATAGTCCGTTTTTATGAGAGCAGTAGGCAGCTACTTGAAATTGAGGCGCTGCGCGCGGTACTTTTATCGTAGCTAGTAGTTGTATATATCGACGTATTAAAGTATAGTCTATAGCTTAAACGAGTCATTTGTAATTAGGTGTAAAGTATTCTTATTGTCGTATTTTACCGTTAATTTAGTCTTTAGGTCGAGTCTTATAAAGTATATTATTTTGTTAAAGAAAATCGTTTTTTTAAAGACTCGTAATAGTATAAGAAGTTTAGCCTTAGTAGTAGAAGTAGTAACCGTAGGTTGTTTCTTCGTTTTTTATGTAATAGGTCCCCCGAATAATTTTATAATATAGCCGTTAAAGTTTTTACGGTCGATCTAGTTGTTACTATAAAAAGCGTCGCTATAGATAGTAAGAGGCTTTTTTTTTAACGACTATTTTTTAAAAGTAAAGCCGTAATTACGTGTCCCGTATAAGTATAGTATAAGCTTATCGACGGCTTTATAGTACTTAGGCCTTAAGTTTTTATTGTGCGCGGCTAGCTTGTTTATACTAAACGTTACGTCTAGGCGGGTAGTAATATTTATAAATAAACATAAGCCTACCTTACGTAAGTAAGACGTAACCGTTTCTAAAGCTACTACGCCGTCGGTGTATGGCTTAAGGTCAGTAGTAAAAAGGACGATAAAGGTCGTACCACGTAATTACTTAAGCGTAAAGAAGGTACGTGTAACTTTTTTATAGTATTTTTTCTATAAAAGATACAAGGTCTTCTTTACTTTATCTCTTACGACGTAAATACCTAAAAACCACCTAATTTCGCTTAGTCTCTTTAGCTTAATACGTTATTCGAAAGCTTTTACTACCTTCTCTATCTTTATAGTAGAATCCTTGTAAAATACAAGCATAATATCATCTATATAGAAAAAAGTAACGATACCTAAGGCGATTATAATATATAGTTTATTAAAGACGTAAGTAAATATAAAGTCTATAAAAAAGTTAGTAAAAAAACGTTACTAAAAAAAAAGCGACTTTTTTAAGCTATAGAACGTCTTTTTGAGCCTTAAAACTCTGCTTTTTACTCTATAGCTTAGCGGTATCTTTATAAATACCGTTTTATTAAGTGTAGTATTTATAAACGCGTTAACGGCGTCGAGCTATATAGTTTTAAAGTTAAATTAAACTACGAGGCTTATTACGATACGAAATACTAGTCCCGTAAGTATGTCTATACGTATAGCGAAGGCAGACTCCTACTATTGATTACCGTATACTACGAGACGTACTTTACATATAGTAAAAATGCTTTTACTTATCGCTTTATAGGAATACACCTATTAGTTCCTAAGTACTTAGTAACCGGCTACTTTATTTCGGGATATTTTTTTTTAATTATCGCTCGACTTGTAAGATTTTAAATGATTAATTTAAGCTTTCTTAAACGTTAACCGTAGTAAGTGATTTATTAGTTGCTTTTAATTATTAGGTAGCGCCGTTAAATTTTTGAAGAATATAGGCGGTATAACTATATTAGTAGCGGAATACTTAAAAGGTATATAAACGTTTTTATACCTTTTTAAGGAGTCGATACGAATATCTTTATAACTATATACCGTACGTACGCTAAAGACAAACCTATAGGTATAGGTAAGGAGCTTACTTTAAGCTTTTAACTACCGGTTAAAATACCTATTTAAGTACTTAGACACAGGTAGTACTAGTATAGCTAAAACGTATAAAGACTTTAAAGGTATTAATAAGCGGACGTGTTTGTTCTTATAAAGGTTACCGACCTTTTATAGTATTTATAAAAAGTATTTAGTACTAATAGAAGGATTAACTTTAGTTCCGTCGTACTTTTTTTTAGGTATGTTTCTTACCGTATAAAGTTTATTTACTATAGTATAGGTGTCCTTTTAAATACCTTTTAAGCCGAAGGGGAAGCTAACGTTAACTAGTCGTTATTCGGTGTCGTATACTAATAACGTCTTTTCTTCTTTTAGTTTAAGCTTATAAATCTCTTATATTAATACCTTTATCGATACCTTTTTTATTATAACGGGTGTTTCTTTAAGTATTTTTCTTTTATAGTAGTCTACCTCGTTAAAGACGACGTCTTTCGTTACTAGTACTTTATTTATCGACGGTACCTAAATGTTATAAATATTAGTTAATTAGTAGCTTACTAAGTAGCCTATATAAGCCCTAGGCTCTAGCTTCTTCTTTTTATTAACTCCTCTTTATACGTCGCTAATAAAAGCAAAAGCCTTACAGCTATATATTTTAAGGTAGTATAATTTCGGTAGCTTACCGTATATAAGCTCGTAAAACGTACGCTATTCGAGGCGGCGCTTTAGTAAACGGTTAAGCAAATAAACTACCGTCGACGTATACTAACGTTATAGGTTGAGTAGTAAGTGTATAGAAATCTTAAGTACGCGCGTTATAGTAGTGACTACACCTTTTAAACGCTCGGCCAACCCGTTTTACGCTGCGGTACGAGGTGCCGAGGGTTCGAAATTAATGTTATACCGCGTCGTTTATCGTTTTACCGGTATAGTATACAGCTTATAGTTAGCTTTAATATATAAGATACGGTAGCTTTTCGCTTCGTTTTACGTCTTTAAATTATTTAAAAGATAAGCTAAATCTTCGTTATAGGCTTTACCCCGTTAGTAGTAGACGAATACGTAGCCGGTATATATATCGGTAACGTATATAATACGACTATAGTTTTAGTCGTCTCTTGTATAGTCAGTTTAATTAACGTACAGCTTATTTATCGGCTTTAACGTCTTTCGTCTCCTTAAGTTTCGTCTCGACACCTGCCTTACTATTTTTACTTACTTATATATATTATACTTTACAGTAGTCGGCTTTAAAAGTCGAGCTCTTAAAGCTTACTTAGTTAAGTGCCTTAACGCCTCTTGGCCTAAATAGCCTATACGTAGGTACTATAAGTACTCTATTGCCTCTAACTAAAGTAGTTGTCTACTAGAAAGGTAGACTTTTAAAGCGAGAAGTACTAAAAAAGTAAGGAGTTTTACCGGGCGTTCGATTAAAGTAAGGCTAAAAGAATACTCGTATAACTAATATACGACGTTTTTCGTACGTTTGTATAGTATATTCGGCTTCGTGTCTTAGTTAATCCTTTGTTTCTTTAATAGGCGTATCGACACTAGGTTAAGTAAAAAAGTTAAGTAGTATAATACCGACCGTATAATTTTATGTACTTAGCGACCTATTAGGAGACAGAAGTTTAGCTTCACACGTCCTCTCCCATTCACCTACACCAGCCTTCTTCCTGTCACGATGTTAGCGGAAATCTCCTTTATGTCTAAAAATCGTATACTTTCGTAAAACATATACTCCGTAGCCCCGGAGTCGAGAGCTATATATTTTTCGGCGGCCTAGGTGTTTCTTGTGAGGCTGGTATATACCGTGGGTAGGGCTTCGTCGAAAGACCCTTCGGGGAGTCATTTTTGCTTATATTTAGCTTTTTTCTTCTCGATTTTCTTTTTAAGCTTAGGCTAGTAGTTAAGGTTTACTTTCATCTTTTTTTTTAGGTTTGTTATATTATATAGGAAGCTTATGTCGGTAAGCCTAAAGTTAAAGAAAGCTACCTAGTACTGTTCCTATTTATAGCCCGTTAAATTACAGGTTTTATAGCTAACGTAAGTACGTAAGCGGACAGTATTTTGTTTATCGGTAGTCGTATTTACTCGTTTTCTTTTAACGTTTTCTCTTTCGATATTTAAAGTGGCCGTAAAAACACCCTTTCTTACGGTACGTGAGTACGGCTTATTGTTATTAAACGTAAAAATGATGTCTATAGTAAAAACCTTTACTTAGTATACTTTACTACTATAATTAAATATTATTTTTTCTTTATTTTTTTTATAAAAGGCTTATACGATGTTATAATATATTTCTTTAAAGCTTAAGTAGTCTATTAGGCTTTTTAAGTTATTAAGCTAAATGTTAGGCGAAGCTATAAAGCTTTTTACACGTACTACTAGTACTATCGTAAAGTCTTAGTTAATAAACTATTTAACGATAGTAGCTTTCGTCGGTTTCTTTTTATATAGAACGTCGTACTTATTAATAGCTATTAGCTTAAGGTAGCGGGTATCCTTTTGATAGAAAGTCGTTAAGTATTTCAGGTATACTGCCGCGTCCCGCTCGCCTATAGTACTAAGGCTTACTGCGACGTACGTAGGCACCGTCTCCCTAATATACTTATACACCGTATCGTTAGCCTTCTTATACTTCTAGTATACGGTCTTTTTAGACTTTTTCACCTCGAGCTTAGATTGGTATACTTTTTAGCCCTCGTCTATAAAGAACGCGGCCTCCCGTATTTTATTATCCTTCGCGTTACGTACCGTAGTAGAAAGTACGTTATACTCTTCGTCAATAATAATTTCGACTAAAAGTATCGGGGTATATACCTCGGGAGCCTCAAGCTTCGTAATAAGCTCTAAGCGAGGCTTTTCAACACCCCCTTCATCGTACGTCGTAGTAAAGTTCCAGTAGTCCCAGTACTTATCTCCCTAGGTCTTTACTTCCTCTAACCACTCATACCAAATAGCGGACGAAGTAAAAAGAGTACGCGTCACGGCAGTAAGCTTAAAAGCGGTCGAAGCGTTATCAGTGTCGGAAGACATAGTTGTTAGGGGCTTTTCGATGAGGTTTTCGATAAATTTGATAATTTCAGTAATGTTTTTAGTACGTTAGAAAATCCGGGCTCATAACTATCGACGTAATAGTATCACGGTACAAAAAGTGAAGTAAAACGCGTGTATGTATTGTGTGTGTGTAGAGGTAAAAACCTAGCCAGAGTGTTTAATCCTATGAGAGTAGGTATAGGGGCATTAGGCAGCAGTCACGTGACATGTGCAGAGATTTACCCCCTATAACGTCCCCTGTAACCGCCAGGTTACAGGGGCTGACCCGTCCAGTTACAGGGGACTGTATGTATCATAGTGTCTTCCTTCCGACATATCGGCGCCTTCCAAAAAGGATGTTCTTCGTCACCAAATGCTTAGTCATTACACCAGCATCTTCTGTTTCGTTCAGTTGAAACATCACAATCACATGTCCAGTTCTATTGCTTTCCACCGCAAGCCTGTAACAAAGGCATTGCATCGTACGCGCAGCCATAGATGCAGTCATCACTCGCCTCAGCCTTACGCGTACTCCAGGCCCAGACCTTGGCCAGCATTCGATTCTGTGGCTCGGTGGCTCTCGATCCTGTTTCCGGCAATTCCGCACTCGTGTACTTTACTATTTGTTGTATTAATCGTGATGAGTCAACTGAGTAACACAAAGAACAGACACACGCGAGGCCAAGCCGTTGATCAAGGCCCAGACTTGGCTGACGACCCTTTGCTCTCGGGTCTCTTGGCGATGACAGAAGACAGAAGACAGAGACAAAACAGAGGACAGAGACAGAAAGACGTGCAACTAGTTCGAGGCTGAGGTGTTCACTACTGAATAGTTTAGGAGTTAGTTGGTTGTTAATCATACAGAGTGCCGATAGTCCGAACAAAGAGTCTCGGTCTCGGCTTGTTACCGGACACGCAGAACACCCTGTCCACCGCTAGGGCCTTGCGGACCCGGCTTGTTGGAAGACTCATGGTCGATTGCAAAGTACGAATAAGAAGGCTGTGCACTTTTGATTTCTGATTTACAGAGTAATTTGATATTTTTAAAGTTTTGAAAGATCAAATATTCAAAAGAAAACATGAAAAATGACAAATTGACAAATATCAAAAATGGTGTAAATCTTAGAAAAACTGCATTAAGGCCATGCTTAAAAGTAGATACATAATAATTATAAAGAAATAGCTATAAAATAAACAAATAATAAACGAGGACATGACACCAACCCATCACCGCGAGGCTGTCGTCGATGCGAGAATTACCATTTACGGCCACTACGTATTACACGGCGCGTCACGTGCGCCCGATTAACATGGCCACAGCTGCAGCGATCACAGTGGGGTACATCGCTGCAAGGCTCTAGTTTTTCGGCCTCACGACGACCTATGAGTCTGACGGCGACGCAAACCAATAGCTACACATGAACATACCTGTGGAGGTAGAAAGTAGACTGACTCATGCTATGGTCTACGTTTAAACACGGCCCTTGTTTTTTATCCCAAAGAGTTGTGGTGGTTGTCTCGCATTGTCCTCGGCCTCGGCTTTGTTTTCCATCTCATCGCCAGCGAGCCTCAGTCTTATCGTTCATCCCGGCCGCCTCGTTTGCCTCGGGACACATGAAAAGGGACAGCGAGTCTGCTGGCTTCCAAGACGACTCGCCCAAGAAAAAGACGGCCTCGAATACACTGAAAAACTCTCAACCCACTCCAATGGCGACAGCCACCCTCGAGCTGACCGAGCGCGAGCTCAAGCTCAAGACCCTGCTGCTCGATGTCGCCGACTACATCGACAAGAGCGAGGACCACCCGGCTGAGCCTGTTGTCCTGCGCTGGGCCGGCGGCTGGGTGCGCGACAAGCTGCTCGGCCAGGCCAGCCACGACATCGACACCGCCATCAACTCCATGACCGGCTTCACCTTTGCCCTCAAGATGCAGCAGTTCTGCGCCGACCCGGCAAACACTGCGCGCCACGCCATGGCCGCCACCGACCTCGGCAGCCTGCACAAGGTCGCCGCCAACCCAGACAAGTCCAAGCACCTCGAGACTGCCACCGTGCGCATTTTTGACATGGACGTCGACTTTGTCAACCTGCGCAAGGAGACATACACTGCCGACAGCCGCAATCCCCAGATGGAGTTTGGCACCGCCGAGGAGGACGCCCTGCGCCGCGACGCCACCGTCAACGCCCTCTTCTACAACCTCAAGACCGGCCTCGTCGAGGACTTTACCGGAGGCCTGCGCGACATGGCCGACAAGCGCATCCAGACGCCCCTCGAGCCGCTGCAGACCTTTACCGACGACCCCCTGCGCGTGCTGCGTCTCGTGCGCTTTGCCAGCCGCCTGCAGTTTGCCATTGATCCCAACGTCGAGCAGTACATGGCCGACGCGCGCGTCGTCGAGGCCCTGCGCCTCAAGATCAGCCGCGAGCGCGTCGGCATCGAGGTCGAGAAGATGCTCAAGGGCGTCTACCCGCTCGACGCCCTTGCTCTGATTGACCGCCTCGGTCTCTACCACACCATCTTCTCCGATCCCGCACAGCCCGAGCTGGAACAGCCAGACCTCACCGGCTGGGCCGCCGCCTACGAGTGCCTCCAGTTTTTGCAGCAGACAAAGACCCCCGGGTCAATCTACAATGTCCTGGTGCGCACCGAGGAGGCACAGTTCTTTGCCTGGATGCTCGCTGCCATTGTGCCCTGGGGCAATGTCGCACCGCCACCACCGCCGCCGCCGCCGCCGCCGCCGACAGGCAAGGCCGCCAAAAAGGCACAGCACGCGACCGCCAACACCCGCCCGCCGCCGCCGCCCATCGTGCTCGCCCTGCGCGAGGGCATCCGCGGCACCAACAAGCTGTGCGATGTCGTCCACGGCGCCTACCGCCACCGCGACGACATCGCCGCGCTCAAGCAGGCCGTCTGCGACCGCGCGTCCTTTCTCAACGAGCGCGACCGCTTCGGCATGGCCATCCGCGAGTGGGAGGCGCGCGGCAGCAACTGGAAGCTGCAGGTGCTGTATGCCGTGCTCTTTGATGTACTCTCTGTGGCCCAGGCCAACGCAAAGACAGGAAAGGCGTCCGTCTCAGAGGAAGAGAGAAACGAAGTCCTCCGCGGCTGGCAAGAGTTCCTCGACCACATCGAGGACCTCGACGTGCAGGACGCGCCGCACATCAAGCGGCTGTTGGACGGCAAGCAGGTCGCCGCCGCGCTGGGCATCAAGCCGGGCAAGTGGATGACGGCCGCGATGGACATTTGCATGGCGTGGCAGCTGCGCAACCCCGACGAGACGGACGCGGCGGGTGCCATCGAGGAGGTGCGGAAACACAAGGAGGAGCTTGGGATTGCCGATCTTTTAAAATAGAGACTTGCGCTCAAATAATGAATGTATGATATCAAAAGTAGAGGCGTCAAATCACGATTATGTAATATGCTGAATTCGAGTGTAAACGAACAAGAGATCAGTCCAACTGTAACCAGAAGGAGCGACCGTGATATTTCCACTAATAGCTACTAGACATGCACCTATGGATCCACTGTACAGCACAGTTCCCCGCCCATACTGCAATCTCACGCGACGCCGTTGTGGAATTGGCGCGTTGAATGCAGAAAGTGCACATGCAGGTGCATCGTAGTTTCCCGATGAACTGCACGACCACGTCGATACAAGACGTTTCATACACTTGAATAAAATAATTATTATGTCAGCAATCTGACCAAGCCTTGCCGACCAACGTCACAGCTCGCCGCTCGCCTACGAAGTATGCCAACAGCACAACAGACAATCTCACCGGGCCCCGTTCAACTCCACCCAGCTCACTTACCCTGGACTGAGCTCTCAAAGCGGCCTAACTCGATCGCTCCATCGCTGTCGTCCCATCATTACTTCATTCCGCCATCCGCCTCTCCCCATCGGCCTCGTCCTCGACATTGACGATCCCCACGGCATCAACGACCTCGACGAGCATCAGGGCAGCCATATCAGTGTTTACAACTCTCTCGACTTGATTATCCTCTCTCCTCTGCTTTCTCGCTTTCTCGCTTTCTCTGCTTTCCCCGCTGTTGACCTGCTACCTGTTTACCTGCACCCCTGGCCGAGCTGAGCGATGACGGCTTGCTGATCGTTATCGCCCAGCGAGACAGCTACCTCGACAACGCCTTTACATTGATCCAACTACACACTATCATCTGGCAACCCATTCATCCAACATCTACTACAGAATACAATCCCATACATCCGACATCCCGACATCCGGCATGGCGGAGGCCCTCGATGCCCCGGCTGCCATGGCCATGCCGCTCGATAACCCCAACGCATGGCACAACTTCTCGCTGTGGACCGTCCAGCACCTCGCCTTCCTCAACATGACCAAGATGGCGCCCTCGTTTGATGATATCGTCTGGGCCGGCCCGCGTATGGTCCGTAAGCTGGGCTCGCTCATCTCAAGCCCCGAAGGCTTCGGCAACTTCGGCACCGTCGGCCAGCACGTCATTGCACACGCTACGGATGCTGCTGGCAACGTCATCCAGGACACTGCTCCCGCGGCCCATGCGGCTGCCTTTTCGACTGTGGCCGCTGCCACCTCTGGCGGTGCTGCAGCGGCGGCGGCGGCCGACCAGGACTTTGTGGCCACGATCACTGCCTCGGCCTCCCGCTTCTCGTTCGAGGGCGCGCGCGGCGTCGGCAGCCTGTTCAGCTATGCGACCAGTAAGTGGGCGCTCTGCTGCGTGGCCGTCGCGCTGATTCTTAACCGGACCTACATCTTTGCCGCCACGCGCCGCCGCGTTCGTCTTCGCTGGCCCATCCGCCTGCTGCTGCGCAGCATCCCCATTCTTTCCTTTGTGCTGCAGGGCCGCCGGCTGCTGCAGTCCATACAGTGCCAGACGTCGCCCGACTTTGCCGAGCTGCGCTGGGGTAATGCGTCCAAGCACTCGGACCTCATGTTTACCGAGACCAGCTCCTTTTTGCACGGCATGAGCCAGAACCTACTCCTGAATCCCTCCGATGCCGCGTCGTGCCGCTCGGTGCGCATGGTCCCGCAGGACTTGTATGCCCCGTCGTCTGACCTGCGCGGCTCGCTGTCGCTGCTATGGCCGCTTTTCCTGTCGTTTTGCATAAGCAGCTTTATCGAGACCATTATTAGCGCCATCCAGGGCCGGCCTCTGCATGCCGAGACAGGCATGACTATTTTTGAGCACTCGCTGGCGTTTGCCGAGGCCGATGCGGCGGTCAGCAACCAGCTTGGCTGGGGTGCCTTTTCCGGGGCCGCATCGTCCGCATCCTCTACCGCTGCTGCGTCGTCTGCCTCGACATCGACAATTGCCGCCATGCTTGCATCTACGACAAATGCGGCCACCAGCTCGGGCTCGGCCACCGGCGCGGCTATTGCTCTAAGCCGTTCTGCCATCCTAGCCAGGGTCAACACACCGCCCGAAGTGCTGCTGCTCGCCTTTTTGTCGTGCATGAGCCATATCACGAGTCATGTGCTAGGCGTGTTCAACCTGCAGTCGCGCTTCCGGCTCCTCAGCACGGGCTTCTGGGCAATGTGCTTTATGGGCAGCATTGTGTGGAGCGTACTGTCGTTCTCGATCGACGACCCTGCTGCCCAGAGCCTGCTGCGCTTCCCGACCGTGTCCATTGTGGGCTTCATCCCGCACATGCTCGTGCTGACCGGCATTGTTATCTGCTGCTCCATTTACTTTTTCGCCCTGCTGCTGTCGGCCGTGTCGCAGGAGCCAGACATCTTTTCCGGCTTCATGAACGGTCGCCGGCACATTTCGTTCCGCGAGCGGCTCGCCAATGCACATGCCAACATGCAGGCTAACCTTCCTATGGGGAACGTGCGTGTGGGCATGGAGATGGACTTTTACACGGCCCTCCTGCGTGTTGGCTTCGATGCCATAACAATGGCTAGCGAGGCTGTGTACCTCAACGAAGACCGCCGCGTCAGTCTGCGTGCACACACGTGGCTGGAGGACGAGAGATACGAAGAATTGCAGGAGCTGCGCTCGCGCTGGCTGAGTTCTGACCTTCCCGGGTCGCAGTTTGACACTGTCAGCGCCACTGGTCTTGTTCCCGTCCCTGGCAATAGCAAGGGCGGATTCTCGACCGGCTACTCGCGCGAGCGTGCTGTCCAAAAGGGCCCATCGCAGCAGAAGCAGCCGGAGCGCATCCGGCCTGCACGCTCAGGCATAGGCGCATCCGAGCGTAGCGGCCGCTGGCTGATGGCTGTGGAGTACCTTGCGCACGTGGGCAAGCTCATTGCCTCGTTTAGTGCGCTCTACACGTTCAAGGCCCTGGCCTGGGTTGGCATCAGCTACCAGCCGCGCTGGCTGCGGAATCTTGCCCAGCGGCGCAAGTCTGCGAGTGCGCGTGCCAAGGACGCAGCCGAGGGCGGCCGGCAGGATGCGTCGCCGGAAGAGAACCGGCGTGAGTGGCTTGTGTCGGGTGCGGCGCCCGTACCCATCCCGCGCAAGAACCAGGTCGATGTGGAGTATGAAGTGCGCAAGAAGTATGCGGCCGCAGCAGCCAAGGACCTGTCACGGTCGCGGCAGGTGGATGACCAGGAGATTGACAACAAGCTGTACCGGTGGTGGCTGAACAACGGCTGGTGGGGAGAGGTGGACGCGAGCGGCGACTACGCGCCCAGTGTGGCCTCGGACGACGACGTCACAAGTGTTATTTCTGCAGCCGACGACGGCTGGGAGGACGAGGACGATGAGAATGGCGACTACAAGTACGAAAATGAAACCGAAAACGAAGACGACGGACAGAGGACGCCGACGCAGCGCTCGCCGTGGCGGTCGCGCGAAAGCTCGCCGGCCGTGCCCGACACGTACGACATCTCGCTGCAGGCGACGGACCTCGCGCGGCTGCTCGACCCGCAGAGCCCCGAGGAGCAGGCCGAAGCACAAGCGCTCGCGGCGCACCTCAACAGCGACGGCATCCTGACGCGCGCGGCCTACGACCGCTACCGCCGCCGCCAGCGGGTCGAGGTGCTGGCGTCGTCGCGGTACCTGGGCGGTGCGGCGGGCGGTTCTGTGCGGCAGCGGCTGGCCAGTTTCCTGCCAAACGCGCGCATGACGCCCGACGAGGAGGCGCGCCTGCTGGAGCAGATCCTGCTGTCGCGGCGTGCAGCGATGCGCCCGGTTGACGACGACCTAGACATGTGTGCCGACAAGGATGCGTCGCCGTCGTGGGCCAATGGTGCGGACGGGCTGGGACCGGACGGCCCGCAGTGTGTGGTGTGCCAGAGCGCAGCCCGTACGATCATTGTGTGGCCGTGCCGGTGTCTGAGTCTGTGTGACGACTGTCGGGTGTCGCTGGCGATGAACAATTTTGACAAGTGTGTGTGTTGTCGCCGCGAGGTGTCGAGTTTCAGCCGCATCTTTGTTCCTTGATTGTTGTTATATTTCTTTGCTGGTTTACTTGCATCATCACAATACCTCCTTTTTGTCTTCTTGTCTTCTTGTCTTTGTCTTTTGTCTTTTTGTCGTCTTCTTCGTTTACTCGTTTCTTCGTTGAGCCTTTGATTTTACATCTCCATCGACACGCATAGCAGCATTAGTACAATACACATCACATTGCTTGGTTCTAAAAAGTGCAAAAAGTAAATGGGTATCATTGAGTAAATAGTCAAGCATCAGCCTTTTATATGGCCGCCCACTCCAAGGTAAACGTCCGCACGTTGTCGGCCAATCTCTTTTCAGAAGACTCGTCCTCGTCGAGTGGCTTCGCTCCGCCGATCAACAGCCCCTTCTTCACACCTGTTGCCAGACGACCTGTGCCCACAATGTCCAGCAGACAGATGGGCTCGTCCCATTCGTAGCTCGAGGCCACAAAGTGTGCATGGTAGCGAAACGGGTCGCCCGGATAGACGCTCAGCTTGCCGCCGAAGCGCAGACCGGGTGTTGTGAAGAAACCCTGGTCGGCCAGGTGGGCACGCAGAGCCGTGGCCGATGGTGACGCCCCGTAGCGGGAGATCAGAGCATCGTTGTCGTCGCCATCACCCACTAGGCCTGCAGACGTCGTCGGTGTCACCCGGATCAGCGCCTTTCCCTTGCCTTCTTTGCCTTCTTTGCCCTCCTCTTTCTTGTCCTCTACTTTCTCTACAACACGTTTACTCTTCTTCTCGGGCTGCTTGGCCGCCTGCTTTGCACGCGCCTCGGCTCCCCGCCGCTCGCGCTCGGCCATCATCTCGTCGGCCGCGGCCTGTGCGACGCGCCGCTGCTGCATGACGCTGGCCGTGTAATTACGACGGCTCGAGCGCTGTGCGAGGTTCTTGAGATGCTCCTGAAAATCATCGACCACAAATGCAGCGTCGCGGTCGTACACCAGCCACCGCACCTCGTCGGCCGTCAGCTCTAGGGGCAGACTGCTGAATACTGTCTGATTCGGTGCCTGTGGCGTGAGACCGACGAGGATCGAGCACATGCTCTGCTCGCGCCGCAGCCGAGCCACGCCGGCAACATCAAACACGAGAAACCGGCCGCCAATTTTGGATATCCGGATCTTTTCATTCTCGCCGCCGACAGTTTTGGGGCTGCCAGCAGCTCCCACGGACACAGCAACAGTGTCCATTGTATGATCTTTAATCTCTCAACCGAACCCTTTTGAATGTTAGCGTTGTTCAACACCACAGGTCTCTTGACAAATGGACAAAAGACGACAAAACGACAAGACGAATGCCAGATCATATTTTTGGATTGAAGTTTGTTTATCAGCATGCTTTATCTCAGGGGATTGACAGATATAAACGTTGTTGTAATCATATTGGCATTTGTCTTGTCGAATTGTGTCGGCGTCAATGTATCGGGATGTACTCACTCTTTGATGGTTGGTTATAATAAAAGAGAGGAAAAGAAAGAGAAGAGAAAAGGTTGGAGGAGGAAGAAATAGGCTGGAAGAAATGGGGAGAAGCCTGGTCGAAATTTGCGACTGTCGGTGGCCCCACATGCCGGGCAGAATCGGCCAGATATAGAAGGCGGTGAAGATCGCAGCAATATGCAGCAAAACGGTGTCGACGACGAAATCAAAATTCGATGTCGTCCTTTTTCGACTCTGGTTTCTCCTTGGGCCCCATCTCTTCAATCGGCGGCAGGCTGTAGGGCGTCACAACAAGACCCTTGTGGCCGCTCACACTAAAGCACAGGTTCTCGGTCAGAGGCGTGCCCTGCGCGCCCGTGCCGCCGCCGCCGAGCTCCGAGTAGACCTGCAGCTTGTGCACCTTGAACCAGCCCTGCATCTTGTCGGCCGGCGAGCCCTTGTCAGTGCCAGACGCGGCCTTGGTGGGCTTGTTGCTGGCCGTCATGGCGGACGGCGGCCCGGGCGGCAGCGGGATCAGCTCGACAATGTTGTCGCATAGCGTCTCAAGGCGGAACACGCACTCGTTGTCGTGCGAGTAGAGCGACGTGGACATGGAAACCATGACTGTCAGGCGGCGGCTGTAGTCGCGCAGCATGGCGCGCAGGCCGGCAAAGAGGGCGATGACATAGGGAAAGGTCCAGCCGTCCATGGCGTAGAGGGTGGGTGCGAGGAAGTTGGGCAGCACGATGCGGTGAATGGACGACGGCGGCGTCGAGTCGAGGCTCTTCTTGATGGAAGCGAGGAACTTGCGCAGCGGCGAGTGGACGTGCTCGGGCTGGGGTGACGGCTTGAGGGGGTTGGGCAGCGGGAAGGCGTGCAGCGTGCCCTTGATGTCGGTGGGCGCGAGGCGTTTGGTGAGATCAAACGCGTGGCAGAATGTTGCAGCAGAGGCAGGAGCAGAGCCTTTCATTAGTAAGTTGGATGTAAAAGAGACGTCCAAGTGGTCATACCTGGCCTGGTGTTGGCTGTGTTTGCGGTTGGCCGCGCCGAGAGCGCCTCGTACCGCCATGCAATCTTCATCTTGTCGTTGTCGGCAATCTCCTTGGCCTTGGCCGATCGCGACGACCCAGACGACGGCGATGCAATGCCCGGCAGCTCAGTCCGCCAGCCGGGGCCAAAGCCGAGCACGTGCACATGGTGGCCCTGGACAAGGCCCTCGGCGGCGTAGGCGCGCAACAGCACGCTAGAAAAGTCGGTCGTGCCCAGCTCCTGGACGAGGATGGAGTGGCCCAGAACAAGACCGCCATAGCCGGCAAGCAGCTGGTCGACGGACGCGGTGCCGGTGGATGTGATTGGCCGTCCGTCAAATGGTGATGGCCGTGCGCCGGGGTCGAGGGGGACGACTGGCTTGGGTTGCCGTCTCTGCTTGCGCTCTGCCTCTAGCTGTGCCTCTAGAATGCGCATCTCTGGCTCTAGCTGTGCCCGTTCTTCGTCGGAAATGGGCGGGATCGAGGCCGTCTTCCATGTCACTGGCGGCAGCTGTACCCTGGGCACACACGGCTGTGAGGGGCCATTGGCACGGGCAGTGCCGGGACTGGGGCGCACTGGGAGCCGTGCAGAAGCGACAGAACCACTGGGAGGTGTCCTCAGTGAAGCTGCACCGCCTGGAACACCTCTCATCTGCGCCAGACCGGCTGCATTCCGGTTCACGGCCGGGGCTGCTCCGGGTTGGGCGGGCTGCTGAGGCGAGCTTTCACCAGAGGGCGTTCCGCCGGACAGAACAACATTTCGCTTGCGGAATGACATTGTGGGATTCCGGTGTGAGTCTGGTAAGCCACAGGAAGCTATATCGCAAGTATTGCTGGTGGAGGCGTCGTTGTCAGTGCTCAGGATCTCCGGTAGTCAAGGTTTTCGCTGTGTTATATTGCGGGGCGGTCCGCCAATCCGACTATTTGCACTGTATTTACTTACATGACGTCTGTCAGTCAACGTCGCGGGCCGGTCACGTGCACCTACAATGAACAAAGGCCCCACTACAGAATGAGCGCCGAAATAATTTTTAGGTGAAGCTCCGCTGAAAAGCGTTCGAGACGACGGAAAAGCTTGTCTCTGACGTTGCTACACACCACATTTTCCCCAACACGCACCTCTACAACCACCATGTCCGGCTCATCAGGCGACAGCCAGCTCTTCGAGGAGACCTTTGTGGTCACCGCGGTCGACGCGAAAAAGTACGACCGCGTGGCGCGTCTGACGGCCGAGTCGACAGACAAGCAGACGGCGATGACGCTCGACATCAACACGGAGCTGTACCCCTGTGCCGAGAAGGAGACGTTGACGGTTGTGCTGGCGACATCGCTGTCGCTGGACGGCCAGACAAACGACGACGACGGCAAGGGCTGGCGCGACGTGTCCAAGGCGGGCGCACCGGGCTCTGGCGACTCGACGCTGGCCGACATGTACGACTATGTGTGCTACGGCAAGATCTACAAGTTTGAGGACAGCCCCGACGGCCAGACCATGTACGTTGAGAGAGAGAGCAGGGCGAATAATGAGGAAACAGACTAACACCCAACAGCAAGGTCTACATCTCGTACGGCGGTCTTCTGATGTCATTAGTAGGCCCCTTCAAGAAGCTGACGCCTCTGCGTGTCGACTACACCTACCTGCTGGTCAAGAAGTAGATGCTATTACTCTCATAGTGCATGGAAGAAGGGAGAAGTAGCAGGCGGAAGGTGTGGTAGAGGCTTGATCTATATGGCGTTTGCGGCGTTGGACATATCTACATTTATTTATATCATTCTCTATTGATCTGCATGTTGCCAAAAGTGCTGCGATTGAGACATCAAACAACTAGTAGGTGGCTTCGTGAGGGCCAGGGAAGGCCAGCACACGGTGCAGCCGGCTGGTGATGGCGTCCAGCTCCGGCTCGTTCTCGCGCGTCAGCAGCCCGTGCCGTACCAAAAAGTCCAGCAGCACTACCGAGCAGTTTGGCTTGTACAGCCCCTGCGCCAGCTGTGCACGCACCTCGGCCACGCTGCACAGCATAAACGACTCCACCTCGCCGTCCTTGGGCTGCGGCACCACGTTTGCCGGCAGCGGCAGGTCGTAGATCCACTCGCACTCGGGGTAGATGTAGCCCGCCTCGCCGCCCGCGCGCTCGTCGGTAATGTAAACATATGTAATGATGCCCGCCGACTTGACGCTGCCGCGCACCACGTCCTCGGGCAGCGACGCCTCCTCGTCGGCCTCGCGCACCATGCACTCAAACGGATCCTCGGCCGTCATGAGGCCGCCGGCGACGGTGTTGTCGAGCATGCTGGGGTACGTCGACTTGTTGGCCGCGCGCCGCGGCACCCAGATCTTGATCTCGGACGTCGCGCTGTCGGTGACGTAGGCCGTCAGGTGCACGCCGTAGCGCACGACGCCCAGCAGGCCCGTCGCCGCGCGCTCGACGCTGAACAGCAGCTCCGGGTTGGCCTTGTCGCTGGCATTGCCGCGGCCGTAGACGGGCCAGATCTCGTTGCGCCAGCCGGACAGCGCCTTGAACGTCTTCTTCTCGCGCCAGTACTCGTTCAGCGCCGCAACGGCCTTGGTGCGCTCGGGCTCTGTGGTCTGCCGGGCCAGCAGGCGGTGCAGGGGCAGCGTGCCGCCCGGTGCATCGACGGCGGCGTGCAGGTCGACAGACGAGTCAAAGCCAAAGGATTCCAGTGTGGCCTTGGGAATGGCAGCCAGCTCGGCAAACACCGTCTTGAGCATGTAGCCAATGGGGTATGTTGTGGCGCCACCGTCATCGGACCACTCGATGAGGTAGAGGCCCTTTAACGCCTCGGCATACTGCTCAGGCTGCTTCTTGTCGTCGGGGAACCTGGCAGTCAGCATACCGTTTCTGGTCGTGAGAAAGACGTGAACCTACGAGTCAAGCTTGTTGACAAGATCGAGGTTGCTGTAGGCGGCCATGTTGTCTGATGGTCGAGGTTACGACGAGGCTGACAGCGGAGAGCTTGGTGTCAAGACAAGAGGCCAAGAGCGTAAAAGAGGGCCAAGGCTAGTAGTCTGCATAGCTAGCGACTTGTGTTACGGCGATATCGTACTCGTTTAGATGCAATGCATATGGTACACTGGTTTATATCATTGTGTCTGCAAATTTGAAGCTTTTCTGACGCTGTTTGATTATGTAATAAAATCCGCGATGTCAGTTATTCTTACAAAATGGCAAGAACTCAGTCGCGATTTCCTCTTTTCCTCTGATTGTCGTTGTCTCTTGTCACCAGAAGCACCTTCTGGGTGCCCCACTTTACCTGTTGAAGCTGTCCAACAGAACACTGGCGAACAAAGTAGAAGGCACTAGCAAATTAGTCCAATTCAGTGCCAACATCACCAGTCACGTCAACGTCAACTTGAACCTCACTTTTGCGTTGGAGTCTTTTTGGATGATTTTCTATTTTTATTCTCCTTTGACTTATCATATATCTTTTATACTTTCATATTCCAAATCAGCTTAGTACAGCCCACACCGTCAGCTCAATCTCAAATATCACGGCATCGCATCAAGACACCAAGACTCATCCCTGCTCTCAGTCTCTCATAATCTCTGCCATACACACACACACACAATGGCCCAGCCGCTTTTTGGAATCGTGCCCGCCGGCCTGCCCGTCATTACAGCTCCGACAGAGGCCCCGTCCCCCACCTCGTTCCTCTACTCCATCCAGTCCCCTGCAGACCAGCGCTCCTTTAGCCACGTTGTCGTTTTCCTGCTGCCCGGCGTCGAGCTGCCACAGGGCACCGCCGCCGCCATCTACTTGGTGACGCCGCCGTCGGGGGGCCAGACGACACCCCAGTCGCGCTTCCTCGGCGGCGTCGGGCCCGGCAAGGAGTCGGCCATTTTCAAGATTGGCGGCGGGCAGTCGGGGTCGGCGCCGACGGTGCTGGGCATCAGTGTCGAGGATGCGGCGAGCGTTGGCGCGCGTGTGGAAGAGGTGCGGTCGGGTAGCAAGGCTGTCGTGGTCGCGTCTTCGTCTTCCTCTGCCAGCCCACAACCGTCAACGCTGGTCCTCGCACAGCGCATCATCCAGAACGCATTCAACTTTCTCGCGAGCTTCAGCGGCAGCAGCAGCGGCGGCCCCGAGGTGGTGCCGCTCAAGGCCTTTGAGGAGTGGTGGCGCAAGTTTGAGAGCCGCGTACGGAGCGACCCGACGTTCCTGGAGCGGGCGACGGAGTGATCATCTTTTATTTTTATTTTCTGCTTGGTATTATTTGTATTTGTTGGGTTAGCAGTGCGTCTACGGGTTTGTACTATCATATTATAATTCATTATCATTACTTTGCTTTTCATTATTTGTATACAAGGTGATGAGGGCTAAGAGAAATAAAACAGAAAAACAAACTCCTTTTATGTGCCTTTCCAGGCTATCCAAACAACCATGCTCGCTAACAGTGACAGTATTAAAATATAGATGACAGAACAAAGGCTCAAAGACTACCCCGACGGACCTACTCGCCCTGGGGATTCAGGCCACTCTTGAGCCGTGTAGGACTGGCCGCTCTGCTCCGCCGTCCGGCACTGCCGCCCAGACGCTCACGACTCTCTGTTCGAACAACCAGCCCGTTGCGGTCAATCGCCGAGAGCGAGCCGACGTTGATCGCAGACGCAGACGGCCGCAGGTCGCCCAGCCGGTCCACATTGCCCGTCGGCGTCGCCAGGCCCGACGTGCGTGCCCCGCCGGCTGTCGACGTCCGACGGAAGCCTGCTGACGCAGAGCCTTCGCTGCTGTCCGAGATAAACTCGTCGTTGTCGTCCAGGTCGCCCAGCTCAAACTGGCTGAGGTGGCCCTCTTCCAGCACACGCTCGTACTCGTGCGAGCTGCGCCGGAACAGACGCTTGGCCAGCCCGGCGAGAGAGCCGCTCGACAGTGACGACGACCCAGCGCCGGTGCCGATAGACCGCGAGAACCGGCCCTGCTTGCGCGAGCTGCCAAACAGACCCGTCCGGCGCACAATGTTGCCGGCCTTGTGGAAGAAGCGCGTGCGACGGTCCTTTTTGCGCAGCAGCCAGAAGAAGAAGAGCAGAATCAGGAGCAGAATAAACGCGCCGGGCATGGCCGACTTCTCAACCGCCTTGTCGAGCAGGTCCTCGGCCTTGTCGCCCCAGTCGTCGTCGTCGCCGTCGTCGTCGTGCGCCTTGCTGCCGCCCGTAAACGGCTCCCACTTGGAGCCGGCATATGTAAAGTCGGCCGGAATGCTGCCATCCTTGACATTGCTGCCGAAACCGACCGCGACGCCCTTGCCGTCAAGGCCGGTCGGGCTGCTGTTGGCACCGTAGGGCGGGATCTGGCCAGCCGAGTACAGCAGCATGCGACCAAGCGTCCAGCTGACTTCGGTGCCGTCAATCTTGTCGACGGGCCGGAAGGGAACGTAGCCGTCGCCTTTAGTCTTGGATTTTGACGACGTAGACTCCTCCACTTCGGTGCCGTTGACTGGCGGCAGCGGCTCCAGGCCGACGCGCGGAATGCCGATGCCCTCGTGCAACACGTTGATGACCCACGATGCCTTGAAGCACGCCTGCTCTGCATCCTGGATGGCACGGTCGGCCTTTTCTTCGCTGGTTTTCCGTGCCTCTTTGCTGTCGGCGCCCTTTATGATGCTCGCGCGGATGCTCGTCCAGTCCTGCGTGCAAAAGTCCTGCACCTTGCGCTGGTACGTGTTGAAGTCGTAGGCAATGTCGCCCTCTTTCTCGCCAAAGAAGCCGTGCGTCGAGTGGTAGTACTCGGACACGCCGATAAAGTGGTTGATGTCAAAGTCGATGCTCGGCACCGCGTCGTGGATCAGGCACGGCTTGGACTCGCTGCCACATGACTGGTCCTTGGCCAGGATCGGCTTGGTGTGGATCAGACACTTGGCGAACTCGCCCGTGCCCAGCAGTGTCGACACGCCGGCCCGTGTTGCGTGTGCCAGTGCCGTCTCTTCTGCATCCATGTCGCGCGCCGCCTTGCCGCCGCTGCCCTCGATCAGCGTGCCGTCGAGTGTGGTGCGCAGGCCCTTGGGCAGGCACGGGTCGGGGATGTCGCCGCCGATCGCCAGCACCTCCTTGAAGCGGCTGGTCAGCTCCTTGACGTATGTTTCGCGGGCCTGGTTGACGCCGAAGCCGAGCCAGGTTGCGGTGAAGACACGGTGCTCCGAGGGTTTGCCGTCGAGTGTGCGCAGGCGCACCAGCTCAAGCTTGTCGGCGTGTTCTGCAGCCTCGGTGGCGTTGGGTGCAAACGCAATCTGGGCGGACGCGCCGCCCATGTCGAGGAAGCCGTAGGTGTTGTGGTTCTTGCCGTGCTGGTGGTCTTGTGGGCTGTCGAAGCCGCCGAGGAGGTAGTTTGCGGCCAGCCAGCCGAAGAGGCCCTCGGTCTCGCCCGAGATGATCTGCACATTCTGGTCGCAGTCGGGCAGCGCGAACTCGGTGTTTTGGCGCAGGTACGTGCATGTTTCGCGCAGCACGGCTTTCTGCTGGGAGTCGGGTAGCAGGCGCATGCCAGCGGTGGCCATGACGTAGATGGGGGTGTCGGCAAGCTGGTCGGCAGGGACGACTTCGAGAGCATAGTCGATCAGGGCCTGCAGGTGGTCGGCGCCGACGGAGGCAGGCTTATCGCCAAAGGTCGAGATGCCGGGGCGGATCTTCTTTGTCCATTTTGTCTTGATCTTGGGCAGTCGGTTGAGCTTGTCGCTGTCGGCGTTTTTTATTGCGCGGGAGGGGTCCTTCCAGCGGTAGACGTGCAGTCGACTGCCCGAGGATCCGGCGTCGACAATGACACCCCAGCGGTCTATTTGTTAGTTTTGTGGTGGTGGTGGTGGTGGTGGTGATGGTGGTAGGGTGTGGTCAGCGCTACATACACTTTTTGCCCATGCTAAAGATAAGGGATGTCGGTAGCCACGTCGCACGGTGGTGTGTAGATGGGATGAGTTGCAGTTGGATCAAATCGAGGTCGAGATCAAGGTCGAGATCAAGGTCGTCGTCAAATGTCGTAAACAAAAAGACTGTCCAGGGTTCGCGCAGAGGGCTAGCTGTGGAATGTCGGGATAGTGCGTATCGAGGACATTTGCAGCAGTTTGATTAAAATGCCAATATGGAAAAAGACTGGGCAAGACTGCAAAGACGCCGATCTTGGCGCGTTGGCTGTTGTCGTCGTTTGATGATTGGAGTTGAAGTCGAAGAGTCAAAGTCGATGGAGTTGACGAGGCGTTGGAGAAGCGAGCGACGATAAAAGCAATAGAATCGAGGTTGAACGAGCGACAAAGAAGACAAAGAAGAAACGAAGCAGACACGAAAGTATGAGACTCAACGACAGGGCGAGGCAAAGCCAGGTGAAGAAAGGGACCAAGGTGAAAAGGGGGCTACTTGGTATTTGGTGCAGATGACAAAGTACAGATTACAGAGGTGGTGAGACGTCGTGGCTACTATTACGACGTATTACTACTGACAGGCCCGAAATAGAAGCGGGAGTCCCCACTAACCTTCAGACGGAAGGTGCGGCCAGTGAGCATTACAGGCCTCGACGCCAACGGCAGGAGCGTATCAGTGCCCACTCTTACCCATTACGAGCTTTTACGAGCGTTTACGAGTTGGTGCGCCACCTGTCATTCGAATTGATACTGTACGTAGTATGGCGAGATGATCCTGCATCGATCTACGTCGTTGTAACGATGCAGATTGGCCAAGTTTTATTCTCATGGTTATTCTGTAGGTTGCAGATGGCCATGTAACAAATGTCTAGTCTTTCTGAGCTGAGAAAAACTCTCTTGAAGAGACGGTGTCTATAGTTGTCCGCACTGTGTCACACACCCAAATAAGCCGTCGCATCGCAATATCAAGCCACTTCGCACTGTGCTCAACATCTCAAACAACGACACGTAAGACGTCTTTACGCCCATGTTTGACAAGACTTGCCAGCAGGTTTACGGTTCATCAGTATGTTTCGCAAATATGGTTCGTGTGTGTTGCGGTGTCGGACTAGGCAATGTGTCTTTATGTTCCTGTAGAGTGTCCAGCATAAAGGCATCAGAGTCATGAGAGATGAAGAAGAGACATGAGATATGGCAGAGATATGATCATTTGATAGAAGGATGTACTTGGTAGTAATGTAATCACAGTTGGCAGATCGAGCAAGATAAGTGTTCAATTTAAAGATAGAAAAATAGAAAAGATGGGGATAAATACAAAAAAAGGGAAAAAAGGGAAAAAAAATATAAAAAATATAAAAAAAGAAAAGAGAACTTACCTTGTAAAGCAACAAAGCCCTACCAACTGTCATTATCCATAAAACATACGCCTGCGCGTGCTACGTCGTTACAGGTCTACGCCGATCTACTGGGCAGCCTTGATGGCTTCTGCCTCCTCAATCGTGGCCAGCGCCTGCTCGAGGACAGACGTCTTGGCCTCCTCGAGGATATCCTCGACTGAGCGGGTCGGCTCGGCCTCGTCACCCTTGACATGGTGCGCATACCATGCCAGCAGCGAGTTCTCGTCCTCGAGCTGTCTGCTACGCGCCTCCATCGTGGCGAGCTTGTCCTGGAGCAGAGCCATCTCGGCCTGCAGGTCAGGAGAGACTGGCTTGGCCTCTGCGATAGAGGGAGATGGGGGGGGAGAAGACAACGTAAGAGACGCCACATCGTCCTCGACGGGGCTGCGCACTTTGGACTCCTTGACGCACTTGAGGTTGGAGTACTTGACCGAGAGGTAGATCTTGCGTGCGTTCTCGCAGACCTGGGCCTTCCAAGCGGCGTCGCCCGTGCTAAGCTTGGAGAGCTTTGAGCTCTTGGGGTTGCTGACGACGGAAAAGTCGATGGTCGAGCTGGTAAAGATGGATGGAGAGTCCATTTTGAGTGAGTGTATACTAAGTCGAGCTCTGAGAGATGGATGCTGGTGAGACGCTGATGATGATCGAAACGACGACAACCTCATCCGCCGAGGCCGTCTTTAAGTAGCTGCCATCGTTGCTGAAGTGAACAAGACGGACAGTGGCTTCTATTGTCAGATGAACAATCCATTGTTTGCATCGCGACACAAAACGTGTTGGTTCAGATTCCAGATGCAATGGTTGATGTCGCTGTTCAAAGTGGTTGTTCAGTTGATGCGACAAGTCGATACAAAGACGACGCTCATTGGCTGTGACGTCATCTCAAGCGGGTAATCGCACTGCCGTATTGGGCACAAATCGGCCAGTGTGAGAAGATGGATGCTGAGAAGGAAGGAACGGAACAGAATGTGACAGGAATAGGCAGCGAAATAAGAGAGGCAAGACGCCGAGACTGAGCTATCGGATGCCTCCGTGTCGCGCCTTCCTCCGTACCATTGGTGGCGTCTTCCCTTGGAGACCCTGCCACAGTGACTACCAGCATTCCGGCATAGTGGGACACTGACGTATCGTAGTAGGAGCACAAGAGGAAGGAGCCCAGTCGCACATGCTAGCTCCTACTCTGTATTAATACTCTGGTAACAGCCTAATTCACTTGCGAGGATTACCTAAGACGCTCCTCGGCGCGTGCCATCAACCAGCTTAAATATGCTTAAACAATCTGTTTCCGCTTCAACTCTTCTTCCCTCTCTCTCTTCTGTCTACTATTCTCTCTATCCATCTCTCCATCTTCCAATCACCAAGCACCACTACTCAACACAGTCGCCTCGCCGTCTATCCAAAATGCCTACCTACATTGTATGACCCGGCCAGCCCTCCTCGTCGCTTACAGCAGCACAGCAGCACAGCAGTACAGCAGTACAGCAGCACAGCATCACTAACACTGTCAGGTCTCCTGCAAGCCCGAGTCCACCCCCGAGCAGGTGGCCGCGTGAGTTCCTATATCAGCAACAGACAGCATCAAACCTGCTAACTCGACAGTGCCAAGAAGCACGCCACCGACCAGGGCGGCAAGATCGTGCACGAATACAACCTGATCAAGGGCTTCTCGTATGTTGACTCTCTATTTTTCATCTACCCAAGTAAACAACGATAAGACAGCAGCTAACAAACAGTGTCACGTTCCCCGATGACGCCGTCAACACCCTGTCCCAGCACGAGCACGTCAAGGATGTTGAGCTGGACCAGAAGGTCAGCATCTAAGCTGTGCATCTCGTACGCGTGATGACGTTTATAGAAAGCTGCAGGCCTGCAGCGTCTGATCTACTCTTAATACAAATAAATCAATATACACGTTGCTTATGTAATCTCTCGAAGCCGTTGTGATTTCACATGAACATGCAAGAGGAAACTGTTGTGAAGCTGCCCGTTCGCTCTTTCCTATCGCGGACACAGATGCTCAGCGTCACGGCAATAAGCGCTGCGGGCCAGAGGTGCACCTAGCATCCACGGTTAGCACCTAGCAGAGCACTGACGCGCATGGCGCCACGGTTACCCCTCAGCTGGCTTGCATCGGCTTGTCTGCCCCACTGAGCTGTAATCTGTACTGAGTACTGAGTAATCTGTAATCGGCCGATAAGCTCTCGAGACCCACTGTAGCACTCGCGTGCCTTCTCCAAAAGGAAGGGAAAAGCTGGGGAGAGTCCGTAGGCTGTTAGCTGCTAGCCAATCACGCACGCAGCAGCAGTTGACTCAAGCTTCGTCTCGACTTTGATCGTCTGTCTGCACGTCTTCATTCTCACTCCAATTCCTTGCACTCATCTATCTTGGAGTCTATCTAATGATTCCAGATCGCCTTCATACACACCTATGAGATTATCTACACGGCCCCTCCAGGCCATCCCGGCTTGCAACACGGCGCGTTGCTCGCTGTCCTCAGCCTCGGCATCACAGCCTCTCTCTCCACCCTCACGATGCTCGTCACGACATAGCACGGCAGTTGCCTATGCGGCTCGGCATAGCTTCTCGACGTCGCGCATTGCCCGCAACAAGCACAACCATGCCCACAACCACAACAACAACAGTCATCGCCCAACTCGCGCCCAGCCGCCACCATTGCGCGACGAGGACATTGGCCGTCTGGCCAAGGAACCACAGCACCAGCTGCGCCTCGCCGACCTCGTCAAGCATGGCTGGCCGCCCCTGGGCGAAAAGGCCCTGCTGCAGAGCGCAAACTTCTCGCTCGACCTCATCCCCGTGCGCCTGGCGCGCCGCCTGCACGCCCTGCGCAACCTGCCCTACATTGTCGTCTCCAACAGCAACATCCGCCAGATCTACGACAACTACCGCCACAGTCTGCAGGCCCTGCTGCCCCTGTGGGAGCGCCACAAGGGCCACACCGGCATCTCCGCCGTCGCCACGCTCGACCAGGAGATTTCCTTTACCGACGAGCTCGCCGAGCTCGTGACGTCGCACCAGAACACCATTCCTATTCTTGCCCAGGGTTTCCTGGAGTCGCGCAAGTACATCTCGCCGGCACACGTCACGGCATTTCTGGACGAGCACCTGCGCGCGCGCATCGGCACGCGCCTGATTGCCGAGCAGCACATTGCCCTGCACTTGAGCAGCCGGCCGTTTACCGGGTCGGAGACTACGTCCGCGACAGCAAGCCGCGAGCAGGACGAGAGCCGGCCACCCGCGTCGTATATCGGCATTATCGACACACAGCTCAAGCCCGCACGCACAATCGACAGCTGCGCCGAGTTTGTCGCCGACATCTGCGAGCTCAACTACGGCGTGCGCCCGCAGTGGCGCATCGACGGCGAGCCCGACACGACGTTTGCCTATGTGCCCATGCACCTCGAGTACATTGTCACGGAGCTTCTGAAGAATGCGTTCCGTGCCGTTGTGGAGAACCGCATGCAGCGCGAGCCGATTGTGATTACCATTGCGCCCGAGCCGTCGGTCGGCCTGTCCAGTAAAAAGTACACGGACGAAAAGGAAAAGGAGAACCCCCGCATCATTCCCCTGGACGACAACGCGCCGGGCGTCACCATCCGCATCCGCGACCGCGGCGGCGGCATCAGCGCCGACGTGCTGCCCAACATCTGGTCGTACTCCTTCACCACCTTTTCCGACCACGACGACGACGACATGCCCAACGACGGCAGCGGCAGCAGCAGCGGCCGCGGCGACGGCCTCGATATCTTGTCGAGCACCAACAGCGGCGGCAGCTCCATTGCCGGCCTGGGCTACGGCCTGCCGCTGAGCCGTGCATACGCCGAGTACTTTGGCGGCGGCATTGCAGTGCAGAGCCTGTACGGCTGGGGCACGGATGTGTACCTGCGGCTCAAGGGTGTTGGCAAGATTGGATGATTGGATGTTTAGTGGTTACACGGCATAGCGAATGATACAGCGTGTGTGCAGCATAGCGAGCCTTATTTCGTGAAAACAGCTTTTGTTATGCTTGATGACTAATCATTGCAATCTTTGTCCAAAGGGCTGTCGATCCTGTGATGCTATGAGGTAGTCCGTGCATGGCATGGTGCTCCATGTTCCTGTAAGCCACTGCTTCTGCTGTACAATGCAAGTGCCGCCATTGTTTTACAAGTACTGAGCACTGTCTACACTTGTTCTGTGATAAGTTGATGATGAGATAAGTGGGTCTATTTGTCGCATGCGCTGCAACCGCTGAAGAGTCTCCACTCTCGTGTTGCAACTGTATCTACGAGTACTCAGTACACTAAAAATGCACATTACAGCCTCGTCACCCAGCCACCAGCATCTGAGGTTATTTCAAAATACGCCCAACCCCTCAGGCACCCCTGCAACTTTCAGGTCATGTTGGGCCGGCTGTCTTTGCACTTGTAGCAATCATACCATCACGCTCTTTTGTTCTTTGCGGCGTCTCTCGCTCTCGTCGGCCCTCTCTGTCTCTCATCAGACATTCTCACGATTCTCTAGACTCTCACGATTCTCACAATACTCACATCCCGCAATCTTGATTTCAACAACACCCCCAGTCCATGTCTTAGTGCCACCTTCCCCACTCAAATGCCTCCACATCGCCGCCGGCCTCCAAGGACCCCGCGCGCCTCTGCCGTCTCCGCGCCCGGCACGCCCTCCTCGGGTCGCGGCACCAACGGCCAGCTCGTCAACGGCCAATGGATGTGCGACTGCAAGCCGCGGCGCCAAGCCATCCTGCTCGAAACACAGAAACCCGGCGCCAACAAGGGCAAATGGTTCTATACCTGCCGCCAGGAACGCCGGCGGAAGTGCAAGTTCTTTCTCTGGGAGAGCTATGCCAGTGTCGTGGGAGGTGCAGCAGGCTCGCCGGGCCAACCGCGGCCGACATACCGCACATCCATTGGCCAACGAACAACACCGCCAGAAGAGCGCTTCGGCGGCCCTTCACACCCGCTGGCGAGAGCTCCGGCGACAGCACCGAGGCCGGGACCATCCACCATGCAGCAGCAGCCTCTGCCGCCTCCGCGCCCAATCTCACATTCAGCTGGTGCTGGCCGCCAGCGCATCTTCACAGCACCAATCTATGAAGCCAATCCCGGTGATGTAACAATGGGAGACGGCGAGTTTTCCTCCGAAGGGGAGGATGCCCCCCCGACACCGACGCCGGCACGGACTCGCCGGGTGAGCAATCGCTCAGCAACCAGGGCCGCAACCCAGTCTGCATCCGGATCTGAACCCGAGGAGGCCACAAACAAGATAACAAGGTACTTTGGCAATGTCAAGAGGAGCTCAGGCCCGTCGGGCGTGAATCAAGAGAAGCAGGGTGGATCACCGCCCATCGAATCAGTGCCCGATACGGCAGCTGGCCCGGCATCTGCCGTCAGAAGTGCACCGCGACCAGGACCGTTTGCCGCGGACACGAGTGACGACGAGTTTGCCGATGATTTTGACAGCGATGTCGACCGCGGCATGGTGGCGCTGGCCGACGTCAGCGAGCACCAGCTGCAGCGCACCAAGAGCAATGCATCAGATACGGCAAATGTGGCAGATACAGCGGCGATGGAACAGAGTCCAGACAACAACGACATGGGCATAGATACAGAGACTGCAGACGATGCGGACGAGCGGGGGGGCAGGGAACGGCAATACAATATTGTCGTGCCCGTGCTGTCTGCAAATAGGAGCTTGTCTACTACACCCACAGCCAACAGAATTAGCAAAACAACCAGAACAGCCAGAAGCGCGGCGAGGGAAGCGCGCAGTGGTAGCATCCGCCACCGTCGCGGGCTTTTGGCATTGGATGCAAATGGTGTGGCGTCTGCTGCAGAGCCTGCTCCGGACTCGGAGTCGTCATTCGCGGCACTCTTTAATGGAGGACGAAGCCAGCCTGTTGTGCCTGTCCAGTCTGTCCTGCCGCAGTCGCTGCCCAGCGTTCCGAACTCATCCTCGGCATTGGTGCCGTCGCAGGCATCGACCATCTCATTGTCACAGGTTCCGGACCTGACACGGTCGTTTGCCACCGCAACGACAAGTGCACTGTCTTCTTTCAATGCTGGGACAGAGAACCCAGGAGGTACAAATGGCAGATGGTATGACGACGACGGCGGTGACGGGCAGGGTGCAAGCTCGGACGAGCAGGGCCCGGTCCGGGTTGCGGCACAAACCGAGGACCCGTTCAATATCTCGCCCTCGAAGCGGGTGCGGTTTGGCGGTGCTGCAGACAACAGCAGATCTTCGCAGAGCCATACCCTCAGTCAGGGCAGCCAGCGCAGCCAGAGCAGCCAGCGCAGAGACCACAACGTGACGCGGGCTGTCCTGCAGCTGCTCGAGGGCCAGCCGGTCGAGGCACGCGTGCTGCAGCAGGTCCAGGCGCTGCTCAATATCTCGTTTGATGAGCATTCGTAGGTGGTGTATGCTTGCTGGAGCAGGTTCTCTGGCCTTTTTGATGACTAATTGTTTTGTTATGACGATAGTGTATGATATCCAGGTTTGCTTTTCACGATACGACAATGATAATAAAGATAAAGATAAAGTGGGATTATCGTGATTAATAATTATGCAACATTATGAACAGGCAACGGTATGGGTATCTTCATCAGCCAGATCTTTGCCAGCATCATCGAGCCGAGAAGGGACGTAGATGACGCGCAGAACATGGACCGATATGAACAAGACATATGAAACAAGCAAACAAGCAAGCAAGCAAATAAGCAGGCGTTAAAAACAGGCAGAACACGGAAGAAACAACACCAATGCACAAGGACGCATCATGGATTTCCATGTGAATGCTGGACAAACAGTAGAAAAGTAAAGAAAGTCGTAAGTAGAACATCAAAAACGAGTAGATAGTCAAGATCGGTCGAGATACATCGAGATCACTTGTGCTGCTCCAGCAGGACTTGTGCCCGCTGCAGCCGCTCCGCCATTTCGCGCTTCTTGCGCCGCTCCTTGGCGAACTCGTTGTTGTCGTCATCCTCGTCGTCGTTGATGATCTCGTCAATGTTGGCATCGGCGTCGACCTCAATCTCGGCAGCCGTTTTACTGCTGGCCGGGAGGTCCGCGGCACCCTTGCGCAGGCTGCGGTACATTTCCGTCACTGGGAAGAACAGCGCCCACTCGTCCTTCTCAACGTGCTCGCGCAGCTCGCTGCAGTTGGTCTTCTCCCACAGATCCCACACCTTGGCTTCGGAAATGTTCTTCTTGCGTTGGTTCGGCATCGGTGACGACGGGCCGACAAGCTGCACGCCAGTCAGGTCCGGCACGGCGAAAAAGAGTGCATTGCCGCCGCCGCTGTTGGCAATCTTGGCAACGTCGGGGTTCAGCAGCCCATTCTGCGCCTGGTCCGCTTTTTCCTTTCGCCGCTTCGACAGCCCGATCATGCCACGGATGGCACGAATGGCTCGCCGGAAACTGCTGTTGCCGCGGTTTGGGTCCACCGCGTGCTGCACCCAGGGGAAATCGTCAGACGACGAGCTAACAAAAACAACTGTCCGCGGCGGCATCAGCAGCTTCTTGCAGCCATTGCAGCAGGGCCGCGCCGCACGCAGAGACGACGGGCCAGGTGATGGGGTAGACGAGAGCGATGATGTTAATGAAGTGGAGGGTGCCGTCACGGAAAATGATGGCGATGCTGTCGAGCTGCGGTCGGGCCCGGCGGCGGATGTGCCAATCGTCGTCACTCCAGAGGCCACTGTGGACAGCCGCGGCATCCCTGCTTCAGATGATGCCTGGCTTTGCGGCTGATTTGAGGTAAAGCCAGCGCCGCTGTCGTCGTTTGTGTCATATGGCGTCGTTGTGCCTGCAGAACAGCCACAAAAGACGGCATCGTCGCCAATCTCAGTGACTTCGCTCTGCCAGTAGAGAATCTGCGTGATCTTCTCACGCTTCTTGGACGCCTCGGTGTGGTTCCAGCCTTTGGGGCACTGCTCCATGTAGTGTCCGACTTCGCTCGCTTCCTGGTTGGCAAGCTCGTCGCACCCATACAGAGGCACAGGGGCCGTCGATGCCTCGAGGCCCGCTTCCTTGCTGAACTCGCCCGCTCCGGGAACGGCGCCAATGCCCATATCGTCCGGGGTGTTGGCCGTCGGCGACACCATCGTGCTGACGAGGTAGGTGATGCGCAAGCGTGCCTGGTCCAATGCAAGCGTCTGCGAGTCTATACTCCCGGCCTCGCTGCCGTTCACGCTGGCGTCGTATAAGTCTGTAATTTCGTACAAATTATGGCCCTCGGGCTCATATGTTTGTGGAGGAGGGTGCTCGTGCTCGCTCTCACTATCCTCTTCAGCCTCGCCTTGGCAGTGCTGGCTCGTGGTAGGGCTGATAGTGCTGGAGTCGATGTCGTGTACCCGTGTCTCTTCCTGTGCCTCCTTGACTGCCTCCGTCTCAGATCTTGTGCTCCGCGTTGAGCCTCGTACAGACGCCGGCCGCGACTGGATCAGGAGATGGGGTGACACGGCGAGCAACGAAGCTGGGCTTGCCAAAGAGTCGAAAGACTCAAAAAACTCGAAAGACTCGGTCTGGGCCTGCAAGCCGTGTGAGGGTGCGTTCGAGGTGGCGGCTGCGTCCTGGGTCGGCAGTGCGGCGTTAACACGGGAATTAAGACTGTCGATGGGGTCTAAGGGGTCTTTTGGGGTGTCGGTGTCGTCGGCGCCGGTCTCGATCACGTGCGAATTCGGAGCGTCGATGGGAGTGTGCACCGGGGCTGATGATGGGAAGGTAGATGGTGTGGTATATACAGAGGAGGAAGAAGACCGGGTTCGCGAAGGCGTCGAGACCTCGGAGGCGTTGAGCGTGTGGAGCGGTGTTTTTGCAGGAGGGCGGTGGAGGAGAAGGCGAGGCTTGTGATCATGAAGGTGGAGGTGGTGGTGGTGGTTGAGATAGCGATGATAACGATTATGCGGGTGGTCGGTAGTGGCAGTAGCGGCAGGAGTGGTGCCAGTGGTGTCTGTGTCAGTGGTTCCAGTGCCCGCTGCACCTGCACCTGCCGCACCTGACTGCGCTAGCTTGGCAGGGTGGGTTTCTGGCCCATCCCCCTCTGTCGTTCTTTCCGTTCTTGCGGTTCTTGCGACATCGCTATCTCTCGTGTGACTAAGATCCCTGGCACTGCAGGTGAGTAAATCCTCATTGTTTGCACCGGGGGCAAATGCTAATGCTAGCGTCTTGTGGGCCGCCATTAGGGCAGTCGCTCTTTGACAGCCAGGAGCGCCTGCAGGAGATTGTCAAAAGTAGGGAAAGAGCGACCGAAAAACGACAGTAACATGAGATGAAAAGAGGAAAGAGCGACGTATCAAACGCTCAAAACTCTCGACTCTCGCCGCCCTCTTAGGAAGTCGCTGGCTTGCTCTTTCTACTTCAGCACCCCATTGTCGGTAGGCGTGTGTTTGTACTGAGTAGGCTGTGTGAATGCGGTGCAGCGGCTCAGTCGTGCCTGCCAAAGTTGCTCGTGACTAGTGATAGCTTGGACTCGCGTGATCAATATGTTTGAGATGGGAAGGAACGATGCTTGCGAGTTGCGAGAAAGGCGATTGATGAGAAAAGGCGAAAAGGGAAGGAACGACTCTCAAAGTGAAGAATGAGATCTCATAAAACTGATTCACAAAGAGATATGCTTAGGTTGAAGTATGGGGCGGGAACAGTGCGCAAAGTGTCCAAAGTGTCCAGTGGGCGGATGACATCAGCGGCTGTCCAGGGGCCGTGGTAGAACGCCGTTCTATGCGGTCTTCGTAATATGTCGGGGACGCGGTGACCAGATGACTGCAATATGGCATGAACGAGATGGTCTGAGGGGAACGAATCGATGGCGATCATGCGAGGAAGGCGCGATGCATTCTGTTGTTTCTGGATTCTGGCTCTCTGGGTAGGAAAGACCCAAATCCACTCATGAAAGGAAAGGCCGTTGTGGTGTTGAGGAAAGAGCGACGGAGGGTGGAGGCAGACGCGGCAAGAACCAAGGAACCTATGGGCAAATTTTAATGTTTATTCGGTATTAAAATAGGAGAATACACGAGCGGAGCCAGCTAGCCGTTGGCGAGGAACGGTGAAGCAGAAACAAAGACGCGATGATTGATAAAATATGAGAAGAAAAGTGCATTGAAGAATTCAAAGTCTTCAAGGGAGGCGAAAACTCTGTAGTCCAAAATGAACAATACGAAAGAGGCCTGAACACAAAAGTGGGAGCCGACGAGCAAGAATCGGGTGGAGGCCACGATGGGTTGGTCCTTCCCCTTTCTTTCTACTCTGCCTTGCTTTTATGTGCGATACTGGTTGGAGGAAGGAACGGGCTACGAAAACAAAGGGTCGCTCCTTCTTGCATTTCAGCACGATGCGACGTCAAAATCTCCAAGAAGGGAAAGCGCGGACGCCGACATCCTTCCGACAAGGAAAGAAAAGAACCTTAAATCACCTGGATGCACACCGGTGAAGAGGCCGTTCCCAAAATAGGCGGCGCTGGAGCCCAAAGCAAGGAATGCCGCTTATTATGCTTTCATGCTGAACACAGTGTAGCGAATGATGGCACTCCATCTCTGCACTGCATGTTCACATTACTCTGAGGTGAGGGATCTGTCAGGTGAAATGCACAAGAAACGTGCATGTACCATTTGAGGAAGGCGCATCGGGCTGCACTTTCCTTCCTGTCATGAATCCAACGCATTCTCCACCAAGATAAATGTGCATATGCATGTCGGGCTTATGCTTACTAACAGCTCTTGCCATAATGGTGCCATAATGGTCTGATCGGCGTATTCAGAAAGAGCGACCTTCTTTTCTCGACAAGCAGACCTGACGCTACATGTTGTGTTTTATGTAATCAATCAACCGAATGGATGTTCAGCTTTTGACCAAGTTGCCGGTTATCCGTTACAGGATGAGGCCGTCTCACTGCATACTGTATTGCAAGGAACGATTGCTCCGCGAGTCAGCCTCAAATAACTACGGCCCCAGATAAGCTGCAAGGCTAGCTGGCGACGCACAACGGCCAAGAGCAGCAAACAATCTTCATAATCATTATGAAGCATCGAAATTGTTAACCATTCATATTCGTGTATTCATTGTCCTGGACTATTTCCAACTAATATATATATCTCCTTCATCTACGATGGCTGCATTGCCTGCCACCGCGACAAATCGCCATCCGCCTCGTCGCCGCCTAGGAGATCTCGACTTCTCGGCTTGACAGGGATGGGCCGTGCACCAGTGTAGCCTCCCAGTCCGCCTCCCAGTCCGCCTCCCAGCCCAGAAGTCGGCGCCCGGGCCGGTAGCTTGGGTGGCTTGTCGCCAGTGGCGGACGCTGCCATATCGGTCTGGCGCCGTGCTGGTTTTGGTGGTGGCGAGGTATCGTTCTGGCTGTTGTGGCTGTTGTGGCCATTCTCGGGTGTCGGTGACGGCGATGTTGCTGCAGCAAGGTGCGCGGGTTTCTTGGCCACAGGCGGAGCTGGTTTGCCGCGTGCAGTGGATGTGCTTGACGCTGCCGACATTGGTCTTGCGGGCAGTGTCGAGGACTGCAATGGGCTCTGTGCAGGCGGCTTGAGTGTGTTTGGGGCATTTGGGGCATTGTTTCTCGAGGGCAGCGGGGGCGGTGCGTTGCTCGAGACAGACGGCGATGACGATGCCGATGTGCGCAGCTCGTCAAACGCCTGGGTGACAGCGCTCATGGTGTTTGTGTAAGCGGCTGTCGGTGGTGCTCCGGCGAGCTTCTTTGTCAGTGTAGCAACCGAGCTATCGCCATACGTTTCGTGCTTGTCGTTGGCAGTTTGCTGCCGCCTTGGTGGCGGAGGCGGCGGTGGTCCTGATGACTGGGATTGTGTTGAAGCCGTCCTTGACATGTTCTGCCCGTTCTTGTCGTAGGACGAGGGCAGTCCAATCGCCTTTCTCGGCAGGCTTCCAGCCATGCTTGAGCTGTTGACCGACGACGAGAGCATCGACGGGTTGATGTGCTCATAGGGTGATGTCGACAGGCTCGAGAATGACGACAGTCGCGACTCGGCGCGCGGTACCGCCACCCAGTCCGGCTCCTCGGTGGGTGTAAATGGGTTTGACGGCCGCTTCGGGTTGAGAATGGCTGTGTGTGTTGCTGGGTTGGCTGGTACAGGCGGCTGCACTGATGCTTGTGCCATGCGCCCGTTGTCGAGCCACCATTTTTGGCGGTCAGAACTGGCAGCCGGCAGCCCAGGCTCGATCGCATCGTATCCCAACAAATCTTCGTCGTCGGTGTCTTCGGCCGTCGTGTTGGCTGTTGCGTCGCCCACCTCGCCCTTGCGCCGCTCGTACAGGTCGCGGCTGATCTTGTCCCGCAGGGCCTCGTCAGTCTTGCTGATAGTGCATTCAAAGTAAGCATACACGGGCCGGTGGTCGGAGAACCGCAGCGGCGCCGAGTTGTATTCGAGCTGTCGCAGCGGTGTGCCCTTGCGCAGGATGCGGTCTGTCCATGCAGGAATGCGCTGTTTTTCCGATGAGTCGTAGTCGTCGCGGCCGACATCGAATTTGTATGTCGGCGGGAATGTGATGCGCGCCTCAGAGTAGTACGAGAACGCGAGGCCGGCCACCATCTGCAGGTTGAGCTGGTCGTTTTCGTATAGGGCCTCGATATTGTGGGCGTGCACATAGTCCAGAGCCCGGTCGCGGCCGAGGCCGATGCGGTAGTTAAAGTCGCCAAACCAGAGCACGGCGTCGTGGTCGTCGATGCCTCTGTTGCGCTGGAAGCGGAGGCCGTGGTGGATGGTCATGTAATCGCGGTTGCGCTCTTCGTAGTTGGAAAACCCAGCTGCCAGATGCGCCGTCACAAAGCAGATGGGGGTGCTGGCGTAGTCGAGCCGGATAGCAACAGCGCCCTTGTTGCCCGCCATGCCGGACATGCCCGTCTTCTTGACACTGCCCTCAACATTCTTGATCAAGGACAGCGCCGACGACTTGACAAAGATGCACAGCGCGGCACCTACAAGCTGGCCGCTACGCAGGAGCACATACGGCTCACCGTTGACCTGAGATGCGTGGTGGTTGAGGGTGTTGCGCACAGCTGCCTCCCACTGCTGTTTCCGCGAGGGATCGCTGTTCATGATCTGCTGCGGGCTCAGTTCCACAATCTCCTGGAAGCCAACTGCAAAGATCTCGGGCAGCTGGTCTGCTGACTCTGGCAGTCTCGGAAATAGCCACGGCGATATGTCCTCGCCTAGACCGTCGAGACGGCCGTTGAGGTTGAATGTTCCAACCCAGCTGTGATGTCAGTATTCGTTCGATTCCGTGACACGACTGCCCGACTTACATGTTAATCGTTTCGGTCGAGGAAAAGGTTGCTGCCCTCTTGTTCAGCTCGGCCGTGACATGGTCGCTGATGGGGTCAAATAGGACAACGGGTGCCTGGCCGTAGAGTCGGCCAAGCAGCATGTCGATGGTGTTTTGCCGACCCTTGTCGGCAAAGTTGTTGATATAGAGCCGTGTTGCCGACTTCCGTGCGTCGGCAATAGCACCAGCAAGTGACATCTTGCCGGACCGAGTAAAGGACGACTTGAGCGCTCCTGTTCCGGCATAGATCTTGGACAGCGCATCTCCATTGTCTGCCCACAGATTCGAGTGCCGCACCCAGAAATCAGGCCCGGCATACTCGCCTCGCTGGTTCAAGAAGGCCTCGACAGCCATTTGAGAGATTATGGTCTGGATCAGGTTGGTGCGGTCCAGACAGTCGAGACAGTTTGTGCGAAAGACGCCCTCCTGCTGGAGGACGACCACAAATCGCCGATGCAAAACGCTTGTGCTCGACGATTTGCGCACCATGTTGCGGCCGCCTTTGAGGCTGTTGTCGTCATCTGACTCGACGGCCAGATAGTATGCAAAGCCGTCGGCCGAGTTCTCAATGTACCGCCGGATCTCCTGTGCCGCCTCGTAGCCCGTGGGTCCCTTGGTCTCGGCATGGAAGTCGTACTCGGTAGAGCGGATGAGCGAGTGGTCGTCCGAGTTGTTACCCATGCCGCTCTTTTCTTCTCGCCGGCTCAGTGGTGTGTGTTTTAAGCCGTAGCGGTAGCATTGCGTCAGCTCGGCCTCGCCCGGCTTGGCTTCACTCAGCAGGTTGACAACGTGCACAGCACCGTAGGACTGCTCCAGATCCTCAAAGTGTTTGTCAAAGGCAGGCTGTGCGCCATCGGGAGAGCGCGTGACGATGATTTTTTGGTGGCCAGGAAGCAGTCCAGGCGACTGTTCCCAGAAAATAGGAACAGAGCCGCGCACTTGCACGTACGAGAACACGACACCGCTCGGGCTCCAGTAGATGGTCTCTGTCTCAACAAAGTTGGCGACATTGCCGTCATCGTCGATACCACGCGAGTTGAACCGCGTACCTGCGCGCTTGCACGACAGCCGCGATATCACAGTGAGATACGACGGCATGCCCGACGCGCTGTTCCGCAGCGGTGCGACTGACTGGGGGATTGTCACAGTCAAGCAGAATCCGCGCACGGCCGACGTGAGAATACGCGATGAGTCGAGGGTCTCACGCTCGTGGCGCTGCAGCCGAGAGCGGAACTGGACGAGTGGCTGGATCATAAACGAGTTCCACAGAAACGACTCGTCAAAGTTGTCAATGTCAAAAGATGCCGAGTCGGCCGACCGGTCCTGAAGGCGGTTTGTGAGGTCAAAGTCGGTGCTGTAGTAGAAGCTGCGATTGCCCAGGAGCTTCATAAGCTCTTGACAGGGATGCTCGACGGGCACATCGCGGCGGCTGAGACCCTGGGAGTAGACCGAAGCGGCGTCACTGTCGGGGTCCCACGGGTCGACGGCGGTGGACAGCACGTCGTCATATTCATTCGTGTTGAGGCAGAAGAACTGCACCTGCTGAATCATCTCGACAGTCTCGCCCGGCCGCAGCGTGGCCACGCGCAGTGCCTGTGTAATGACGCTCAGGAAAACATCCTGGCCAACGGCGATCAGACCGAGGGTGCCGTAGATGGGGCGCGGCGTCAGGGCGCGGTAGTCGCTCAGCAGGCCCTTGGACACGGGCGAGAACTCGACCATGCACTTGAGGTTATCGCCACTTGCATTGCTGACGCCAAAGTTGCCGCCGGCCGCGCTGTGCCGGAAGATGAGCGCATGTGATTGTGAGGCAATGGCAATGGCGCGGTGCGGATAGTCGCGGATCATCAGGCGGCTGGACTTGTCGGGGTCCGGCGCCTGGCCGTTCCAGGACACGGTGCTTCCTATGTAGTCCATTGTGTGTATGTCTCTTTGCTCGTATATGAGTGGGTGTGTGTTTGTTTCTTCGTACTCAGATAGTCATGAGCCCGTGATCATACGAGACGAGCATCTCTCGCCGGGCAGGGGATGGCCGCTCGCTATGAGGATGTGCCGGGTTCAGTTCTCGCCGGTCTGTGGCTTCCAGTCGGTGTCTGTACTCAATCTCCAGTGCTCTGTACGATCTGCAGCACAATATCACAGCAGCATCGGCGTTTTTCGACTTGCTCGCCGTCGTCAACTTGAAGCTTTTCAGACCGCAAGATGCCAAGACACGATGCTCGCTGCAACGCCGCACAAGGTGCCGATTTTGGAATTGCACTTGTGTCTGCTGAGGGTCGGAGCTGTTGTGGCTCTTATTCGATTGGGGGGACCTGAGTTTGCGTTCCGATCCTTGTTTTTGTGCCTATTCGTCGTGGTGTGTCGGATCAGAGTGTGTGGGATTAAGCTATTATTAGGAGTGTTAGGGCGCCGACAGCTGAAGCTGACACTGAGTGCTGAGAGCAGCAAGAGCACCAGAGCCCCTCCACTTTAGTTGCTATTGGTGGGCCCATGACGCAGGTGCAGATACGAAGTACTTCTATTTCACGTGATTACGTATGTATCTTTGTACTTTTTACAAGCAGGGAAAGCGCCACGAGCGGAGCCCGTTGAGGCAGGTGGGTCTTATGTAATAAGTACAAGTACGGAGGATTCCAGCGCAATCCAGCGCCAAGTGGCCCGTGCGTCCCCAGAAAGGCAAAATCAAGAAAATCAAAAACAACAAGCTGAAGCGCACGCGCAGCTGTTGGTTATCATTGTTCTCATTTGTTCTCAGTATCATCATTAATTGATTGCGCAGCCTTGTTCTCTACCGAGCTGTTGGTGCCTACATTATCAATACCCACGCGCCACGACACGAGCCGCGACTTTAGCAGACATCGCGAGATTTGTCGACACTCGATCTCGATCGCGTCAACTACCATCACGCGCGCAACTCTCGAGACTTTTCAGCACGATGGGCGACTACAACTATGGTGGCAGCGATGAGGAGAACAACGAGATCCGGAAGCTGAACCTGGAGTTGGTAAGTCAGAGTGAGGTTGGCTCGGCAGCGAGGAGGCTGTGATGACGACGTGGCCACAAGATGATGACACGCAGTGCTGACAGTACAGGACGTCGACTCGGACAACTTTGAACTCTGGGAGAAGCTGCTCTATGCATGCGAAGCGCTCGAAGGCGGCCTAGGCCGCAACTCCAGCCCGCAGGCCCTCGAGACGATGCGCAACACCTACGACCGCGTGCTGCTCAAGTTCCCGCTGCTGTTTGGCTACTGGAAGAAGTACGCGGACTTTGAATTCACCATCACCGGCCCCGAGGCGGCTGAGCTGGTCTATGAGCGCGGCTGCGCCAGCATCACCAACTCAGTCGACCTGTGGACGCAGTTCTGCTCCTTCAAGATGGAGACCACTCACGAGCCCCAGCCCGTGAGAGAGTAAGTCGCAAAGCAATACGCTCAAGCTCTGAGCATAAACAGACTCCTTCCCTCCCCATAACCCCCCTCCCCTCCCCGTGTGTTGTCCGCATAACCTGTAGCGCGCCAAGACCCAGATGAAACGACACATGCCGGCAAAAGCCAAACGGCGTTGTGAGAGACTGCCAGCATGACCCGGGGCATAGGAACAAATAGTTGATGCCAGCGATCTCTGAGAGAGAAACGGCATACAAGGCTCAGACAGGATCCAAGACGCGAAACCATTGGAATCATTGCATCATCGTTCACGGTGAGAAGGCCAACCATGGCCACCTCAAACCCCCAACCAGTCCCCAATCCCTTCTGTCTTTTGCCGTCTGGATGTTGCTCTCTCACAATCATAAGCTATTTTCTCAGGGCGCTTTCATAGGGTCTGTTCCTCCAGACGCCCTGCCTATGCTCGTTTGACGCGCACATCGATTACACACTGCTTCGAAACAACATGCCCTGCAAACAAACATACCAAACATAACAAAACAGCCTTGTCAAATCTTCAGGATCAAAATCATTTACCTTGTATTTTTGCTCCCTTCCCAGTCCCCTCCCTCACCGCTTCCCTCTCCCTTATTAGTATGCATGATACGGACTTGACTAACCCTTTTTTTCACAGGGTCTTTGAACGTGCTATTGAAAATGTTGGTCTTGACTTTCTTTCACATCCGCTCTGGGACAAGTACCTTGAATACGAGGAGCGGATGGAGGCTGGCGAGCAAATCTTTGCCATTCTGAAGCGCGTGATCAAAATTCCAATGCATCAGTATTCGCGCTACTACGAGCGGTATCACCAGATGTCACAATTGCGGCCGGTTTCCGAGCTCGTGTCTGAGGAAGCCCTGGCGCAACTCCGAGCGGAGATTGTTGCCGAGGATGCCCAATACGCAAACAAATCTGACGCCGAGCTGGAGGTCGTTCTGCGGCCAAAGGCGGATGCTCTTCTGTACTCTGTGTTTATGAAGACGCAAGAGGAGACAACCAAGCGCTGGACGTACGAAGCCGAGATCAAGCGCCCGTACTTTCACGTAACAAAGCTCGAGCACTCGCAGCTGGCAAACTGGCGCAAGTATCTCGACTTTGAAGAGGCAGAAGGCGACTTTGGGCGCGTCGTGTTCCTGTATGAGCGCTGTCTGGTGACGTGTGCGTACTATGACGAGTTCTGGTTCCGCTACGCGCGCTGGATGTCGGGACAAGCAGGCAAAGAGGAGGATGTGCGTAACATTTACCTCCGAGCCTCGACCCTGTTTGTGCCCATCAGCCGGCCGGCCATCCGGCTGCAGTTTGCCTACTTTGAGGAAAGCTGCGGGCGTGCAGAGTATGCGCGGGCCGTGCTCAATGCGGTGATTGAGATTTTGCCGAACAGCGTCGAGGCCATCCTGTCGCTGGCCAACCTAGAGCGGAGGCAGGCGGGTCTTGATGCTGCGATTGGGGTATTTAAACAGACGATTGCCGAGCCGCAGGTGGACATCTTCACCAAGGCAGCGCTGGTGGCCGAGTGGGCGTTCCTGCTGTGGAAGGTCAAGGGCTCGGTGACGGACGCGCGCACGGTGTTTGTAAAGAACGTGCAGTACTATGCAGACAGCCGGCAGTTTTGGGTAAAGTGGCTCGAGTTTGAGCTGGCACAGTCGCTTGTAGAAGACAAGAATGAAAAGAAGGAAAAGAAGGACAAGAAGGACAAGAAAGACAAGAAAGACGACAAGGAGAAGGAGACGGTGGAAGACCGTCTGGAGCAGGTGATGGTGGCTCTGCGCACGCACAGCCACCTGCCGATTGGCACCAAACGGGAGCTGTGCCAGGTGTACATGACGTACCTGCAGCAGCGGGGCGGCAAGGACTCGATGAAAAGGTTCCTTGCCGTTGACCGCGAGTTCTTTGGGTAAGTTTATTCTCGTTTTGCGTATATTGTTGGACACGGTGCTAACAAACAGCCCTACATCTGTCTCCTTTTCAGCCGTCGACAAGTCCGAGCCGCTGGTCGACATGGACGCCACGGCCGCCGAGAAGGCCACGCTGCGGTACCGGAGTTTCTTTGAAACCTACGAGACCCCCGATCCAGCAGCAGAAGGACCTGCCGATTTTGAATAGTCTCTTTTGAGAATCGTGTCTTGTATAATAGTCGTTTGTTTTTATTGCGCTACCGTCTTGTCGTCTTACGAGCATGTCCAGAAGGAAAGAAGGAACAGTTTGGGGCGGCGCGGCCTTGATTATCCGCTGAAAAGAAGCATTGAGGCCAGCACTCAATAATAATAGCAAAGTTCAAAGCTCTACATGAATATGATTGTGCGGTAAAAGTGCTTGGATTTGGTGTAGAAATACTGCTAGCTCGCCTCCCTTATAAATCCATTACCTCGTTCCCTCCAACAACTGGAACAACTCCTCAATTCCCTCGTGGCGCAATTGGATAGCGCGTTAGACTGTTATCTTCCTATGATAGTCTATCTAAAGGTTGGTGGTTCGAGCCCACCCGAGGGAGGAACAGGAATTCTTTCTTTTTTTCTCAAAATGAGTTTTGCTTTTGCCAGTATTAATGACTGACTCTTGTCGTTTCTTTTAGCTGGTTTTATTTTTGTTTTGTAGCGTTTCTATGCCTCTTTGCTTTTTAGGTTTTCTCCCGATCCGAGATGTCATTAATCTTTTTTGTAGATATATTTTGCATTGACGATTTATTTTGAATTCAAAACAGAATCAGCTTCTCTCTCTTAAATTGACATGTACTTGCACACTGAAGATTAGAGCGCATACAGTGAATAAAAAAATCATTCCAAAATCGGTGGACAGTACTTTTGCAAAGGTGTATGTCACCTTACACGTATTTATCATCTCTAAAGCCTTATCATCATTGTCAGCCTCGCCGATGGTCAGACGTTGCTCGGAGTACAAAAGGGAAGGAGCATGGCGTGGCGTACCGACAGACTGGTATCAACAGTCGTTCTTTCCCAGAGAACTATGTCTAGGATTTAAAGATGGCTGACATAATCAATATGTTTGTATGATCATGTCTCGTTGCTACTACAATCAAAGACATGACCGACAAACTGACAGCCGAATTTAAAGGTACTGATACTGCCAGCACGTGGGAGCCGAGTTGCAACTTCAAGAGTCATCATTTTTCTTTGTTGCACTCTGCTGAGAGGCCTTGGCACATGTGATAGACAGGGCAAACTCTCAACCATTTGTCAAGACATGCGCATCTGGCCAGTCCAAGCCGTCTCAGTTGTCCAGTCGTCTAGATCGAGTAGGTGCAGACGGCATCTGGCTCGGCGCTCCGACCGGGTCCCGTTGTATCCGTTGCTGACGTTGACATCTGGATCCCCAAACCCATCAAACCGCACACACGAGAAGCTGCATGCGTACTGTGCAGCTAGCCCCTAACCATTTTTAAATGCAGATTTATTGTGATTTTCCTAGCATGCGTCCCCTATTCTACTCCTATTTACTATTTCCATCTTTACTTGCTCATTCTCACCAATTTCCTGCATTTCTTTCACTTCTTTGACGCGGCTCTTGGCACACACGCACGCCGTATTTCTCTTGTAATTATAGCCCAAAGAAGTCCATGTTCTTCTCTTTTTCTTGCTTGGCACTCATATCACAGTGAGATGGCTGGTCTCATACTGAGTGAGATTGACATATTCCACACATGTCACCGCCTCGTGCTTCCCCAATTTTGTCAATCTGTGTCGCTCCTTCCCTGAATTTCTTGAGTCATCCTTGACAAGAAAGCACATGAGTTCGCGACTTTGCCACTGAGCGAAAAAGTGGACCAATTAAATATGGCGCGCTATGATTGGACACTGCTGCATGCGCGGTAATTTTTTTTCTTTGCGCTACTTTTATCCGCAATCGCGCCACTTTCAGACCCTTTATCCTTTCTCCGTCTTTGTCAGCGTCCTTTCTTTCTGTTTTATTTTTATTTTTTAATTGAAAAATTCTCATTTCGACGCCTCTTTACGCCGGTAATGAGTTTTCATTACGCTTTCGTTGGGTGCCTTGTCTATGTTCTCACATGCGCTCGGAAATAGAATCGGCGGGTCAGTATGTATTACTCAGTAGCTCCTTCCTGGCCATTCTCCCTGCTTCCAATACTAGCTGCTTCCTCCTGCGGCCATGTCCCAAAGATTTTCCAGGTTCCCAACGTAACGGTGGCCGCCGCTACCGGCGCAGCTGAATTCCAGCATATCGAGTAATACTCTGTACATTAGCAGTAGAAAAACGTTACACGTATCTGTACAGATAGCTACATTTTTGACCTCGCACAAATTACACATTGCTGCTTGTAAAATACGAGTATCTGCTGGCCTTTGGCTCGACTGCAAGTGGCTGTCGGAAGACGGCGACGAGCCGTATGACGAATTAGGAAGGAAGGGGGCAACCGCACCTAACCCCGTACCTGCCCCTCCGATAGCTTGGACGTGGACCCGCGCAGGAAGTCGCAGGTCGTCAACGTGCTCTGTAAGGAAGTCGCAGGTCGCAAGTTTAAGGAAGGCGCAAACGATGCAGGCGTGACCAGCAAACACCACCAAATGCCGTCGCATTCCACACCAGTATGATGTCCATTATCCGTATCTTACCGTCTCACCATAGAGGTGCAACCAGGCGTGAGCACTCTATCGATAGATTCTACAATGTACAAGTAGACAGCTGTAGTGGCTCCGTTTCTTTGCCGGCGCCTTGGCCCGCCCGCTTTGCGACCGCCAGTCTGAGTCCCAGAGGAAAGAGCGATGGGGCCTCCTTCTTTCCCATTACCATTTCCATTTCCATTTCTTTTTTCCACTATCGACGCCAGCAAAGCCTGTACCCACCGAACCAGCAGTAGTCCAGTAGTCCACTTTCCTCTTGTTGCCCCGGCGAGTCCTGCCCCTTTCAGATAAAGAATAGAAATAGGCAAGAGCAAAAGTTGTCCAGCAAATGGTCAGCTTAGAAATAACAGGCTCCCATTGGCCAGGTCCGCCCTTTTTGGCAGCCGGGATTTGGCTTTCCAGAGCAGACCATTCGCAAAAGCTAGTCTGGCCGCTTGCTCCTTCCTTTCCATGTGCTCCTGCTGCTGGTGCTCTTGCCCTATCGAAAAGCCTCTTCCATCTTCTTCCACGCCGTCTGTGTCTGTTTGTGCAACTACACCCCCACTTTCTCTCCTTCCCCCAGGAAGTCTGTACTCTGTATTCCTTAAAAGTGTTTATCTCGCTCTTTCCTCTCCTGATCTGATCTTCTCTTGATTCTACAACTCACCCGCATCTCGAAAGGTATGTCATGACCCCAAGACCCTGAATTGTGTTGCAGAACCCTGAATCTCCAATTCGTCTCCAACTCATCTCAATCCGCCACCCAACCCGCTCTTTCCCTTATCGCACCGGCCTCTGTTCTGTGTCTGTGTTTGCCACACCGGCGTCTGCTCGGACTACATATATAGCGGCTCCCCTTTATTATTCAGAATTGTTTCCAGAATTGACGCTCACTCTTTTCTCCTTCCAGACTAAACTCGATCGATTCAACATGTCCGCTTCCCGCCAGATGTTCCGCGCTGCTGCGCGTGTTGCCGCCCCCGCGCGCCGCAACCTGTCTTCCGCTCCCCTGGCCGCCCGCTCTGCTTTCCGCCAGGGCGCCAACTCGGGCCGCCGCTACTACTCGTCCGAGGCCCCCAAGGGCTCCAGCTCTCTGCCCATCTGGCTGGGTGCTGGTGTTGTCGGTGCCGGTGCCGCCTACTACTTCTTCGCCAACGCCGAGCCCAAGGAGTTCAAGCCCGAGTTCAAGGACTACCAGGCCGTCTACAACGAGATCGCCAAGGCCCTGCAGGAGCACGACGAGTACGATGACGGCAGCTACGGCCCCGTCCTCGTGCGTCTGGCCTGGCACGCGTCGGGCACCTACGACAAGGCCACCGGTACCGGTGGCAGCAACGGTGCCACTATGCGCTTTGCCCCCGAGAGCAACCACGGTGCCAACGCCGGTCTGATCAACGCCCGCAACTTTTTGGAGCCTATCAAGGGTAAGACAACGCCATTTTTTTAGACAACGCCATTTTTTAGACAACGCCATTTTTTAAACAACGCTAACAAAAACAGCCAAGTTCCCCTGGATCAGCTACTCTGACCTCTGGATTCTGGGCGGTGTCTGCGCCATCCAGGAGATGCAGGGCCCCAAGATCAACTACCGCCCCGGCCGTGCTGACCGCGACTTCAACTCCTGCACTCCCGACGGCCGCCTGCCCGACGCTTCCCAGGGCGCCGACCACGTGCGCAACATTTTCTACCGCATGGGCTTTAACGACCAGGAGATTGTTGCCCTGGCCGGTGCCCACGCCCTGGGCCGGTGCCACACCAACAACAGCGGCTTCGAGGGCCCGTGGACCTTCTCGCCTACTGTCATGACCAACGACTACTTCAAGCTGCTGGTCAACAGCAAGTGGCAGTGGCGCAAGTGGGACGGCCCCAAGCAGTACGAGGACAAGGAGACCAAGTCGCTGATGATGCTGCCGGCCGACATGGCTTTTGTTCACGACAAGGAGTTCAAGAAGACTGTCGACGTGTACGCTGCCGACAACGACGTGTTCTTCAAGGACTTTGCGGCTGTGATCCAGAAGCTGTTTGAGCTTGGTGTGCCGTACACCGAGTCGACGCCCACCTATGTGTTCAAGAACCTGGAGGAGTAAAGAGTAAACCGGCAGTGTTTGCATGCTTTGTTGTCCTTTGTTAATCTTGATTCATATGCGTGCGATTTTAGACATTTAGATCAGGGTGGCATACCCCGAACCACCATCGTTAAGCCATTTCCTTGCAATTCAACAATGATTAAAGTATGAGCAGTAGTCTGAGTAACGGGTGATACGAGTCATGGTGTGTTTGTTAATCGAGTAGACGTCTGGTTTCACTCTTATCGGTCTGTTGAGATTGGCACAGATCGTTGCAAGTTATACCATGCCCTGCTATGTGCATCCACACGTCAGTCGCATCATTCACATGTTGACAGCATAAAGGGTGCATTGACAACCATGCTGACGTCCCGAGGTTCTCCAACTCAGCTCCGGTCCTGCCTCCGATGTATAATTACGTAATCATTACAGACGGCATCCACATGTCTCATAGACGGCCCCCACTGGTTTTGTATGTATTGTGGCAGCGAGACCTTGAGCCGGCTTGCATGATTCAGAGTCTGTATGATTATCAGGCGAATTTTTTATCACAATAATCACAGTACTAAGTAATTGGCTCGAGCAATACGATGATGACTAATCATTAATTATATCACGCCAACCTCGAGGTGACCAAGTGGATGCCCCACTTTACACGCTGTGAACCAGATTGCCACATGTCATTGGCCCGTCCCGCCGTCGTGTAAGCGCCGACTTGCCGTTCTAGGACAGGACCGGACACTCTAGTGGGCATTCCCGCAGCCATGGCAGCAAATGGCACCGCACTGCAAAGCAATCACAGCTCGAGCACATGCGACGTGCGTCTACCTGTATTTGAGAGTGAGTGATGGCCAGGTAGGTAGTGGGAGTCTGCTACTATCTCGAGAACAAGCTGGCAGGGCGCTGCAGTAGACGCGGCCGCAAAGGCCTCTGCGTGTCGCGATCAGAAACCAGAGTTTGCAGAACTAAGCGACCATCGACGCAGACAGTAGAGCCGCGATGCAGGGGTGCATAAAGCTGGCGGTTGTGTGGAAAAGGGGATAGTGTCGGGTGAGGACAAGAGAGGATAGACGGACGGGAGTGGCTGAAGAGGGGACGAAGGAGGGGAGCAGAGGAGCAGAGAGGGGAAGATGTGCAGTGATACACTGTATATTCCTCTGTAGCAATGGCCAGCAGGATTCCCGCCTGCCACACCTTTATCTTGGCCGTTTATCTTGAGCTTTTCTTTTTCTTCTCACCTCCAAACCAGCCTCGTTTGTTTTCTTCCTTTGTTCTACCTTTTTTCTACCGAGCCATCTTGATCTGATTTACCTTTTCTGCGACTCTTCAGAGAGACACAGCTCGAGCATCATCTACATCCCAATTCATATATACACCCGCGATGGCTGCGCGACCGGGCGAGGAGAATGTCGCAACACTGTAAGCTTCCCCAAACACACCCACACAGTCGACCACAACTAACAACCAGGTTTGCCGACGTTCACTACTTTTACGGCCCCGAGACAGCCGTACCGCTGCACCATCGCTTCAACAAGGGCTCCTATGTCTACCTCTTTGAGAACCCACACGACGGGCGTGCGCGCATAGAGGTCGCTAACAGCCCGGGCACCGAGCACCAGGACGCCTTTGATGGATGTAAGACGTCTTCAGTCTGAAGAGTACAGAAAAATGCTAATAAAAGTCCTCGACCACACGAATGTCCGATACTCGTACAAGCACAGCTGCATGGTGTCGGTCAGCGTCAACAGCGTGCCCAACATGGAGGAGTGGCACCTGCCGACCTACGACCCGTCCAACCAGCAGATCTACCACTACAAGCTCGCGTCTGTCGACATTTACTTTTGGACACACCTCGACGCGCTGCAGTTTGTCAACGGCGTGCGCCGCGTGCTGCCCGCGCACCACATTGACGTCCAGGACGAGCCCGTTGCGCCGGCACCGCCGCCACCCCCACAGCAGCAGCGCCACGTCCAGCCGGTCCAGCCGGTGCATGCCAACAGCGCGGCCACCAACGGCATGGCTTCTGTCGTGCAGAAACTTGAAAATGTTGCGCTGAATGGCGGCGCCGCTGTGCCCGCCGGCATTCCAACCTTTGCCGGGCCGCCCATGTCGGCCGCCTCGGGCGAAGACGCCAGCGCGCACTCGCAGACAGCCTCGCTGCACACGCAGTCGCCACCACCGCCGCCACCAGGCCCGCCTGGCCCGCCTCAGTCTTCCCAGTCTCCTCAATCCACCCAGCCTACACAGACACAGACATTTGCCGCCCCATTTGCATACAACCCGGCTGCACCACCGGCACCAGAAACGATCCGCCCGCGCGAAAAGACACCGCCGCCGGAGGACGCGCCCGCCCAGCACCCGCTGCACCAGACGCTGTACCAGGATGCCGCGACGCCGTTCAGTCCAGGCCTCGTAGTGCCCGCCGGTCTCGGGCCGCTCAGCCCAGGCATTCCGCCACCGCAGTTCCAGGCGCCCCCGGGCGCCCCGTCGTTCCCCGCGCCGCCCGCGTACACCAGCAACCCGCCCACGCCTGCCGGCCTTCCCCAGCACTACCAGCAGTTCCCAGGCCAGCCACAGTCGCAAATGCAAACGCAAACACAATCACAGCAGGCCCACCCTGGCCTGTCACGCGCGACGACAATGCCCGTGTCCGGCTCGGCACCGTCGCCCTTCAACCCGGCGGCGACATTTGGCACCTTTTCGCCGCCACCGACTACTGGCTCTGCACCGCCCCCGGCTGTCCCTGGACCACCCTCGGCCGCCGGAGCACCGTCAGCCCCTTCCGGCAACCCGTATGCAGTCCACCAGCAGTTCTACCAGCCCGGGGCAGGCGAGGGCGCCAGCAAGTACGCTGGCAAGCCGGAGCCGCGGGGCAAGCTCGAGGAGTCTGCTGGACGTCTGGAGAAGGGCGTGACGGGGATGCTGAAGAAGTTTGAGAAGCGGTTTGGCTAGTGTTGTCTTTGTGTTGTATCCTGAATGCTTTATGTCGTCAATAATCAATAGCGAGCTTGTTCTCTTTCGACCTCACTGCGTCATAGGGCTGACCCATCGTTGCAATGTAACCCATAAACTTGAATACCATTGCATTGGCTTGGATGGCAACGGTCTCTGCCATTCATTCGGATTGCTCAACCGTCCTCTGAAGTCCTCGACTGTTTCGATAGCCGCCTGGCCTTGGCCTGCGTCTGTCTGCCTCGAGCTGGCTCCAGCACTGCGGTTCCCCAATGTCATTGGCCTGGCCATAACGGCTGGCCACCAGAGATCCTGCTTTTTGTAACGCCATCTGGCAATCAGATGCATTTGCCTCTCCATCGTCGTCGTCATTTCACCATCCCTTTCTTTTCTAGTTTCTGATCATATTTTGAAAATCGCCTTTCGATCCCCTCACTACTTTATCTAGATCTTGACGCCCGAGGGTTGGCGCCTCTTGGAAGTCTTGGTTATTGATGTGGAATACGTAATATATGCATGTGTGTGCTCTGTATGAGTATGCGGACAAAAGTACACTATACCATCTACTTCTTATCATTTGTCTGTCAGCCTGACTGGTGATGTGCCTATCCATCCCTCTGACGCTCCTTCCTTGGAGGTATGCTTACACGCTCGCAAACATATTTCCAAAAGGGAAGGAACGTGGCATGCTTACAGCAGCCAATTCACGACGGAGAACGTGCAATACGTATTTACAGCGTGGCTCAATGCTCAAGTGCTGTGGCGGTGATGCTAGACTACCAGCACAGCCCCGTCCGATATGCCTACGGAGTAGAAGTGAGAGTTTGATCAACAGTTCTTGTTGACTCTATGTTGGCCTGAATAAGGTGAATGTGTTTACAAGGTGAATCTTGAATCGCACCTTCCTTTGACAACTTGACAACTCTTTCCTGTTTCAAAGAGCCCAGTCAACAAAGGAAGGAGCGTCCAACACGCCGTGATAATAGCAATTGATTCCAGCCAACAGCCATAGCGAACCGCCCAAACCGCCCTACCCGAAACGTACTGTACCCCACTGTGGGATAGCACTAGTCCGCTAGTTAGGACTGACACGCACCCTCGCACCTTCTCTCCATGGCTGGCCAGCCGTTGGTGCCGGGGTCCCTCCTTCCCTACATAGCACATCCTTCCCTCTTCGCTTGTTGCCTACGAGTACAAGATTGTACATATGCCACGCTCGTATTGTCACTAGCTGCTCCTTCCTTATTGATAATATTGATACTATTGCTATGATTGACAGTATTGACTGGCTCATACACGTACTCTGTAGAGAGCCATTGCGCCAGGAATAGGACCCCCTCTCGTCTGCCGTACCTGCCTTGTTCGTCTTCGTGTCGCATCTTTCCCCTTCTGCCCTCCGAACTGGGCCCCTTGTCTTACCAGCGTGCATTTCGTCGTCGGCTGTCCCTCGTCCGTTTTTTGTCTTCAATTCCAACTCCAATCTACACTCTTTTATCCGAATTAACACGATTTCATCGACGGCTCTCAGCGACACGACTATTCGCCTCAGCTGATTGCGCGTCATCAGCGGCCTCCACTCTCGACAACGTGACATCTCACGTCGTTCCCAGTTTCCCAGCCGCACTTGACTGTTGACTTGCTGTCGACTCGTTGTGAAAAGATAGACGCAAGTGAATAGCAAAAACATTCAACAAAGTCTATTATTACAGAGTACAGCTTGCTCGACGGTTACTGCCGAAGAATCCAGACGAAGAATCACGAAACAGCAGATCGACACGCCCCAGAAATCCACAAGGATCAGCGAGGCAGAGGCGACGAAGAAGAGAAAAGACAGAAAGAAGAGAAAAGACAGAAAACAGAAAACAGAAAACGACACAGACGCCCGACCACTTGTGTGCAACATGCAGAGCTGCCTTTGGTGTGTTTCCTGGGCTGCCAAGTAGATCGGACAGAGCTCCTCACGCCGCCTTTTCATTTCATCATTTGATTCATCCGAGACATTCAATCAGCACCACTTTGGCATCGAATTCCACTCGAATCTCCAACAGTCGCCAGCGTCATCACCGCTACAATGGTTGCCTTTTCGCTTGGGGAGATCCTCAGCTCAAGGAGCGACAGCACTGGTTCTCAAATTGCGCGGAATCTGGGCAACGATTCCTCCTCATCAAATGGTTCTTCAAAAAACTACACCGCCGCAATAGTATGTTGTTCTGTCTCGCTTAGCAAACCAAACCACTAACACACCCAGGTTGTAGCAATCGTGGCCGTCGTCTTCACATTCGGCATCTTTGCCTTTATCGGCTACAGAAGATGGCAGCGCACACGATCGCCGAAATACTCACGATCCGGCCGCGACGACAATGACCATCCCGAATCTGGCCCGGCAACGGCCGAGGCACGACCAGCAGCTGGCGGCACACGAAACACAACCACAAACACGACAGCAACAGCCGCTACCGTCGACCGGAATACTAGTGTACGTTCTGTCATGACCCTGCCGCCCTACCGACCGCGCGCGCTGGAGGGCGAGTCGGTGCTGGGCCGCGAGGGCGAGCGCGACGGTATCGACGTCGTTGTGGAGCTACCGACGGCCGAGGCAGACGAGCAGCTGCGCGAAGAGGAAATGGACACGCTCTACCAGATCCGCCTGGCGCGGCGACGCCAGCAGGAAGAGCGCGAGCAGCGCCGCGATGCCCGCCGCGATGCCCGTGCACGCGGAGACCATGTCGCCCTCGAAACCATCCGGCAGCAGTCGCAGTCCGCCACCCTCAACAACCCGAACGAGCTCAACCAGCTGCGCGGCGACCACACACGCGCACAGGAGCAGCGCCAGCGAGCCGTCAGCAGTGTCAGTTATGCCGACCTTGGTGTTGCGCGCCACGATGGAACACGGATTCGGGCCAACAGCAACGAGAGCGAACGGATGGGCCTTTTAAGCGACGCCGCTAGTATTGGTGCCTCGGGCCGCTCGCCGTCTGCTCTCAGCCAAAACTTTCCCCGCGCCGAAGCACACCAGCGCGGCCGCAGCGCCAGCTCGGTGCTGAGCATCAACACGACTCACAGCGACGATTTGGCACAAACACAAACACAAACAGCCGAAAGTGGCCAAGGTGTGCGGTCAAGGGCGAGCTCGATTGGTCGTGCTGGGTCGAGTCCCGAGCTGATCGACTCGGCCGAGGCAGACATGGGCGACGGCCGTCTTCCTCTGCAGTCGCCGCCCGGATACGACGAGGTGTCCCTCGACGACCTCACGCCGCAGCAGTCGCGGGCCGAGAGCTCGTATGCTGAACCGCCACCCGACTACTCGCCTGGCGGTGTCACGAGAGAAGCATCGCAAAGCAACAGCCAAGCCGCCCGCCCTGTGTCAAGAGTGATCCCGCAGCTGCCGAGCCTGCGCCTAGCCACGCTGCCGCAGATTGTCATTGAGCCGTCAAGTGCCGTGCCGCGAGATGCGGACGCATGATGAACTCAATCGTTGGCTGCTTTAATGTAATTTTGATCATCTGATATATAAAATTGCGAATATTGGCTCGAGTTTGCTTGCATTTACATTTGGGTATTTTGGTACACGGCACAAGATGGATTCACGACGCTTGGACAATCTGATGATGGCTTTTGCTTTTGTTTTTGACTTTCTTTTTGATTTTTGACTTCTTTTTGATTTTTGACTTCTTTTGACTTCTTGACTTTTGTATTTCATCTTCGTGTCTAGCATGCTTAGCGTTTCTCTGCGATTATGGGAATTTACGGGAGTTTGATCAATATAATCTTGGGTTTGCTTTGCTCTGCTGAATAAACCAAGTCAATGCTACTACCCTGGAGACCTATGACGACAAGACATCACCACCGTTAGCGCTCCACAGGCTGCGGGAGCCTAGTCTGGCGGGGTTATGTAAGGCATGCCGTCCCTTACAGCGCCGTAAGCGGGGCGCTAAAAAAGTCAAGCATCGATCTGCGCTGAAGAAGACTGATGAAGCGTGTGAACGGACGTCACTGTACTTTTGAGTCTTGTTTTATTTCTGTTCGATACTCGACTCCAACTTTGATTCTTACCACAAACGCAATGCATCAGCGGCCGCCGACAGACCCTTACAGCAAAGACGATCTCGTGACGGCTTCAGCAACAGAACCAACACCGACAGTGGCCATGCCGCAGGCAGAGCAGCAGCCGCAGATCGTGGATGATTTGGACGTGGCCGGCGACAATGGTGCAGACGGATACCACGGCGTCACAGAAGAGGAGGCCTCGGACGACAGCGGCGCCGAAGACTGCGAGGCCGGTCAGACACTGCGCCACGAGACCGACCTCTTTGACGACGTCTTTGGCGGCGACGGCGTGCGCCCGACTTCCTTTCGCAATCCAAATGCAGACACACACGCCCATCCGTCCGACATGAACCGCCTCCAGCAGGAACACAGCACCGCAGGCTACCGCGAAGGCCTCACTGCCGGAAAGAACGAGAGCCTCCAGGCTGGCTTCGACGAGGGCTACTCGCTCGGCGCCGCCCTCGGCCTCGTCGTCGGCGAGCTGCTCGGCCTCATGGAGGGCCTGCTGGGCTTCCAGATTGAGAGCGACAACCCGGGCGCCGACGAGGCTGCACTGCTTGCGCGCGCGCGCCAGGAGCTCACGATGCAGGCCATCTACGCGCCGACCTACTTTGCCCCAGACGGCACCTGGGTCTATGACGTCGCCGGTGGCGGAAACGGAGAGGAGACAATCTTTGACGTCGCCCGCGCGCACCCGCTGGTGCAGCAGTGGCGCGCAACAGTGGACGCGGAGCTGACGCGGCGTGGTGTGCGGTGGGCGCAGCCGGGCGAGGAGGCAGAGCTGGCGGCGGTGCTGGGCCTGACGGAGGAGGAGCCGGACAAGGAGCCGAAAAAGGTCGCAGGCGCGGCCGCTGAGGCATCGCCGTCCGAGCCGGCCGCCCGTGCGCCAGCCTCCAACACGTCAGCGCTGGACTGGTGAAGTTGTTCAGGCCGTGAAGATTGATCACACTACCAGACTGTTCACATATCCCAACGTGGCGACAAGCGATACGAGACCTACTCTCGATACTCGTGGACTACACAAGTCGCCGAACTCACATCCACCGCCAAGTCGGCCACCACTGGCGAGTGTATGTGCGCCAAGGCCAAGTACAGCACGACCAAGGCATTTCTGTCTCAACGGCGGCACGCCCGGGTCTGGCTTTGGTGTCTTTGGTATCTAGAATTGGTGGTCTCGACTGGTCTATTGGCCTACGCTACAGTTGCAAATTGCAGCGCACAGGTAAAGGATGGGCGCATGGGATTTCCCGAATCCCGCCCACCCTCCACTATGGAAAGCCCAAAGTGCCGACCCATAGTTACCGTTGCATGCATGTCGAGCTGCGTTGTACTGTATATACACTGTGGCCACTGTGCTACGAGACAGCGGATCACAAGCTCGTCAAATAATACAGCGATCAGCACATGCAAATGCACCAACAGTGCGACGCTGCGCCGTTGCGGTTCTGGCAGCAGCCAGTGAGGAAAGAGCGATGCGCGCACCAGCAGGCGAAACACTCGCACCGAGGAGGGCTCCGAGGCAAAAGGCAAAGACAGGAGGCAGATAAAATACGATTATGAAAGTGGAAAGAGTGACGCACGAAAGCGTCGCAGTACAGAAGGCGCGAGGGACGGGGAAACGAATCCTGCTATTTTGTGGAAAGAGCAATGCGATGACGAGCAGCTAAGTGGCGCCAATTGTGCCTGTGCCTGTGCCTCTTGCCTGTAATTAACTGCACATATCCAACAGTCGATCGTAGAAATCATACTTTTAGCAAATGCGATGGAAATCAAAACACACTAAACACCCAGACGCACAACCACTGTACATACGCCGTATGCATCCGGTGACGTCACTGTAATTTTATTGCGTATTACGGAGTCAATGGCACGGCAGGAGCAAAGTGAGCGAGTTGATGCCTGCTCCGTATATGAGCACTCGCGTGCCTTCCTAGAATGCTGGACTGCCCATCTACAAAACACAAAACAGAAGCTGCAGCCGGGCATCCTTCCTCTTCTAGACTTTCTAGATGCACCTGCCGTCTAATACGTGATAGCGACTCCCCAACCGACAATACGGCGTACTTTGCGACCTGTGAGGAAAGCGCCACCTGCTAGCGCTTCTCGATCGTCTTTTATTTCTTTAATTTTAGTTTTTCTTTCTTTCCTATTTCCCTTTTTCTATTATTCGTATAATCCCCGTCCAGCCTAAACCTAGCTTGCTCTACTTCTTCCTCCTCCCATTCAATTTTTGCTTACTCTCCTTCTTAGCCCTTTTCATCCGCACTTCCACTTCCTTATCTACCGTCTCCGACTAAGAGAGAGCGAGAAAGCGAAAACGAGTACTACTTGAGCTCGTTTCGCCGCGCTGTCCGTTGGCCCGTCCGATCTGGCTGGCCTGCCTGACTGACCGTTTGGCTCAACGTTGAGAACGCTCAAGCTGAGCCGCGGAGACCTATGGAGAAGGATCCGTCGAAAGTCGCCAGGAACGAAGAAGGCCTGACTAGTGGAAGAGTCTCAGATACTATTACTCAGTAAAGTCTAGAGACTACGAGGACAAGGTCCCGCAGAGAAGATCCTCATTCCAGTCGACGAGCACGCCCGAAAACAGCCTGGCACTCAGCACAGATCCATCACTCTCCCACGGAGAATCAAGAAAAGGATAAGAACACGAAGAAAATAGAAGGAAAAGAAGGAAATGAAAGAGAAAGAACGAAAAAGAACGAAAAAGGACGAAAAAGACATCTCCAGCGCGCCAGCTATTACAGAGAAAACAACCACTTAATCACCAACCGCTAGCTTGCACCTTACAGCTTGGCCCGGCGATCAACTGCGCTCCACCGCGGCTAGCCATCTGGGGGCACTAATACTTTTTATCTCTCTTTCTCTCTTACCCTCTTACTCTCTTTATTCTTGCTATATTGCTATTATGGCGGACGGCAAGACTCAAAAGGGCCAGGGACTGCCACCTCAGCCAGCCGACACCAACGTTTATGATTCAGCCTTTGCTTCTGCAACCGCAAACTCAGCAAAGTCAAATCCCATCCCAGACGCATCAGCAACAACATTAGAAACGTCAACATCAAGCCCATCAGACGGCTTGCCGCGGCGAACAGACGACATCTCGAGACAGTTCTCTGCCAACGATCTTGTGCGCAAGCATCGCCACCCACACAGTCACCAACAAAGGCGGCACTCACACGGCGCAATGCGTGAAGACAACCAGGTCCACTACGAGGACATCCTTGATGATGGCCGCCGCACAAGCGTTGCCCTCGATGAATCAGGACACCTTGCCTTCCCAACACTGGTCCCTCCTGCAGTCCAATCCCCGAGCGAATCGGCCACCGATGGCGCAAACGATTACTACCATGCGCTCGAGCAGCATCAGACAGTGTCAACCAATGCCGGGATCGAACAGGAGGCCGACAATGCTACAGACGACGGCCATCTGGCACCCATTGCCACATCAAAGTCGGGCGCAAACAAGCAGGCGATGAAGCGCAGCCAGTCGGGCGGTTTCAACAAGACACTCTCCAAGCGCGCAACCAGAGACCGTTCCACTACCCTCCCGTCATCCATCAAGCGCAATACATCTGATGTCAACCTGATCCGGGAGCTCCGGAGGACATCCACTCTGCACTGGGACCTGATGGACTTGCCAGCACACGACGAGCACAGCCCTTCGCCACCACCAACAAGGCGCACTGCCGCCCCGGCGGCCGACCTCGAAGCGGGCACAGCAGCATCGGGCGGCCAGCCAGCAGCAGCTTCAGCAGCAGGAGCTACTCCTGGGGAGCCCATTGCGCCTGTGAAGACAGCAACCTCGTTCTGGAAAAAGACCCCCAAAGACCGCACAAAGACTTCTGCAAGCCACCACTCGTACCGCACATTCCTCAAATCACAGGGGCGCCGCGATGGCCGTCTTCCCATCTCCGTCAAAGACACGAGCCACACTGGTGTTCTGGCCAAGACTGTGGGCGCTGCAGTGCGGCGCATCACACAGGGCGACAGCCTGGACGAAGGCCAGACGTCCGACTCCGAGGGTGATCCCAACGCGTACGCGCCCGAGGCCGAAATGTCGCCGGCTGCAGCCGAGTTTGGCCGCATCTCTCGCACTCTGGCCCACCAAAAGTCGCCCCGGCTCAACATTGTCATCATGGTCATCGGCTCGCGCGGTGACATCCAGCCTTTCCTCAAGATTGGCCGCGTGCTCAAAAATCAATACGGCCACCGCGTCCGTGTTGCAACCCACCCGGCCTTCCGCGACTTTATTGAAAAGGATGCCGGGCTTGAATTCTTCTCTGTTGGCGGTGATCCGGCCGAGCTCATGGCGTTCATGGTTAAAAACCCCGGCATGATTCCCAGTCTGGCTACCGTCCGGTCTGGTGACATTGGCCGCCGGCGCGACGCCATGGCAGAGATGTTTGACGGCTTCTGGCGCTCCTGTGTAGATGCTACCGATGACCCCAACGACCTCCACAACCAGAAGCTTGTCGGCGACAAGGAGCCCTTCATCGCCGACGCCATTATCGCAAACCCGCCCAGCTACGTCCACGTCCACTGCGCAGAAGCACTCGGCGTGCCGCTGCACATCATGTTTACCTTCCCCTACACACCCACCCAAGCCTTCCCGCACCCGTTGGCCAACATCAAGAAATCCACCGTGGACCCGGGCTACACCAACTTCATCTCGTACCCGCTGATTGATATGATGGTCTGGCAGGGTCTGGGAGACTTGGTCAACAACTTCCGTGTCCGCACCCTCGACCTCGAACCCATCTCCATGATCTGGGCCCCTGGCGCCATCTACCGCATGCAAGTCCCCTTCACCTACCTCTGGAGCCCAGGTCTCATCCCCAAGCCCGAGGACTGGGGCCCGGAGATTGACATTGGCGGTTTCGTCTTCCTGGAGCTGGCATCCTCGTTTAATCCCCCCGAGAGTCTCGTCAAGTTCCTCAAGGAGAGCGAAGAGCCGCCCATCTATATCGGATTCGGATCAATTGTGGTCGACGATGCAGACAGCTTTACAGAGATGATCTTTGAGGCTGTCAAGAAGTCGGGCGTGCGTGCGCTCGTATCCAAAGGCTGGGGTGGTTTCGGTGGCAAAGGTGACAACCTTCCCGACAACATTTATATGCTCGAGAACACGCCTCACGACTGGCTGTTCCCCCAGGTGCGCGGCTGTGTCATTCACGGTGGTGCAGGCACTACTGCCATCGCTCTCAAGTGCGGCCTGCCCATCCAGGTGGTGCCCTTTTTCGGTGACCAGTACTTCTGGGGTACCATGATTGAAAAGTCCAAGGTTGGCCCCAAGCCGATTCCCTACAAGAGCTTGTCGGCCGACAACCTCGCCAAGGGTATTGAGTATCTTTTGACCAAGGAGGCGCGTTCCGCGGCACAGACCATTGCAGCGTCGATCGAGAGAGAGGGAGACGGCGCTGAGAATGCATGCAAGTCGTTTATGCGCACCATGGAGATGGAGGGACAAACATCAATGCGCTGTGCCATCTTCCCCGACCGTGTTGCCGTTTGGCAGCGCAAAGCCTCCAACATCAGACTCAGTCCCCTGGCTGCAGAGGCTCTCGTCACAAAGGGCTACATGTCGTACAAGAACCTGCGCCTGATCCGGCACACCGAGTGGAACGATTTCGAGGGTCCCGGTGAGCCGATCACGGCCATGTTCGGGTCGATTGCCCGCTCATTCCGCGAGATTGTTAGCGGTCCCTTCGCTGCCGTCGGCGAGATTGTCAGCGGCAGCAAGAAAAACAAAGCGGCGCGGAAGGAAAAGAAGAAACAGAAGAAGGCGCTCAAGGAGAAGAAGACAAAAGCCGAAGGTGCTGCTCTCGAGAACGGCGCCGTGGTCGGAGATGTGGGCGAGGAGGACACCCTGGGCGAGGACGACGACACGCTGGGCGATTCTCGCAGCTCTGGCGAGGCAGAGGAGGGCTCCTTCGAAGTTGTATTCCATGCCGTGGGCAAGAGCGTGGGCAGATCTGCTGTCGCGCTTGTCATGGCGCCCATTGATCTCTACTTTGCGCTCTGCCAGGGTTTCCACAACGCCCCGCGCCTGTACGGCGACGACACTGTGCGGCGCCCGCCTCATGTGACGGGTTTCAAGAGTGGTCTCCGGGCAGCTGGCAACGAGTTTGTCTATGGCATCTACGACGGCTTCACTGGTGTCGTGAGTCTTCCCATCCGCCATGCTCGCAATGGCGGCGGTGTCCACGGCTTCGTCAAGGGTTTCGGTATGGGTATCATGGGCTTTGTGCTAAAGGATATCTCTGCCGGTATTGGCCCGGTGGCGTACGTCCTCAAGGGTGTTGCGAAGCAGGCTGACCGCGGCAGGCAGCCGGCGCGGTACCTGCGCCGGGCCCGAATGATACAGGGCCAGCGCGAGGCGCGTGCCTTTGGTGACCTGGACTGGCAGCGGTACTCGGACAAGGCGGTGTCGAGCTGGGAGTCTATGCACTCGCTGTTCAGAATGGTGCAGGAGAAGCATGGCCTCCACGGCCACGGCCTTGTCCATTTCCACGACAAGAAGAATGGCAAGACCAAGATTGGCGACGAGGAGGCCAACACCAACGGCGTCAATGGAGCCATTGGCAACAGAAATGCTACCACTGTCGGCACCGGCCGTCCTCCGCTGCCGCGCAGTGCAAGCAACGATAGCGTGTTCGAGCAGAATCACCACCATGCTGTCGGTAGCAGTGCCCGCCAGAGCATGGAGGATCTAGATGCGGCGCTCGAGAGTGCCGACCTTGCTGCCGTCGCGCTGGCTGCGATGCGCCACGGCGAGACGCTGGAGAGCGTCGTGCGCGGGCGGCACAACCGCTTCGGCATACCGCGGTCGCGCAAGAAGAACAACTGCCACATCTGCGGCGGCGACCCGTCGCGCAACCTTAACACGGCGTGCCGCAAGCAGCTGACGGAGCGGTGGCAAGAGAAGAGGCAGTCGGACGACGCGGGGCGGCTTGCGGACGAGATCCGTGAGCAGGCCGAAAAAGACACTGGCGGGCCGAGCGGCACGCGTCCTGATGACGTTGATTAAGCTGGTGTCTTCATCCCATCCGTTGTATAATCTATAATTTGTTTCCTGCATCTATGTTCACACTACACCATTTCTTATGTACCCCTTGTTCTTTGACATACCCTTTTGCATCTTGGATACCTGGAAGACACTATATAAATCTAGAGCCTGGAATACAAAGAGGCTACTGGTAGACAAATACACGTGTAAAAATAGCCACATATCTGTGATCATATCACTCTCATCATATAAATATATACAAAATGTGCATATTAAAGTACATACATTGACAAAAGAGGCTCGCCTAAACATAACGTGTATCAAACAGCATTGAAAACAAAACACAGAAAATAGCACCCTATCTCTGCCCGGGCAGGGGCCGCGGCCCAACAATCTGCCGCCGGCCGGAGCCAATGCCCTGCGAGCCCCGGTTCTGACTGTCGCCGCCCGTGTAGCCGTTCCACTGGTTGACGTCCCAGCGGCCATTGACACCCTCGACGTTCTCGGCCTGCCGTGGCGCTGAAGCCGTCTCGCGCTGGGCGTCCTCCCACTCGCGCTGCCGCTGCCGCTCCATCTCCATCTCGCGCTCCAGCAGGGACTTGCCGGCACCAGGACGCGGTGCGCCGCCGGGGGTACTGCTGGTGGTGCTTTGGGGTGACTGGGGAGCACTGCCGCCGCCAAACGGTCCTCTATTACGCTGCTTAATAAGGGGCTGCTGCTGCTGCTGCTGGTTGTATGCTTGCTGCCGGCGACGGCGGTCCTCGGCGTCGTGCTCAGCTACACCGCCGCCCAGAAGCTCGCGCGAGTAGGTCGGCTGGGGTGGGAGTTCCTGCGCAGGCTGCTTCTGGGGCAGAGGCAGTTTCTTGTGTGGCTGGGGGGGAGAAGCGTAGGAAGATGGATCGGGCAGAGGGCGGCCCTGGCTCTTGTCGCCTGTGCGCTGGGCACGCAGGGGACTGCTGCTGGATGGCGGGGGAATGTTCTCGTTGGTGGGTGCGGGCTTCTCGCCCGTGCGGTGGGCGCGCATCTTTTGGAAGATCGAGGGAGGTCCAGCCGATCGTGGAGGCGACTGTGCCTGCTGCTGCTGCTGGTGCTCGCCGGTTCTTTGGTTGTGGAGGCGGGGCGGGAGCTGAGGGGGTTGTGAGGGCTGCTGCTGTTGCTGGGGCTGGGGCTGTTGAACATGGTGTCTTGGGTCGGGCAGGGGACGGGGCGACATGGGCTGCGAGGGTTGGAACTGTGCCAGGTTGTCCTCGGCTTCTTCATGTGGAGATGCACCGTAGTTGTCAGCCGGCTGCGGCTCAGCATCTGCGAACCGGTGCCGGCTACGGCTGCGCGGCGTGAGCAGAACCTCCTTGTCATTGCGCGACCACGACTCTTGCCGAACAGGCGGGCTTGCGAGGTTGGGCACGGCCCGGGGTCGGCTGCGCGACCGAGCTCCTCTGGACCGTGAACGCGTACGGGTGTCATCGGCAGCAACACCAAGACTCGAGCCAGTAGCGGGCGAGCCACGTGGCCGGCCCTGGCGCTCCAACTCGTATGCCTGCTCGCGCTGGCGTGCGAGCTCCAGCTCCTTTTCAAGCTCGCGCACACGGCTAGTGTACGCCGAGGATGGATCGTCGGCTGCAGACGTGTTTTCTGCTTGGTACTGGCTCAGAAACTGGCCGTTCAGCTTAGGGTCGCCACCGCTTGAACTCTTGGTGCTTTTATTGCTGTTGGAGCTGCGCAGGCGCTGCTGGCGCTCCTCGGCCAGACGCGCATCGGCCTCCTCCTCTTCGCGCTTGCGGGCCTCCTCGGTCAGCTTCCACTGGCGCTCTTCCTCTTCCCACTTGCGCCGCTCTTCGTCGGCCTTTTGCTTTTCTGCCGCCCGCTGCCGCTCGGCCTCCTCCTCCCAGCGAAGCTCTTCTTCACGGCGTGCACGCTCTTCTTCCGCCTCCAGCTCGGCGCGACGACGGGCTGCTTCCTCTTCCATCAGCTGCTTCGCGCGCAGCTCCTCTGCTTCCTTCTCCTTGCGCAGACGCTCTTTTTGTGCAGCATTGGGGAGCGACGGGCCGGCACTCGTAATCTGTCTGCGTCCACCAAAAGAGATGCCTAGGTTGCCCTGGCTCGCACCGCCCATGTAACCGTACTGTGCAATGTTCCATGCTGGCGAAGTTGCACCCTCCAGTTCGCGCTTGCTCCAGCTGCTAGTGGACGCTGACGTGGGGCTCTTGGTCGGGCTCGGGCTGCCTCTCTCGTCCTTTGTCGGGCTCCAGCGTCCAGAGACGCCATCACCGGTGCGTGTGGGTGCTAGCGGGGTGCGGCTGCTGTAGATGGAGGACATGGGCCGACTGCTGGCGGGGGTTGCGCCGCGGCCTGGAGGGCTGGCAGGCGTGGCGGTCGTGCGAGCGCTCGTAGCGCCAATGGCGGTGGGAAAGGCGGACGGGTTGGCTTTGTTGGCGGCGCGGCTGAAGGCGCCAAGGCACTGTAGGACTTGTGCCGGGTCTTTTGCCTCGTAGAGGTCGACGGTGAGAAAGGTATCGTGCTGCTGGAGGTTGAGGGGCGGTGCTTGGCATGCGCGCAAGAAGTGAGATATATTCTCCATCTGGACAAAGGGCATGGCGGACTTTTTGAAGCGGATGCCGGGCGGTGGGATGGCCATGTTGGCAAGGCGGCAGAGGGCGACGCCATCTTTGAGTGCCTCGAGCAGGTCGCCGGGAGCAATGGGCTCGCCGAGGATGTCCTCGATCCAGGAACGGGCCTCGCGCGCGGCACCGGGGGTGTATTTGTCGAGGCGCATTCTGCGCAGGTCGCCGTCGAGGGACGTAACCGACGCCATGTTGGATATGTTTAGCAGTAAGCGCTGATGTAGTTGTGTCGCCGCCGTGCTGTCGTCGTGCTGGGACGGAGGGGGGGGTTACAGCAGGACTCGGTGTAGCGCCGGGCTTCACAGTAGAGAGATTAGGAGATTAAGAGTGAGATGCAGGCAGCCGTCGGTATTGTTGATCGCGCTGTTGCTGATCTGCAGAGTAGACCAGAGTACAAAGACGACTAGGTTGAGGTGAGGTGAGAGATGAGTGAGATGAAAGGGTCAAGGTGGGGATCGTGGATGCTTAGATTGGGTAGAAACGGCGGCAAGGAAGGGGCATGGGCTATTCGACAATTACTCAGTAAAACAGGAAGGAGCAATGGGGATGTCGTTTCTCTGCAACGGCAATCGCGAGAAACAGGGTTGATCGAAAAGAAAAAGAAAATACCAAGAAAAATACAGAAAAATACAGAAAAACACAAAAAAGGAAAAACCAGAATATCTTCCGAATAGGGTAGGAATGGGTCGCCAGGCAAGGACTGCAGTGCAGGCAGGAGCGACGGCCAGAATGCGCCCGCCATGAGGTAATACCCCCCGCCTTCCGGTGCCAGTCAAAGCCACATGCTGGTGACGTGGTGGAGGGTCCAGTGAGCGAGGTACATTGGGCTACTGCCTAAACTAGCAAAATGCCAGGTACAGTGGTAGTCACATTGGTTGTCCCAGCCACAGTGGGTGTAAACAATGCTTAGTCATCTGAATGACAGCGTTGGTATATAGAATCAAATATAAAAACAACAAACCACCATAAGACTTAACAACACGGCAGTATTAAGTCGATACCTTGTTTGTATTGCCAAGTGATAAGTTTACTTTGATCACGTCTATTGTGTTGTTTAGGCTCATCACATTTGATATCTGATCTGGCTCATCAGAGACAACTCTTGTTTTCTTCTTTTCATTTTTTCTTTCTATTTCTTCCTCTTTTGTCTTAGTCTTAATAGAACAAACCATTAACAGAAGGAAGGACTGACTGCAAAGGCTCTGGAATAAGAGCAGAGTACATGCTGGCCTCTGTAGCTCTTGCGAGCAGGTCTGGCTGGATGACCAGTCTCTACCCACGAAAGAAGTAGATTCCTGTCAGGGTTGCCGTTTATATCGCTCTTATCCATCTGCTTATGAATCTATATCTTTTCGTCTTCGTGCTATCAAACAGCTGCCTATTCGATGGCGGTAGGAATCAGTATTCATACACAACCTGGTCTACATCGTCGACTGACCATTACCAAACAGCAGACAGCCAGGCTATGCCGCCTCATAAGAACACCCTATTACAGATACCAGGGGACTATACAACTCCTTGGACAGCACCAACACACCACAGCCAGCCGTAATTTGGATGCATCGCAAACGAAATGGACAGTGCCAGGACAGTGCCGATAACAAACAATAACTGTATGGGCTCTCTTACACGGCTGTATCCACTGCAAGGGCAGAGCGTAATTGCCGTCTCTCTCACTGGACAGAGCTGTACGAATAGTCTGTGCGCTAATCCTGATTTGGCATCTGCAATTCTCAACGTCACCACTGCGATCTCAATCCTTACTCTGTATGCGATCAATCTCATCGTCTCTCAGTATCTTCAGCACAGACACCACACACAACATGTCAAGATTATCGCCGTTCTGGAACACGTGGTACTCGTGGAAGTCCATCCGCCTGCCATGGCGCAAGGAAATCCTAGCCGGTAGGTTTTTCCTTCTCGTTGTGAGATGACAAACAGAAACAAACAGAAACAAAGAGAAACAGAGAAACAACAGTTCTGACAGACAGGCCACGACCTCGAGGGCAACACCTACTGGGAGTTCAACGACATTCGCCACGGCGGCACCGAGGCGGCGCCGACTGCTAAGCGCATGCGCCGCATTGTCAAGTACCCGCGCGGCACGCACCCCGGCAGCGTCATGGTGTCGCCCATGTGGCACCAGTGGCTGCGGCACGTGCGCTTTGATCCGCCGTCGCTGCAGGAGCAGCAGCTGGAGGTGCGGCGGCAGGAGCAGATGCGGCTGCTGGCGGCCAAGGCGGACGCGCGGTGGGCAGACGCGAAGCGCGTCGAGGGCCCGATCCAGGCCGGCGAGCTGCTGGAGATGGCCGGCGTTGTGGAGGAGCCAGACGTAAAAGCACAGCTGCCGCCGTCGGCGACGCCAAGGACGACGCTGTCGCCGTCTTTAACAACACAGGAAGAGGCTTCGGCACAAGAGGAGCCCGTGCATGTGCATGCAAACCCGCAAGACGATCCTTGGGAAAAGGCACGCGGCGCCCCGGGCGAGCAGTGGCAGCCAGAAGCATGGACGCCGACGCCGAGAAAGTAACATCATAAAACGTGTATCATATTTATTATTGTTTTATTCATCAGTCATTATTCATGTACATAGCGTCACGTCCACTCCAATATACCACATGTCCAACTACGCAGCATCCATCGCCGCCAGCTGCACCATGGCCAGCAGCCGCTTGCCGGACCGCTGCAGCATCGACTTGCCCAGCGCGTCCGAGTTGGTAACCGAGTTCTTGTTGCTCCGGCTCTTGCCCGCCGACGCAACACGCGCCTCGCGCGCCCTGACGCCCTCTTCGGCAGCCGCCTGCAGCTCGGGCGTCCATACACTGGTGCTGCCTTGATCTTCCGAAACACCCCACGCAATGCTAAACAGACTCTCAATCGTCAGCGCCATGCGCAGGTTAGCGCCCAGCATGGCCGTGTTGGCGGCAAACGGTAGGCAGCACTTTGCTAGAACGCGCGGTGTCAGTACCGTCGCGGCCGACGGACGGCTTGACCGGCAGGCCGACCGATCGACAAAGACGGGCTTGGGCGCCGTCGCGGGCAGGTACGTGAACAGAATGTGCTGCAGCAGGCCCGCAAACGTGTCGTCTGGCGTGGGAACGGAAACGTCGGCCGGAGATGAAAGCGCGTCGTGCACGGCCGGCAGCGGTGCCGACACGACCGCCGAAAACACAAAAATGTCGCTGTCGCGCAGCACCTCGGCGATTGAGCGGTAGACGCTGTCGGTGGCGGCAAACTCGGCCGGCAGGTAGACGGACGCAAGCATCACCAAGTGCAGCAGGCGCTGGCGCATGGCCACCGATTCGAGAAAGCCGGTGTTTTCGTTGAGGCCGTCGCTCTTGACGCAAGACAACGTCTTCTTTTGCTTCGTTGGCTTCTCGCCGTCGCGGCCAACGGGTGTCGGCGACAGCGAGCGCGCCGAGTCGGGCGTCGGCGGCGCCGACTCGTCGTCGTCACTGTAGTCGCCAAACGTGTTGTTGTCGAGGTCGAGCTTGCGCTTGGGATTGGCGGCCTTGGCAGCGAGCGCAGCAGCCGACTGCGGGTTGGCAGACACGGTCTCCTTGTCGAAAACCTCGCGCACGAGCGACGGCGGCTGTGTGCCGTCGGCCAAGATAGCCTGGACGATGCGCCGCAGCTGGGTGCTGCTGGCGTTGCCGAGGTACTGCATCAACAAACTGTCGCTGACAGAAGCGTCGCCGCCCTTTAGGCGTTCGGCAAAGTCCGCCTCGAGCACGTCCGCGACCAAAGCAAGCCACGGCTGCCAGCACCGCCAGCGGGCCGGCTCGTTGACGCTGCAGGACATGACCCACGCAACAATATGCCAAAAGTCCTGGGCACGCGCCCACACGCTGTCCTTGGTCGCCATGCGGCCGCCCACCGCCTCGTCGTCCTCTTCTGTAAACGCGGCGCTAGCATTGTGTGTGCTGTCGCCGTTGTCGTCAACAGCCATCTTGTCGGCGGCTGCATGCACGGCATCGGCCAGGGCGTCGCCAGTGTAGCTGCCGTCGATATCGTCGTCGAAGGATATTAAGCCGCTGTCGGCATATTCGCTGGAGATGCCGCCACCAGAGCTCCGCGACTGTGGAAACAGACGGCGGCGCGGGCGCGCCGACTCTGACCGGCTGCCCGCGACCGTCCCATTGTTTGTGGTGTTTGTATTGTTTGTGGTGCCCAGGCTGTTTCTGCCACAGTTGCGCTCCGACCGCACAGACCGCCCCGAGCTGCGCCTTGACAGACAAGTGTCTCCGTCAGACTTTTTGGCCGGCTTGTCTCTTGCTGCTCTCAAGGGCCGCCCTTGTGCATCACGGAACTGGAACGCACTCGCCATACCCGCCTGCACGGGCCCGGCCGCGGCCAGGATGTGCCGCAGGTACTGCAGCGCATGCCCCGCGACGACAAGGTCGTTGCCGTCTTGCGGGCGGCTCGTGTAGGCCGGGTGGACGGCGAGCGTGGCCAGCACGGCGAGGTGGCTGGGCGGCGGGATCCAGAGGGGCGACACGCGGGCGGGCTGGGCGCCGTACTTTTCGTTTGAGCCACCGGCAGCGAGCAGACTCGTCAGGAGCTGAACAGCCTCGCCGTACATGCGCTCCTCGAGAAAGACGCGGATGTGGTCGCGCAGTTCGTAGGGGATGCGCTGGACGCGGCGGTGCGTCGGCGAGGGCGTTGCTGGCGGATCTGCATCGCTGCCTTCCTTTGCGGTGTGGAAGGACTTGCTGGAGTCGTCTGACATGATATCCATTTTGTGTTGTTGACGATTCTGTAGATAACTGTAGATAACTCCAAAACGAGGCTGGATTTCGAACGCGACGAGACCCTGCAGATGTTCAGTAGCTTTGCACCTGCCAACGCGGGGCGCAACGCGTCTGACGGGCGTAGTCAGGTGACACCTATAGTGGTTTACAAAAGTGTATTTAGTGGTTGAGCAGTCACTAAGCGGTAGTGCATGCTATATTTGGCAGTTGCGTTTCTTACGTCATCAGCATGTGAAGCATCACCATCTACGACTTGATTCAGCATTGCTTGATTTTATCTAGACTCACTGCTGTTCTGATTTATCATAAGCAGCTGTCATGGAATTGTGAACGACAATGCGGTCCAGCCGACGTCTGGCTTTGTCTCTCACTGCCACTTTTGCCCATGTCTCATCTCATCGATATCAATATCAATAACAAATTCAATAACAAAATCAATATCCGTTGTTGCATCATGCACTTTACAGCTCTAGCATCCCAGAAAGTTCAGAGACAGAGCGGTATCCCATTCTCGGTAGAAAATACCGCCAGAGTGGTCTTGGCACCGCGTCCACAGCATATGCCAAGTCCCTGCGGTGGCAATTTGGCTGATCACTGCGCGGACGAGGGCTGTCTCTGTGCGCTTGTCTTGTGAAGAGGTACTCAGTAGGTTGTTGTCTCACTCTGCAGCAGAGGAGGCAGAAAGCAACGGCATACGGTAGATACGAATAGCAAGTGATACAGCCAAGATCTGGAGAGACAGCCAAGACGGATCGACAGATCTCACATCGCACACAGCCCGTACAAGCATCCCGCGTTCGTTTTAGGCAGGGGCGGGCAACTCTAGCACTACTTTATGCACCGACTGCACCCACGACTACAAAAGCAATCAACAAAAATACTCTGCACAGAGATACTCATGCCAAGACGGCCAAGAGCTGGAGTCCGCCAGGAGAGGTTGAACAAGGAGATGAGTGGCAAGAGAGAGACAGCCAAGGGCGTGAGGAATATGGATGAAGTGTGAGGAGATTAGTAGACGGTGAAGATGTGAGAAGCTATCAATGATATCTCACGTCTGATGTCTTGATGTATTGCTTACTCATCAATATGGCAAAATCTAGGGAGCACAGCAACGACTGGCAGGAATGGATAGTCGTCCAACAAAGGAAACCACGATGGGCTGCATCATGAAAGAGCTACCAAGAAAGGAAACAGAGAATAAGAGCAGAAATATAAAAAGAAAAAGAAAGAAAAAGACAGCAAGCAAACAACGGCAAAAAGCAGCAAAAGAAAAGCATAAACAATGCAATGCAACATGGGGGCAAGTAGAAAAAGACGGCTCTCATTTCTTATTTCTATTCTTTTTCTATTCTTTTCTTTTCTATTCTTTTCCCGCGGGAAATCCATCTTCTTTTGTCTACATGATCATCCGCAGAACATACTTCACAGTAAATTATTAATACACGAATAAAATCAAACAGCTCAACAGACAAATACCTCATCAACCGCAATACACAATACTTTGTACACACATCTTGCGCTGTAGACTGCAGAGGCTGCATCCAGTTTCAAGTGGAAGAAAGGAACGTGCCAGGTGGGCCTCTTTCCATGTACAGCTTGGATTGGGCTACTCTGATTGCATTTGAATAGGAAAGAGGTAATGCTTACAGAAAGAGGAAGGAGCGTCTCCGTCGTGTCCAGGCTCCGTTCTTTCCTTTGCAGTCAATACATCGAGCAACGCGCGGCTGCCGCAGCTGTCTCGAGTGGGAGAGTCCTGTCCATGTCTGCCCTCTCTGCCTCCTGCCTTTTTACGGAATGGTTTGCACTCCATTGATTACTGCCAAGGCTGCTGTAGGCAATGTGCACATGACCGGCAGCCTTTTGCAGTGTAATAGATATAGACACAAACAGACAAGAGAATAAAGAATCATCACAGTAAAATGTAAAATAAGCAATAAAATAGGAGTATATCCTGATCCATTCTGTGTGCCTCAATCATATGGTCATAACTATGAGAGGAAGTCAGTCGTCACTGGCAGAAACAAGTAAAGAGAAGAAAAAAGAGAAGAAAAGAGAAAAAGAAAAGAGAAAAAGAAAAGAGAAAGAAAACAAAAGAAAACAAAAGAAAAAGATATCCTGCGCCGTGGGTGGTCGCTATGCCGCCCATCACCATGTTCTCCTGTTCCATATCATGATTTTGAACCCAGATGCTAAATGACAAAAGTGCAAAGAGTGAGCACGACAATCACTCAATGGCAACCTCGTGCCAGTCGCCCTTGTGCTCGTCGCGGTGCTCGCCCCAGTGCACGGGGCCCAGCTTGAGAATCCGCACGCCGGGAGTGTTGCTGTTGGTGCTGCTCAGGCTCGAGCTGCGGCGCTGCTTGGCATCGGTCTCGGCAGCGGGAGCGACGGCATCAGCCTCGACCGGCTGGACCTTGGGGTACGAGTTGGACGTGGCCGGAGCCAGCGACAGGAAGAACGACGGGCGGCGCTCGTTGGCGTTGGGCGTGAAGCTCTTGGCCTGGCCGGCAAGGGCGATGATTTCTTCGTTGGAAGCCATTGTGTAGATGTTGGAGTTGTAGAGTTTGTAGAAAAGTTGAAGAAGTTGAAGAGAGGAGAATAGAGTAGAGAATAATATGAAGAGTATCAGACCGTCTACCATCAGAAAGGGGGACTCGATGGACTTTATACTCCAGGCTGCTTAGCCATCCTCTGATACAAAACTATAAATCCTTCTTTTTTCTTTTTTCCCTTTATCCTTTATTCAAACACCAGCAGATCCCACTGTCTCACTCTCTTGGAAACAGACACCAAAATCAAGCAGAAGAGGGCAAGGAGGGCTGCTGACAGACCCCGGCCCCGAACCCCCTCCCCCAGACGCTTGGATACACTGTCGACATCATATTGCCCATCTAGCCGAAAAGAAATATGAGATTCTCCATCAAGTCAAGTCACGCTACTTGGCTGTCAGGGGACACTGTTGCAGTGCCTCAGTGGCTCGATTCTTTGTTCCTCTTGTCCTTCACTGAGTAGAACGTGTAAGTCCACTAGTACAAAGTACAAACATGCCGCCACGCATCTTTTGTTCCTCTACTCCGTGTCTTCTTTGATTTCCTTCTTCTCTTTTCTCAACCTCTTGCAACCTCTGCCACCAAATGAGACAGCCAAGGCGTGGCAGACGAGTACAGTGAGCGAGGCGGTTGCACAGGCACTGTAATATACTTGTATTACACACCCACGGATGAGGCAAGTCGGCTGGCAGAGATGAGAGTTGAGGGGTGGCTGTATCTGCAAAAGAAGGATAATAAAAAGTCAAAAAGAAAATGACCTGTCTATGCTTGACATGGCAGAGAAAATGGAAACAGAGAAAATGGAAAATGGGCTTGTTTAATGCTAGCCCAGGCCCTCTTTGCTTTGCCTCTGTCTGTGCTCCGTGCTCTTTGCTTGTGCTTGTGACGTACAAAAAGAGACAAAAGGACAAAAGTAAGATACGTGAATGGACAGTCCTAGCCGCCCACACACGTGGGGTTCGCCATTGGTGACAGCCAGCTGGTACATAAAATAGATAAAAGCAGTGTGAGAAGTGAGTAAACTGTGCAAGACAAAAACACAATACAGAAACAGAAGCAAAAACAAAGCAGATACTCTGTAAAGTCACAAATGATTTTGACATAAAGTGACAACAGCGAGGGTTCCATTGCGGACCAAGCGGATAGCCATGGACACCATGGAGCATTGCTCACCGCTGAGTGAGTTGTACAGTCTGTTCTGTGACTATGTGAGAGAGTGGCCCCCGCGACGGTGTGTCTGGTGCGAGGCATGGAAATAGAAGGGTTTGGCAGAAACGAGGGGCAAAGTAAACACAAGCAGACAACGCGAAGCGAAAACAAATTAAGAGAAGATAATGCAGAAAATAATCAAGGAATAGAGGCATACGCATAAGGGGTGTGTGGACATGGCAGTGCCTATCACTTCTCCCTGGATGCAGTGCAAGGAGCAAGGTGCAAGGAGCAAGGAGCAAGTAACAAGGAGCAAGTCGCAATAGCTCTGAGCTGCGTATTTGTTGATACCTGGGCTTAATCTCTACCAGCCATTGTGATAGGACTTTCGGCAACCAACACCACAAGCACAACAAGAGAAGAGGGAGGGAACGATAATGCATAAATGACAAAAGACATAAACAGAAACATAAACGAGTACCAGAAACTGGCTCCGCATAGACTGTGACGGATGGACGAAGGGAACGACGCAGAGAGCTAGCATACGATAGCTGATAGACTGGGAGACTGATAACAAGAGCTGGACAATGAGTAGTGTGCAATAGGACCAATCTTGCGGGGTGCAGGCCAGCTGGTATAGTGACTACCATGCTGTGACTACCATGCTGAAAAGAACTGTTAGGATAGCAGGCTAGGCCAGCCAAAGAGACTCAATGGCACCACCGCATGATCAGGGCCGTCACGAGGGCAGCAAGAAGACGACTGGGGATATCTCGGTTTTCTCTGTCTTTTTTCTGCTTTCCTTCTTTTCACACTTATGGCCCCTGATTGTGGTTTTCTCCTTTTCTTGCTATACCGATTCGTTTCATTTGCTGTATTGCTTTTTCATCTTCAAGACCGTTTGGTATTCCAGAAATCAGACAACAAGAACTGAGAGAGTGTGAGTGTCAGCAGCCCGAGGCTAGTCGGCAACTTGCTTGCACTTGCAACAACAAAGCCAATTCCCATCAATTGTGAATAGCCGCGGGTGCTATCGATAGCGTCATCACAGCACAATAATAGCCCATTGAGCCCGACCCGATTGACCCAGGAACAAACAGCAAGGCGCAGGCTAACTCATAGCAGATCTGGGGGAGGGGCGAACTTGCACTTAGCAGAGACAGGAATGTGTAATTTCTTTTTCTGCATGGCCCGTCAGATGACCAGTGCCCGTATGCACTGCGCTCTTCTGTTCAGCATCTCCGTATTCCGAGTACAGCCATCACAGAGTAGTCATGAACAACAAGATAGAAGCTTGCCACAATGTGGTGATGCTTCTCGCGGTGATAGCATGGTATCTCGGTCTTCGGTTCCGCAGACAGCCAATGGTAGACAGTAACACTACCCGTCGCTTGGCGTCATGCCTTTGGCATAAAAGACTCCAAGTAAGTAGCTACTCTGCAAGAGACTGCAAGTGCCTACAAGATTGATCTCGCAGATTGGCCCGGTTGATGCATTCGCACTCTTGGGTTGCACTCGAGTTGCCTTCTCCAAGAGTCTGGACCGGGTAGCATCTGCGTGCCGTGCCATTGGAGTCAGCTCGGGCCAGAGGCAGAAGAGTCTTGGAGATTCTCGGAGATTCACGGCTCAAGCTGCGAGAGTCTTTGTGATATCAGTTATTAGTCTTTGTCAGCTTCCGTCTAGCAAAAGATGGTACGATGCTTGCTGTACAAGATACGTATTCCATCTTTTTACAGCCTTTTTGGTGCCTCGCATGGACTGTCCCTTTGGGGCCAGTTTAAGCGTCTTAGTCTCTGGTGCACACGAAGCACATGCAGGGTCGTAGTCGTGTACTTGTGTGAGGGTATTGACGGAAGCAGAGTAGATGTCAAGATAGTTAGGTTGTAGGATGGGATTGATGGGGAATTGCCGGCGAGGGAGGCAAACGGGGCGTGTATGGTTTTCGAGACAGGAAAGGCAGGAGCATGCGACAGCACGACATCAAAAAGGTCAAAATGGAAGGGACTACAGACGCACACGCGTGCCTGCCGCATACAGCAAACACAGCAATCTTCCTTCCGCACATGTACACTAGCACGACATATACAAGTTGATGGCTGGAGGTGTGCTTACGTCATTGAGGCTGATCACTTTGATATCCATCAGATTGTCTACACACTACAGATCGCGGGTGCATTCTCTTCTATTTCATGCAGTCACAGTTGAGCAGAAAATGAGAGGTCAGCGTTTATTGTGTATTGTTCTTGTACAAGCATGAACACGTACTCGGGACAAACAAGGAGCACAAAGAAGAGAAGAAGACGGAGAGAACACAAGACAAAACAAAAAGCAGAAGCAGCAGATATAGCAATCGAAACAGGAGGAGGAACATTTGTAGCGTGTGGGAGTCGGGGCAAGAGCACATCGTCGCCGGCCGTTGACAATCTCTTCCACCAGTCTTTCTTCGGTATTCTTTCAGTACCGTTGTTGTTTTGTTCGTTTGGGTGGTTTGAGTTGTTTCATATTTTTTTGTATTTGTATTCTTATCAAGCCAGCTGCCGTCCACCCGTATGAGTGTTCATTCTCCTTTATGTTGATCCCCCTCGTAGACAGAATAGTAAGGAAACAAAAAGCAACGCAATACAAACAATTTTTTGTGAGATGTATGGGAGATGTAGCAGACAGCAGGTTCAAGTAAGCGGGCGAGAATTGTGAATAAGAGTGATGGAAATTTCAAAACAGGTATGTAATCTATGTTTGTGATGCAATATGCAGGTTTTTTGCATGGCGACGAGCGCGGCGAAATTTTGGGAAATGGACATTCAAAAAGGAACAAGACAGAGTGAAAAAGACAAGATTCCCCAAACCAAGTAACAGAAGACGGAATAAAGCAAAAAAGCAATTGCACGCACGCAATATTAAAGAGATTTCATGTGATGTGTAGAAAAAACGTGGAATGCACAAACAATATATGCACAATGTGGTAGAACAGGGACACACAGTCGTATGCCGGAGATTAGTTGTTGGACGGCGACGTCGGCGAGTACGAACCATTGCCGGGCGGCGCGCGACCAGGCGTTCTCGGCGAGAACGTTGGCGACGTCGGCGAGTAGCTCGGGCTGGTCGGCGAGCCCTGCTGGTTGGGCGACCGCTGGAACGTCGGGCTTGTCGGCGAGTACGCCTCGGGTGACGTTGGCGACCATGTGGGAGACGCCGGCGAGTACGACGGGCTGGTCGCGTGGATGTTGGGCGACGCAGGGCTGTAGTTGGGGCTCGCGGGCGAGTACGACGGAGACGTAGGCGAGTTGAACTGCGCAGGCGACGTCGGCGAGTAGTGGCGAGCTGCCGACGGCGATGCAGGCGAGTAGCTGGGCGACGTCGGGCTGTAGTTGGGGCTCGTGGGGCGCATCGACGGCGACGTTGGCGAGAACGACGGCGAAGACGGGCTGAACTGCGGCGACGTCGAGAAACGGCCACCCATATCCATCATAGGCGATGTGGGCGAGTACGCGGCCGGCGACGTCGGCGAGTAGCTGCCGTATCCACCACTGAACGGCGACGTTGGCGACGTGCTAAAGGGGCTCGTGGGCCGTGGGCTGGCGCCAGAGTAGCCGCCAATGCTGCCGAAGCCACTGCCACCATATTCAGTGCCCAGGCCAGCCGGCGTCTCCGAGCCGGCGCTCATAATGGGCGAGAAGTTGCCCATCGCCGGCGAGCTCATGCTCAGGTAGCCAGAGTCGGCCATCGGCGAGCCCGAGTCGTACGGCGTCGCGGCACCCTCGATCTGGCTGCCCTTGACCGTCAGGCCAGGCATCAGACCCATGCGCGAGTTGTCCGAGATCACAGTATCGAGCATCTTGGGATCCAACAGCACCTCAAAGTGACCAGTGCCCATCGGCGCCAGCTGGCCCAGCATGACGTTCTCCGAAATACCCCGGCAGTCGTCAAGCTCACCCACGGCAGCAGCCTCGAGCAGAATCTCAACTGTCTCCTCAAAGGAACAACGCATCAGCGCACCAGTGTCGGCACGGTTGATACCATGGCGAGTAACGGCGGCGATGCTGCCACGGTAGGTCATGACGTCGACAAGCAGCGCCAAATGACGGTGGTTGACGTAGGAACCATCAAACGACAGCACCTGCGTCAGCTCACGCAGCAGCGCAGACCGAGCGGCCTCAATACCGAACACGTCGACAACCTGGTGCAGGTCGTTGGTGTACGTGCGCTTGCAGTCCACGCCGTCGACGGCCAGAACAGCGCGCAGCGACGTGCCCTCAGTATCCAGGTACCACGCAGTGCACTCGGGCTTGTCCTTGGCTGCCAACAGGGCGTCGTCGGCAGTGCGGATGAGGATGGTGTCCTTGTTCAGGAACGCACGCTCAATACCAGGAACACCGCGCAGAGTCAGCGTGTCCAGCAGATGTGTCTCCAGACGCTTCAGCATCACGTCGTCCTCCAGAGCACCCTCTTCCTCCTTGTCACCGTCCTGGCGCACAGTCCGGATACGGATCACTTGGCTGTCGGCGTTGTTGTCACTGAACACGACACCCAGATCGCTCGGGTACTCATCCTTGATGCGCGTCGCCACGTCCTCAATCGTCAGACCCTTATCCAGCATCTTCTGACGGTCAAGGGTGATACGCAGCATCCAGCGCGACTGCTGGTCCAGGTTGGTAGCCACGTCCTCGGGAATCAAGAAGTACGACTCCAGAATGTTCTCGTCCTCGTCAATGTTGGTCCACCGCACGTCGGGGTCGTAGTAGATCTCCGTCACTGCAGTCACCGACCGCAGGTTGGTGTGCTCGACAATACTACGCAGGTCCTTGGCGCGCTCCTGTGTGGCAGGCCGGCCATCAGAATCATCCAGGTACACCAGCATAGACGGCGTCTTGATGTTGCTGGCAACGTTGAGAATCTCCTTGAGACGCGGCACACCCAGCGTAACGTTCTTGGACGACACACCGGCGAAATGGAACGTGTTCAGGGTCATCTGCGTCGCGGGCTCACCAATCGACTGCGCAGCCAGCACACCGACCATCTCACCAGGGTTGACCATGGCGCGAGCCCAACGGCTGCTGAGCTCGCCGACAATGTGCTCAAATGCCAGACGCGACAGGCGCATGTCCACGGCCAGACGCTTGAACGCCAGACGCGACCGGAGCTGTGCCTTGATCAGAATCGTGGCGCTGTAGTTGGCCTCGATCGAGATCGGGTCGTTACCGCGGACGGCAATCATGTTGTCCAGCAGGTTCTTGATCACAGGCACCACGTCCTGGGGACGCAGATCACTGCGCTGGACGTCGTCGACCTTGAACGTCTTTTGCGCCGAGTTGATGATACGCACAATGTTGAGCGGCAGCTGCATCATCTCCTCATCCTTCTTGCCCAGGATCGAGTTGAGACGCTTCTTGCTGATTGTGCGAATGTGCTCACGCGCCGCCAGGAGCGCATCGTACTCGGCATCCAGCAGGCTCTGCGCCTCGGGGTCGCCAGTGATCTCGTTGGCGTACTCGAGCGCGTCAAGGTCGCGCGAGCGAGTGTTGTTCATGACGTCGAGGCGGTACTGCTTCTCAAACTTGGGCAGCGACATGTTGATAAAGTCCATGCGCTGCTCCTCGATCTTGGCACCATCGAGACCATCTTCACCATACACAAACTGGATGACATCACCCAGCGAGTTGCGCACAGTACCATCGTACTTGGCACTGACATCTTCCAGGGCCTTGACCAGACGACGCTGGATGTAACCCGTCTCGGCAGTCTTGACAGCCGTGTCAATGAGACCCTCACGACCGGCCATGGCGTGGAAGAAGAACTCGGTCGGTGTCAGACCACGCAGGTACGAGTTCTCGACGAAACCACGGGCTTCGGGCGAGTAATCGTCCTTGGTGAAATGGGGCAGTGTGCGGTACTTGAAGCCAAAGGGAATACGTCTACCCTCGACAATCTGCTGGCCGACCAGCGCCGTCATCTGCGAAATGTTGATGGACGAACCCTTGGAACCGGATAGAGCCATGGTGACGGCGTTGTTGAGATCCTTGAGCGACTCCTGGGTAGTGGTACCGGCCTTGTCACGGGCCGTGTTCAGGGCCTTGGACACCTTGTTCTCGAACGTCTCACGAATGTTCATACCGGGCAGGGCCTCCAGCTTGTTGGCGGTAGCCAGGGCAGTAAGTCTGCGCACCTCCTCCTTCTCCTCGTCAATGTGCTTCTGCACCTTCTCAATGGTCTCCTTGTCAGGAATGGTGTCACCGATACCAATGCTGTGGCCGTTGTGCAGCAGCCAGTAGTTGACGACACGCTGACAGCCGTTCAAAAAGCCCATGGCAGCGTCGGAGCCAAGCTCGTTGTAGCAAATATGGATAATACCGCCACCCGAGGCACCGACACTCTTCTTGGTCAGGAGACCGTACAGAACCTCACCGGTCTGGATCAGGAGACCACCGTCGTTGAGCGGGTTGGAATCGTTGCCCATCTGCAAGCTGACCGTTTTGGGAATGATCAAGCTGACAATCTGCTTACCCGTCCAGCGGGGACGCGGCTTGAAGATGGCGGGCTGCGGGATGACACCGTCCCAGTCGGGGACCCAAAGCATCAGGTTCATCACCTGCTCCTTGGTCATAAAGACATCACGACGGCACATCTTGTAGGCACCAGCCAGGGTATCCTGCACAATACCCATCAGGGGACCGTTCTTCTGGGGCGAGACAATGTTGAGGGGCACCATGCACAGCTCCTTGATCTCGGCACGGGTCTCTTCAGTCTGGGGAACGTGAAGGTTCATCTCGTCACCGTCGAAATCGGCGTTGTAGGGGGACGTCACGGACAAGTTCAGACGGAATGTGGAGTAGGGCATGACACGGACACGGTGACCCATCATAGACTCCTTGTGCAGCGAGGGCTGACGGTTGAAGATGATGTAGTCACCGTCAATCAGATGCCGCTCGACCTTCCAGCCGTACTCGAGAGAAATCTGGCCGGCGCGGCGGTGATGGCGCAGATCGATACGTGTACCGTCGGAACGGATGACGTACTTGGCACCGGGGTGCTCGTTGGGGCCGTTCTGGACCAGCTGGTGCAGGCGGCTGATGTTGTAGGGTGTGACGGTCTCGGGGTAGGTGAGCGTGCGAGCAATACTGCGCGGCACACCGACTTCGTCCAGGGAGATATTGGCATCACCCGTGATGACGGTACGTGCCGAGAAATCGACACGTTTACCCATCAAGTTACCACGGAGACGACCCTCCTTGCCCTTGAGACGGGCACGGATGGCCTTGACAGGACGGCCACTCTTTTGCAGAGCACGGGGAATGGCGGCAATGTCGTTGTCCATGTAGGTGGCGACGTGGTACTGCAGCAGTTGTTCAAAGTCGGAGGAAATGTGTGCAGGCGAGCCCTCGTTGATGGCCTGCTTGACGTTTGCGTTTGCACGAATGATATCACCCAGCTTGAAAGTCAAATCATCCTCGTTGCGCATACCCGTACCAGTGCCGTCCATGGAGATGGAGGGACGCACCGGCGGCGGCGGCACGGGCAGGACAGTAATGACCATCCACTCGGGACGAGCGTAGTCAACGTTGAGACCCATGTCGCGGATGTCCTCGGTGCTGATGCGGCGCATGATGTTGAGGGCCATCTCGGCGGTCAGCATCTTCTTCTCCTTGACCTTGCCGCCCTCGTCGCGCTCGATCTCGTAGTGAGACCAGAGCTGCAGACCAGTCTGGCGGACGGCGGGCTGCGAGTTACCACAGCCGCCGTGGTTGTGCGGCGCCTGCTTGCCAATCTTGTTGACCGGGTTAGGGTCAAACTCCTCCTCGTTCTCGGCCTTGACTTCGTTCTCGCAACGCTTCTTCTTCTTGCAACACTCCCAGACACGCTGGAAGCGGGCCTTTGGGTCGCGTGTGCTGACAGCGGCAAGATACTCAGGATCACTCTATATTCAGAGAAACGAAGAAAAAAAGAAAAAGTCAGGTTAGCACAGATCATAGACGCGAAATGGTGAAGAACCTTTGAACGCGTCCCATCCAAACGACAGAAGTTGCTCTCAAGTACTAACCCTGTCGGCAAGCACCATGCTGCAGTTGTGGCAAACGATCTCGAGGACCTTCTTGGTCTTCTTGATGAAGCCGGGGTGGTAGACAGGCTTAGCCAGCTCAATGTGGCCAAAGTGGCCCGGGCACTCGGACATGCTCTCGGTACAGGTCTTGCACTTGAAGCCGCGGTCGACAGAGCCCAGCAAAGGGTCGTTGACACCGCCGTCCCGGGGTTTTGTCTTGCTCTCGTCCATGGCCTCTGGGTAGATGATGTGCGCGACACTCATGTTCTTGATCTCCTCGGGAGACATCATGCCGAACTGGATTTCCTCAATGGTCTTGAGGGGCGCACTCGAGTGCGCAAAGTAGAGGTTCGCCATGATTGCGGTATTGAGTGGGTGACGAGTGGAGATATGATGTGTGTCGAGATGAGTCGATGTCGTTGTAGATAGATCGAGATGTCGTGTATAATAAAAGATGGAAACGCGTTTTCGACGGATTAAAAGTAAAGTCGTCGGAATCGTTGTAAAGCTGAAAGCAAGCGAAAGTATTAAACAAATGACACGAAAATGAGAGAAAGAAGAGAAGTGAAGAACAAGGATCGAAAGGAATGAGGTGACGAGATGCGCGTGCGCGTAGTCGACGACGATGAGATGAAGATCAACAAAAGATGGAATCAATCAAGCACACGAGACAGACAACAAAAAGACACTCTGAAGCAACTCTGCGAACTATCACGTCTTTCGCAATGTCTTGTCCTCGGTCACTGACGCGCAATCGAGCTGGAGCTCCGACCAACAGATCGCAAACAACCCCCAGATCCCCCGGCGGGAGCGACGTGCCTCAACGGCGACGGAGGGCTGAGATCGGCGCCAAAGTGTCGTGAAGCAGACGCGACTGCGCGGGACTGGTCGATGACTCGGTGTTCGTGGCGGTGATGGTGATGGGATCGTGATCAATGATCAATGTCGTGATTTGCCGAGGTGCGACGGCGCGATGGCTGGCCACGACGCTGGTGGTGCGAAAAAGAAAAACAAAAGACGAAATCAGTAAAGAGACGCCTTGAAACAAATAGTCAGACGCGTTTTCGACAGCCGGACGATGTTGTTCGGGTGGTCGTTGACGGCGGCGTTTGCGTGTCGATGGTTGTGTAGGAGGAAAAGTGAGGCCAAAAACCAACGCCCAGCGGCGACTCCAAGGGGCAGGAAAAACTTCGCTCCCCTTCTCTGCCTAGCAGGTCGCTCCTTCCCTCTGCTCATTCCTGCCTCCCTTGGGGCTTGAGCGTGTCCCAAAAGAGGCGCTATTCCTGTTATAGCCTAGCCGCACTCCTTTTCGCCTCTAGAGCTCTGACTAGGTCACGTGTAAGCTCGAGTACGTCTGAGGTACAAGCTGTGATTGGTTCTCGAAGCTTCGGCTGTTGCGAGAGTACAGTGCGGCTCCCACGCTGGAACTGGCAAGGAACTGGTGCGGGAGACAAGTACCGGGGAGGTACCCTCTGTGGCTCTGTGGCTCTGAGCTGCAGGAGCTTATTAATAGGGGCATAAGGTCGCCAAGCCCACCACTGTGCATGCAACAGTTAAAACGGACGTCAAACGACTGGCCGACGCGTCTTTGTCTGCACTTTTGATTGCGCTTTGTATGCGACGCTTTGACGTCCGCGTTTGGACATTGGCTGTTGGCATTGGACGATGGTGGGAAGGTGTATTATTTAATTGTAAAGGATGAGATAAATCTTTATTTCAGTTACCCAAGATCGAATACATCTCGAAAATAAAGAAATAATTAAAAGAATTAAAAGAATTAAAAGAATTAAAAGAATTAAAAATAAATATAAACAAATAAAATAACGAAAAGAACTTTAGCTGAGAAACATAAAAGAATCATAAATGCAATAAATACAATGATAACTGGCAAAGACAGACATAAATCAGAGAAAACAGGCAGAATTAATAAAAGAGACGATGTAATGATGACCGAGAGAGTAAAGATAAATGAAGAACAAATTCAGGATGACCAATAACCCAAAACCTTTTGTACCAAACACCATGCGCCATGCAACCACCATCAGCCATGCTTGAAAGACAAAGAACGAGACGAATAACAAAGGATATAACGACAAGAAGAAAGAAATGATGTGACAAAACGACTACCTCCGCCGTGACCGCCCACCCTTGCTGGCTGCGGTCGTCTTCTTTGTGCTCGTGCTCACGCGGTCGTCTGCCATTGCACTGTCGGCATCCAGGTCCACGCTCTGCTCGTCGCCCGGACTGCGCCGCCGCATCGTGCCGGTCGACACAGCAATAAACTCTTCCTCGCTGTCGGACTCGCCGAGGTCGTAGAGGATCGGCATGTGGAAGACACTGGCAGAGGCAGACGCAGCAGACGCAGACGCAAATGCCGGCATGCTGTCCATATCGTCGTCCGTCTGCTGCACTGTGAGCACGTCGACCTCCTCGTCCTCGAGGTCCAGCCGCCGCTTCGTAATCTCTTCCTGCGGGTGCACGTCGAACTCGTCCTCGCGCTCGACGTAGATCTCGTTCTCCTCGACCTCGGCAAAGTCGGGCGCCAGGGCCGACCACTTTTGCGGGCTCGTGACGGACCAGATGTTGATGCGGCCCGTCTCGAGGCCGCAAGCCGCCAGCAGCGCGCGGTGCGGGTGCCACTCGATGACGCCCTGCTCCTCCTTGGGCCCCTCGAGCATGCGCACGAGCGAGCCGTGGTTGCGCTCCCAGATGTAGAGCTCGTGGTTGTTGTACGTCGAGGCGGCCACGTACTCGGCCGTCGGGCTGAGCGCAATGTGGTTCCATGACAGGCGGTTGACGACGTCCTGGAACTTGTGCTCCTCGGGCAGCTGGATGGTGTCGGCGTCAAGGTCGGGGCTCGCGAGGTTGGGCATGTGCAACGAGCGCACAATGCGGTCCTGCGAGTTGGCCAGCAGGATCTTGCCCGAGTGGTTGAGCCGCAGCGTCGTGATCACGCTGCCGCTGGCCTTGCGCGAGAAGATGACCTCAAAGGTCGCAGCGTCGATAATGTTGATCCAGCCCTTGCTGGTTGCCGACAGAATGTGCGCGCCGTTGTTCGAGTAGATGGTCACTGTCGTCATCTGCTTGGCGTCCTCCTTGGCCCACTTGTCGCGCTGATTCGAGTCTTCGGTGTGCGGGCGCTTGGGCCGCGACGGCAGCACGTGCTTGACGTCGATCGGCTCGCTAATGTCCACCAGCAGCGCCTGGTCCTCGAAGATGGAGGCGACAAAGTGTGTCACGCACCACGGGTGCAGCTCGGCAATGTACACGGGGGCCTTGAACCGGACCTCGCGGTGCTTGCGGCCGTCGTGCAGGTCCCACAGAATGGCCTTCCAGCCCTGGCACGCCGAAAGCAGGTAGCGTCCACAGCGCGACCAGCTCAGCGACGAGATGCTCTTGGAGTGGCCTCGGAGCTTGCGCGCAACACCCATGGTGTCAATGTCCCAGACGACAACGGTGCCGTCGACACGGCCCGAGGCGAGGTAGTCGCCCTTGCGGTTGAAGCGCAGGCATGTCGCATGGCCCGACCGGATGGTATTTGTAATGTGTTCGGGGTAGTCCTGCAGCAGGTAGTCTTCGGAGAGGAGGAGGTTCATGTTGAGGCCGGCAGCCCGTTGGATGGACGTTGATGAGAGGAGGTCAAAAGCGAGGATCACAGTGGGGAGCTGCACCTGCTGTATTTGGCAGTATTGGCAGTATGGCAGCTAGTCTCGATTTCGTAGGGCGTAGTTAATGTGATTCAGACCTCTGATTGGCTGATATGCCATGTGGCGCTGTAGCTAGCGCTGTAGCGACAAGGCTGTCGTCACAGTGCATCTTTGTCATCACACGACAAGCTCGAGGTCAAACCACCCCTCATTTGATTCGATTGTCTCATTATCATTGACTGCTGTTCGATCATTGCTTCTTTTGTTTGCTATTCCAAGTGAGCGTTTGTATTTATAAGGCTGGAAAGAAGAATACCAAAACATGGCAAACTCAAAGTAAGTCGGCGGAGGAAGAGACAGACGACGACGGCCACGATGACCCGATAGGAGACAAGAAACAACAACAACGGCAACAAACAAAACTAACACACCAGGTACGAGTATGTCCGGCTGTTTGAGCAGCAGGACACGCTGATGCCCAACACCTGGATTGTGGTGCGCATCGACGGCCGTGGCTTCACAAAGTAAGTATCACCAACTCTGACCAATGGCCAGGACGACGACTGACTCCCAGACTCTGCGCCAAGTACGGCTTCGAAAAGCCAAATGACAAGCGCGCCCTCGACCTCATGAACGCGGCAGCCAAGGCCGTCATGGCCGACCTGCCCGACATTGTGCTCGCGTACGGCGTCAGCGACGAGTACAGCTTTGTCTTCCACAAGAGCTGCCAGCTGTTTGAGCGCCGCTCCAGCAAGCTCGTGTCCACCGTTGTGTCGACGTTCACCGCGTTCTATGTGTACTTGTGGCCGACGTTCTTTGGCAACCCGGCCGGGCCGACTGACGGTGTCGTCGTCAATGGCCGCGACGAGGACGGCGTGCCCATTGTCGACTTTAGCAGCATGTCCCTCCCCGCGACCGAGCCGCTGGCGCCGCCACACCTGCCGACGTTTGACGGCCGCGCCGTGTGCTACCCGAGCGTACAGAACCTGCGCGACTACCTGAGCTGGCGGCAGGTCGACTGCCACATCAACAACCTGTACAACACGACGTTCTGGGCGCTCGTCAAGGACGGCATGGACTCGGTGGCGGCGACAGAGCTGCTCAAGGGCACGTTTTCGGCTGATAAGAATGAGATTCTGTTTTCGCGCTTCAAGATCAACTACAACAACGAGCCGGAGATCAACAAGAAGGGCAGCGTAGTGTTTCGCGATGTACGTCCATCTTTGGAGAATATGTTTCTTACAGCTCAACTAACAAACAGTACGAACTGGTCGACCCGGCATCGTCTGCAGACGTGGCAGCCGCCGTCGACGACCAGGCCGAGCCGGCGACCGTGTCCAAGTCCAAGGCGGAGAGCGACAAGAAGCGCCGGGCCAAGGCGCGCATCACCGTCGAGCACATTGACATTATCAAGGACGAGTTCTGGGAACGCCGGCCATGGCTGCTGACGGGTGTCCCGGGCACGCTGCCGAAGCAGCTGTGATGTGTTTTACCAGTGTTTTGCTATTGTTTGATTTCCTGGGACGGCGTTGCTGGCATAGTCTTTCACACTCTTCACTTTAGCTGACATGCTTTGGCCCTTGTTGCTTGCATTTTTCATTGTTACAGTTGCATTCACTTCCGCTTGGCCTTATATATCCCAATAACCAGAGAATCGATTGTCTATGTCGCTGTGTATGCCGTATGCCAATCCCAATGCTTCGCTAGAAAGATAAAACAAGTAAACCCCAAAACAAATAAAAACAAAACGCGGCACTACGCCTTGCCGTCCTTCAGCTTCCTCCTTGCTTTGCGCTCTTCTTTTGTCTCGTTCGCCTTGGCGGCCGCCTCGGCTCGTTTCTTCTCGGCCTTGACGGCTGCTTTGGCAGCAGTCTTTTCTTCCTTTTTCTTGGCTTTCTCTGCGTCCTTGAGCGCTCTCTTTTTTGCCTTCTTTTCTGCTTTCTTTTCTGCTTTCTTGGCCGCCTTCTTGGCCGCCTTTTCCGTTGCCTTTCTTAGCTGCTTCTCCTCCTTGCTCTCCCTGCCCTTGCTCTTCTTCTCCTTTTGTTCCGAGTCGTCGTCGCTCCGTTTCCGCTTCTTGTCCTTGGTGTCCTCGACCTCGGGTGTCGTTGCGGCCGTGCTGGCATCGGCACTGCTCGACCTTGATGTGCTTGCACTTGATGCACTCGACGTCCTTGATGTGCTCGACTTGGTCTGTCCCAGTGTCCCGCCAATCGTCTCGCCGCGCACAAAACTTGAATACAGCCCGTACGCACCCCGGTACTTGTTTGCGCCGTGGTTGCCCGCAATCATCTCCAGCCGCGTTGGGCCTTTGGCCGCCGACGTCGCCGCAGCGCCGCCTGGTGCGTTCATGTTCTTGCACTGCTGGTCAAAGGCATCGAGCCACCACTGGTCGGTGGCGGCAGCCTTGCGGTGGACGGAGTCGATGCCGAGGCCCTGGCGATCTTCTTTGCGCGACAGCAGCAGCGGGCGGGCGAGGCCGGTGGAATCGTCGGTCGGGTGGAGGGTGTGGCCGAGGCCGCGCCAGCCCTGTTTCTTGAGGAGGCCGCTGGCATCCATTGTGAATCGAGAGGTCGAAAAAAGAAATGCGGATGAGCTGTCTATTGGCTAATCATGATGTGTGAGAATGCTGCGTGAGGATACCGACATTCGCAAAGCTGCAATCAGGTGGAGGCGGAGAGCGTCGCGATATTGCATGGCTGTAGGCGCTGAAAAACCATCGTTTTTTTCTGCCGGCTATTCTTCGACTTTAAAGTGGGGTACCATACCGCCCTCATTACTTTAAGCACCCAACAGTAATCTGCACCAATTAGATAGTGAAGCTAGAGAGCATTTCATTGCAGCTTTCAATCTCCAGTCAATCCATCGTTTATTCAATCCCATTAATAGCATTTACATACGACTATCCAACAGTGTTCTTTGCGACAATACCCCGCGCAAACTCGCCAAACGTAATGTGCTGCTCCCGGTCTACGTCGTCGCCCAGGTTCGGCTGCGTGAAAACGGCCAGCGTGTTGCGCGCGATCCGCCCAGACGCACCCCCCGAACCACGCTTGGCCCCCTTGACAAAGTGTGGCACGGCCTTGAACCGGCCCGCCGTGATCCGCTCGAGCGCCTCGCCCGTCTGGAAGGCAATGCAGTCGCGCGGGATCTTGACCTGCACGACGGTGCCGGTGCGCGACGTGATGTACAGACCGGCCGCGGGGTCTGGCGACGCGTCGAGCTCGGCCAGCGTGGGCAGAGTGCTCTTTCCGGATGTGTCTGGCTTGGTGTCGACTGTGGCCTCGTCGACAAACATGGCGGATGTGAGGCCTGTGAGGCAGCCGTGATCGAGGTGTGTCGCACACCAGTCGTCGCCGACGTCGTTTTCTGTCGACGCTGTAGATTCTGCTGTAGTCTGCGGGTAGTAGTGTAACAGTCGTGCCTTGGTCGTCGTGGATGTGCTCACAACACCCTCGAGATAGCCGGCCGGGTAGTCCGGAATGGCCTGTGCTGCAAACCGGTCGCATGCGCGCGCGACCAGCACGGCGACGTCAATGATCAGCCTGCACAGATCCTCCAGCGACGCCTTGAACCCGGGCAGCACACCGTCTGCCTCCGCAGGCCACACATTCGGCGACAGGTATTCGGGAAAGTTGTCGGTCGAGAACTCGGCCGTCGGCTTGGCGCACTCGAGGCTGGCGTCGACGTAAAATGCGCAGTTGGCATAGTAGGAGCCCTTGAGCGTGTCGACCTGGCCGTTCTTGAGCGTCTCCTTGCCGCACGACCAACCGGTCAGGTACTTTGCAGGCTCGTTCTCGAGCTTTGTGAGCTGCTCGTCGGACAGGTTGCCGAGGTACGATGCGTACGAAAGCAGGCGGCGGCGCATTTCGGAAAAGGCCGCGGGTACGTCTTTGACGACGAGAATGCCGAGCGAGTCGGGGCCAAAGGCCTCCTGCAGCTTGTCTAGCGCGACCGTTCCTTTGATGTCAGTCGAGGCTGATTTGAAGGATTTGAAGATGTCGATGATTCTCACCATTTTCGAGGTCTTTGAGGGACACCGTCACGGCCTGTGCAAGGGGTGCCATTTTGTGTTTCGTGCTTTTTCAGTAGCTGTAGACTGTAAGCCGCTCAAGAGAGTAATATCAGACTCTGTGTGTTGTGAACGAAAAGCAGCTGGGATTGACGTTATACGAAATGCAAAAGTACGTCGTCTTGGCTGCGGGCGGCTGGCGCCGGGTCTTCCCCTCCTACACGGCTCCTTCTTAATCTGGAAGTAGCAGATAAGCCAAGCCGCTGGCTCACCAAGACCTTCCACACCTGCCATTTATTGGCCTGTAGATGTAAGCAAGATTTATGCTTAATATTTGGATTATTAGATAATCATTCGAATTGTACAAATAAGGCTGTTCTTGACTGTTCTCAATCAGATTACTAAGCAGCCTTGCCTGTTGGACGCTGTTAGCTGCATCTCGGAGACACGGGGCAGTATTTGCATCTTGAACGTAAATACTGCGTAAACGATGTGAATGCTTTAGGGTGCATCATGCTACCTGATGGAATTCAAGCCAACTTGGTGGAATAAATAACAGCTGGAATAAATCACAGCTGAAGACCTCATGTGAAGCACATCCATGATGACTAAGCAAACATGCACAACCACACGATAACAATCTGTCACATTTGCTAATGACATCCAGTACTTTTGTCTACCCTTAATGGGCCCGCGTCCGAGTGCTCGCCGTTATCCTGATCAACTCAGCTTAATCTTATCTTGACGTTTGACGGGCCAAGGTCGATCTGTACGACATCGGAGAACTTTATGCGACATGTGAATGATCGCCGACACCCTGCATCCGGCCGAAGAGTGCGGCAGCTATTTCATATCTATATTGGTGCTATATTGGAGCTATTGCCGACCGGATCATGAGGTATTGCAATCACTTGAGATGCAGATGTGTCTGAGCCATGGTTCGCGGTGTAAGGCGTCACGTGCTTCCTCTTGCTTCTCTTGATTTATAAGTGCGCGCTGTGATTAGAAGGCAAGGCCGAGTCTGACCTTGGCGGTAGGACTTTCACAAGCAAATTACGAGCAAAAATAGGCAGCAAAATTACTGGGATCAAAACGGAAGGAACCTCAGTGACGGGCTCGCACTCCGACGCGGCATGCTCGCGGTAGGGACGACTGGTGCACTCCACCGCTTCTTGCCCAGAACGGCATGGACGCGGCTGTCCTATGTAAGAAAGGGGCAAGTGCGAGGGCGGTGTGAAAGAGAACCCGTATTATTTGGTCTGATTGTGTGCTGCTATTGTTCCTGTCCCTGGATTGCACCTTCCCGTCACCTCTACAGGAGGGGGGCACTATTAGAGTACGAACCGCTGCGACAACGCTGCTCAACAATTTTTCAGGTGGGGCGCGCACCTTCCTCGCAGAGCACACAACAGCCCAGCGACGTCTTGGCTCGGCAGAACACAACTGCTGATGCACATAGTAGGAGATACGTGTGCGTGTGCTCTCCTATTTCTACTTGCCTGACCGCACCACCTCTTTCCTTCCCTTTCCGCCTCTTCTCGCGATATCTCCCCCTCTTCTCTTGTCTTTCAGCCCTCAACCTCAACTACGATCGTACCTCTCCATCTTCACCCACAACAACCGTCAACCGCCACAATGCCTTCCGTGCCCCCCGTCTACATTGTCTCGGCAGCCAGAACCCCTGTGGGTTCGTTCCTTGGGTGCGCAGCTTCTCCCCTCCTTTTCTGCCTCGACGGCCTTGTTTGAGCCATTGACCATCTTGGCCAGCTTCAACAGCTTTGTATGCCTTGCAATTACTAACTCGCCGTCTCCAGCTCGCTGTCCAGCCTCACTGCCATCCAGCTGGGCTCCCACGCCATCAAGTGTATGTCTTTTCCCGTGCCCCTCGGTGCCCTGCCCTGGCGCATCCCCAGTCCTCCCCGCATTGACTAACACCCCCAGCTGCTGTTGAGCGTGTCCCCGAGATCAAGCCCGAGGATGTCCAGGAGGTCATCTTTGGCAACGTCCTGTCTGCCAAGTGAGTCGTGCTTATATTCACGAACCTCGCAATCCATAATTCTAACTTTCCAGCCTTGGCCAGGCCCCTGCCCGCCAGTGCGCCATCGGCGCCGGCCTCTCTCCCAACGTCGTCTGCACCACCGTCAACAAGGTCTGCGCCTCCGGCATGAAGTCCATCATCTTCGGTGCCCAGGCCATCATCACTGGCACTGCCGACATTGTCGTCGCTGGTGGTACCGAGTCCATGTCCAACGCCCCCCACTACCTGCCTTCTCTGCGCACCGGCACCAAGTACGGCAACACCCAGGTCGTTGACGGTGTCCTGAACGACGGTCTGACCGACGCCTACTCCAAGGAGCACATGGGCATCCAGGCCGAGCTCTGCAGCTCTACCCACGGCATCACCCGTGAGGACCAGGACACCTACGCCATTGCCACCTACCAGCGCGCCCAGGCCTCCACCGAGGCTGGCCTGTTTGTCGAGATTGCCCCCATTGAGGTCCCCGGCCCCCGTGGCAAGCCCGCCACCCGCGTCGACCGCGACGACGAGGTCAAGAACCTCAACATTGACAAGCTCAAGACTGTCCGCCCCGCTTTCAAGTCCCAGGCCGGCACTGTCACTGCTGCCAACGCCGCCCCCATCAACGACGGTGCTGCCGCTGTTGTCCTGGTCTCCGAGGCCAAGCTCAAGGAGCTGAACCTGAAGCCCATTGCCGTCATCCGCGGCTGGGGTGACGCCGAGCAGGCCCCCGAGCTGTTCACCACCGCCCCTGCCCTGGCTGTCCCCAAGGCCATTGCCCACGCCGGCCTGACTCCCGCCGACATCGACTTCTACGAGATCAACGAGGCCTTCTCCGTTGTTGCCCTGGCCAACATCAAGCTGCTGGAGCTGGACGCCGAGAAGGTCAACGTCCTGGGCGGTTCCGTTGCCATTGGCCACCCTCTGGGTGCCTCTGGTGCCCGTATCGTTACCACCCTGACGACTGTCCTCAAGGAGAAGAAGGGCAAGATTGGTGTTGCTGGTATTTGCAACGGCGGTGGCGGTGCCTCGGCGCTGGTCATTGAGAACCTGCAGTGAGTCAATCTTGGGAGGACCATATGTGACAACACTGGCTTGAGATGAATACGAAATGATATAAATATGCACTCATCTGCATTTGCATGGCATTCGCGTCACCAGCGGCCCATATATGGAGAGCACACGGTTATTTACACCATAAAAGTACAAGGGAATGTCGGAGTAATGAGGAGGTCTGGAGGCGGCTGCATCTTTTACCTTTTCTTATGGATGTTGAAAAGTAACGTTGTTTCTTTCTATAGATCGCACCCATCGGCGCAGGCAAACAGCCTGAAGCCAAATTTATAAGCAATTACGTCAAGTCTGAGCAGTGCAGGGGAGGCTCGTAATTAAGTGTGATATAAGCAAGGCCAAGTCATTCCGAGAGTATGATTACGTAATATCACGATATCAAACCAGCATCACATCACGATGCAGCTGCTTTCACAGCTTCATACATCATTCACACAATTGATCCATCGGATTGTTAATCAACACTTGGTGCGCCAGTAGATATAATCAAAAGCAACCTATAAACGCAGTAAATGAAAGAATCAATGCTGGTGAGCACTGATGATAAGACGAAGCGAGATAGAAACAGATATGAAAAAATACAAAGAAAAAAAGAAGAAGCAATAAACGAGCAGAGAACACGCAAACGACAATTGTCCTCCTCCGGGATGGTCCAAGAAAAATAACACTGCCACCGATTCATCCGGATACTAAAAGGGGCTGACACAAATAAAAGAAAGATATGAGAGAAAGGGAAAAAAGGAAAAAAGGAAAAAGGAAAAATCAAAAAAGAAACAATAGCTATACAATCTGGTTCATCCGCTGCTCACGCTGCAGTGTCCATCGCGCCGCTGTCGGCCGTCTTCTTGTCGCCGTTGGTCGCCGCCGCGCCGCTGCTGGCATCCTCCAACGCACCCTCGCCGCCCGGCAGCAGGCCGTCCTTGACCCACTGCGCAAACTTGGCCGTCTGCGTGCGCACCTCCTCCTGCGTCTTGTTCTTCATCCACGCATTGTTGATCACAAACTTCTCGCGGAACCGCTGCTCGCGGCGGGCCTGGCGCCGTGCCGTCTGCGCCTCCTTTTCGGACTTGCGCACCCGGTACTGCTCCGCACGGCGCGCCGCACGGGCCGCAAGCTTCTTCTGCTTGCGCTCGTCGGCTTTTGCGCTGTCGCCCTCGGCGTCTGCATCGGCCTCGGCGTCCTGCTCGGCATCCTCGTCGTCCTCGTCCTCAGCCACGCGGTCGTGGTTGTACAAGAAGTACTCGGACGTGTTGGGGCCGTAGACGATCGCAGACGAGTTCAGGCAGATGCGCAGGTCCAGGTCCTCGCTGAACGCAGCAGCCTTGCGGCCCTCGCCGTGGCTGTCCGAGTCGGCCGGGCCGCCGTGGCTGCCGTCCTCAAAGACGAGCGATCGCGAAAGCACTGGTTTCCGCAGACGGGCAGTGTTGACACCCTCGGTCGGCTCCACACGCATGTACGACGAGATGTAGTACTGCCACTTCTCCTGGCGCGCCATGGCGTCGGCGTTGAACGTGGGCTCGTCACGCTGCAGCCAGCGGACGGCCACCTCGTTCTTGCGCGGGTACCAGGTAATTTGGAACATCTCGCCGTCCTTGATGCACTTCTCGGCAAACTTGCGCGCACTGATCTCCGCCGCGTAGCTGGTCTCCTCCTGCTTCCGGTTCGCCACAAACTGCTGCACAAGGTCGGCCGTCTTGTCGCGGCTGTTGTCGCTGCCCGTGCTGCACACCAGCGCCTGCCGGCACAGCGTCTTGAGCAGGTCCTGGATCGTGTACAGCGTCCAGCCCTTCTTGAGGTAGTAGTGGCGCAGAACGTCAAAGTAGCGGTTCTCTTCAGTCTCGCCCAAGATGTAGTCCTCAATCAGCTCGACTGTTTTGGGCCAGAACTCCTGCAACTGCGAGTTTTTGAAGTAATCCATGCGATTCGAAGCCATGCCCAGATGGCGGGATGCCTTATCGGCATCCTCGCGCTCCAGCTCCTCCAGCACGCTGTCGGTGCTTTCCTTGACTTCTTTAAGACGCTTGTACAGTGTGTGGAACACGCTGAAGAACACAAACAGTGTCTGGTTGCAGAACAGGTTGTACCACTGGCGCTTGAACGGGCCGTCGGCCTTGAGCTCCTTGGCGTCAGCGTCGGTCAGCGGTTCGTTGCCCGCCACCACGGTTGCACCAGGCGCCGCTGGCAGCCAGCGCTCGTTGCCCAGCTCCAGCGCAGACGCTGCCGGGACAGGTGCCCTAGGGGCATCCGGCATGTCTTCCTCGTTCGCAGAGGTGACGTCGGGCGTCGTCTCCTTGGAGCCAGAGCCTGCCGAGTCCTCCTTATGGTTCCGCGAGGCCGAAGACGACTTGGCGCCGTTGCGGCCAGGGTCCAGGACGCCACGCAGGAGGTCCGACTTCTTGGCATTGCGGCGGCTGCTGCGGCCGTTGGTCAGCTCCGTGGGGGCCGCATCGTCGCCCTCGTCGGAGCCAGAGTCGCGGTCGATATCCGACAGACGCTTGGCAACAACTTCCTCTGGAATGTCAAAAAACAGAGGAATAAAGGTCTCGAAGAACTCGGTGATGCGCTCCTTTTCGTTGGCACCGTGCTGGCCGCTTTGAAGGACATAGAGAACCATGAAGCGGAGCAGGTCCACCAGCACCTCGCGGTCAGAGAACTCCCACAGGAACTGGTGCACGCTGGGGATGCTCTTGGCGTCGATGGCAGCGACACCGCGGCGCTGCTCTTCGCGCTTCGTCTTGATGTTATCAACAAGGTGCTTGGCAGACAGGTTGCGCTTGTCGTTGGACTTGACCTGAATGCCCATGTGATCCAGACTCTTCAGGTGCATAGCTTCTGTCTGCGCCATCCAGACCTTTTCCCACTCGCGCTGGGAGAAGCGCCACTCCTCGTCCTTTTGCTTCAGACGCGTCATGATGATAGGCACGGCGGCGAAAGGGTGTGCGAACATGTCTGCAGCGACCTCGACGCCCTTCTCTGGGCCATAGACCTTTTTGAGAACGCGCTTGTAGATGGACGTGCTCTGGCCACCGAGACCCGGGGGCATGCGGAAGTTTTCTCTCTCCGACGGCGCAAGAGTCAGCATCTGCTGGGCCAATGGCTCCAGAAGCTGGATGAACTTTTGGTTGGCCTCAATGTAGAAATCGTAATCGTGGCGCTCCTCTTCGATACGGTGAAGGCCCTCTTCATAGCCGTTCTTACGATGGGCCACAAAACCTGAATCCTCTGAAGCCCACGTCGGGTGAGAAGCCCAATCGTCGTTCAAAACTGAGTTGCACAGCTCGTCGCGGCCACTGCAGCGCTTGAGTCTCTCGCGGCGCGGAAGCAAGCGGTAGCTGGGGCCGAACCCACGGCAGTTGCTCAAAGAGACCTTGCCAGACGGAGGCTGCGGCTGGTTGTCGATGATTTCATCCTCGCCAGTGTATCCGATAAATGTCTTGAACCAGTTGAAAATCTCGCTGTTGCTGCCAATGAAGCCGTGCGCCCTAGAGACCAGGACGTTGCGCTCTATGAGTCCAAGGCGATACAAGTTGATGAGTTTCAAAAACTCGGTCATTGCCGTCCTGTTCGGCAGCATCTTCTTAATACGCTCAAAGTACGCCAGCGAGTCCTGCTGGTCCTCTGCCACTCCGGTAGGAGGCATAGGGCCTGGCATCACGGGGGTCAGCGTAGGCTCAATAAGAGCGGCGCCAATATCAGCACCCCGGTGGGTGAGCTTCGTTCTCTTGTTGGTGACGGCTGCAGCGGTAGGAGGACCGCGGACGGAACTAGTGGCCGTGGTCAGCTCCACGGGAGGCGGCACAGGAGCGGGAGTCTGCTTGTCCTGGCGGGGCCGCTTCTTGTTCTCCTTAGTCGTCGAAGGGGGCGCAAAATTTCCGACAGGGGGCATCTTAGGACCGTCGCGGGAGGTTTGGCTGGGTGGGGTGGTCTGCACCGAGGCGAGGGGTGCAGATGCATCCTCGCTGGGACGGCCACCGGCAGCGCGAGGGTGTGCTGCTGTCTCGGGCAGGAACTGCTTAAAGTCCTCAAGCAGATCCGGCGCGCCACTGAACAGGGTGGTAACCTGGCCATAGACTTCCTGAATAGGCTTCTGCTCACGCTGGTAAGTCTGCAGTATCTCGAGGAACTGCTTGTAGATCTCGGGCTTGTCCTGGAAACGGTTCTGTTGATAGAAAATGGTTAGTATGTAGTGGGACAACAAACAACAAACAAGGGTAAACAAGTAAAGACAAACAGAATGGGGCCGGGCAAACGTCGGTGGAGGAAGCCCATTTGTCCAGATGACATATATATAATATGTAGAACATATGCGACACATTGAAGGGCAATATTATCTCACCTTGATTTTGTTCACGTAGGAGATGGCATGGTTGAACTCAACCGGACCGCGCTTTTCGCCGCTGCCCTGCTGCGCAGCAGTACCGTTGGAGCTAGAGTTAGGAGCAGGAGTGTGTGTGTTGCGTGGCACCGGAGTTTGCTGGGCTGCCTGGCCAGGGGGACCACCAGGAGGACCGCCGTGGAGACCTCCCTGGTGTCCCCGCGGACCATCATACATGGCTGAGCCTGCACCGCCGTGGCCAAATGGACCGCCGGGGCCCTGCGAGAACTGCTGGGCCGGGCCGCCGTATGGGGCATCGGGACCCTCGACGCTGTGCTGCACGTGCTGCTGCTGTTGCTGAGGCTGCTGCTGGTGAGGCCACGACCGAGGGTTCATGTGCATGGCACCGCCGGGGCCCGAGGGTGCGTGGAGACCGTCCTGAGGCACTGAGCGGCTTGCGCCGATGGAGTGGATGGTCGAGCCGGAGGGGGTAGTGACACGGATGCTGTTGGGGTTGTTCTCGAGGCCGCATTCGATACGGTAGCCGGGAGGCAGAAAAGTGTTAAAGCCCTGGATGAGGTTGGGGTGGCCGGCAAACAGGTCGGAGACTCGGCTGATGACACCAGGCGTATCAATTCTGTTTTGTTAGCTGTCTGTAACTAGAAAAGGCTCATCAAGGTTGTTTGCACTTACGTCTGGCTCTTGAAGTCCTTCATGATATCAAGGAAGCGGTTGTATACGTCTGGCATTTCGTGGAACTGGACCTTGACCTGGTCGAGGTAGCTGAGAGCGTCCTATCGAGGTTAGTTGTCTGTACGAAGAGCGTCTGTCCCGTCATACGTACGTTGAGAATCGGCTGTTGGCCTTGAGAGGCTCCAGGAGGAGCGCTACCGCCGCTGACCGCTGGTCCCTGACCAGCAGGCCCCTGACCTGCGGGCCTCTGAGCCGCGTGCGCTTGAGCTTGTTGATCCTGAACGGCATGGTTATGGGCTGGATGCGCATGGCCTCCATGGCCTTGACCTGTGTGGCCAGGACCCATGGGACTGCCGCCGTAGTTTGGCGCAGGCTGATGACCACCACGAATCTCGGGTTGGCCAGGGCCACCATAGCCAGGAGGATGGCCCGAGCCGTTGGGAGGTCCTGAAGATCCATTGTGCTGCTGCATCATGGAGTACATGGGCTGCTGCGGTTGCTGCTGGTCCTGCATAGGGTGTTGGCGGCTGGGGTCGCTAGGGCCGTTGTGCATAGCAGGAGGAGGGCCACCATAGCCCGAGGGGGGGCCCTGCTGGGGAGGAGGGCCGCCCATTTGGGGTGGTGGCGCGCCGCCGGCACCTGCACCGTGGTTTGCGAGCAGGCCATTTGGGCTGTGGATCGCGCCCGATATGCGCGAGGCAACAGGCTGGTGGATGGGGATAGAGCCCGCCGAGCTGTGATGCGGTGGCGCGCCAGGAGGACCCTGCTGCTGCTGCTGCTGTTGCTGCGACTGCGGCGGCTGGGGAGGATACGGGTCCCGCGCGTGGTCGCGCGGGTCGCGCTGATCGCGATGCGACATGGTATCGTCTTGGGGATGTGTGTTGTGTGTGTTGTGTGGATATGGCTGTTCGATGATCTGTTGCTGGAGAGCGCGACTGGTACGCTGGGCGTCGAGGCCGCGGTCTCTCTCTCGATCGCGAACGAAGCTGGGGCCGAGATGCGGAGGAGGAGCGTTGTTCATAACTCGCCGGCAGGAGAGGCCAAAGTATGGGGACGCATCTGTGGGGGGTTGTCGCGAAGTGATGGGTATAGACTAGATTGATGCAGGCAGCGTTAGTGGCGTGTAACAATATGTAGGGCGAAGAAGAGCCGAAACTGGCAATGTCGAGCACGCGAAAACATCGCGATCAACAAGAATCACCGCCGGGGGCTACCAACTCCCGCGAGCGCCTAAAAGACCCATAAACGAAAAGAAAACAAGTTGACCAACCTATTGAAAGCTGCGCCGGCTGGTCCTGGATGGCTGGGATCAGCTATCGCGGACTCTGGGCGGTGGGCGACGAGCGATGTTTGCGCTTCGACGGGGGCTGTGTGGCCTGGATCTGCCGAAGATGGCGAGACGCGGTCGGAGTGGTGTTGTTTGGTGCCAAAACAGACACGACTAGGAGGGTATGCTATAATTGTATAGCATGTATGGGAAAATAGAAAGACTGCTGAGCATATCCCCGGGTTGTTTGGGGCTGGGAGGGTGGGCTGATGATGCAAAGTGAAGCAATGAAAATGGCGACTTTTGCGGCGCGAGAGGGCGAAGAGAGCGAAACAGCAACTCAGCTGTGGCCCTTCCCCCAATACTGGCGTCACGGCACAAAGGGGGAGGGATGGATTTTTTGCCGGCCCGAACACTGATAAGAGATAAGGCAGGGACGCTTGCGCTATCGGTCGTAGCGCCGGAAGCTATCGAGCGATAAGGAGTGTAGACTTATGTAGACTTATGCACGTGATTTGTGATAAGCACTATCGTATCTTATCTGCTTATCGCACCTTATCGCGATATGATGAGTAATCCTACGTCAGCAGTTGAGCGTTCGTTTTGACCAAATACAAAGATGCGCAAAGTTTTGTGATATATTATATTAAAATTCGTGTATCATCATAGGTAATTTCAGAAGCAGTCCCAGCACCATTAACGCCAGAAAGGGTTCGGGTTTCTAAGCCGCCACTCCGTCCAGTCACTACCCATCATCAAACCAAGCCCAGTCGCAAGTGAAAAGCCAACGTGAAAAGCCAACGTGAAAAGAGAACAAATAGAAGGAAATAAAGCAGAGATATCACGTCGCATAGTTGCGTACGCCCTTGATGATCCACTAGATTGGTCAGTACTTTGTAAGAATGAAGGCAGTGGGCTGGACTCACGACTTGGCCGTTGGCGACAGTAGAGGCAACGCTCGAGATCTCAATGTTGCCAGGTTGTAGCTAAAAGTCAGTATCTTGTCTCTGTTCTGCTGTGTATAACTTGCAGTGCTTGCAATAATCAAAGACCAGACTTACCACACGCTTGCCGTCCGCGGTGGTCTCCCACCACATCTCGCCCTCGCCCACCAGTGCATTCGCCTTGTAGTGCTCCGGCCATGGACTGACAGGTACAATGTGCGCCTCGACAAACCGCCGCAGGTTTTCCTGAGCCCGCTCTTGGCCACCGGGGCCCTCGTATGCGTCTGCGCCCTGGGTGCGGTAGTCCTCGGGGTCCTCCCACGGCTTGCGCGGCAGTGCCTCAATGGCCGAGTTGAGCGGCGCCAGCACGGTCGAGTTCTGTGTGATGTCGTCGAAGCGGTTGGAGATGGTGGCAAAGTCGCGTGTGAAGCCGGCAAAGATGTTGATGCTGCGGTCGCGGCCCATGACGTCGGAGAGCATGATGGTGCCGGACTCGGGCTGTGAGCCGGGCTGGCTGGGCTCGGTCGGCCCGGTCGGCTTGGGCGGACCAGCCGGAGGTTGTGCAGGAGGAGGCATGGCGAGCGGCTGCTGGCGGTGTCTCTGCAGATCGGGTCTGCTATTGATGTGGAAGTTTTGGGGAACGAGAAGCTGTGACGAGGCGGCGATGCTCAGAGATGCAACGACAGGCAGATAAGCCAGTCTCATGATGTTGGATGAGTATATGAGTGAGTGGTCGCTTTTAGTTATGATAAGATACTAGTAAGGCTGATTTTTAGGGAATTCGTTTATGATGGCGATGAATTGTGATGTCGATCGTAGTGTCGCATGAGTGCCGTCATGTGGAGCGGGGAACGGATGATGTCAGGCTGCGTTTCACGTTGTCGATGTCACGTGATGTATAGAGAACGGGTAAGCGATTTGATGTTATTTTTGTTTCTCGGAACTCTCAGTTGCAGCATTTAAATAGTTTGGCATTTACTTCTCGATATTTTCATTTTCATGATGGCGTGTTTGTTTGTTTTTATTTAAAATTTGTTAATTATTCATCTTTCTCATAGCTTGATTCTCATATTCTGGCAGGTTTGTAAATAAAAGAGAAGAGCCTCTACTTAACAAAGAACTGTAAATAGTAGTAACGAGCTCTATATCCGTGGACTTTTCACCTTCGGCCTTGAATGTAAAGTTTTGCTCTGCTATCAGATCTGATCTGCCTGGGTCTTTAGCCAACCCGTGACTGTTGAATGTTGGCCTTGCACCCTTGATATCATGATGCAAACACCGACTTAACTCCAACTCACAGAGAAATAAAGATAAAATAATGCACTTCATAGTAATAATTGCCAGCAGATACGAGGAATGCAGCTGCATGAGCTAGGAGAATTCACAGCCGGCGGGCAATTCCGTTCCACCAGGTTTGAGAGGTGGCTTTTGACAAGGCTGGATTCTGGATTCCATGACCATAAATGACTCAGCCTGGCATTGAATAATAAAGAACAACATTTTGCGCCAATACAAGCTTACGCCGTTGCGAAAGGAGACATAAAACGGGGCATCGTCAACGTTGACGGCACCGGGATTTTTGACCTCGACGTCGGACCCGTCAGACTGGCTCTCAGAGAGCTATAGCTCTGAATCCAGCACTCTCATTCGAGGAATTATTCCTGTGCCTACGGAGAAATAGGGTGGATATGCTGGCCACAGCTGGCTGGCTGGCAGGTCTGGTGCAAGTCTGTTGAGGTGGACACTGCCTGGATTACATAAGCTGCTCGTACGGAGAAATTCGCCACGTTGGGAAGAACAGTGGAGGTCGGATGACTAATATTTCAGAGCGCGTCCAAGAGATACAGAAAATTGATTTTCCATTTCTCCAGGTTTTCAAGTGAATTCACATGTGGATTCCTTTTTACTTCCCCTCAAACAAAAGACAAAGTAATGCATGCAAATACAAGTGATTCGGTTGGACACTTTGAACTCAATATGCGGAGACCCCGGACTTGTGTCGAGCTGATCGAAACATCGAGGTACGTTGATCGCGGCGTCTGGCATGTGAAAGACGAATGCTGCGGCTTGCAATGGTCATCAGCTGGGGAGATGGAACAGTGTTGTGCAGGCTGCGAGCTAGGCTGCGACAAAACAGGAAAAACGGCCGCTTCAGGCGTCTTGTGTCTCTGTTGCTAGTTCCTTCCTGTTTCGATTACATGCACTGACAGTGGATCCACAAACGGCAAGAGGGGACGGGGAACAGCCTGGGGTAAAGACGAGAGAATCAGTCGACATGACATTTGCTACTTGAATTTAGATTTGAATTTGTTTAGAGTAGAATAAGATACTTATACTTGTTGGGTTGTCAATAGAAACACTACGAAAGTCTTGTCTAGATCAGACTGCTCGCTGTATCATTACGTTCTCGCTGTATCTTTGCGACGGTTGCGCCTTCCCAGGTCGCACTTGCCGTAAACAGGTCATTCGTTTTTGGGAAGGGGGGAAGGGCAGGTGGGCCTCGGCACAACAGATGCGTGCTCAGAGGTACAAGTGCTGGTAAAGATACAGGTACTCGGCTGGCGTTGCAGCGATGCGAAAGTCGGGGTAAGTACAACTTATATTGATATCTTGATGTGCGATGATCATTATTAGTAGGGCCAGAAGAAAGAAAAAGAAATAAAAACAAAGAGAGGGAGCGGTACTTGAACATGGCAATACACTGGCATGCGATGTGCTGGTTGCAGCGAGGACGTCTGAGTCTGAGAGAATGACAGTCCGGGGCCGTTGCTGGGTAAATGGCTACGCAAAGCGGCTGTTCGTTCACAGACCGCCAAAAAATAAGACTGTCGCATTGACTGACCGCACGCTACACCGCTGTAATACAGTGGCAAGAGCACTAACACCCCTGTAATCTACCCAAACCTTCCCCAATTCGACCTCGGCAGTGCGGGGCGGCCACCACGAATCAGCGTCTCAGCAGTTCGGCTTAGCTCCGCATTCTGGCGTGGTCCTTCGTCATGGACGAGCGAGTCAGGAAGGAGCCAGGTTGTGGTCAGGTCATGGTGAGAGCATTTTCAGTTCCAAATCGACTCCGACAGTGAGGGGATTATGCCGGTCGTACTTGCCACGGGCATGTACGCGCCTGGAAAAATAAGCCACGGACTGCCTCGCTCAAAAGCACAAGCCAAAAAGTAGAGACCGAAAACAGCAAGAGCATGGCAGCGCATGGCAGCGCATGGCCGCACATGGCGTCTGTGGCAGCTTCCATTCCTGTCCACCCTGTAGATGCTTTGTATTCCAGTGTAAGCCGCGACAGCTCCATACTTTGTGCATAGCGCGTGATTGATTAGTACACCTCCTGGGTACCTTGTACCTCCCCTTGGGTCAGCTTTCTCCAGCTTTTGGCTCTCATTGACCTCGTTACATATTTGGTGCCTGCCCTCCTCTTTCCCTTTTATTCGTCTTCCCTCCTTCTTCTTTCATTCTCTGTCCTCTCTTCATTTAATCTCGTCTTCTCCCATCCCCACCTCGTTTTTCTTCTACCAGGCTTCATCATCGCCATCTCGTCTTCTTCATCTCTCTTTCACACATTCACACACATCACACAATGGCTCCCAGAGTGATTGTTGTCGGCGGTGGTCGTAAGTATCCCCTTGACATGTGATTGCAGCGCATCACCAAAGTGAGCGTGCAGCTTCGGCTTCATCGTTTATCTGTTGAGCAGCCCTCAGCTCTACAGCGTTTGCTGCTCAGTCTGCTGCATCTTACTGTGTTTGCGTCCACTACCAAATCACCCGCTAACATTCCCCAGTGTCCGGCCTGAGTGCTGCGCACACCATCTACCTCGCCGGCGGCAACGTCGTCGTCCTCGACAAGCAGAGTAAGCAAAGAGGCATCCCCAACAAAGATCTGAATCTACAAGCCTGAATCATAATAATTCCGTGTGGTCCGCTATTCTTCCGGACGGATTCACACTCTTTTCTTTGCAGGAATAAATCCACTTACTAACTACCCCAGGCTTCTTTGGCGGCAACTCCACAAAGGCTACCTCTGGTATCAATGGCGCCCTGACCCGCACACAGGTCGAGCTCGACATCAAGGACAGCGTCCAGCAGTTCTACAACGACACACTCAAGTCTGCCCGCGACAAGGCCCGCCCCGACCTCATTCGTGTCCTGACATACAACTCGGCCTCTTCTATTGAGTGGCTGCAGGATGTCTTTGGCCTGGACCTGACCCTGGTCTCCCGTCTGGGGTACGTTTGCTGCTTTTCTCTGTTCAAACACATTCTAACAAAATAGTGGCCACTCTCAACCCCGTACCCACCGTGGCCACGACGCAAAGTTCCCCGGCATGGCCATCACCTACGCCCTGATGCAGCGCCTGGAGGAGCTCGCCGAGTCCGAGCCCGAGCGTGTGCAGATTATCAAGAAGGCCCGTGTTACTGGCCTCAAGAAGGACGGCAACCTGATCAGCGGTGTCACCTACGAGGCCAACGGTGAGCCTGCTTCGCTTAACGGCCCCGTTGTGCTGGCCACTGGCGGCTACGCTGCCGATTTCACCGACTCGTCGCTGCTCAAGAAGTTCCGTCCTGACACCTACGACCTGTCGACCACAAACGGTTCCCACGCCACTGGCGACGGTCAGAAGATGGTCATGGCCATTGGCGGCAACGGCATTGACCTCGACAAGGTGCAGGTGCACCCTACTGGTCTGGTCGACCCCAAGGACCCTACTGCCAAGACCAAGTTCCTGGCTGCCGAGGCCCTGCGTGGCGAGGGTGGTCTGCTGCTCAACGCCGATGGCGACCGGTTCTGTGACGAGCTGGGCCACCGTGACTACGTGTCCGGTATGATGTGGAAGGAGAAGGACAAGGGCAAGTTCCCCATCCGTCTTATTCTCAACTCCAAGGCGTCCAACGTGCTGGACTTTCACACTCGCCACTACTCGGGCCGTGGCCTGATGAAGAAGATGACGGGCAAGGAGCTGGCCAAGGACATTGGCTGCACGCCTGAGCACCTGCAAAAGACATTCAAGACGTACAACGCGATTGCCGACGGCAAGGAGAAGGACCCGTGGGGCAAGAAGTTCTTCCACAACCTGCCCCTGGACATCAACGACGACTTCCACGTTGCCGTCATGGAGCCTGTTCTGCACTTTACCATGGGTGGTGTTGAGATCAACGACAAGGCCCAGGTCCTGAACAGCGAGGAGAAGCCGTTTGACGGACTGTACGCTTGCGGTGAGCTGGCGGGTGGTGTGCACGGTGCCAACCGTCTTGGCGGCTCGTCTCTGTTGGGCTGCGTTGTCTACGGCCGTGTTGCCGGTGACTCTGCCAGCAACTACCTGTTCCAGAAGGCGCTCAAGTCCTCGGGCACCGGCAGCGCTGCCCAGCGTCTGGGCCAGATCTCTCTGCACATTGACCCGTCGCAGCCCGGCAAGATCTCGGTCGAGTGGGGCAACGGCCAGAAGGCGTCGTTTGCGTCCAACGCTGACGACGACGACGACAGCGGCTCTGGCAGCAGCGGCTCTGGCGGCGGTGGTGGCAACACTGCCGCCCCTTCTGCCCCAGCCGCCAAGGCGGCGCCCAAGGCGTTTGAGATTCCCGAGAAGGAGTACAGCATGGAGGAGATTGCCAAGCACAACACCAAGGGTGACCTGTGGGTGGTTGTCAAGGGTGTTGTGATGGATCTGACCAACTGGCTGGACGAGCACCCGGGCGGCCCGCAGGCGATTATGAACTTTATGGGCCGCGACGCGACAGAGGAGTTTGAGATGCTGCACGATGACGAGGTGATTCCCAAGTATGCGCCCAGCCAGGTGATTGGCCGGGTAGCAGGTGCTGAGCCGACGCTTGAGTTCTAGAGGTAGACTCGGTGTTCATGGCTGCTGTGAGATACGATAGTTGGTTTTGGGATTGTCTGTTTGTACTTGTTGTCTTCATATCCAATTTGTTTGATTTTTGAGGATTAAGAACGATCATTTGTGATGTGAGCTTGATTTGTTGTGATGTCTACTGGTCACAGCCGGCCAGAAGAGTGTCTCATATTGTGCTGATATTAAATTACAATTAAATTAAATTAAATTACATTAACAATACTCTAGATCTTCCCTGCCGCCTGCGCAATGGATACCGCCTGCAGAATGGTCTGCACAAGGGCCAGCAGAATACTGGCGCTGCCAAACACGCTGACCAGCCAAAACGTCCAGAACTGCAAGGTGTCCCGGCGGTCATTCAGCAGATCGCGGATCGACGTCGGCCTGGCACCGCTGAGCTCGTCGGCCAGCAGCTCGATGCGCCGGTACAGTACCGAAAAGTCGCGCGCTGCATAGTAGATGGCGCGGTCCGGGGGCAGCTCGGCGAGGCCGGGACAGCATGCCGACGACGACGACGACGACGAAAAACCGCACAGCCGCGGCAGCAGCGTGTCAGGCTGGTGGAACGGCGCGACTGCGGGCGCGTACACGTCGCGGAACAGCCGGCGCGCCTTGGCCGACTGGCCAAACAGCAGCCGGTACGACACGAGCACCTCCTGCAGGAAATGGGCAATGTCGTCCTCGTCGGCGCGCGGGTCGGCCCCGCCAAACTCGCGGCTGCTCAAGGCAAAAATGGTGCCGCCAGCAGGGGGCTGTTCAGATTTGTTTTCCATTTCGTTCTCGTCGTCGGCATGTACACTCTGTGGCTTCCTCCCTCGCAAATGGGCTACACACATGGACGGATAGGCAAACAGCGACAGCGTGCGCGTCGACTTGTCATAGTCGAGGTGCAGCGCCAGCGAGTCGACCCACCGGAAGTTGACGCGCAGCAGCGTGTGCAACAAGTGCGCATTGAGCTGGTCCGGGTACAGCGCGGTCCACGACGCCGCCGACTTGCCCCTCTCGAAGGCTGCGACGTCGGCCGCGCCCGCCACGGCCAGCTCGCTCGGGTGTGCCGGCAGCAGGTTGCCGAACCACTTGAGCATCACCCACAGGGGCCGCTCGCACATGTCGGCTGCCGAGGCCGCGGCAATCACGTAGCGGTCGTACACCAGTCCCGAGTCCGGGCCGTCAGGGTCGTGCTGGACTGCAAGCGTGCCGGGCGCGTGGCTGTTGAGCTCGGGCAAAAAGACCATGGACTGCCAGCCGAGGATGGAGAAGACGAGCAGGCGCTTGGCCAAGATGGTGTTATCTGCAGCACAAAGCACACCGTCCTCCAAGTGGGCGACAATCTCGTCAATGCTCGCGTCCCGGTTTGTCTGGAGGTACACGTGGATGGCGTTCCACACGGCCTGGAAACCGTCGCTGGCGTCTTGTCTGTGCTCCTGGTCCAGCAGCGCATTGACGGCCACGGGCAGCCGGGCTCGCTGGCGGGCGACCCAGGGCCCGTACCAGTCCAGGTCGACGTAGTCGAGCGGCTCGTCGACCACTGTCTGGTCGCCGGCCGAGGATCGCCGCCGACTGATCGGCTGTCGGCGGTACAGCGAGAAGCGCTTGGATGGCCGTCGCCGCGACAGAAACGTCAGCCGTCGTGCCGACAAGACGCCGTTGTTGTCGTCGTGGAAGCTCATCATGCGTGGTTTGGTGAATATGGTCTCTGCCAGTTCACGCCACAATGGGACCGTGGTCATGCATTGTAGATGCCATGCAACGCTGCACGATGCACTCTGTATTTGTAGTCTGCCTGTCTGTCTGTCTTCTGTAAGGCACACCATCTGACCCACAGAAGCTGGGCAGATGCATGCACCTTCCTTCGCGCGTACAATCTGCAGCCATGATTGGCTAGCGCCATCCGGTCCCAGCCCAAAATGAGGCTTGCGCCCGAGCCTCATCTGGCAAGAGACATGGGTGTAAAAGGCAAAAGAGGAAAGAGCAAAAGAGGAAGGAGGGGCAGGGGCTGTGTACGAAGTATGCCTTGTACTGTGTAGGGGTCATGTCTTTTGGTTAGTATTAATAATGGGCGCCAGCTAAAAGAGTGCACTTTGACGGTCCGGACAATGACGACGGCCGATGCTAAAGCACCGCTTTCCGACTCAGCAAACACAATGTCTTCGACACCCCGGCCTGCATCGCCGGTATCGCCCACCAGCACCATCTGGCAGGCGGCGCTCCAAAAATACTATGATGAGCTGGCCAAGGGCGGCATGATGGCGGCGGCCATCAACAAGGACCTCTGGAGCATCGGCGGGCCCGACGACCTGCTGGCCCATATCAACGCCCTCAAGCCGCTTGCCGGCAGCCTGCAGCAGCAGCAGGGCGCCTGGACGACCAAGTCGTATGCCCAGCTGCAGGGTGTTCTCCTGAGCCTCAATGACTTTGTGACGCTCGTGGCCTGGGTGCTCGGCATGAACGGCAAGGTGGCCGCCGTCCTGTGGGGGTCGATCCGGCTGATTATCAAGTTTGCGCATCCCGTGCTGCCGGACCTGGTGCAGATGCTCGAGACGCTGCAGGCGGCACTGCCGCGCATGAAGCAGTACGAGCAGGACCTGCCGATGACCGAAGCGCTCGAGACGGCGCTCGTGGACCTGTACAGCGAGGTGATTGTGTTTTGCGCGCAGGCCATTACGTTTTTCCGCAACACGCCCAACATCAAGCAGAACCGGCACGCATGGTCCAAGTTTAGCCGCGACTTTGCGCGCACCGTCGAAAACGTTGAGCGCCTGTCGCGGCGTGTCGACGAGGCCGCCGACATGATCCGCCTGTCGCGCGAGGCGTACACGGCAGAGACGGTCAGCGCGCTCGAGACGATGACGCTGAAGAGCGCCGGCACAGACGGCGACACGGACGCGTACGGCCGGAGACAGTCGACTGCGACTGTGCTGGGCGTCGACGGCAAGCCCATCAAACTACCGTGCTTTTCGCTGCCCTACGGCATCAACCTGCGCTTTTTTGAGCGCGACAAGGAGCTCGCCACGCTGGCCAGTGCCCTTGACCCGCCGTCGCTGGACGACGACAGCCAGGAGGGCCCGCCGCGCAAGCTGCGTGCCATTGGCATCCACGGCCTGGGCGGCGTCGGCAAGTCGCAGCTGGCGCTGCAGTACGCCAACACGTCCATGGACAAGTACTCTGTGATTGCGTGGCTGCCGGCGCCGTCTGAGATTGCGCTGACGCAGGGTCTTTCGCGGCTGGCCATCCAGCTCGGCCTCGTTGCAGACAGCGATGCTAGCCAGGACAGCGTGCAGAGCGTGCAGGCCGTCCGCGACTACCTCAACACGTCGCGCGAGACGTTTCTGCTCATCTTTGACAATGTCGATGACGCGGGCGTGCTCAATGCCGTGTGGCCGTCCAGCGACCGCGGATCCGTCATCATCACGACGCGGCTGCCGGGCGTGGCCGCCCAGCGCACGGCGACGACGCTGCCGCTGCGTTGTTTTTCGGGCGATGGCTCACGGCGGGTCCTGCAGACACTCGTGGGTCCCAGCGAGGGCACCGACGACGATTTTGGAGAGGGAGAGGAGGGAGAAGAGAACGCGGCTCTCGAGAAAATCTGCCAACTTGTTGGCGGGCTGCCGCTGGCAATGGTGCAGATTGGCGACTTTATGCGCAAGCGTGCGTGCTCGTACGCCGAGTTCCTGCGGCTGTATGAGATGTCGGCGGAGCGCGTGCTGACCAAGTCGGCCAAGCCCGTCGAGTATGAGCACACGGTGCTGACGACGTGGGATCTGTCGCTGCACCGGCTCTCGGACGACGGCCGTCGGCTGCAGAACCTGCTGGCCTTTCTCGACCCGGACCGTGTGCTCGAGAGCGTGCTGACCAATGCCAAGGCCGTCGAGCAGCTGGACTCGCCCGAGTTTCTGTTCCTGGCAGACGGATTCGAGTATGTACCCTTGAGTAATAGAGTTGTGAAATACTAACAGTCTAGCTTTGGCGATGCCGTCATGGAGCTCAGCAGCACGTCGCTGGTCAGCCGCATGGCGCGGTCCAAGGCCCTGTCGATGCACCGCATGGCACAGCTGGCCGTGCTGCTGCGCATTGCACCGGCCGACCGGGTGGCCTATTTTGACACGGCCGTGCGGCTGTTGTACCATGGCTTCCCCAACACGTGGAAGGCGGGCGGCCACCACCAGGGCCACGGCTGGGCGGCGTGGGCTACGTGCAGTGCTGTGCTGCCACACGTGTCGTGGCTAATGCAGCTGGCAAAGACGCACAAGATTGTGTCTACCGTGCCCACAATCTATACCGAGCTCATTTTTCGGGCGGGAACGTGAGTCTTTTTGTCTTCTTCTTACTTTTTCGTTTACTTCATTATTTAATTGACACACTAGTTATCTCTGGGAAAAGGAACAGCCGTACCTTGCCGAGTCATTCTTCCGGGATGGTCTCCAGCTGACTGGTGATGCCGTCACTGAAGACACGGCACAGGCGTACCGTCTACTTGGACATATCTACCTGGACGTGGCGCGGCCGCGGGCGGCTCTGGAGGCCTACCAGCGCGCCCTTGCCCTGCGCGTGGCTCTGTCGGCAAAGACCTCGGCACAAGACAGCACAGACACAAGCACCGACACGCCAGCCATTGCTGCCGTCTGCGACTCTATTGCCTGCTCGTATACGGAGATTGGCGACGTGAACGCCGCATCTACGTTTCTCGCGCGCGCGACGGCCATTCACGACGTGCACGACCCGGCGAGTACGGGCAGCACGGGCCGTGCACGCACACTGGCCATCCGGGCCATGACATGTCTCCGCGCGGGCGACGCGGACGGTGCGCTGGCGGCGCTGCACGGGTGCTGGAAGCTGCAGGGCAAGGACCAGCAGCAGATCCAGGCGTCGCGGTACCCCAAGCACAGCGGCGACATTATGCTGCTTGCGCGGATTCTATGGGCGCAGAGCAGGAATGATACAAATATTAATACAGACAAAAAAGGAGAAGCGCGCGAGCTGGTGGCGCGGACGCTGGTGATGCGGCGGGGCGTGTTTGGCGAGACGCACACGGGCCCGCGCGTGGCGGACTCGCTGTTTACGCTGGCGCGGATGCTGCAGGACGAGGGCCAGCCGGTGCTGGCGGCGCAGCTGCTGCGCGAGATTGTGGCGATGGCGGGCGGGTCGACGGCGGGGTCTGCTGGCGGCGCGGATGCAGGGGCAACGGCGTCGACACGGCCGGCTCTCGCGATGCGGAGCCACCTGGCGCGGGCGTACTGGTTCCTGGCCAATGTGGACACGGCTCTTGGGGCGGACGCGGGCAAGGTGGCGGTGCTGCGGTCGCGGGCGCACGAGGCGCGCGAGTGGATAGTGGAGCGGGAAGGCGACGCGCGCGAGGACGACGATGCGTACATGCATCTGGTTGGGTACATGTTGTGGTGATGCAGGTGTAATAGTGGAATTATAAGCAAGTATGACTGAATATAAACATGACATCTAGTACTCTTCATTGACAAAGTCGACGACAATGGCCTTGACGACGAGGCCGTCGAGGGTCTTGATAAAGGCCTGGTGTGCCGGGTCCGTGTTGACGTAGTAGTCGCGGTCGGCGACGGACGCAAACTCGACGACGAAGCCGTGCGTGATGCCGTTCTTTTGGTTAGTTTTTTTATTTGTTTTGAGATGAAAGAACCCACCTGAAGTCCCTCGGGAGAGTTGTCCTTGCCGCCCTTGACGGACAGGACGTACGGCGCCTGTGTCGTGGGGTGGATGCAGCCCGTCTTGAGAGCCAGGAACTGCTGGCAGGTCTGTTTGTTAGTTCTGGGTAGAGTAGGGAGAGGAAGGGGGAGACGAAAGACGAAAGACAAAAGAAGAAAGACCCACCGACTTCACCCGCTCGGGGTCGGCGCCTGCCTCAAACTGAAAGAGGACGGTGTGTGTGACGGTCATGGTGGGCAGAGTGGACAGCACGGCAAACGGGGCTCGGACGCGGAACAGGCTGACGAGGGCAATGAGAATGAGGCAGACGGCGATGCAGCTCCGGGCATGAGACGTCCTGGGCATCGTGATGTTGGGCTGCGGACAAGTCTCGTAGAGAGTAGACAGCAGCTCGGCTCGGGCAGGCGGGGTTGGCTGTGGAAGGAGCTGCCGTGACAGTGGAGCAGTGTATGACATGTGATTGGTCAAACAGAATAGCCTGTAACATTCATTACAGTAGTGCTGTATTAGAGAAAACAGTGGTCCGTACAGTGACTGCATGCTGGCCTCACAGGATCATCGTCTTGTGCATTTATCCATAACTCTATTCTTATTCTTTATTACTCTATTTTTTTTCTTGCTGGCTCTGTCGATCAATCTCATAATGTACAATGTATTTGTGCATAGTAGATCGGATTGAAGTGAAGATGAAGATGAAGAAAATTAAAATGGACGAAATATAAGAGAAGAAGAAGAGAAGAAAAAAAAAGAAATACGTCTATCTGTGCAACAAGTTCATGACAGTCTGAGCCACTCGATGGCGTTTATTTGTACTCACTACCATGTACAGACAAAGACAAAGTAATGCGTGATATTCAACAAGAAGTAGGGGAGCAGTGCAAATGGAGCTGGTGATGGTTTACCGTAAAGGCCCGTTTTCACAGAGGCTTGCGGGCTGCATTGCTGGCGGGCCATTTGTGGTAAGGCTTGAGGGGTAGACTGGTCTGTAGTGCGTATTACTCTGTATTAGAGTTACTGAGTGAGTACTGAATATCATCACTGGATACGACGGCACAAGGCTTGATGAATCCACTCTGGGTGTGACGAGAGACGCCGGTTAGGTCTTCACATGCAGTCTTGGAGAGGCGAGGATAGACGCTGGACAGGCTGTCAAGGATAGTATTAGAGTATTACAGAGATAGTAAAAGCCCTGCTAGTGATAAACAAAGGTGAGCCTGGACCTGTTCACTGTCACTTCTCGACATCTTTTTCATATTCATAACACTGCTGATAATAAGGACAGAATAACCTCCCCGACAATCCTCCGCAACTAGAGCAAAGTAACAATAAAAGATCAGCCCAAGCTCTACAAGTATCAAGTATCAATATTGCATCGTCGATCCCTGCCACTCGCAGAAATAGCACAAGACATCCAGTCTCGACTCTCGAGGCTGTTTCACTTCAGCCTCTTGACGACGCGTTTCCTCTTCCATCCCATCCCAACACTTGCATCTGGGCGTCCTTCATGCAGTTTGGTTTCTTCTCCCAGTTATCAATATACCATCGGGATATCACCATCACCACCACCACGTCTTGGCAGCGGCTGGCATGCACATGTCTGGCCGGCTCTCGTCGGCTGGTACTCGCAATGTCACTGTTGATCTCTCTTGTCAACAGAGTCGGCACTCAAAACGTGGGAGGCAATGCTCACCTCGTCTGTAATACACGGAGATGTCAATAAGAACAAGATAGCCAGGACCGCATGTCCGGAACCCGCTCCTGTCTGAACCACCCAGGCTCACCGCTCCTTGCTCGAGTGCTCTTGGAGTAGGAAGGCGTTCGGTCATGCTGTCAAGCAAAAGACACTTGAAAAAGTCAAGCACGGCACTTATGCTGATCTCGGCTCTTCTTCGTCTCTCCTCTTTGCTCTTTGCTCCTTTCTCCTTTCTCCTTTGCCTGTGCCAGTCGCCGGTCTGGTTGTCAGTGTTTTGTAATTGTTTTCTCCTTTGGCCGAGTCCTGCTGTCTGCATCTCTGCTTCTTCGGGCTAGCCACTACGACGCCTCACCGTGCTCCGTATTGCCTGCGTCTGGGGTCGGCTGCCAGACCCCTGTCGCCGCCATCCCCTGCTGCACACCATCATGATGTCGATTTGTCGACACGAGAGTTGGAAAGTAAACAGCTCGATGCCATGCAGTGCTGATCCATCCGACAAGAACTGGCTTCCTTGTTTACGGTGTAGAGCATCCTCAGCAGGTCAACAGGCTCGCCGTCGAGAGGGTTGAGCCGGCTTGGCTCTGCCAGCACTTGGGCGGAATGGTTTCTCGCGGTAGGGCGAGGTTGTGTAGACTACTTCGTAGAGACACGAGAGTTCTTCCGTCTCAGCCTGGTCTTGGCGCAAGAGTCCATGCTCAGTAATGTGTGTATCTACACTGTCAAGCCGTTCCCAGAGGCCACACTTCGTACAATGTTACCCGTGAACCGCAACTGCCACAGGGAGCACAGGAGCACATCCACTGAAGGCGGCAGGTGAGCGGCCAAAGGTCCAATATGGTTTCTGGCTGCATACTGGGCTGATACTTGGAATCAGTACTGTCGTAGATTCAGTGAAGAGAGGATCAATAATCAAAACCAAAGTATCATCAATCAAAACCAAAGTATCATCAAATAATCAAAATCAGATCAATAGAGCGGGCAGAGTAAAGGATCAGAGGAACATTGACGCTATCTGTTTTGGGATTAGTTCATTAAATAGTATAGGTACAGCTCTTGCACATGCGTTGCAGTGTGCCATAGTGTACCTGTACTTTGCACTAGAGTAATACCTCGTAACCGTCACTGTCAACTGTACTCTATGTGAGAGCAGAGGCCGGGTTATGTATTGTATTGATTTGTATTGATTTGTATTGATTTGTATTGATTTGTATTGATTTGTATTGATTTGTGTTATATTTTGTATTAAAATGTCGTGTATTATGTTGCAGTTTCGAGCAATACTCAAATACTTAAACATCAAACATCAAATATCACCATCTTCTGAATATATTGATTAGTCAGCATACAACAGGACAAGACAAAACAAAAACACAGACAACTCACGAAGAATGAACTAATGACACATGTTAGTGCTGCTCTGCCCGCTGTGCGGGTCAGAGTTAGACACTTTTCTTTCATAACAGCATATTTTCGGACTATATAATGCTTGATATAGGCAATATCAACGAGGTCTGACTACTCTATGCAAGTATGTATGTATTCTCTGCAGCCGTTTGTACAAGTAGGCCTCCTCGTGTAATCCTCGGAATCAAGGGCCGTCATTCTGGTCTTCTGGTCATTCTTTCATTCTGGTCTTCTGGTCATTCTTTCATTCTGGTCTTCTGGTCATTCTTTCATTCTGGTCTTCTGCATGGCTTCTTGCGAGCCGTCGGATTCCTGTCTCCGAAAATTCTTGGCTGTCGACAATAACTCGTAACAAGACCGAGTAAAGCAAAGTCGTGCAAACAAGTGAGACAACTGCAGTGTCTTTTGTGGCTGTCAGCACTCGTATGGAAGTCAGACTACTCTGTATCACTCGGCAGTGAGACCCGTGAGTAAATGTATGGCAAATGCAAATGCAGATGAGGGGAAGCGCCAGCCACCGAAATAAGCCAGCCAGTACCAAGTACTCTGCATTTAATAATAAGAGATTATAATAGCAGAGCACCCTAAAGACTGGTTGGCTCATAAACGAAGGAATCTGCAACCCCGGACAGATAAAGTACAAGTAAAGCAGACAACCCAGACCCAGGACAGCAAGAGCCCGAGCCCAGCAATTCCCAGAGAGGAGACAATCGAGCATATCAGCCAACAGACTCGCCATGTGTGACATTGCACTGAGTAGACATATTTCCTCAGACCATTCAAACACAACATTGCGACGCGAATAGCACGCAAGACCGGCCAAGGAGGATACATTCACTACACGGCGACGGTCCTTTTCAAGTGATATATGGGGAACCGTTGGTAGTGTGTATTAGTTGTCGTTTGGCTTGTCTTTGTGTTGGCTTTTGTCCTTTTGTCCTTTTGTCCTTTTGTCAGTTTTGCAGAGTAAAGTACTATATACAAAAGTGGAGACTAATATGACACCAAAACAAGACAGGTAACGCATACTCCAAAGTACCCGCTACTTCCACGGCCTGCGTCTCTCCGCCCGTCTTTTCCTCTTTTTCCTTTCCCGTTCTTTTCTTCGTCCTGTCTCTAACTCACTGCATACTGGATGCGTACTAGCCGACCTCCGCACACTTGACTCGTTGGGGGCTAGCAGGGTGTCTCAAGCAAATGAGAGAAGACAAAAGAGACTTTTTAGAAGGAAGAATACTCCGTCTAGCGGGCAGCGGCCTATTCAGTGCTCCACCATTCTCGTCCCCAGTACTTCGTACTCAGTACTGCCTGAACAAATCCCTGAATTCGACTAAATACAGGCAATGCGCCTAAACCCGCTGTAATTACAGTGAGTATACAGCGATTGATAAATTGCATGGCTTTTAGCGCACAGCGCCAACATTGCGCATTTTCCGGGGGAAGCAAGGGGTCATCTGATTAGTATATCGTACATGAACAGCTTTGCCACTATTGGTTCTCAAATACTCAGTACAGGTTCAAGTGTCACTGGCTTTCTACCAGTCTCTCGTCTTTGATGCTTCATACAGTAGCTGGTCCCTTGGACCGCTCTTTCTATTCTCAACCGCGTCGCGCCTTCCTGTAGTCTGTACTCAGTAGCCTCTGTAGCATCAACTCAACGTCTCTCTCAACTGACATGTCTGCCCATCGTTCCTTCCGTTTATTGGTTACTCCGTGCGTAAACCAAGTGAAAGTAATACTCTGTACGCATCCTCAACCTCACCCTCTTTCCTCTCTTGCCATCTCCTCTCACTTCTCCTCCTTCTGAGAGTGGAGGACCCACTTTTGATTACCCACCCACACAACCACCCACAAAACTGCACGCACCACCCCAACTGCACGCAAGACGCACCTGCCATGCCTTTCTCTTTCCTGACTACTCCGTATGCCTGCCCGGCGCCCAGAACAGAAAGTGCGTGTCCACTGCTAGCCGAGAGTTTTCTCGAGGCTGTTTCTTGGTCCCTTCCCCCTTCCTTCCTCCAGACCAGTCCCCCTCAGTCTCCAGACTCCGTACTTTCCCATTCTCTCGCTTGCACCCTCACACCCCGACACCCTTGCTCGTGCCTTCCCCATACTCAGTACATGCCCCGTCTCCTCCTTCTTCTTCTGTCCCCAGTCTTTCTCTGCTCTCCTCTCTCTACGCACTACTGCACTGAAGCTACAGCACTCGGCCACCCTCTGTTCCCGCCACTCTCCACACTTGAACTCTCTTCTCCCCCTTCTTCCCACACTGTACCCTCTATCAAGACCACCCATATCCCGTCTCCATCGTCAACCTTCTTCTTACATCCACTTTTCATTCCTCACTCTTACATTCTACTTTCCACATACACTGCATCACAGCCTCGCCAACACATCGCCTTCGCCATGGACTGATTTGCGCCGTCCTGCTTTTGTCTTGCTTTGCTGATTCTTCTCGTCGCGTCGCCGCTGTAGCATATCATATCGCCTTGTCGCCGGCTCATCTTGTCATCTCGTCTTCAGACTCGTGTCGATCACCAAACCAAACACGCCAGGACATCATATCGGAACAGCTTTGCCATCTACACCATCCCATCGGAACTGACGACGCTTATTCTCATCAGTCTCGTCATTAGTCATTCTCAGTATTCACACCCCCGGACCAGGAACGGATAGCATATCACGCAGTTGAACAGTATCATCGATAGACGGGTACCCGTCAACTGCCTCGTCACGCCATATCTCTACTATCTCTATCTATCTATCATATCTAAACGACGACATTAGCTGTGCTTACGCCCTCGATGTGCTCACCACCATCGGGTCTTGACAAGCGCTTCGTCTAGACCACGGCATCATCGCTTGTAACGACAGTCTCGTCTCGAGTATCGACTTGACGGGACTTCAACACAGCTCGGTTGGCATCAAGTACCGTCTGCTGTACTTTTGCAACACCTCTCTTGGATATCGCCTTTACTGCCGTATACCTTGAAGCCACCGCACATCACAATGACGGCCTTTGCCATGGGCTGGCGAAGGCCCGACAACATTGCCGGTTCGTCCGCACAGGCAATTATGGTCGGGTTCTTCGTCGCTACCGGCGGCCTCCTCTTCGGCTACGACACCGGCACCATCAACGGCATCCTTGCCATGGACTCTTTTCTCTACAAATTCGCCGGCGACGGCAAGACAAACCCGCTCACAGAACCAACACCAACACTCACAGTCAGCCAGCAAGCGACCATCATCTCCATGCTGAGTGCCGGCACAGCCATTGGTGCCCTCTTTGCGGCACCCCTCGGTGACCTCTGGGGTCGTCGGGCATCACTCATTGCGTCCATTGGCGTCTTCGTCTTTGGCGTCATCTTCCAGATCTGCTCTACCAACATTCCCATACTACTCGTAGGACGGTATGTACATTTTGGTGTTTTGGTGTTTTGGTTTACAAAACAAAACTAACTGGCTAGGTTCTTCGCCGGTGTTGGCGTCGGCATCGTGTCTGTCCTGGTGCCTCTCTATCAGTCTGAAATGGCACCCAAATGGATTCGCGGTACACTTGTGTGCGCCTATCAGCTATTCATCACGCTGGGATTGCTAGCCGCCTCCGTCGTCAACCTATTGACCTACAAGATGCACGGCCCTGCAGCATACCGCATCCCCATGGGCCTGCAGTTGAGCTGGGCCTGCATTCTGTCTCTGGGTCTGCTTGTGCTCCCAGAGACGCCCCGCTACCTTGTCAAGCGTGGCCAGAAAGAAGCCGCTGCACTGTCGCTCAGTCGCCTGCGGCGTCTCGACATTACACATCCCGCCCTCATTGAAGAGCTGGCCGAGATTATCGCCAACCACGAGTACGAACTGGCCCTTGGCCCGGACACGTACAAGGACATCTTTTTCGGCTCGCCACACCTGGGCCGCCGCACTCTCACGGGCTGCGGCCTGCAGGTCCTCCAGCAGCTGACCGGTATCAACTTTATCATGTACTACGGTACCACCTTTTTCCGCCAGGCCGGGCTCGGCAACGCCTTTTCCGTCTCGTTGATCGTCAACGTCGTCAACGTCGTGTCGACTGTCCCTGGCCTGTTTGTGGTCGAATCGTGGGGCCGGCGCAATCTGCTGATGATTGGCGCTGCCGGTATGGGCGTCTGCCAAATACTCATTGCAGCCTTTGCGACGGCGGCTCCCGTCACTATGCAGCAAACATCGATGCAGATACTGGTCATCTTTATTTCCATCTTCATCTTTTTCTTTGCAGCTTCGTGGGGCCCCGTCACATGGGTTGTGACATCCGAGATCTTCCCGCTCAAAGTGCGTGCCAAGTCCATGTCTGTCTCGACGGCAGCCAACTGGGTGCTCAACTTTGGCATTGCCTACGGCTCGCCATTCATGGCCGGCGAGGGCAAGGGCTCAGCCCAGCTGGGCACACGCGTCTTCTTTGTGTGGGGCTCCTTCTGCATCGTTGCCGGCTTGTTCGTCTACTTTATGGTCTACGAGACTAGCAAGATCAGTCTGGAGCAGATTGATGAGATGTACGAGCGGGTGCCGCATGCATGGAAGAGCAAGTCGTTTGAGCCCAGCTGGAGTTTCCAGCAGATGCGCGACTTTGGCTTCTCTGAGAGCGGCATCCCAGGCGAGGACGCCGACGGCGCCAGCCAGCGCACGGGCGACAGCCTAGACGGCCACGCAAACCCGCCGCCAGTATACACGCCCCATGCAGCGCCAGCGCCAGCGCCGGCGCCAGCAGCAGCAGCAGGGGCAGGGGCTACCACACCACCAGCATCAAATGATGCGTCCTCTACAATAGCGCCTTACAACAATGGCCGGTACCGACCACGAGCAAGCCAACAAGCGCCCACCTCAGCAGCACGCGACGACACAAACAGCAGAGGCACAGTAACATCGGCTGCACCATCATCGACCATCTCATCAGCAGCATCAACGTCGGCGTCGTCGTCGTCGTCAGTTGCTGATAACAAGATGTTGGCGATGATGGGCAATGTCGATCTGTCCTACTAGTTTTACGAGTCTTCTTAGTGGCAATGCCACCATGCTGTCTACTGTCTATCACGTCGATATACCCTTGCGCCTAATACTTCTTTTCATCTACGACCAAGCGTGCTGTTTATTTATTTGTTCTTTTTATCTATTTCATACGTTACGGGCTTCACTATCGGACTTGGGGGTTTCTTGCTCATACTCGGCACTGGCGAAACACAAAAATATCATGTGTCTTTTTGATATCATCAGGGGTTATTTTGGTTATTGTTTATTTTGGGCTCTTTGGGAATCTTGGATCTTACGAGTTGTGTCTTGTCCTGCTTTTGTTGCTTTTTGTTTTTGCTTTTTGCTATTTGCTACCATTACGAACATACCCGATATTGCTACCGTCCACCAGTTGGTTGCTTTATGGCCCCTTATTTTATATTCCCCTATTGGTTTATTATGTTTGCATATCTCGAGTCTTGGGTGTCAATGTTGTTTTACGTCCTTTATTTATTACAACTATTATCTATTATCTATTATCATCATCATCACTGGTCATTGCCTGTCTGAGTTTGTTATTGCTTACTCTTTTATTGGTTGCGGTGGCAATGAGACGTCGGCAGGAGTCACCTGGCGTCCAAAGGCAACTCATGAGCGGAGAGAACAAGAAGGGCAGAGATCACTCTTCTTCATCAGATGGCATCGGATGGCCTCTTGACAGCCTCAACAACACGACGACACGACAGCACATCGCCACCCAAGGCGGCAGGATCACGGAGCAGGACGAAGGAGGAAATCACTGTCTATCATCCTGTGCATTGGAGTATTCAAATTCTACTCTCACTTGCAAGTCTATGCACACCCCCTCTTTGCCTGTTTGCCTTGTTCGTTTCTTGGTCACTGGAGTTTGGGGGCTCTTTTACGTCGTGGATCATCAAGCCACGATATCAAACTCAGTTTGGTCACAACGGGTTCCCCGTTTTGCCTCTTGATGCTCAATTTGCCTCTTGCCTCTGCCCTGCCAGTTTTTGTCTGTCCTCATGCCCATGGGTATCAAGATCGACAGTGCCAGGCACGAAATGAGAAAATCTCGCCCGCTGCCTACCTGTCTGCGGGTGTGTCCAGAGTCCAGGATCGACTACACGTACGGCTATTCCGGCATCCAGCTCTTCCGTGCTGTGCACACCAGCCCGAGAATTGTTGAGGATTATTAGACTGGTCAAAATCTAGGGTCGCTTGAGTGGTGTGGCTGCCAGCATCGCTTGCAATGGCCAATGGCTGCGCTGGCAGCGGTGCAACTGCGGCCGCTATGCCGGCAATGGCCATGACATATGCCACCATGTGTCTTACCATGCACCTTTCTTCATTTACAATGTATTTAGGCAAGGTAGGATATATTTGGCTTGATACTTGGGAGTGAAGGAGGACCTGCCACGGATCGCCATGTCCGTGTCTCTGGAGCACGGAAAAGGATCGCCAGTATTGTCTAGAGGGCTACAAGCAAGGCGAGATCTGGCTAGAGGAGGCGAGACGAGCCCACGCTTGACAGCGTGAATGGCTTTTCCACGAGATATATTATGATATTGTATAAATACAATAAAAAGTTTTACCAACAAGTCCGGCCCAAGACGTCTTCGGCCCGCTCTGAGCTCTGGTCCAGTCATATTCAGTCCAGCAGGGCAGCTCGACCCCATTAAACGGGCCTATATGGCATGATGGCACATTGGGGGTGTGTTGTTAGACGAGTGTTGCTGGCTGGCGCTGCCCTCTCTAGGTCTAGTCTGCGGTGTACTTTTCTGTACTTTGTACAGATACAACCTCACGATCCTTCCCCTCGGCTGCAGGCACCTATTGGCCTTGATGGACGTGTGTGGACGTGTATGGAAATGTGCTTCTCTACATAAGGCCTGCATATCGGCTCTTTTATTTACCTGGTTCGGGACGATTCCTGGCGTGGCTGTTGGTTGTCTGCTGGTCCTGGCCACTCTCTGTAGAGTTGTGAACAGTGTGGGTGTTGCAAGTGTAATGCACGTCGATGCATCCCGCTACCCCAACTTTTGTGCATGTTGTGCCCCTTGTGCCTGATGCCTGATGCCTGATCCTAGTGTCTATGTCCGTTTGCTCTTTTTATACTTGCATTGTCTTGATAGCCTGTATGCTCATCGGTCCTATTCTTAGCCCATCCTGCCATCTCAGTTCTTCCATTTGTTACAAGAGTTGATAGGAATAGTGCAATATCTATGCTGTGCAAGGCTGGTTAATGGTAGTAGTGTCTCACAAGTCGTAAATCACAAATGTCATTCCTCGCTACCAGAGAGCAGCCCTTGACCGATTGTGCCCCCTGTTCACACCACCTTGGCCAATGTTATTTGAACGCACCGTGACGGTCGTGTCCACTCTTCAATTGTCTATTCTTGGGTTGTCCGACATCTGCGGGCCGAGTCAGATGCCGTCCGGCCTGCCTCTGATTACTCTTTTACTTATTTTACTCTGATTGCTTGGATCCTCTTGATCTCCGCCTCCGTTGTCTGCGTGCCGCCCCCGGATTCTGTTCTTCTCGCCTTGGTCCCTTACCCCAGATTCTCCTAATCAACACTATTGATGCACTCAATCTTGAAGCTGGCATCATCCACATTCAGCTCTATTATACTCTCTCGAGACGATAGTCAAAGCTCTCTGGGCTGACGTCGTTGCCACCGTGCCTGGCCATATGTTGTATACTGTATGGTATGTCCATGCACATCGTTTTGCCACCGCTGTGTGATTTGCTGCCTCTCTGTATCTTTACTTTTTTAATTTACGAGATTGACTGGGGTTCGTCTCAATCACGGACACGCCAAACACTTGATCCGTGCTTCTACCGACGAACCGAGAGCGGGGATTAATGACGGACTATCGCCCCCCGATGGCAGCATCGAGCCGCAGCACAGTGAGCCTCAATTGTATTCCGGTGTGTTACTCCTTAGATGTGACCGGTGATGACTGCATATTCACATGAAAACTGCCAGCCCGCCTCGATGTGATGTGCATGCTGGTGCTCGGCGGGACTTTCTGAGTGTGCAGGATGCCTGCATACAGCACAGGTGCTACTCTGATGTATTCTTTCTGATATGCACTCCAACCACTTGTGCCCTCATCCCGCTCATCCCACTGACACCCGTACACTCAGACACTCAGACACTCAGACACTCCCCCATGCCCGTCAACGCAACGCCTCCACGACGACTTGACCATTCCTTCGGCATACATCGTAGTCCGCCATACAGGTGCGTCTTGAATGCCCTTATCAAAGTATTCCATCTTTATGACTCTCCATAACTACAATGCAATAAGAGTACTTTAATCCAAGAACAGTGAGACCGCCATGTGTGCCTTGTGGAGGCCAATTGGAGAGTGTGGGTGTAAGTGGACAATTGTGGGCCTTCCCCTCCTTTTCTGATCGGCCCTTTGTTTAAAAGATATAGTTTATTTAATTGTATTCTCCCAAGGCCTCTCCACCTCCATACCCCAGTCACGCTTGCAATTCCCCGTGGGCGCGTTTACGCTTATTTGAGATGGAGGAATCTTGAGGACTACTTCGTAAAGGAGCATCCGCCAATGTCGTCGACCTCTTCGCTCTGCCAAACTTCGCTGTATTTCTCGTTGATTTGCACTGGCACCCAAGACTGCTTACGTGTGCATGGAACTTTCCGGCTCTCCAACAGCAACTACCCCATGCCCTGCATCATCTGTGGGGTAGCATCGTGGTGAACCACATGAGAGGAAAGAGGTCCTCGGCGCCTTCCTTTTGCTGTGCTTAGCATCGGCTTACTTTATGAAATCTTAGTCATCATGTCAACATCGCACGAAGGTTTGGCTGTTCCGTCGATGGGCGACTTAACGTGGCAGCTTTTTCAACGGTCTTTTTTAACAGTCGACTTCGCCACGTCCTTGTCACCGTCCTTGATCTAATCATTATCCCTTCGATCTATGACCTGTTGTACAAGCACTTGATCGCAAGAACTTCCAAGATGACATTGATTGTGCTTGCATCGAAGAATTAATGGCGCAGTCATGTGCACCATATCTCCCTTTTTCTTTTTATGCTTAAATTTCAAGTACTGCAGGTCGGATCTCGCAACGGCTCTGGCGGACTCAGCATCGGGCGTCCGCTTTCTCAGTCTGGCTTTGTCTCATCCGAGCTGTGATCTAGAGCTTTGACCTGTTCATCTGTTCACCTCTTCTTTTTCTATGGGTCATCAAAGTCTTTCATTCATCTATCATCTCGTATTGTTCATTTGACTATTTCTACTTGACCTGCCAGACCTTGTTTAGTGGGCGCGCAAAAGCAATCGACTGGGCAGTGACTCGGAAACATCCGAGCACAGAGTCAAGAGTCAAGAGTAAGTTGAGAGTAATCAAAAAGTACTCTATAAAGCCGACGAAATGCAATGACAAGAAAGTCAAGAGCGAACAAGCACAACTGACAAGCATAAACCAAGAGTGCAAACAGTGGCTGCCAAGCTATCCCAAAGTGGCTCTGCCGCCGTTAAAAGCTAAAACATGCTTGTCTACGGAGAGTATCTCGTGATGGATCGGCACTCGCAGTGGAGCACGCACGCCGTCTCGGCGTTTTTATTCGATTGCTTTCTTTTTCGAGCTAGAGCAGAGCTTTGAGCTTCTTTAGAGGAGTTGTTGTTGCGGCTTCCGCCCTCAAAATACCTCTTCACAGCTCCAAGTGCCCGTGGGGAACGTTATTTCCCCAGGTCATAAGATCAAGACCAAGAAGTGCCACTGCATAAACCGGGAGGATTGGGCGGCCAAGACGACGCAGTTTACACAAAGAAGCACAAAGGAAGAAGCACAAAGAAGAACAAAAAAAGAAGAAGAAAAAAAGAAGAAAAAAAGAAACATCACAAGATCGGCTGGCTGCTCCTTTGCCTTGCCTTGCATTGCTGTGCCACTACATTCTAATACCCAACACTTCCTTGCCAGTACTCGCTCTCGGTCTGTGCCTCGCGTCAAAAGGCAAGCGCAATGTCAATTCAAGAATGTATTCCCGTAGCCATGTTGTCGACGACATGGATGGCCGGCTGGGACGACGACTGACTAGAGATCTAATTTAAACCCGCTGCAGGTGTGATTAGTATTGTCGTGGCACCGTACAGAGTAGTAGTGTCTTTGGCCGTAATCTGGAAATAACGAAAAGTCCAAACCTTTGCACCACTTCAAAGTACGCTGCTGCATCGGCATCACACCGTTTTCACGATCACAAAGACATGTATTACATAATTGGTCCTTGTCTGAGGTGCATGCACGCGAGAGACGGCTCAGGATCGCGCCTTCCTGTGCAATTAAACTCCGCCTTACTCATCTCGTCGTGCAGCTGTCGACAGAGTCGTGCCGACGATTCTGCCGCTGGCATTGGCAGGCATTGGCAGGCAAACAGGGAAGGAGAACGTGACAAGGTGAAAACCTTTGATCGTAATACACGCCAAAATAGGCAAGAGTGAGAATTAGGCACAGCAAGAAGAAAGAGCGGCCGAGTCACCACTGCAGAGCTCCGACTTGGCAGCCGCGACCGACACCCCAACCCAAAACGACCAAAAACGACCAAAAACAACCAAAAACAACCTCAATTGACCAGGGATCGTCATCAACACCGTCATAGTTTGTTCAGAGGGTCGCTCTTTCCCCATCCCTTTAATTTCTTTTCAGCGAGAATTACACAGCGGGCAGGACCAAAGTAACTATTTTAGCAATTAATGGTAGCTCCAGAATAAATAGAATAATACTACAGACAATGGGGAAATCGGATCCCGCCCCAACTCCATCTTCCCCATACTACCAGTCTCTTTGTACATCATAGCTTCACGAACCTTGCTCCACGACCGATGGCAGACCACCAGCCAGCTTCGAAGCACAACGGTGTATGATATTATGCGCTCCCTGTATTTTTACAAGAGCAATACCTTGAAAAATCACAATGAGTGTAAGTAGAGGAGTTCAATGGACAGCGAATTAAAGACACAAGACGAGCTCAAAGAAAGGACAAAAGAAAGACACAAGAGACCAACAAGGATAAAAAGACACAACAGAAAGAGGAAATAAGGAAAAGGAAAAGGAAATAGGAAATAAAGAAAGAGGAAAAACTTGGGCTGACCACGCCAGACATCGAGATACCCCGGTCTTTGTGCCTCCACAGCTGCAGACGGCTCGAGCTTAAATACCAGCCGGCCGTCCTCTCTGCTTCCGGCTTGACTTGATCTGCATCTCGCGACAATCTCTTGATCATCTGGTATTCTCTTATCAGTCTTTTGACATCTTTGACACTACCTGTCTCTCGTGCTGCCTGGCAAGTCAGTAAATCTGATCACTGCCATCCACTCTCCAGCACCACAACATCCCCCCCCTCCACAATGGCTTCAATGGCAAAGGCTGTCGTGGCTGCTGCCATTCTGGCTGCCCCAGCGCTGGCTGCGTCTGCCACGGCCACCTCTGAGCGTGCCATCTTCACTGTGCCCGCCGCTGCCGACCAGGGCCAGAATCTGCTGCCCTGGGTCAACGACCCGGCGGCCAAGGATCCCCAGGCGCTGTGCCCCGGCTACAAGGCCACCATTGCGACCGGTGGCAAGCGTGGTGACACCTCCGGATCGGCTGTTGGTACCTCGTTTACCGCTGACCTGGACCTCGCCGGCACTGCCTGCAACGTCTTTGGTAACGATGTCGAGCACCTCACTTTGACCGTCGACTACCAGACCTCGGACCGTCTGCACGTCGGCATTGTGCCCCGCTACCTCGGCGCAGAGAACACCACCTGGTTCATCCTGCCCGAGGAGCTGGTCCCCAAGCCCTCTGGTAGCGCCACACTGTCTGTCCCGGCTGCTTCTGCCACCCCGGCCACCCCCAAGAAGATCTCCGCCAAGGAAAGACGCACCGGCTCCACCAAGCCCGGCAGCGGCTCGTCCGACTCGGACCTCATCTTCTCCTGGACCAACGAGCCCACTTTTGGCTTCACTGTGACTCGCAAGTCGTCTGGTGAGGTTCTCTTCTCCACTGCTGGCAAGAAGCTCGTCTTCGAGGACCAGTTCATTGAGTTTGTGTCGCCTCTGCCCGAGAACTACAACCTCTACGGTCTGGGCGAGGTCATCCACGGTTTCCGCCTCGGCAACAACCTGACCCGCACCATCTACGCTGCTGATGTCGGCGACAACATTGATGCCAACATCTACGGCCACCACCCCTTCTACCTGGACACCCGTTACTACGACAAGGCCACCGGCAAGTACGTTGCCGATGCCATTGAGGCTACCAGCGGCAAGTCTACCTGCAAGGCCACTGGCAAGTACACCTCGTCCACCCACGGTGTCTTTTTGCGCAACGCCCACCCCCAGGAGATTGTGCTCAATGCCGAGGGCATCACCTGGCGCACCATTGGTGGCAGCATTGACCTGTACTTCTACTCGGGCCCCAGCGCCCCCAATGTCATGCAGTCCTACCACCAGACCACCATTGGCCTGCCTGCCATGCAGCAGTACTTTGCCTTTGGTTACCACCAGAGCCGCTGGGGTTACCGCAACTGGACCCAGCTGCAGGAGGTTGTCGACAACTTCAAGGCCGCCAACATTCCCCTCGAGACCATCTGGAGTAAGTTTTTTTTAAAGCATTTTAAGGGAATTTAACTAACAAAGCAGCCGACATCGACTACATGAACCAGTACCGTGACTTTGAGAACGACAACAACACCTTTAGCTACGAGGAGGGTGCCGAGTTCCTGGCCAAGCTCCACGCCAACGGCCAGCACTACGTCCCCATTGTCGACTCGGCCATCTACGCCCCCAACCCGGAGAACGCAAGCGATGCCTACCCTCCCTATGACCGCGGTGTCGCCGCTGATGCTTTCATGCTCAACCCCGACGGTTCGCTCTACATTGGTGAGGTCTGGCCCGGCTACACCGTTTTCCCTGACTGGGTCGGCGCCGTCCTGAACGGCACTGGCGCCTTCACGTGGTGGGCCAACGAGATGGTCGAGTACTACAAGAACATCAAGTTTGACGGTATCTGGATCGACATGTCCGAGGTCTCGTCCTTCTGTGTCGGCTCCTGCGGCAGCAACAACCTGACCCTGAACCCCGTTCACCCCGGCTTCCAGCTGCCCGGTGAGCCTGGCAACCTTGTCACCGGCTACCCCGAGGGCTTCAACATCACCAACAGCACCGAGGCCGCCTCTGCGTCGTCGGTTCAGTCTTCCCAGGCCACCCCTACCCCCGTGTCCAACAGCACCACCACCACGTCCACCTCGACCGAGTACCTGCGCACCACTCCCACTGCCGGTGGCCGCAACATCAACTACCCGCCGTACGTCATCAACAACAACCAGGGCATCGACCTGTCTGTTCACGCCGTCAGCCCCAACGCTACCCACCACGGTGGCTACCTCGAGTACGACACCCACAACCTGTTTGGCCACCAGATCCTCAACGCCACCTACAATGCTCTGCTGGCCGCCATGCCCGAGAAGCGCCCCTTTATCATCGGCCGCTCGACCTTTGCCGGCTCCGGCAAGTGGGCTGGTCACTGGGGTGGTGACAACACCAGTCTGTGGGCCTACATGGTCTTCTCCATTTCGCAGGCTCTGTCCTTCTCCGTCTTTGGTGTCCCCATGTTCGGTGTCGACACCTGCGGTTTCAACGGCAACAGTGACATGGAGCTCTGCTCGCGCTGGATGCAGCTGTCGGCCTTCTTCCCCTTCTACCGCAACCACAACGTCCTGGCCGCGATCCCCCAGGAGCCGTATGTCTGGAGCGCCGTCGCCGAAGCCTCGCGCACGGCCATGGCCATTCGCTACAGCCTGCTTCCGTACATGTACACCCTGTTCGCCGAGGCCCACGGCACGGGCTCGACTGTCATGCGCGCTCTGGCCTGGGAGTTCCCCAACGAGCCCTGGCTGGCCAATGCCGACCACCAGTTCCTGCTGGGCCCTGCTGTTCTGGTTACTCCTGTCCTGGAGCAGGGTGCCTCCTCCGTCAAGGGTGTCTTCCCCGGCGCCGAGAGCAACACCCTGTGGTACGACTGGTACAACCAGACTGCCGTCGACAAGTCGTGGCTCACTGCTGGCAATAACGTCACCATTGAGGCCCCTCTCGGCCACATTCCCGTGTACGTCCGCGGTGGCTACGTCCTGCCCCTGCAGCAGCCTGCCCTGACCACCAAGGAGTCGCGTGCCAGCCCCTGGAACGTCCTGGCCGCTCTGGACGGCTCTGGCGAGGCTTCGGGTGAGCTGTACCTGGACGACGGTGAGAGCGTGAACCCTGCCACCTCGAGCTGGGTCGAGCTTGCCGCCTCGGCCGGCTCCCTCGTTGCCACCCCCCAGGGCAACTACTCGCCCGACTCGCCCCCGGCTCTGGCCAACGTCACCGTCCTCGGTGTCGCCCACAAGCCCAGCAGCGTCTCCTTCAACGGCGCCGCCCTGGACAACAGCGACTGGACCTACGCCTTGGAGCGCCTGCACGTTACCGGCCTCGACGCCAAGACGAGCAGCGGTGCCTGGGACAGCAAGTGGACTGTGTCCTGGAAGTAAGCGCCGACTGTTAGCTGACCGCTATTGTCGACAGTGACAGCGAAGCAAAGAGTGCAAGGAGGAAGAAAATGCTTTAAAAAGAAACGGAGATTTATTGGTGATAGGATTTTGGAGTTTTATTTTCATTGTTAATTGCCAGGGGCTTCCACGCCCCTTTCACTTCTCGTACATACTTTTTACCTTCTATTCAAATTTAATCCGTATTGTTTAATCATCCCTTGAACATGAATTGTGTGCTTATTGCTTATTGCTTATCAGCAGTTTTATTCTATTTACAATGCGAGTATCTCCGTATCTTACAACTCTGTACTTGAACTTGGGCGAGTCCCTCCGTTTCCAGGACAGAACATTTGCCCAGTCTAAATCAGATTCTCGTTCTGCCGCCGCAGCTCGTCCCGGAACGCATTGCCCGACGACGCGCCGCCCTGGTTCGTCCGTCGCCGCGTCTCGCTGCTAAAGTGCTCCTCAGTCGGCGTTCCAACCAGACTGTCCAGTTCATCGCTGTCGCGGCGGGGCTGCTTGGGGGCGTCCCACTCGTCGTCAGACAGGTCGTACGACAGAGGAGTTCTCTCTTGTCTCCTGTTGTGCTCGTTCTGGTGTCTCTCCTCGGCCTCTGTCGGCGTGTCCCGGTACGGCGCCGCCCGCGACATGCCGTAGTCGTCATAGTCGTCGTCGTCGTGGCTGCTGCTGCCGCCGCTGCCGCCGCCCCGGTCTTGCAGAAGAATAGCGTTCTTGCTGTCCTGGTCGGCTGCGGCTGTCCGCTGCCGGCGCGAGCGGCCTATACCGTATCCGTTGCGGTTGAAGCGCGAGCGCGGGCGAATGCTGGAAATATCAATGTGCCGGTGGTGTTTGTTGTAGTAACAGGTGCCGAGCACCATGACAATGCAGAACAGAAAGACGGCCGGCAGGCCAATGTAGAGGCCAGCACCGTCGGGGAGCTCGGCCGGCTTTTGGCGGTAGGGCTCCTTCTTGGCGACGTGGACGATGGGGCCCTGGACGCGCGTGGTGGTATTGCGGCCCGAGGTATAGGACATGGAAATGCTGACGTTGAGGCCCTTGGACGCGTAGCCCTTAACCAGATGCTTGCTCACGGTCCATGCGTAATAGGACGAGGCTGCAGCCAGGGAATTGGACTGGAAGACCTGGGTTGTGGCATTGCCTGTCGTTTCGTTGTAGTACTTGCCAGTCAAGACAACCGTCGCGTTGGGGTAGAATGAGAAGTACTTGGTGTCCCAGGTGACTATGTAGTTAGTTACTATACTGTCAAGTGCTCTTGAGACCAGTAGACTGACTGTAGTAGGTCTCGCCGGCGGTGAGATTGCCGCGGTCAGAGGGCGCACAGAAGGGCGCCAGAGTGCCGTTTCTGTTGTTGCAGACGGGGAACGAGCCGGCACCGTGCTTGTTGGTTGCCTTGGGCTGTGAGGTCGTCGTAGCCGTGCCCGATGTAGTGGGAGTGGTGTCAACCATAGTAGGAACGCCGCTGATGGTCGTCCAAGCAGGGGTTACCGTCTTGGCAATGCTATCCGTGCCGACCGTCATCCAGACGTCTGTGTTGTAAGTCGTGGATGATGTAGTGTCTGCCCCGGCCGCGACTGCGACTGGTGTGGGTGAGGCGCGGACTGCACCGGCCGTAGCCAGGAGCACCGCTAGCAAGCGATTCGAGTACATTGTGTGTTGTGTAGTTGTGCAGTAGAATAAAAAAGTTTGAGGGTTCGTGAGAAGGGGCCAATCGATGCTGGCGAGATGGAAGCGAGGGAGGTCGAGATCAAGGCGCTTGGTCGTCCGGGAAGGATGCCGTGCTAGCAAAAACAACTGCCGGGCTCTCGCATGCGAATTGAGGGGTTAAAAGGAGTCAATGGCGGTTGAAAGCGGTTGAGGCCGCAAAGATACTCGAAGATACTCGTTGGATCGAAGCGAATCGGGCCAACGCCAATGCTAACGAGTTTTCACCAACGAAGCAAAGGACGTGAGTAAGTAGCGGCGGACTAAAAGAGTGTCGAGAATAAGCAATATTGAACGAGCGTCATGTGAAAGCGTAAAGAGGCATAAAGAAAGACAACAAGACGAAGAGCCGCATAGACAGAAGACAAGAAGAAGAGAAGAAGAGGCCAAAAAGTCAAGAAGGAGAAGACGCGATCCCTGATTGCTTGGTTGCTTAATTACTCAATTAGGGAAGGAGCCACTCCCAGGGACACACAGAGCCACATCTTCCCGAGCATTCCTCGATCCTTCCTTGTTGAGAACGCGTGCATTGCACTTTCCCGCACTACAAGCCCCACTCCGCGCTTTCCATTTTAATCGTTTGAATTAATGTACACTTTATGCATCGCACATCGAAGCGATCGCGAGTGGCTTGGGGTGCTTTTCTTGCTATTTCTAGAAATCCAATTGCAGACTGGATAAGCATCTAAAACAAGGCCTTGGATTAATTGATGCTGTTCTAACAATGAAAAGGGAAAAAGGAAAAAAGAAAAAAGAAAAGGAAAACGAGACAAAAACTGCAGATGTCTTTATAGAAAGAGCGACCGTGACACACTTCCAAATCGAGATATTCCACAACTATTTCGTCCCAAGTAACACGGGAAGCCTCGTGGCAATCGTCGTACCTTCCATACAGAATGCATTGCATATATAGATGACGTAATACAAAGCGTGATGAGTAATAATCCTGAAATTAGAAATGCAATCAACCATGTAAACCTATAAGATAACAAAAAGAAAGAAAGACAAAGGGGAAACAACAGAAATGTAGACAGCCAACTTGAAACTATATGTACAAGATCCTTTTATGCACCATTATAAAATCAAAACAAACAAGACCGCTTTTACCGTGCTCAATGCTCAGTGCTTGGACTTCTTCCGCTTCTTGTCCTTCTCGCCGTAGACCTTCTCGTACTCCTCGGCCACTGTCGTGTCGCCCTTGCGCTTGACGGCCGATGGGGCCTTGCTGCTCTTGATGCTCACAGTCGTGCTGATGCTGCCCTTCTTCTTGCCGTTGGCCGTCGCCGCAGCCACCTGCTTCTCGGCCTCGACCCAGCCGGGCGTGTCGCCCTCCTCGACCTCGTACTGGTCCAGCGGCAGCGCATTGATGAGCTCACGCTGCTTCTGGCGGATCATCTTGCGGTGCTCGTCGCCGTCGTCGCCGAGGTCGTAGTCATCCTCGTCGCTCTCGTCGTCAGCAACAAGACCCTTCTTCGCAGCCGCCTGGGCCTTGGCCTTGGCAACCTCCTCCTTGAGCTCGTCGCCAATCGACTGCGCGAGCGGGTTGAACTTGAGGTCGACCTGCTCGTCGTCATGCACGCCGCTGGCGTTGGCCAGGGACACGCCGGCGCGGCGGGCCTGCGGCAGCTCGGCATCGACAGCAGCGGCAACGATTGTGGCAAAGTAGGCAGTGACCTTGCGCAGGATCTTGATGAACATGGCCAGCAGCTGCGTCACGGGCAGCGTGAGGTCGGCGGCGACCTGGTCCATATCCTTGCGCTGCAGACCCAGGCCCAGCAGGATGCCCTGCATGACACCCGTCAGCTCGACGCCCGTCTTGCCGGCATCCTTGCCACTGGCGACGGCCGAGCCGGCAGCCTTGGGCGGCGCGCCCAGCTTGCCGGTAAAGTACAGCACGGCAATGGTGGGGATCAGATCCAGGATCAGGTGGTAGTCCAGCATGTTGTTGGCGTACGACTCGAGACGCTTCAGGTCAAAAGGCGTCAGCAGCGCATCCAGCTCGGCCTTGGTCAGGCTCTGCGACTTGGCGTTGCCGTCGGCGGCATCGCCAAACTTGAGGGTGCCCTGGCGCGCGGCATCGCTGACGCTCAGTGCAAACACGGACGCAAAGTCGCGGAACTGGTATGACAGCAGCTGCAGGTAGCGACGGTGGAAGTCGCGCGAGAAGGCGCCGAGCCACGAGCTGTCCTCGTTGGCGCTGTTCTCCAGTGGCCGCAGCATGACACATGTGTGCTCGCCCGTCAGCTCGTTGGCCGTCTGGCGCAGGTAGACAGGGGAGAAGGAGGCGCGCTTCCAGAACTTGAGCAGCTCCGCCGTGACGCCGTAGCTGACACCAACGTAGTCAAGCTGAGGCGGGCGGCGCTCGGACAGGCGCGCGAACAGGGGCGGCATGGCCTTGATGTCGCGGACCTTGACGTCGTCGTCCTCGAGCAGCGAAGTCTTGGCCAGCTCGGCCTGCGTGACGCGGGTCATCGTGGGCTCGCTGTCGGGCAGCGTGTCCATGTCCGACTCGGACAGGTTGGTGAACTTGCCGCCGTAGTAGTCGGTCAGCAGCTCGAGGGCACGCGCACCGTAGCCGCTGCGGGTGTAGTTGGGGTTGGTGGCGATGCGCACGATACGGGCGCCAGACAGCGAGGCGAATCCATCGTCCTGGAACTGCTGGCTGACGAGCCACGGGATCAGATCACCAGCAGGGCGCGTACCGCGGCTGAGCGCGCTGAGCACGCTCGAGCGGCTGATACGGCCTTCCAGGGCGACCTGGATGACACACAGCGGCTCGGGCAGGCGGCTGCTGTCGTCTGAGACGGGCGGAACCAGCACAAACAGCTCGTGGGCCGGGGCATCGCTCATCAACTGCAGGTCGTCGGGGGTGTTCTTGTAGTGGCTGGACACGTACAGGGCAACCATCTGCTGGAGGAAGCGCTCCGACACGGCGTGGTAGGAGAACAGGGTATCGCGGTTGACCTGCAGAAGCTCGCAGGACGAGGGGGCCGGACTGCCGCCCTGGGCACGAGGCAGCTTGGCGTCCAGGCACAGCACGTTGTTGAGCCACTTCTCGACCGTATCGCCCTCGGCGTAACGGATGGGCTCCGACAGGGTGATCTCGCGCAGCGAGCGCGAGCCACCAAGGCCAATGGCCTGGAAGTCGTCCTGGACCTTGGCAGCACGGCCTGTGGAGCGGTCGGCGACTGTGGTCTTGGCATCGGCCACCTTGGAGACCGACGCAGAGGCAGTGCGCGACTGCTCACGCAGCTGCTTGATCAGCTTGAGCGACAGCGAACGGCCGGTACCCTCGTAACCGTTGATGGTCGAGGCCATGAAGACGAGGTAGGGGCCCATCAGCTTGCGCACAAGCGGCAGGGGAATGGCAGCGGCCTCGTCAATAACCAGCAGCTCGGCCTGGCCGAGAACGTGGGCGTCCTGGGGACGGATGTACTGGATGGTCTGGCGGTGGTTGCGGTGGATGTTGACACGGACGACAGGCTTGTTGGCGAGGTCGGGGTTGGTGGACTGGATGATGGTGTAGTCGACGTGGTCCATGTAGCCGAGGGCGTCAAAACCGCGAAAGACAAACTCAAAGAGCGTCTTCAAGTTCTCGGGCGAGGGCGATGTGATAAAAATGTTGGCATAGCCGTGCGCCACGGCCGCAGCCACGGCAACACCCATGGCCGCAGACTTGCCGCGACCACGGGCAGCCGTCAGAGCAACGGTGCCCGACAGCGACTTCTCGGCGAGGGCGTCGGTAAAGGTGAGCAGGGCCTGGGCCTGGTCGAGGGTGCGGGCGAGCGGCACGAGGCTGCCAATGGGCGGGGTGTCGACCAGCGAGTCCTTGAGGTCGGCGAGCTTGCGCACGTTCTCCGACTTGCCGCTGTCGTCGTCCTCGTCGTCCTCGTCGTTGGGGGGTGGCAGGGCCTTGACCTCCTTGCCCTGCGAAATGGGCAGCACGTTGAGCTCGTCGTCGATGAACAGGCACGAGTCGCAGCCGCCGAGCGACAGGATAAAGCGCTCGTTGAAACGCGGCACAACGTCGGAGTGGGCCTCGGTGCGGTAGCGCGAGTGCACATCCATGCTCATGGTGTACAGCTGGCGCAGACTGGTCATGCTCTTGAGCAGCAGGATGACAATACCGCCGCCCTCGACGGTCTCGACGGTGCGGGCCAGCATGTTGGGCGTCAGGGCCTCAAAGTCCTGCAGAATACACATGCCGTATGTGTTACCCAGAATCTTCTCCGTCTCCTTGTAGAACACATAGCGAATATCGTGCAGCGTGACAAACAGCTCAAAGGGGTCGCTCTGGTTGGCCTCGCGCACGCCGCGCTTGATCTCGCTCTTGATCTTGGCCTCGCGCTTCTTGCGGTGACTGGTAAAGTCGAGCAGCTTCTTCTTGTATGCCCACAGCACGCTCTTGTTCTTGGCCGCCTGTGTCGACGACGCCGACGCGCCGCTGGCCACGTCCATGCTCGACATGATGTAGTGCAGGTGCACGATCACGTCCTTGGCGCGGTCGCCGACGACAACGAAGATGCTGCGCTTCTTGGACTGCACGCCATTGCGGATCAGCGTTGGGATGCGGGCGTCCACCGCTTTTCGAGACATGTTGAAGGATGTGTGGTTTTGTGAGGTTGAGGGTGAGGTTGAGGAGGTCGAATTGGTGCGAATTGGGCCTGGAAAACGAAAATCCTCACTCAAGATGCGCCGTTCGAGAGTGCTCCGTACTAAACAAATTTTCCTCTTGGGGACGCTCTTTCCTAGTTCTTTGCCTAGGAAAATTTTGGCGGACAAGGCCATTCTGCCGGGCGGTCAATAGTGGCAGATAATTGTATAAGTGGGGCCATCAAACCTCACTACAATCAACTCGCAGCATTATCAATGTCATGTTTGATTATAAACGATTTGACTGATTCAACGGAATGAATTCTGTATTAATTTGGTTCGTTTGTGTAGATGAACACATTCAGAAAGAACTGTCAAAACTGTACTTCAACGGCAATACGGTACTTATGCTGCGATAGTCAAGGAACAAGACAAAACGACGAAAAAGAACAAAAGAGAATCAAGAAACACTTTGATAGTCATAGGTGCTAGGATCAAATAACAAGATGTATTGGTTTGTGTGTTATAGTTCGTAGTCAAGATATGCGCACAAGGAAACGGCGTTATGAAAAGACAAGATGAGATGACGGCAATAGAGGAAAGGAGCATAAAAAAGAGAATAAGAATATGATCTAGCGTTGATACTGTACAGAAGAAAGAAGAAAGGAGAGATAGGAAAGAAGAGATAGGAAAAAGGAAAAAGGAAAAAGGAAAAGGACATCAACGCTTATGTGCGGTCGAGCTTGCGGCGCAGCGTGCGCGTCCGCTTCATCAGCTTCTTGTACTTCTTCTTCTTCATCTTGAGCTTGCGCTGGCGCTTCACGCTGATGGCAGACATCGACGGCGCCCTCTCCAGCGCAGACGGCAGCTGGTAGCGCTGCAGCTGGCGGACCATGCGCTGGTGCTGGCGCGCATCGTCGAAGCGCATCTGGCGCAGGGCCATGCGCTCAAAGAACGACCGTGGGATCTCGGTCGCCTCAGCAGAAGCATCAGCAGACGCAGAGGCGTTCTCGTCCAGGATCTGCGGCGTGTGCGCAACAAGCTGCACCTCGCCGTTCTCGTCAACCTTCTCCTCAATCGTAAGCACTGCCTTGAAGATGCGCGACGAGCCGGGTGTCGCAGCCTCGGCAGGGTTGAAGACAACATCCAGGTCGACCTTCATGTCGTTGCCGTTGACAATACCCTCAATGCCGTCGGCAGCGCTCTCCATGCCCATGGCGGCAGCCGACTCGGCCTCGGCCTCGGCAGCCTCGGCAGCCTGTGCATCGGTCATCTCGGGCATCGGCGGCGGTGGCGGGTGGAAGGGCATGTATGCGTCGGGCATGCTGTTGACCTGGAAGTAGTAGTCCGAGTCCGTGCCGTCGGCGTTCTTAAAGGCCACCTTGCTGGCCAGGGGGTCCTCCTCAGCAGCAGCGCCAGCCTCGGCATCCTCCTCAAGCTGCAGCTGCAGCTGCTGGCGCGCATGGGCGGCCGACTCCTTGGTCTGGCGGCGCGACTTGCCTTGTGGTGTCTGGTTGCCGTCGTTGACAGACAGCGCGGCCAAGGGACCCTCCAGGTCGCCCACAGTGCGCGACAGCGTGCGGATCACATCCGAGGTCTTGCCACGGGTTGTGCGGGGCGCAAAGATGGCGGCAAAGGCGTCTTCTGTGATGATCTTGGGCAGGCTGTGCGTGATGGAGATGGGGCGGTGTTGCGAGAAAAAGGCCGACAGTGCGACGCTCTCCATCGGCAGGTGCTGTGTCGATGGAACGCTGGGCAGCTTCTGCTTGATTGTCGATGCACGCGGCGGGTTGGAGGCGTTGCTGCTACTGCTGTTGCCGCTGGCGGTCTTGCCGCTTGGTGCGGCGGCATTGCTGCTGCTGGCGGAAGCAGACGAGCTGGAGGTGTCCTTGGCCTTGCGCTTGCGCTGCTTGGGCGAGGAGGTCTTGGAGGAGGAGGCGGTCTTGGATGAGGCGGACGTAGAGGCCGAGGCGGCAGTGGAAGTAGAAGAAGTGGAGGTCGAGGTCGAGGTCGAGGAGGAAGATGATGACGAGGAGTTGGAGGGAACGCCAGGCAGGGCCTTGGAGCCGTTGTCGGGGCTGGATGGCTTGGACGACGAGTAGCGGCGCTGTTGCTGCTGGTTTCTCCGGACAGGCTGGGTCAGCTGTATTTGACCATGGGTGGCCGACGACGACCACACGAGGGCAGCTGCAACAGCAGCCGTTGGGGGCACCGCAGTCGACGAGGCGACCACACGGCGGACTGTGGGAAGCATGGTGAATGAGAATAAGGATGTATAGGAACGAAAGCCGGAGTAGAGAATCGACCGCGCTGTGACACGTCCGGGGACAGTCGGGGTCGAGAGATAAGCGACCGGGAGGATGTGGTGGCAGAGATGACGAGGGCCGCGATCAAAAAGGCGGTCTCGGATGCCGTCGATAGATGGTTTCGTCTCTCTGGCACTCGATCTGTCGGACAAGATGAGTGGCAGGTCAGAAAACAGAGGAAGAAGATATGTGCCGGGACGGAGAGGCGGGGAAGTGGTGGCGTGGCAGTGCGTCGGCCTTCCGGTGACTTGGGCTGAGTCTTGAGATAGAGCGAGAAAACCTGAGTGAAAATTGCTATTGCTGTCGGGCCCGTTAGGCGGGTGACTAATTTTTTTGCACCTTTTGGCCGCCTTTGGCTGTCCTGTCTCCTTATTATGGGGACTCTATGGGGAGTGGGTGGCCTGTTTTCCCGCTTTCTCGCATGTTCGGTTGGCTGGCGTTCTCTGGCGCAGCCTAGCGGTCGCTCCTGCCACTTCTGCCAGCGCCTACCTCTGTATGTTCATTTGCAAGCGCTGAAACATCCTGTAAAGATCGGAAACGGGTCAGGTGACTGCGGTACAGTACTGCAGTTCCACATTTAACCGACAACACACAAGTTCACAACCTGGGCAGGCGTTATGGCCTCTCTTTCCTTTTTCGAAGATGAGAGCCTCGTCAAAAGTACGAATGGAGCAACTGCTGTCAATATGCTTACTAAACACAAGGGTCACAAAGTTATAAAAGTCAAAGCCAGATGTAGTTGTGAATAGTTGAAATTACTAAAGAGCTCCCAGTCATGTGCCCGTTTCCCGTTCCCATCATGAAGCCGAAAGCCGGTCTTCAAAGTGAAAGTCTTGCACAAGGATATATATGTTCCCCATGCTGTGCGCCGGTGTGAACCCCATAAAAATAATAGACAAAAAGCGGCAGATATACAAGACAAAAGAAACATAGCCAACAAAGTATGCAAGAAGTGAAGAGAAAGTAAGAAATAAGAAAAGATATGGCAAAGCTGCAAAGTGGCGGACATGAAAGATATGCTGACAAATGGAATTGTATGTAGAAACAAGAGTCCAAAAAGAATGTTCAAAAAATGAAAAGAAGAAAATGTAGACGTGAGTGTGGGCGACGCTGAGGCGATAAGCACTGCAGTGGCCGAATTAGATATACAAGGGTATGGCTGGCGTTGACGCCGTGGTGGTGGTGGTAATAAGTAATGTCTGCGAGATGTGTGCTCATCATCAGCAATGCACAGTGTGCATTCGTTATGGCCAGCGGCTGACTTTGTGATACAGCAGCTTGGCCGACGCGGCATTTCAGATGGAGATGTCCTTTAGTCGATAAAGTCGGTGCAATTGATGCAGCCACTTAGTTGTGAGAGTGATCAAATGGTATTGTGCTTAAGCCATTCAAGGAAAGCCGCGGCGGTTCGGGTCCTCGTTGGGGTTGTGCTGCTGCTGGCGACGACCGCTCTCGCCACGGGCAGTCACCCACTCGGCGTTGCCGCTCTGGCGGCCCTGGACCTCAGCAGCGAGCTTCTGGTCGTCCGTACCCGATGGCCGGTTGGCGCCACTGGGGCCGCTGACAGAGCCAGGCACCAGGCGAGTGACGGCCTGGGCGATCGAGTTGACGACGTACTGGCGCAGCTCGCGGTCCTCGTTCGAGTCCTCCTTCTCCAGCCGGAACCGCTGGTCCTTGTCCAGGTTGGCGCGGCGAAGGTTCTTAATCTCCTGCATAATGTACAGCAGAACAGCCTCCGGGCACTTGTTGCGCTCCAGGGAGTACTCGCTCTTGCGGACATAACGGCGCGTGACGTCCGTGGCACCGTCAATAGAAAAGGCGACGCAGTAGGACATCTTCTTGCCCCAACCCTCAGTGTACAGACGCGGGTTGTCCCAAGACTCCTCGCAGGCGTCGACGTGCACCCAGCGCTTCTGGTGGGTAGAGTACACCTCGGTCCAGACGTGGTCCTCGGCGTTCCACACCCACCGCACACGGGCGCCAACAGCACGGCACAGCATGCTGAAGCAGTTGGCCCACTCGCCGCAGCGACCCCGGCGAGTCTGCAGTAGCCGCCAGACATCACTGTACCGAGGGAAGCGCTCGTAAGCACCGCACTGGGGGTTCGAGCACCGGTAGGATTCAACGAGAAGGGCACCGCAAGCGCTCTCCTCGGGTGTTGGGCGGACGTTACCCTGGCCGACTGTGAGGGAGAAGCATGCTGGGCATGCCGGGTTGTTGACCCAGGTGAAGAATGACCGCTTAAACCATCTGTATAGTTAGTATGATTGTGTTATTAGAATTTCATGAGAGATACGCACCTTAGCAGAGCACGGACAACGCAGTCCTGGTAGCCCCAGAGGGGTTTCCGGCCATCGCCCAGGCTCTCGGCCTCGGCGTTGAACACTTGGCACTCCTCGTCGGCTTCGCTGTAGATCCGGTCCAGCGGGATGACCTGCAGAGCCTCGTCCAGCAGACCAGGGTTCTCGTACTTTAGTGGTGTTGTCGACAGAGTAACCAGTAGGCTGCGGAACTGCTGCTCCTTGTCGTTGGCTGCTGGTGGCCGAGGGACCACGGGCAGGTTGCGTAATGAAGAGTACGAGGGGGGGGTCGATGGTGCGTTGGAAGAGGACGAAGCAAAGCTGCTGGGACCGGGTGATGGCGAGCCAAAGCGGTCGTTGTTCTGGGATGTTGATGGGCGGCCGGGCGAGCTGGCAGAGATATCACGGAGGTTGTTGGAGGAGGCGGCTTCCCGTGGTGATGGTGAGCCACGGCGCGAGCGCGACTCTGTGATGTGGTTTAGTCTCCGGGTGCGCAGGAGCTGCTCGAACCGCATGCGCAGATCGTGAGCCCACTCCTCGCCGTAATCGTCCTCGGCACCGCCAGGCGTTCTTGGCTGGTTGGCGTCCATTGTGGTAGTGTGTGTATGAGTGTGTAGAGTGTGTTGTGTAGGTGTGAAGACAGGCGCGAAGCGTTCGACTATGAATGCCGAAGTAGCTGCTTCGTTGATTGCCTCGTCAGCGGTCCAGGCGGCACGAGAGTACGAATCAGTGTTCTGGTTTCTCAAGAGATGACGTGTGTAGGTCGGCACAGTAGAATGGATTGGATCGCTGTGAGCGTGTGTAGCTTGTCACTTGGCGGCTGTGGTGTATATCGGATGTATATATCAGAAGCAATTATCGAGATCGAGAAGCGAGCGGACACCGTCAAGCACGGTAGGGAGAGAGAGTATTAGGCGGAGTATTAGAGTATCGTGATGTTCGTCGACGTCGGGATATCGTAGTTGCTGGCAGAAGCCAAAGAGAGTGAGGTATGAAGAGGGTATGAGAAGGAGAGAAGAAGAGAGACAAGCCGAAGGATGTCGTCGGGTCAAAGTCGCAGGGGGTTATGCAGATTAAAGCAAGAGAATAGATCGAGGTCCAGTGTTGTTGCCAAAAGACAGAAGAGGAGCGTATGGAGTAGGTAAAGAAAGAAGTCGAAGTCGAATGTCAAAGGAAGAATCGAGGTCTACGACGAGAACGACGAAAGGTGTACGAGGCAGGCAAGTAAGAGAAGAGAGAATGGAGAGGGAAAAGAGAGAGCCTGGGGGTGTGGTAGAGGAAAAAGGAATAGAGAGATACACTTTACGCTTACAGGGCGTGGATACTGGATGGGGAAAGAGGGCGATGGGGGGTGGCAGTAAGAAAAGGAAGCGTAACGTGCGGGAGAATCAAAGGCAGAATGAAGAAAATAGGGAAAGACAGGCCCAGGACAGGCACCAAGGGCACCAAAAAGGCATGTGCACAGCGAGCACTACGGAAGGCGCGACCGGTAGAAAGCAAAAAGAGGCATAAAAGGGCCCCTAGCGCAGACTTGCGTGTCCTACATCAGCCAGCCAGCATAGCAATCTCAGTAGATCCCCTAGACTGCACTGTTGCCTTTCTGCTCGGGAGTCGAGAAATGGGATTTAGAATGTAATGTATGGGCTTTTACAGGTCTACCGGTCGGATCTGCTCTGTACAGGCGGCACAGAAGCCATCAAAGGCATACGCAGCAAATAGCATTTGGATGGGGAAGGAGCGATGGGGGGAGGGGTGTGCGATGAAGGTGGGCGATGGCGACGGATGGCGAACAAGCGTACGTATGCGCCTCTTCAAGGAAAGAGCGACGGGCAGGCTTGCGTGGCTCTCGTTGTCTCTGCTGCTGCGCTACGCCATAGTAAGGGTACAAAGCTAGTCGTGGACGACGAAGGATTTCCTGTTCAAAGGGTCTTGGTGGACTTTTTCCTCTTGTCGTTTCTTATTCTTGTTCCTTATTTCGTTCTTCTTTTCTCACTTGTCTCTTATTTCGTTTGGACTCTTATTACGGGCAGTATGTGTGCATGCTACAGTGACATGAATATGAGAAATAGAGAGAAAAGCCGAAAAGAGGGTCTGCCTGTGATTGCAGTGCTCTTTCCTTTTGCGTGATGCGTTCATGTTCCTGAGGTGCAGGTGTCGGTCGCGACTGCCAGATTTGCAGGTACCGTCCAGGCACCGGTCGGTGCAGGGTTACTTCCCCAGGACCAAGGCTGCCTCGTTGGACTAAACAATGCCTTGCATGAGAATAATACTTTGTACATGTCATTGTATATTGTCTATCTGGGCTTGAAGACGAGTCCTGTCGTGTTTATTACCCATATGAATCAGTCCTTTTGTGACAACGTTACAGATGAAATTTTTAGAAAGAGCACTGGAGGCAAAATAGAAGGAGCGATTCAGCGGGCAAGAGAGAGGAAAGAGGAAAGAGCAGATGAGAGAAAGCGTGCCGGGAGGGGTGAGCGCAACAGGAAAAGAGGAAAGAAGGGGAAGGGGCAGTGAACGCGCGTCACTTCTGGGCCGGTCAGCCAATGGCTGTGAGGCTTGGCGGCTGCGGCAGCCTGGCTTGCCCGTCAGGGCCGTCAGTGCCTGTTCTGGCAGAGAATACAGTGCAGAACAGCGGGCACAACGTGGAAGTTGCGTGGGTAGGCTCTGGCGAGAGCTCCACGACGACGAAATGCCAAGCGGCGCTAGTCGGATATGTATTTTACTTTTATTTTTACAATTGATTTAAATTGTTTCGTGTATTTCTCTTTCAGCAGATTCTGCGTAGCCTCTGTATCTCTTTGTAATTTGATTCTTTTGTTCTCGCATTCGTACGTATTCACAGTGAGTAGAGGGAGAGTAGACCAGTACGGAGTAGATGCTACGATAGTTTTGCAGTACTGTACCTGTCGGGTCAGTGCGTCGAGACGGCGAGATACCACTAAATAGAGACAGCACGGTACCTGCCGTTTGAGGCTGTAAGCCGTCCGTCATCGATGGCTCTTTCCCCTTTCGCACACACTGCCAAGGCTCTTTATGATCAATGCTCTCCTTGAGCTGGATATACAGAAACTATTGCCAGTTCGTCTTCGGATATTCACTTATCGCTTGCAGGCTGCACTGATAATGAGTTTCGCTGCAAAACATTGCGATGTGCTCTGGTCGCATAGCAGCCTACAAAGTATGAGAACGACAAAGGGACAGGGTTCATGGCCGTGGGGAGGGCGATGACGAGGCGTAGCTGCCCTTTTTATCTGTTAGTGACTCCATTTCTCCACTATTCTTTGTTCAGTATATCTGATTGGCTTATTATGTGGCCGTCACTGTTACCGCACGCATGATTGGATACCCTGCATGAGGACTGGAGTGGCTGTGGCTGTATCCGCCGATGCGCAGCAGTGTAAGTCGACACTTCTAATTTCTACTTTCTACTTTCTAGTTCTCGTTCCTACTATTCTGTGGTTGTAATGCGTCGGAGATAGGCAGAGGCTCCTCTGCACTGCCGGGTATTTTTCAAGTAGTCAGGGGAGGTCACTTGCATAGCCGGCTCTAGTGTCGACGTCGTGATCATGATGTTTGGGTTGGTGTTGAGTATTCAGCGTTGCATGTAGTTCATAGTTCATGGAGAGAGCATTGTTGGGTCGTAACATCAGTCGGACGGGTGCTGAGAACAGATGAAGACGGCAAGTTTGGTGAGACGCCAGCATGAATAATGCAAACTTGTTCTCTGGATATTGGTTATCGATATAGATGCTCCGCAGAACTTAAGCATATGTCACTCGTCTTGTCTGCCAGTAGTAGATTTACACTCTTACTGAGTAATGGATTCGGCATGCAAGATACTGGCTACAGACAAAGACTGTATCTATGATACCGCTTCCTTGCCACTGGTTTGTCTTTGGCTTTTAAGTTTTGCCCTTGATTGACTTTAAGTTTTACCTCGCATCATACAGCTCAGCCTCTTGAACGCGTCTGCAAAGGATTGTTACATCCCGTGTCGGCCAGTGTTGGTGGTTTTAACCATTGGATTGAGTAAATTCGAGAATACAGGACAACATCAAGGGGTAAGGCTGTGATCTGGTCCATCGTCATCTGGGTCGTTTCCTGTCACAGATTCCGATCTTCCAGATCCGTCCAGGCTGTCACCTTCTTGGCCTCTTGGCCACGCTGCACGTACATTGTATACGAAGTAGACGACGATGTAGACAATATACGTATTACGCACTGATACACGTACAGTAGACGTACAAGTACAGGGCTTGATACAGTTGCTACTCTTTCCACAACACTATCAGGCAGTCGCATTGCGAACAGACGTGGTCTAATCAAACTGGAAACATGAGCAAGGACGACGACTCTCGGTATCGGTTGAGATCTGGCGATCTGCTTGTACGGGTTTTAGAGACAAGCAAGAGGCCAAAGCACAAAGTACAGCGTCATGCAGCTGACGAAGAGGCGAGACTGTGCTGCCTTGAGGCAGAAACTATGGCTCAAGGCTGTGGCTACGGGTATGTGTTTGGTATGCAATAGGCATTGCAATGTCGCTGCCTGTGTCAAGCGTACGCTGTGGCAAATATTACTGAGTAAGTAGCAGAAAGAGCAAAGCAGCGACCAAGACTGGCATGTTTGTCAGTGTTTAATGACAATAAGGGTGAGCTAGCAGGGAACACGCTGTGAGAACAATAGCAATGTAGATGAAGTCTAGCAAATAGAGTTAAGTTTGAGTATTGGGTTTATTGTTCTCATTCTTTATTGGTTGGTGATAGATGTTTTTATTGCTTTGTCTGTTTGCATCTTGGGATACAAATCATGAATTAGAATTCATTGAAGCAAATCAATTTCAATTTCAAATCAACTTTTATTCAAAATAAAAATAGAGCTATAAATATATTGTAGAATGTGCCACAGTACAATGAACAGCACGACTGCTAATAAATTCACAAAAACGACAAATCCAATGACTGAAAACCCAACATCGCAATATCATGATTCGTGATATCAAAGATCAAGATGGATCACGTGCATATTACCACACAGGCATCTGCGATGACATGTAGTCTCAAAAGGGGGAATACGTAAGACGTTTGAAGACACAGAAAGAGCAGACAGGGGAGGCTTTTAATGCCAAGAGTCGAGGCTTGAAATAAGGCAAAGAGGCAAGTGCCAGCCAGTGTCTCTGTCCGCTGTATGACAAGAAAGAAGAAAGAACGGGGAAAGAGTGGTGAAGGGGCGTGTGCTCCACGCTGTTTCCGTTTTGGTGGGTGGGCTTGCGTGGCCCTTTTGATTTTCGGATTTATTTTCGACTTTAATTGAATTCTCGGCCTCCCCCGTTTCTGGCCCTGGCCTGTGCTGGCCAAGCTTGCGCGTCTGTCGGCCACTTACCCAAAGGCCAGTGCTGTGACTGTGGGTTGCTCTTTCCTCGTTGTTTGTGTGCACACTGTACCTCTGAAACATGTACACGATGATAGAACACAAATACGGAAGGTGCCCCCCTAACTACTTTGTACAGACAGCTGGTCATCTTTCTTTCAGAACTGTTTTCAGAAAGAACGATACAACACCGGCAGGTGCAACTAACTGTCCGCCGCTCCAAGAGACGTTGCTACTGTGCCGCTGGTCTAGCCGTTGACTCTAGTGCTGCTGTTAGCCCGCGATCTAATAAGGAAAGAGCGGCTTACATAACAACGCAACGTCAACCGAGACAATACTACAGCACATAAGACAATCTGATAAAACGGGCCGCGACGAGATTGCGAGCTCATAACAAGGAGACGTATTAGTTGCAGTGGGCTGGAGAAGCATTGAGCGTTGCTTGGACCCCGGATTTCAGCAATATCCAAGTCCGGTATCGACATTGTCGGCACGACCACGGCCAGAACCTCATGGAGTCGACGACGACGACGTAGGCGATGACAATGTATATTAAGAGCTAGGAGTAAAATATTTCAAGAGTGTTGAATTGCTGTCGTCATGAGATAAATATAGAATTAATAAGAATAAGATCCAGCCGGCATGAAGCAAGGAGAGTAAAGAAGCTTATTCTCATCGACATGCACGAGCTCAAGTAATTTCAGAGCACGCAGTAGCACACGAGTTGCAATATTGATTGTGAGTATTAGAGCTAATCTCGACCGAAATCAAATTCAGATAAAAAAGTCTTGCTGAGTAAAGGAGCAACGGATGCTGGCAAATTAGTTTATGCGTTCACCAAGGCCGGGCCAGAACCTTATTTTCTCAGCAGAATCTCAAGAAGAATGGAAAAACATAAAAATATATAGAACAAGTGATATAGCAGAGAGACAATGGACGGAAAATAGTTGCTACGAAGAGGTATTACAGATAAAGTACTCCGTACGAGACACGCAAGCTATGTATCTCCGTATGCCAGTGCAGGCCAAGTGGCTCCATGCGACGCTCTGTTTTTATCTCCTGACCTCTGTCGTATTCTGTTGTCTCTTTCCTGGTTCTGTCTAGTCGCGGAGTTATTTATGTTGTGTAGTAGCTGTGCTGTGCAAGTGTACTGAGTATGCAATACACTGTAATGGTTGTGATGCGATTGTCGTGGCTGTACTCGATGGCTCATGCAACCCTGCTATCCGGATATACAGATATGCCGCAGGATGTGAACGCATAGGGCAAGCGAAGACGGAGAAACTGTTCCCAATGTAGATGCTCGGAGTAATTTCATTAATATTTAATAATATCTTGTTGATAAACAGCATCACGAAAGGTAGGTGGGAGTTGATGATAATTGCTGCATCGACTCCCTCGGAACAAAGCGACCATGGCATATAAGTTATCTAGTGAGCTAGTCGATTCTAGTTGGCAATGCATGAACAAGACAAGGTAGCATCGGCAACCTTGTTGTTGTCCTGGTAGATGGAACACAATCGAGTGTTCGTCCGAACGTCAACGAGACAGTCCAAGATACTCGTGGTGACGAGGCCGACAGGGGCTGGATTCGCCTGAAAATCTTGCAATGTCACTACCCGGAGTCCGGCAGAGATGGATAGGGTATAAGAGTGGCTGCTAGCGATAGGATTCGGCGGTCGGTAGCTATAGACGTAGAGGTGAGGCTCTTCATTGGGCGCTGACACGACGCGCGTCCGATGATATATACTTATGTAGGGACTGGGTATACGAAGTATGACCACACAAGGAAGGCACCGCAGCGACTGCAGTTGCACTGATATGTATAATATAAGAGATAAATCCATCGACAGACCAGATGCAACTCGTTCTGCGCCAAGACAAGACAATCACAAGACAACCAACTGCTACGTCCATGATGCATCCTCTTCAGCATCTCAAGTACAAGTAGACATGGGCAGAATAGCGGTATGACGACTGGCCTCGCCCGGGTTTGATTTGCTGCGACTTCGCGCCCACATCCCGCACTTTGTCTATATCGTCTCGTCTTGCAGCTCTTCAAAGCATACTACCCTTTGTCTTTATCTACTGTTCTGATTCTAAACTAGATTACGGGTCTACATTATGCAGACTGAGTCCGTGTCCGTGCCGATGTTGTACATATGTACTCTGTATATCGATCGTTGCATCCTCCACCGCAATGTCAAAGTATCTTGTAAACAAAGACAGTGGACTCTTGTCTACTCTCTTCTTCCTCATCGTCATCGTCATCTTCATCTCATTCTCCTTGTCCTCTGTCACATGTCGTCTAAGCTTTCATCCCAGACCCATCCACCCAACGCCACAACGGCCCTACGCGGATTTAACGTGAGCAAAAATACGTGGACGGCGTATGGGTATTGGCATGCACTTGCTCTTTTGGTTACTTAATAGTTTGCAATAAAAGAAAGAGTGAAGAAAGACTAAAGATAAACCAGAGGGTCGATAGCTCCCGTCGGGCGGCTCTTCCGACGAATGCACCAAGTCGAGTGACTCGTCATCGGTATCCATTACAGAGTATGTTTTCCGTCAGCTGCAGACTCTTCTCTACCTCTGTTTGTGTCTGGCAGAGTTTAGAGTTGCGTGTATACGGATAGATTGAACGGCGTAGTCAACGCCGCCTGTTTCTTTTCCCTGGCGGCCAGCTGAGACTATGAATTATTATAGATGTGTAGATGTGGTCTTGGTGGATTTCAACAAGGTTTCTGTAGAACAAAGAGGAGGCCAGTGTTGTGTAGTAATATCTGAAAGATGCAGATGGACGCCGCGCATTGTGACTGAGCCACGTATGTCCCCGTCACACAGCAGAAATCTACAGCACATCGTTGTACTGAATCATCTTCACGTAGCACATACGTATGTATTGATAGAAGGTGTGAGGGTATAATGTTGATGTAAGTGTGTGTTGAGATAAGTTTTGAATGAAGCAAAATCAAAAGAAAAAAAACAAGAAAAAAAATAGGTTTTTTTTTTTCTTTTTTTCTTTGATTACCGTATTTTCATTCGCTTTTATATTCACCTGGTTTGTGATATACACTCCCTTCACTGTTCGATTCATAAATAAATCTTGATGATTCCCAAACTTTTATGCCTCTAATACCAACAGTGCAAAACGAATAATAACAGAAATTAAAACAAAACAAAATACAAATTATATACTGATGACATGACACCGTACATTCTCTTCTCTTCCCCTAGCTCAAAACAAACACCTACTCGTCATAGCGAACAGGCAGGTCGATCTCCCAGCCAGGACGCTCGACAAGGGCAACCTCCAGCTGCGGGTAGGCAGCAGTCGACGAAGACGACGAAGACGACGACGCCAGTGGCACCACGCCGAGGATAGGCCGGTACTTGAACGTGTGCCACCACCGGGGCTGCTGCGCCTGTGCCGCCTGCACCTGCTGGCCGCTTGCGTCACCCCGTTTCCGCTGTTTTCTGCCCTTCTTGGCTGTCTTGCTGGAGTCAACCTGTGCCACCTGTGCCTCGGTCTCGGCTGCCTCGGCCTCCGAGTCCGTCTCGTCGTCGTTGTCGTCCTCCTCCTCCGCCCTTGACTTGTCGTCGCCGGCATCCTCCATGTCCACATCCACCCACTCGCGTCCGCCGCCCTCGGCCTTGTCCACCGCCATCTGCACGCGCTGTGGCGCTATCCGGCCCAGCTCCATGCGGTTGCCCGCGCCAGTGTCCTCGCTGCGTTTCCGCTTGCGCAGCGCCAGGTCCGCCTGTGTAGCCACGGCCTTGGACGACTCTTCGCTAGCAGCAGCAGCGCCGTTTCCGTTGGTGGGCGCCACCGGCTCGACAGACGTGTCCACCATGAACAGGAACGTCGCGCCGTAGATCCACACGCGCGGTCCCTGCCACAGCACGCCCTTGGCCACGTCGCGGATGTTGCGGTACTCCACCGGCAGGCTGGCCGGGTTCAGGCGCCGCATCCACGGCACCAGGCGTGCCTGCAGCGGGTGGAAGGCAAACAGGCGGTGTGACGCCGTAATCGCAAACAGCACGTAGTCGCGCGCAACAGCGCCCTCTGTAGACACCGCGACACCGGCAACAGCAGCGGCGCCGGGAACGTCCGGCGAGAATGTCAGCGTCGTCGGGGCCGACGGCAGCTTGGGCAGCTGCTTGGCGCGCGGGTTGCGCACCCACGTGTGGGCGGCAGCAGCGCTCTCCTCCGTCTCAGCATCCTCGTCCTCGTCCTCGTCCGACGACGAGTCAGAGTCCTCCGAGTCCACGTCGGCCAGCTGCTCGCCCTCGTCGGCCTCCGCAGCGCTTGACGTGCCGTCGGGGCCCTGCAGCACCCACGTGTCAATGTAGCCGGCCAGGTCCGCCGTCGCCAGCAGCTTGCTGTCGGGCGAGAAGGCAATGTGCGTGATGCGTCTGTCGTAGCGGCCGAGACCGCTAAACAGCTCGTGCCGCGGGATGTTGCGTCTCAGGCGCGCAACGCGCGTCACCTTGGGGCGGATCGCAATCTTGCCCGCCTCGCCCGCCTCGGGCTGCACAATCTCAATCAGGTTCACGCGCTCCTCAACGCCGCTCGACAGGCACACCCACTTGCCGTTGGGCGAAATGGCCACGCTGTCGGCGCCGCCCTTGCTGGCCACCGACGCCGGCACGTTGATCTTGGACACGGCAACCTCGCCCGACGCCAGCTTGCGCAGCTGGAACGCCTTGATGCCCGCCGTCGTAGTCACAACAACAAACGAGCCGTCCGCGCTGATGTCGGCCGCCACAATGTTGTTGTCGCCCTTGATAATGATGCAGCCCACCTGCCGGCGGTTGCGCTCCAGGTCTGCCTCGGCCTCGCCGTCGTTGAGCAGCTGGTCGATCGGTGCGTCAAATGTCCAGATCTGCACCTGGCGCTGCCACCAGCAGATCATCAGGCGCGCAGCCGGCGCGCTCGCAATCGGCACCGTCTGCGGCAGGTGCGACAGCGTGCGGTGGTGCTCCATGCCCGACTTCTCCAGCGGCAGCACAATCGGCGCCGCGTCAGGGCCGCCCGCCACAACAACGCTCATGCCCTTGGCCTCAAAGGCCGCCAGCGCCTTGACGTCGTGCTGGTTGTACCGCCGGTGCCACACCTTGGCCCAGCGCAGCGCCTGGCCAGGGATCTCGCGGTACAGCACCACGCGCCGGTCCATGCCGCCGCTGATGATGTCCGAGCCGTCCGCGCTGATCGTCAGGCTCAGCACGTCCTGTGTGTGGCTCTGGATGCGCTGCGCCTGTGTGTATGTCTTGCCGTCCCAGATGCAGATCTGGCCCGTCGAGTCGCCCGACACAATATCACCATTGGGCAGGCAGCGCACAGACCACACAATCACGTTCTTGGCGCCCTGGCCAATCGCCTTCTCGCCCGCCAGATCACGGCCAATCGTCATCGAGTGCAGGATCGCACCGTTGCGGATGTCAAACACCCGGATCGTGCCGTCCGAGCAGCCCGCGACTGCCAGCTGGCGCGTCTGGAACGCAATGCTGACAACCTTGATGTTCTTCTTGGGAAGACGGCACAAGCGCTGGAATCGCAGGTCGTCATCGTCCGTGCTGTACAGCGCCAGGCAGCCGTCGATCGTGCCGCCCACCAGGCGCTGCGTCGTCGCCGTCTCGGCAGCCGTGCCCGCCGCCGGCTTGGGCTGTGTCGCAAGACACCACAGGTCGCCGTGCTGGCCGCTGGCGTTGCGCTTGACGCAGCCCTTCTCCAGATCCCACTCGGTAATTGTGTTGGTGAAGCCAATGCTGAACAGCCGCAGCTGGCCGTGGCTCAGGATCGGCTTGCCCTTGTTTGTGCCTGCGTCGTCCAGCTCCTCGTCGTCGCCCACAACCCACGCGAGCGACTCAACACTGCGGCCCTGTCCGCCCTTGATCGTCATCTCCTGCAGCCATGTGCCCTGCATCGGGTTCCAAATCTCAATGTCGCCGTTTTCGCGGCCAATCGCCATCCGCACGGGCGCAGTGCGGCTGTGCTTCTGGTTGGTCGGGAGGTGCGGGTGCGAAAACGCAACCGTGTTGATTCCCGACGCCTCATAATTGATAAACCGACAACGGTGAATATCCATCTTGGCGGTTGGTGGCCCTGAAGGCGGTTGGCGATCCGTTGTCGTTTGTAGGTCCTTTTGTTTTGTCTTTTGGTGGCGACGTACTCTAGATCTAGTAATCGTCTTTCGATATAATGAGTCGCGAGTCGTGTGCCGTAGTCGGAATCGGTTTCTGCCTTCCTCACAAAGCCAGTCGTTCGTCGTGGTGGCTTGTATGCTGTGTAGACGTCGTGAGGCTTAGAGTGAAGCTGCAGTCGGATCTCAATTTGCTGCAAATTCGATTCGTAACAGGAAGCCGCTAACTTTTTTTTTTTGCCGTCCTCTGCTCCTGGTCCTTTTCTGCCGGGCCCCACCGCTCACATTTGTAGTACTCTACGCTCACCGCCTATATTATGTCAGCATTGCCCGTCTTGACAAATATCAGTCGCTCTTTCCTGGCCAGCACTTTCTATTTTGGATGCATCGTATTTATGACACCCGGTCGCTCCTTCTGCCTTGGTAATTGATTGACTCCTGAAAAGGAAAAATGGTCTTCAACATTAACGTCTACAGGAAGGAGCGTGAAACCAGACTACTAAACACACTGCACTTTTTGGTGACAAGCCCGCCGTAACTGTACTTCAAATAGTGACCCACAGTCCGATTAGATAAGAAAAAATCACAGCCAAACGCGCGCCGTACAGCCTTATGCCCCATCTAGTAATCAACACCACCCCTCCGCAAGACTCACCACGGCTGCAACCTCCGACCACGATAGTGACTGTGCGGTCTGTCTGAACTGCAGTCACCACCAAAGTCAAAAGGGTCATTCATGTGTCTTATAAGATTCACTGTGCGCCCCGTCGGCAAGTCTCAACTCAATACAGCTCGACTTTTCCTCTCTTCTCTCCGCCCTCCTCCTCAAGCTCTTTGTGCTCCTCGAAGCTCGGCATACTCTACCGACCCCAGCTCATTCGACCTCTTTGCTTCTGAACGCAAAAGAACAAAGCGTGATACACACAAGTCAAATTTCCCGCGGATTCACAGCCCCCGTTTACGCAAGTCTGTTGCCAATATCGTCTCTGCCCATCCGCCGCACATTTCTCAAACGGCAAACGCGCACCCCAGAAAGTTGCCTCAGATCACCTCTGGCCTTTTCGGCAAGGACGCTGTTGTGATCCCAGCATACCGCTACACCCGCACAAAGTATTCCCGCTCACGGTACTTTGTCTTTACCAACAGGGCGGCTCCCTCCACCCGACTCCCCGAGCCTCGACCTACCAGTTGGACAAGGTCACAACGACGTCCCACCGGAATGCTCAACTACGTTCAGGTCATCAGCACACCAACAGCAGACACGCCGGGCACGTGTCTGTTGGTGCACCATGACAACCGCCGCTACCTCTTTGGCAACATTGCCGAGGGCACACAGCGCACATTTGTCCAGAAAAAGGTCGCCCTGGCACGCACAGAAGAGATCTTCCTGACAGGACCCATCAACTGGGGCACAACAGGCGGTCTGCTCGGCATGATCCTGACTGTCGCCGAGGTCCTGCAGTCGGCAAGAAGCGCGTCACTGGATGATGCCAAGGCCAAGGCTGCCCGCCTCAAGAACAGCAACCAGAAGAATTCGGAGGCAGCTATTGCCCGCGCCCAAGAGGCTGTGGCGGCAGCAATGAACAGCAAGCCCAGGCCATTTAGCATCCACGGCGGAAAGAACCTGGGCCAGCTGCTGGCCACAGCCCGTCGGTTTGTCTTCCGCAAGGGCATGCCCATCCGGCCACACGAGGTCCGCGAGAACAACAGCAGACCCGACGAGGGCAACGACATGGACTCGCTGCGCAAGGCTGACTGGTCTGACGAGAACTTGATGGTGTGGTATGTGCCCGTCTTTGCCGACGGTGCGGAAAGCAAGCCCGTCGCAGCACCAGAGACCTCGTCCCGTAAGAGAAGCTTTGAGGATTTGGAATCAGATGGCAACGCGGTCAGTGACAAGATCAAGACCACGTCGGCCAAGGAGCGGGAAATGGAAGACCGCAAGCTGATTGAGAGTGTTGTCCACAACATGTTTGACTCGGACTGGGCGTTTGACGCGCTCTCCGAAACCACCCTGCACACTGTCAAGCTGCCGGCAAAGCTGTATGTCAAGGAGAACGGACACCTCAAACTCTACAAGGGTCCCCTACCTGGTGACCAGCCCAATGTGCCGGATATCACAGTCTTTGTGCGCGAGCCCTGGCCGGCCGCCATGATTCAGGCCCTGCCCCAGACCTCCGAGGTGCGCCAGAGCATGAGCTATATTGTGCGCAACCACCCCCGTCGCGGCAAGGTCAACGCGGCGGAGTGCGCGCGTCTTGGTGTTAAGAAGCCCGATATCCGCTTCCTGGCCGACGGCAAGAGTGTGACTGCTACCGATGGCTCGACTGTCACGCCCGAGATGGTCGTTGGTGCGACGGTCGAGGGTGCCTCCTTTGCAGTCATTGACCTGCCTGATGCCTCATACATTGACGCTTTTCTGGCTAAGCCCGAATGGGCCAACGCCGGCTTGATGAACGTCATCAACACCATCTTTTGGATCCTGGGCCCCGGTGTCGTCTCCGACGAGCGCATCAAAGCATTCATGGAGAAGCACAGCCACATTCGGCACACCATCTCGTCCAAGGACACGTGCCCAAACAGCCTGGCTTTGACGTCTGCGGCCGCCGTGCAGATGAAGCACAACCGCGTCGACCCCGACCGCTTCCCTATCCAAAGCTACAACAACACTGCATCCCTCACCCTGCCCGCCCCCGAAGTGACGGCTGACAGGGATGTCCAGAACAAACCGGGCCAGGAGGCGGCCCAGGCAGGCTGGTCGATCCGCCTCGCGCCACAGGTCATTGTCGAGGAGCAAAAGGTGTACCCCCTGCTCAACGTTGTCGAAAGCTCCAAGCTCGAGAAGCACGTCCTCGAACTTGCTACGGCTGCCCGCCAAAAAGTCGCCGAGCCCCAGTTCCTGGAGTCTGTCGATGCCGGCAACCGCAACCTGCCACGCCCCGACGTCGAGGTGATTCCCCTGGGCACCGGATCGGCCATGCCATCCAAGTACCGCAACGTTTCGGCAACGCTGGTGCGCGTGCCCGGTGTCGGCAGCTACATCTTTGATGCCGGCGAGAACACGCTGGGCTCGATGCGCCGGCTGCTGGGCGACGAAAAGCTCGACGAGGTGCTCAAGGAGCTGCGCGCTGTGTGGATCAGCCACCTGCACGCAGACCACCACCTGGGCACGGTCAGCGTGATCCGGGCCTGGCGTGACGCCACCGAGAACACGACGACGGCCTCGGGCGGCAAGCCGCGCCTGCTGTTTGCATCGCACATTAACATGCTGCACTGGCTGCGCGAGTATTCCGAGATTGAGAGCTTTGGCATCGAGCGCATGTACATGATCGACGTCGGCTGCCGCGACCTGCGCAAGTCGCGCATCTGCTCGCCCTTTGTCTTCAACAGCGACGAGTCGGCCGAGTTTGGTCTGGCGCGCATTGACGCGTGCGCGGTCGAGCACTGCCACGGCGCAATGGCTGTTGTGTTCACGTGGCCCGCAGAGACGCCCGGCGCGCAGCCGTTCAAGGTTTCGTACTCGGGCGACTGCCGGCCGTCGGCGGACTTTGCCGAGATTGGGCGCAACACGACGCTGCTGATCCACGAGAGCACATTTGACGATGACCTGGCCGGCGAGGCGGTGGCAAAGAAGCACAGCACGATGGGCGAGGCGATTGATATTGGTCGCCGGATGGGTGCGCGGCGGCTGCTGCTGACGCACTTTTCGCAGCGGTACCCCAAAATTGCGGCGTTTGACACGGAAGAGCCCTCGAACACGGGCAACAAGGAGGACGCGATGCAGATCCTGATTGCGTTTGACCAGATGAGCGTCAAGCTGCGCGACTTCAAGATGGCCGCTGCTTTCCTGCCTGCCTTCCAAAAAATGTACGAGGAAGACGAGTCAGTGTAATCGACCAAAGAGAAATAAACAATATATATAGACAGATTTGACAATCACCGCTGATCATGATATTCAAAAAAACATTCAAAAGAAAACGTCACAGCATGATAAAGTATAAAATGGTATCCAAAAAGTGTATTGTATGAAACAGAATGCTAGAGTCCAAACGCCGTGCAATGCTTACGATCTACGAGTATGCAATGGTCTAAAAAAAGATGAAGAAGAAGAGTAATATGTACAACGAATTACAATTATTAGGCAGGACAGGCGGCCGTGCAGCGGGATGGGAGGTCATTATTTCCACACTGCAGGCGGCCACTCTGTCAGATTAGATCGGTTGCTCAGACCGGATTGGTTCCGGTGCCGCTCCCGAGAGGATTTGGGTAGGTCCTTGGAGGGGGAGGACTTGGAGGATGTGATCTTGGAGGTAGTCTTGGAGGAAGACTTGGAAGAGGAAGACTTGGAGGAAGAGGGTTTCGTGGAAGATTTGGAAGAAGATTTGGAAGCAGGCTTCGACGAGGACTCCTTGGACCGAGAAGAAGAAGACGGCTTGGAAGACACCTCTGGTGCGCGGCTGCTGCTCGCTCCCACGGGCCGCCGCTTGATGCTCGGCTCGTACTGGTTGCTGAGGTTGCGCTGCGTGCTGGCCACAGAGGACGTCTCGCTGAAGAGCGGCGGCGGCAGGGCCGAGGGGGCCATGTTGGAGACCCGCAGAGAAGAAGTGCGGGAGGACGCCGATGCAAAGTCGGGCATGGGATAGTCCGGGTCGGCGTACCGCTGCAGGTTCTGCAGCCACAGGATCTCCTCCTCCGAGCGGATTGTCTCGCCACCTTCACCCTTGGCCTTGGCCTTGGCCTCGGCCTCGGCCTCACGCTGCTGCTTCTCCCACATCGCCTGCTCGCGATCGAGGACCCGCTGCGTCAGGACGACGCTGATAGAGTCGTCGGGGACGACCGAGTCTGCATCTGGGTCTCTGGCGTTGTAGATCTCGTCAGAAATGCCGTTGCCGGCATAGCCCGAGTAGAGCGACGACAGCGTCGACGCCGTAGACACCTCTGACGCGCGCGATCCACTAGCCTTGGCCTTGATGGTGAGTGTCGAGGCGGTCTTGCTCTGGCGGCTGGCGTAGGCCGAGGCGTATGCGCTGGGCATACTGTTTTGCATGGCCACATACGACTCGGGGGCTGACGGCCGGCGGTGCGAAGGCGCGACAAAGTTGGTGGAGGCGGCCGACTGCCTGTGGGCAGACGACTGCGTGGGGCGTGAGAGGCGGCTGAACACGGAAGAAGAGGAGGAGGAAGAAGAACAAGGTGGCGACGGGAGTCTCTTGGACGTGGACGATGCCTTGTTGGCCGATGCGGACACAGCCGAGGCGGTGGTGGCCGATGACGGGGCACGACGGGACGAGCTCGCTGTAGAAGAGCGGCTTGTGGAAGTGGATGGGGTCGGTGCCAGGCGGCTGGCAGGACGCGAAGACGACATTGAAGCACGAAGGTAAACCGACGACGGCGGGCGCATGGAAGCGGTGGAGGGGACCGCCTTGCGGGCTATGGGAGGTCTAGGCGCCGAGAGCAGAGGCTTGCGGTCCAGAGGAGACTTGGGCACAGGCACGGGCTTGCGAGGTAGGGGAGATCTCGGCGTCGCGGGCACGGGCTTCCGAGACACCGATAGAGATGCCTGCGAAGGGACTGGCTTGCGAGTCACAGGCGCCAGCGAGGAGACGGTGCGCCCAGTGGTGTGCGAGGACGCCACGGAGCTTCTCAGGGAGGGAGGCTCGGGGTTGGCAGGACGGGCATAGGGAGAGCGCACTGTTGACTGCGAGGCCCGGGACGACCGCGCAGACGTGGTGGACACCTGAGACACTGGACCATTGGAGAGGCGAGATTGGGCAGCAGGACCGTACCGGCCAAAGGGGCCGTAGTCGTACTGAAAAGGGCCCCCTTCAGCCTCCGAGTCAGTTGTGTTGTCAGGCTCCGTGTGGACGGATACGGACATGAAGGACTGCATACGGCTCGACGCCTGGGGAGCGGGAGGGGCCGGCGCGGCCGAGAAGGTCACCTCGCTCTGGGTGTCAAAGACGTAGCGCTGGTAGTCACTCTCCCATGCGGGGACGGAGCCCTGCATGGCAGCAGCGAGGTCGCAGCGCTCGGACGCCAGGAAGGCGGAGTGGTCGCCGTCATCGTCGTCGTCCTCGTTGTCGGGCGCGACGTAAAAGTACTCGGCCTCGCCGTCCTCGTTGGTGCCGCCGGCCATGACCGATTCCTCGAGATCCTGGGCGGCGTAGAAGGCACCGTCGGCGTCAATGTAGCCGTCGGCATAGCCCTCGTAGTTGTCCTCGACAGAACCCTCCGCCTCAGCGGCAGTTTCCTCGGAAGCGTGCTGCTTAGTCCAAGGGTCAAGCTTGGGCGGCAGCAGAGGCAGCGGCAGGCGGTGGCCGTGCTTGGTGACCATGCGCGGCGGCTGCTTGACTCTGACAAAGGTGGGCACAGTCAAAGTCTCGTCGTCGCGGTGGCGGTGAGAATGAGAATGACTGCGGTGGCTGCGACTGCGGTGGTGGCGGTTCTCGCGGTCGTCGTCGCGCTGGTCCCGGCGACGCTTGGTCTCGCAGATGCGGACCATGAGCAGCGTCATAGCCAGCTTCTCGCTTCTGGAACGGATCTCGTCGGCGCCCTCGGGGCCAAAGGCGTTGATGTAGACGTCGAGGAGCGCCCAAAGGTGAGGGAAGGTCTTGGGCTTGAAGGATGAAGAGCTGTTCGTTGTCGCACCGGACGCATCCGAAGAGGATGCATTGTGGTGGTGGCGGTGGTGACGGTGGCTACTGGAGCTTGACTTTGACTTCTTATCCTTGCGCAGGAGACCGTCGGCGTTTTCGGCACACACACGGCTCAGCATACCGGCGCGTAGGTCGATGAGGGCCTGGCTGCGGGTGCCGATGGTGGCCATGATGCAGGCCTCGCAGGGAAATTTCATGTGAGGCATGCGCATGTGGCTGCGGACGCGGCGGGAGGAGTGGGGGTGGGAGTGGGAGCGGGATTCGCTCTTGGGTTTGTGGTGGCGATGGTGACTGCTCTTGGATTTGGAGGCGGCATGGCCAGGCGCCGGCGCCTGGCGGCCCTTCTCGAGGCAGCGGAAAGTCTGGCGGGTTGACCATAGCGCGCTGAGGCCCATCATGCGGTAGCTCCAGTCACGGACCTCTTCGGACTGGCAGTTTTCGCTCTCGGCACTGCCGGGGTGGACGTGCCGCGGGTGCCGGCGGATGGGGTCGGCGTAGTCGGCAGCCTCCTTTGTAATGTAGTGAAAGATCTCGCGAATGAGCTCGGGGTGCAGCTTCTTGTGGGCGTGGCACAGAACGGTGGGTGTTGAGTGCGGCTGGAGCAGGTCGCTGAGAGGGATGCCGTTGGCGGCGGCCTTGGCGGCCACAGCATCGGCACCGCCCGATGCGGCCATGAGCACGCGCTTGACCATTTGTGATGCTCTGACGGTGGCGCCTGTGGGGATGATTGGCGGCACCAGCAGGGATTGTGGCAGGCCGGGCACGCGTCTATACTGGTCGGCGAGCCATTCTTTGGATGGCGCGGCCTTGTTGGAGCCGGGGGTGATGTGAAGCTGGGACTGGTCGAGGCTGATGAGGACCGCAATGGGGTAGAGCTTCGCCTCTGTGAACTCGCGAAGCGTGACAACCATTTTGTATGTTTGTTTGATACTTACTGGATGTGTTGTTGGACAAACGGACTCTAGTGTTTATCTGTCGATGAAGTAGAACACTTGATTCGTTTGCAGTGTCAAGTGCTGATGGGGAATGGGAATGCAGGAGATATCGCCGTTTGCTTACCAGGCACGGTATACTTATAGTTGCAAAGATACAACTGTATTGTTCAGTCTGCAGCTTCCTGAGCTGTTCGTGGACTTGGGACTTTTGTGCCGATGAACAGATTGATAACCTAGATGTGATAAAGTTTGAAGATTGACAAAGAAAACAAACCTAGCAGAGACCGGCTCTGTACTGTAGAGAGATCTGAGAAGTGGAAGTGAGAGAAAGGAAAAGAGACGGAAGAAAAGAAAGTAAGATGCTGCTACGGCATCAGACGTTGATGTGAAACTGATTCGATTGAAAGTGTCCAGACAATTAAAACACTGCGACACTGGGATATATGTACAGCTTGGCCTTCCTGTACAGCAGCTGGTGTGGTGCATCTTGTTCACGCCTGTTTGTTTTGGGTCTGTTCAGTTCTCTTGTTCTCTTGTTCTCTTGGTCTGTTGGTGATTCTCTTGATGCCGCCTCTTTGTTGTGGCTGCATATGGCAGTGGTGGTGGACAGAGGACAGAATAAAGAAACCAGGGGCAGTTAGAGTAAACCATATCTCTGCTCTTTGCGGTCTTTGTCGATGGACAGTAAAATGCTGTTGACAATCGTATTCCTATACACTGCTCATCTAGCGACAATATACATTGTTAGCAACGAACAGCAGAAAAGAGGCAGACAAAGGGGGATGATAGAATGACCTGAAGAATCAAAGACAATAGAATAAGGACAAAAGCATAAACAGAACAAACAGCAAGGAGAGACGAGAATCAGAAGAATAACATACCTGTGTTAAAGCGCTGTTTCATGGGCGACTTAGTGTCATGGATATCACGAGAGCAAAGGAGAGTGGCAGAGCAAAGGTGTGCATCCAAAATAATCAAGTTATCAAAAGTGAAGCTTGGTCTTCCATCCATGAGTCGACACAGACAGCCGAGGCCCTGGCGCTCGAGACAAACATCCCTGGGCAGCATAGGGTCTGAGCTAGATCGAGGCTTGCCCGCGTCGATAAAAATGACGAGTGCGTTCCATAAAGGGTGTCAAAGACAGAGACAACAGTGACGTCTCGTCCTGCAAAGCTGGGTATGTTTGCACGAATAAACAAAAGTATTAAACATCGTACGAATGTACAAGCAATGAGAAAACAGTCCGCTATGCCGTGGGTGACAAGTACGCCACCCGTGTCCGATGCCCCCAATTCGTGTGCGTCATGCAAATAATTCTGTAGATAATGATTCTGACTCCAAGAGTATCGAGCGGGATGTCGAAGAGTTGGTAATGGTAGAGGTAGATAAAAATGTAGTTCGTAGAAGGGAGCGTGATGTGGTAAAACGTGGTAGAAGAAAAAGGCCAACCAAACAAATCCTCCTTGTGGCCATGAAATGTGGTATCAGTGAGTTGAAACAAGAAAAAGGTATAGTAAAAGACGTGCACCCTGTCACGCCACATGCCGGCAATGCTATCAAACGAGACGATGTGAACCCAGGAAAATAACAACAACATCAACAACAGACAATAGATATCATAAGTCAGCGAGAAATGGCGTCAACTAGGTGCGCCCAGCGTTCCTAGTACGCTCACGCTCACGTTGGACGCGGATTTTAGCTGCCTCAGTGCCGTCGTCCTGCACTGCGATATCGCGGAACCAAGGGTGCTGCAGCGCCTCTTTCGCCGTGATGCGGTGGCTGGGGTCGTAGATGAATATCCGCTTGAGAAGGTCAAGGAAGTTGCGCAAGAAGGGGCTGTTATTAGGGAAAATATCCTGTTGTTGTTAGTTATGCATGTAGATAGGATGCAGATAGGATAGGTTCGGACGTACCTGGAGCTTCTTCATTGCCTTTACAAATCGCCGAGATGCTCGTGTTGTCTCTTCGTTGGGGTAGTCGAGTTTCGTGCGCTTGAAGTACCTTTATTGTTAGCATTGTTCGCCGGACGTGCTATTCGTATAATCGACTTACTTGGCTGCTGGGCTGCCGCCGATTCTCGTAGACTTAACAACCTGCTGCACAAGGTGCTGATCGATGCGCGCATCGCAGACGGCCTCCATCATTGCCAGGTGCTCGAGGTTATCGTGGGTCTGGAACAGTGCATCGCCGGTGAAGAACTCCACTAGAATGCAGCCGATACTCCAGATATCGCACGGGAAAGACCAGCCGAGACCCAGAATGATTTCGGGGGCGCGGTAGTGGCGCGTGGAGACGACTGATGAGTGGTACTCGTCCTGGAACGTGGCAGAACCAAAGTCGATCAGCCGAATCTCAGTGTCGAGCAGAACGCGCCGCTGGGTCGCCTGCCGAGCAACAGTGGTGGACGACGAAGGAATTTTGCGGTTATACGTAAATGTCTGGTACGTCGAGTTCACAAGAAGAATGTTCTCGGGCTTGAGATCGGTGTGGATGAGTTGGAGGTCGTGCAGGACTGCACAGAGAAATGGTTAGCAAATTGAAATGTACAGAGATTGTGGGTATAACTCACAAGCTACACTCGTAAAGAGCTGCCGTGCAAAGTTCTGGATCTGACTGTTAGGGAAGGGCACAAAACCGTTGCCCTTGAGAAAGTCAAAGACGCTCTGGCCCAGCAGATCCATGACGATGCAGATGTGGTTGCGGTAGTCGAAGCACTCTCGCAAGTGGATGCAGCGGTTGCGGTTTTCGCCATCGTTGGCCTTGAGGGTTTCCAGCACCCGTAGTTCTATCCGCGAAGCATCGCGGTATTTCTGGACAGACCGGATGATCTTGATAGCAACCAGCTGGTTGCGGTCGCGGTCACGGGCTTGGACAACCTTGCCGAACGTGCCCTGGCCAAGGAGTTTGATGATTTGGTATCTCTTAGTTAGGTCTGCGTCGGGGGCAACGATATAGTGGCCATCGTTGTCGTCAACTTTGATGTTCTTGTTGTGCGCCGACTGGGTTGTTTGTTAGTGGGTGTTATCAGCCGAGTAAAGAGGAGAACAAAGACTTACATCGCGAATGACCTTGACCTCGACATCGGGAGCCTTGACAGGTGGAAGTGGTGGTGGCCGGTAGCTGGCAAAGGCAGATCCTTGCACAGCTGGATCGCGGTCGCGCTTTTTGGAGTCGTTTGCGACTGGCGGCGCTGGTGGCTGCCGCGTCGACCGCTTACGTTTCTGCGTAGCCGTTTCATACTCGTACTGTCCGTTGCCGCTGGATGCGTGCGACGTGCCGGCTGTATGTGACGCGACTGTGCCCGATGTGTAGAGGGAGGAGTTGGAGTGCGGGTTTGTCTGCTCGCTCGATGTGGTTTTGGTGTACCTAGGGGCAAAATCGTAGCTCTCCGAGGTGCGTGTAGAGGCAATCAGGGTGCTTGCTGGCGGCAGAGGCTCTTCCTGCCTCCGGCGCTTTTTGGCGACATGGTGGTCGCTGTCTGACAGGGACACGGGTGCCGCGGCGCCCGTGGTCTGGTCGTAGTGGTACGCAACTGAAGAGGCGTGGTTGCTTGCCACGGCGGCAGCGTTGCTACTGCCGTTGCCGTTGCTGATAGCATACGATGCAGAAGATCCTGCGTGGCTCTTCGCGTGGGTATCGCGTTCGGGGCTATCTTCAATAACGATGACCTCTTGCGGTAGGCCGTTCCTGTAGAAAGTGTCCCAGTCTGGCGGGCCCGAACGGCGTCTCTTACGTGGCGGCAATGAGTCCGACGACGATTCTGTGTTTGTGGCCATTGCAGCGTGCATAGAGGCAGTGGTAGCGCCTGTTGCAGACGGGGTGCCGCGAGAGTGCGAGAGCGAGTGCGATTGCGTGGGAGCAGGGAGGGTTGTCGACGATGCCACGGTCGAGAAACTCGGGGGCGACACGGCGTCGAGCGTATCGTGGGATTGTTGGTGGTGGTGAAGGCCACCGGATTGGGGGAGGGAGTGTGATGTCTGCGTCTGTGGCTGTGGCTGTTGTTGTTGCTGGCTTTGGGTGAAGCCGTGGCCGCGGTCGTGACCGTGTGGGTGCGAATATGTGGCAGTGGAATGGGCTGGGGCTTGGGTTTGGGGGTAGTTTTGGGTTGTGGTACTGGAGTTGGCAGTGCTGGAGGCACTGTGGTAGTGTGCTGGGTGCCGGGAGTGGTGGTGGTTTTGGTGGTTTTGGTGGTTTTGGGCCAAGTCTTGGTGGTTTTGGCCCTGGTGGCTCTGGCCGTAGACGGGGGCCAGGGGCAGGTGTGACAACGGCGAGGCGGCAGACGGCGAGTAGGCAGTGTATGTGTTTGCGTTTGCCGTTGACGGCGACGACACGGGGCCCAGACGGCTCGAGTTGTTGTTGGAGAGCGTCGAACGGTATGAAGACTGGTGACCAAAGTGATAGCCAGCGGCGTATGGTGGAAGCGTCGCAGTGGCCGTTGTAGGTGTCGACATTGTGGGGGAGTTCTAGTGAGCAGGCGTAGAGGCCTGAAGGGAGTCTCTCGGGGAGACTCTATCTGTGTTGATTGCAAGGTGAGGTGATGTTGGTGGACGTGACGGAGGTTGACGATGTAAAAGAGAAAAGAGAGGTTGAGAGATTGAGAGGATACAGATTCGAGGTCAATGACGGTCCCAAGGGTAGCCCGAGAAGACAACCGCGAGCGTGCACTGGTGTACGAAGTAGACCAACGGCGGTGATGGAGACTGGTAGAGACTGGAGACGTGTGGGTGTACTTTGGCACTGCCAGGGCCAGGCACTCAGGCACTGTGCAGGGTTGACTAGTGGTAGTGAGTTGAGTGAGGAGTGGGCGACGAGTGTCTTGCGTGTGTCGTGCCAGTGGATAGTGGGTATTGGGTAATAACTGGGCCGAAGCGGCTAGGCACAGCGTGTACTCTGTATGTTCCGTAAGATACTCTGTAGTGATGCCAACGATTAGTGGTGATGAGTGTGTCGTCGTGAAGTTGTTTTGGTTGAGAATGTTGGCAATTGTTGAAGACGGTCAAGATAGCAAGAAGGGAGTGAGAAGACGGCAAGAACAAGACTGCAATCACAAGAGAAAACAAGATACAACAGATGGACAATCTCGAGGATGGAACTCGACGGCTCCGAGTGATCGAGTCGCGACGTCTCACGGCGTGGTGCCAGTGGAGGATGCTGGAGACGGCATTTGCTGGAGAGTACGAGTCCAGCAGGTGTATCTTAGTATCTTTAGTGTATCTGAGTGCTGAGGGCTAGGGCAGCGTGGGCAGTGCAGTGGGCAGTGTGTTGTTGGGTCTTTGTCTGTGGTGTGTTTTTGGCGTTTTGGTGTTTTGGTGTGTTTTAGCGGTCTGTGGGTGGCTGACTAGCAGGCCAAAAATAGTGAATAAAAAGTATTTGTAAATGGATTTTTACAGGGACAAGACGGGCGGAATGGGAGAAAGGAGATCAGGAAGATTGTCAGAAAGTGGGAGAGAGAAAGAGAGAGAAAGAGAGTGAAAGAGACACAAAGTACGAGAGGGCAAAGGGAAAACAGACGAAAACACTACTCTGCACAAACACTACAAAAGGCAAGAGCGATCGAAAGCGAGCGAGCAAAAGAACGATGTGAATCTCTCGGGAGGTTGTCTGGCTGTCTACTGAGTGGTGTGGCGGCGTGTTCTGCTGGCCGTGCACGCTTGACAACACACTGTACTGAGTATTGGCTGAGCAATACGGGACAGTTTCTACACTTGGCGGACAGGTGCGTATTTCCTGGCACGGGATGTACGGTCCTTCCATTTCTTGTTCACGCTACCACCAGACTGAGACTGGAAAGGCAGGAATGTAGAATCAGAGTCGATGAAAACGGCAAGAGCGATCCGAGTTGTGGAAGAAGGAGGGCAGTTGCGGTTGGCAGAGCGAGAGGGAGGAGAGAATAGAAGAGAGAATAGAGGAGAGAATAGAAGGCAGGGAAAGCAGGACACGGAACAGGAAGCAGTGAACGTGAACAAGAAAGAGAACGCGAAAGCAAGAGGGGAACGATGGAAAGAGGTACACAAAACAGTGCATGCACTGTGTCGGCAACACGGGAGCAGCGGGAATATTGGAGTATTGGGCTATTGCCCCTTATCTCAGCGCCGAGAGGTTAGCTGGCTGTCTGGCTGTCTGGCTGTCTGGCTTGCAATGGCTACGAATTGAAAACAAACATTCAGAATGCTTTTGCATTGATAGTCGTTGCATGCAGAGAGGGATCATTGATTTTTATAACAAATATTGCCGTCTCTACGAGTATACACAACACATCTTTCTACAGAGAGTGGCTGCGTGTGATGGCATTTGGTGTAGAGGTTGAGGCAGAGGAACGCGTTGGCTGTGACGAGATGGGGCAGTGGCGGGAGCAGGTACTCTATAGACACGAGGGAGGAGAAGAGACAAAGGCACAGAGTATTGGTCGGACTATTGGCTGAATACAGGGCAATATATCGGCCAATCTGGTCAGTGAGTGTCGGCGTATCAACAAAACGAAGTATCAACAGCCAGCAGCCTGTGTCAAGGACCCTGACAGTCTGAGCTGAACAGACGATGCCACGGATACAAGTACAAAACAGACATTACTTCGTAGATCGACGAGCAGACAGGGGTGGCATGTGTCAAGAGAGTATGGATTCCTCGTACTTTGTGCAGACGTAGTGAAGGGTAGTCACCATATTCATGGCAGCCGTAGGAGCAGGGGCACTACAGTACGACACTGTAATATCTTACAGAGTATCTTACAGAGGATCTAACAAGTAACAAGTCGGTAGGTAGCAAAAGCAAGGAGCAAGGAGAAAGGAGTCAAAGGAGTCAAAGGAGTCAAAGGTGCCCAGTGTCGTATCTGATCTGTTGATCATTGGGCTGTGATCTAACAGACGAGACAAGAGAAGAAAGAAGAGAAACATGAAGAGAGAAGAGAGAAGGGAAGGGAATGTCAAGAGAAACGCTCCCCTGCGTAGCCAGAGCCAGAGCCAGACTCTAGACTGTCCCTGTTCCGAGCCGATGGCCCTTTTAAGTGGTAACAGAGAATACTGCAACTATGGAAGGAGCATGCAAAGTACAGGAAACAAGACAGACAGACAAAAGGAACGGAAAAAGAAAGCAAAGGGATGAACACAGCAGAGGCTTCAATGGCAATCTTCGACTGCTTGATTCAGCTGCATTCCGAGGTGGAAAGATAGCATGGACATAACAAATAAACAGCTGGCAGACGCAAAAGACGAGTGGTTGATAACTTGTTCTGACGCCGAAAGTGCATTTCTACGGCAATAGCTGTAATACGCTGCAATACGCTGTAATACGCCGAAATACGCTGTAATACGCTGAAATACGCTGTAATACGCTGAAATACGCTGGAATACGCTATAATACGCTGTAATGCTGTTTCGGCTGTATTGGCCACCAGAGATAAGACTACTACCAGCAGATACAATGCCATGTCGACATCACAAAGCGTCTATCCTACACGATGAGCCATCGTCAAGAAACAAATCAATGTCGCCACCGGAAGAATATGCTCTGAAAGTGTCCGAGTATTGGCAGCCCATTCAAGAATTTAGCATCGTATAGACAGTACTGTCTGCACTGTCTGCACAGTGTACTGCATGTTTCTGTTTAACCTTGTTTTGCTGGATCTTACATTCTGTATTTTCACGATTTTTACTGTCCTGTATTGAGGATTCTCGGGGGTTTCGTCTGTTCTTCTGTTCCATTTTTCTCTTGTTTTTCCTCTTCTTCTCTTCTTCTCTTCTTCTCTTCTTCTCTTCTTCAGCCGTCCACTTTCCCCATCTCCTGTTTTCACTCTTGAAACTGTCAGCGCAGAGATTTCCATTTCCATTCGATGGACATAAAAGAGAAGAGAAGAGAAGAGACAAAAGAGACGAGAAACAAGAGAAAAGAGAAGAAAATGCAATGTCAAAAGACCGAGATCGAACAAGGATTACTCTACAGCACAAGTAATTGGTAAAATACTGTACACCACTAGATTCAGCAGGTGCAAACCGGTCTTATCACCTCTATCTATCCAAGTACTGTACTGCAGTCTCTACTTAGCTGCAGCGAGGATGGGTAAACACTCAGTACAATCCAAATACAGAAGCCGCCATCAGAACAGAGAGCAGCCACCAAGACCGACCAAAGAAACAAAGGTATCACCGACTCCGCAAAAGTGGCTCCATGGCCGTGCTAGTGCTGCAGGAAGTGTGGGAGTAGAAGGAAGGAGGAGGACAAGGAGAAAGCAGACAGGGAGGACGAAACAGCCAGCCGGGGGTTTAATGAGTGTGGACATGAAGCATTTGTTCTTATTAGAAGACTAGATGAGAACTAGAAGGAAGGCAGCAGACGACAATGGACAGAGAAGACGGTATTACTGAAGAAAAGGAAGGAAGCAATCTCAATACAAAAGGGGCAAAAGTGTTTGGGCCTGCTCCTGCCGCTTCTCTACTTCTCTACATCTGCAGGCACACTCTAATCGTAGATACAAGACGAGGACGTGCTCCTTTGCAGGCATAAGCCAGTACGAAGTATGCACTATGCAACTCTATTTAAGTTGCAAGCAGGATAACTTTAGCAGCTACATACGATGCAGTATCTGAATATATAGGTCCGTGGAAATACGATGGCAGTCAGAGCGTGGACGAATGCAAGTCGGTCGAAGAAAACGAGTAAAAGCAGGACTGACAGACAGACAGACAGGACAATCACAACGACGGCATATCAAGGCACGCCGTCAACACTCAATAACGCTGCCATACATCACGCTGACAGACTTGTAGATCTGTCCCAAGACTGCATGTAGATTTACTCGTTCTCTGCCAGACACGGCTGACTCTGTTTTGGCAGTTAAAGACGGGTGCTCTTGCCGCTTCTCATTTCACCGTCTCTACACAGTATGTGATACTCTGTGATGGCCTATGATAATGCGACCTGCCAGTGTGCTGGTGTGCTGGTGTGCTGGTGTGCTGGTGTGCTGGTGTGCTGTGCTGGTGTGCACCCCTCATCTCGGTCTGTGATAAGAATAAGCACAATCATACCCAGCAGAGCAGTCACGGTGGTCTTTTCATTAGAATTCCTGTCTACAAGGTGTCTGTTCTCTCACGCGCAACAATTTGTCTCGTCTTGTGCCGTCCTAATTGCCGGCTCAAAGAAGTCAAACGTCAATCACATGCACCCGTTTGTAGATTCTTGAAAACATGTGTTTGGTCTATGGAATCGTCTGCATGTATGCTATATGTGAAGATCTAAATAGACAAGCCATATCCATCCACCATGTAGCCGACTTAGATACCCCGGTTGAATTCAACCATGCCGCCCGCTCCACCGCGGCCCCGGAACTCCGGCTCCAGAGACTCGGCTGCAATCTTCTGCCGCTGCGGGAACGCCGCCAGCGCCAGCGGCAGCACCGCGTAGCTCGTCAGCAGCACAAGGCCCAGGTTCACGGGCGTCGTCATGTGCGGCCGCTGCTTCAGCCAGTTGGTCGCCTGCAGCCGCACAAGCACCAGCGGTGGGATCACCATGATCGGCGAGCTGTTGAGCACGCGCGACACGGCCGTCTCCGCAACCGCAATGGTCGCCGCCGTCTTGCTGCGGCCCAGCGACGTGGACGCGTCCACGTCCACGCCCTCGCCCGCCACGGGGTACACGTCAATGCCCGTGCGCATCTCCTCGCCGCGCATCAAGAACACATTGAGCGCGCCCGCGCTCGCAACAGCCGCAAACGGCACCAGCCGGCCCAGGACCAGGCGCGTCGACGCCGACAGGCTGGTCAGGCGCGGCACCAGGCTGTTCAGACCAACAGCAACCGAGCACGACGCACCCACCGCCATAAAGTACGACTGCGCCAGCTTGCTGTACGACAGCGGCGACGACTTGTTGGCGTTGGCGTTGTTGATCGCCACGTTGAGCGACTGGTTGGCAATCTGCCACAGGATGGTGCCGCGCGTGCTCAGGTTGGGCGTCAGCATGCCCGCCGTCACCACCAAGTTGGACAGCACAAAGCACGACATGCGGAACGGCATCAGCACCGGCTCGCCCGTGTCGGGGTGCAGCGTCGAGTCAACAATCTTCTTGGCGTGCCACAGCTCCGGCGTCATCTCCTTGGTCTGGCCCTGCTTGTATGCAATCACCGCCTGCTTGGCCTGCTCGAGGCCCGTCTTGCCCGCCAGCAGCGTCCGCGGGTCAGTAATGCCCGCCGTGTGCTGCACGCGTCCCCAGTACGTGCTGAGGTCGAACTGCGACGCCGGCAGCTCGCGGCTCCCTGGCAGAGACGACGACATGGTGACAATGTGTGTGTGCCGATTGGGTTCGTGATGTTTCCCGTTTGCCCGTTTGCCCGTTGCTTCGATGTTGCCCCTCGATGCAATGTCGACAATGTCTCGCCGTGCCCCTCTTGATATCCTTGCTCTCTTCAATATACTCGGTAGACCCGACGACCCAATGGCAATGCTGATATTCGTGTTATCAAAGCGGTGTATCAGGCTTTATCTCGGGAGCCATTCCGTGTCTATCGTCGGCTTAATTTTCATGGTTGCTTTTTCTATTTATTTTTGAATATATCATTTTATTTTACTATTTTACTATTTTAATACACCACTTTATTTATCTATTATTTGCTTCTTTTCTCACGTCGCGCTCACTAGCAGCTCGTCGCTCCAGACCACTTCAAACCACAGACAACGCTTCGAAACGGCTTCCTTCCCGACCCCCTCCACTGCTACTGCGTGGGCGCTAAGAACATAAAATGTCAAATATCAACTCGACAAAACCCACGGCCTCTGACAGAGAGTTTTCCCATCTGCTTCAATATATTATGTAATCAACACAGATGCCCAGCCACCACACCCGTTTGCTCGCCTGTCCGACCTCGGCCAGCCATACACCAACTGAGTACGACGCTTCAGGACTCCTTCCGGGCACATTTGCTGTAAAACAGTGATTGCGATGCCTTATCCAATCCACCCCATCTGGTCCGAGATTAGATCTTGCTGCGCATAATCAATGATGACTAAGCCTCGTAGCTCCGTTCGGCGGCAAGGTGCTCGGCCTAGTGTCTGCTTTAGTGCAAGAGGGACTTACACCTCACTCTCAGGGAAGGAGCGAGCAGCGCCATGCAAGGGAGCTCATGAGACGCGAACGACCCTTGCTTTTATGTTTTTTGTGTTCTTCTTGTGTTCCGTGATCTATTGTTCTCCCTTGGTAAGACAAGACAAGAGATCATTCAAGATACAGCCAATTGTCTTGTGGCTGTTGTTTCTGACTGTTGTTTTTGGTTTCCAGCTGTTCGCTGTTGGATTGCATTTGACGGAAAGGAAGCTCGGACGTCAGACACGCAACGGCTCGGCGATCGCTCCTTCCACTTTCGATTTTCCATCTTTCCTCGGACATCTCGTGATCTCGCCTCTCTCTGTGTTTTCCGCTCCTCGTTTTTGGTCTCTCTCTATACAACCATGGCCCCCTCAATCGCCAGGGCCGTCATGCAGCGGCTGCCGTTTGCGCGTGCCACCACGCCGCTGCAGGCCGTCACCTACCTGCTCGGCATTTCGCTCTTCTCCATCTCCTTCCTCGTCTTCCTCAACAGCAGCATCTCCTTTGTCATCACGGACCGCATCGGCGTCAAGGATGGCGTCGGCAACATTGTCGGCACGCTCGGCTTTGTCGACGAGCTTGTCGCCCTCGTCGCCTGTCCCGTCTGGGGTCTCGTCTCCGACCGCCTCGGCGTCCGTCTCGTCGCCGTCATCGGCTACATTGTCATTGCCCTCGCCCTTGTGCTGTCCGTCCAGGCCACCAACATTTACCCGCAGCTGTTGCTCGCGCGTGTCCTCTTTGCCGTCGGAGCGACTGCTTCGTGAGTCCTTGTTTTTGCCAATATAGTGTTTGCCTGTACTAATGAAAGCGCCACAATGGTCACGGCGATCCTGCCATCGCTGACCGACGACTCCGAGCCCGCCGAGACCGGCCCCAAGCCCACACCTGCCGCCGTCCCCCGCGCCAACCAGCGCGACTCCACGCTCTCCATCGAGTCTCAGCTCACAATCACCCCCGAGCGCTTTGCCGAGAGCCTGCTGCGCGCACGCCACTCTCCCGACCTGTCCGCCCGCGCTGCCAACCGCCTGTCCATCGACACCCACAACGGCAACAACACCTCGGCGTCGGCAGACATTGAGGGCGCCGAATTCGGCGGCGACGGCGAGGACTGCGTGCTTAACCGCAACCACAACTCCGGCAAGCCCTCCAAACTCGCCGGCTTTGTCGGCCTGTTCACCGGCTGCGGTGCCCTCGTCGCCCTCACCATGTTCCTGCCGCTGCCCGCCGACTTTGCCCGCAAGGACGGCGTCACCATGGCCGAGGCCGTCGCCAAAAGCTTTTATGTTGTTGCCGTTGTCGCCCTCTTTGTTGGCGGCTTTGTCTTTGTCGGCCTGCGCGGCCTGCGCGGCGAGGACGGTAAGGGCTGGCGCATGCTCTTCAACATCAAGTCAGCCTCGTCCGAGGTCGTGCGCATGGAGGACGTCATCGCCGAGGGCCCCGCCGACCAGTCGTCGTCGCTGTCGTACTGGCGCCTGCTGCGCGACTCCGTCGAGCTCGGCTTTACCGACTCCAACATCACCATTGGCTATCTCGGCGGCTTCGTGGCGCGCGCGTCGACCGTCGCCATCTCGCTGTTCATGCCTCTCTTCATCAACTCCTTCTTCATCAGCAACGGCTTCTGCCAGGGCTCGCCCAACGACCCGTCGCCCGAGCTGAAGAAGGAGTGCCGCTCGGCGTACGTGCTGTCGTCCATCCTGACGGGCGTCGCCCAGCTCATGGGCCTGATCTGTGCGCCCGTGTTCGGCTACCTGAACAGCCGCCCCGGCCGCATCAACATTCCCATTGTCGTGTGTACGACGTTTGGCATTGTCGGCTACATTGTGTTCCCGCTGCTGCCCAGCCCCGAGCCCAAGAACGTCGACGGCCGCGGCGGCACACCCCTCGTGTTCCTCGTGGCTACGCTGATCGGCATCAGCCAGATCGGTGCCATTGTCTGCAGTCTCGGCGCCCTCGGCAAGGGTGTGCTGTCGGCAGACCGCCCCAGCGTCGTGTCCGGCAGCAGCAGCCCCGGCCTCATGTCGAGCGCGGGCTTCGAGTATGCCGCGCCCAACACGGACGATGATGCACGCGAGGGCGCGCCGCTGCTGGTGGCCGATGCCCGCGACAGTCTCGACACCGACGCCGACGACGACAACGAGGACGCCGACACGATCCACGAGCTGGTGTCGTCGCCGCGGGCCGCCGCCCGTTCGCGCGCCTTTTCTGCGCTCAACTCGTCGCGGCCGCCGTCGTGGCTCAACCCCAACACAGCGACGTCTGCGCCCAACACAACCACGGCTGTTGTGGCTGCAGACAATGCCTCGCGCATCCGGCTCAAGGGTTCAGTCGCGGGCGTGTACTCGTGGTGCGGCGGTGCGGCCATTCTTCTGCTGACCAAGCTGGGCGGCTACCTGTTTGACCACCTATCAAAGGGCGCGCCGTTCTACATGATGGCGGTGTTCAATGGGCTCCTGCTGGTCGCGAGCCTGGGAATTGATGCGCGGCGGACGCTGCAGAAGTTGAAGCGCTAGATGTGTTGCTTGCAAAGTCTGGCTGCATGCCTTTTTTTGTTATTTTTTTTGTTATTTTTTTTCTGATTTACGATCACGGAGCGTTGCTTGTTTGCTATTAGCATTTGTTGTATGTTGTGTATTCATGAGCGTCTCAACGAGCACTTGCTCTGCTACTGTATATAAAAGTTGTCGCGCCACTGCTATATATTTGCTTTATGCCATCATGATCCTTGGTGCACTCGCGTTGTTGTCATCTTTTGTCATCAGAAACACTCAGCTTCATTCTCGTTGTCGTCTCGCGGTGAGGACACTGCTACCAGCAGCACGGCCCGAGCCTCGGTACTGCATTGGATGTCGTCAACGCCAAGAGGTCGGGACAGGATAAGGTGGGCTCGATTGTCCGCCTGCTGGGATGCCCGCTCATCTGCCCAGATCCGAGACAGCGTGCCGAGTTCAGGGAGAGCTTCTCTTGCAGGAGGTGTTGTCTCTGTGTCTTCTGTCTCTGTGTCACTGGCGGTCTCCGTGCTCTCTTGGCTGACATCCCGGCTTTGGATGATGAGGCCGTGATAGACTACAACGGCATGGAAGATCATATCCAGGGAGCATAGTGTGCAAGACACAAGCCAGAGGAGGACTGTGTATATCTGTTGAGGCATCCTGGTTGCTCGACCTTGAGTGCTGGCCATTTCTGATACCACGCAGTCCACAAGATGTGTCCTGCAACAGAATAGATTAAGACAGTGTTGAATGCCGGCAAAACAGGCCATTTAAATGGGTGAACTGTGGCTGTTGTTCATGCATGTTGACGGTCTTGTTTGAACGGCAATGGCAAACAAAGAGCATCGTGATATGCGTCTTTGACATGGTAAGTCGATGTATCAGTTGTAGGATATCAGTATGACAAGAAAATTGACACCAAACCAACATTAAGTTGTAGAGTGTATCTTTGAAACCACATCAATCCACACAATCAACAGCAAACGGACAAATCTTTAAAATGTACTTTTCTTTCTTTTTTTTCAACCGTTTCCATCCATGCCAATGCAGAAGCTAGTATATACTGCATGATACACATCCTGTATAAAAGAAAAAAAGAAAAAAAGTGTAAACAGACAAAAACAAAAATAAAACATAGACACCATATTTCTGAGCTGGATGACATGCAGCCCATCCCTCCTTTTGCATTTTTGCACCCTCTCTTTTAGATCTTGGATCTTGGATATTTGGCCACTGGTCTAAATCTTTCCAGTGAACCAAAAACCATTGTCCTTCTTGTCGAAGGAGGACCCCCTATTGTGTGTGTGTGAACAGTTAAACCTTGTTGAGCTTTGTGCCACATGCAGTCCACAGGAAGACTCTGCTCTGGTATGTAGATTTAAAGTTGTCAAGCAGAGCCTGCGTCTTGCACTGTGGCCGGGGTCCATGCTGCAATCATGCGACGATTGCAACACATTTAAGCGCCCAGGCTGGGGAAGGCGCTCTCATCCTTGGGGTTGATGGTAGCACGGGGGGCAGCGCTGCGGGGAGCAGCGGCGCCGCGGGCAGCGGGGGCACCACCACGGGGAGCACCGCGGGGCTCGCCACGGCCGCGGGCACCGCCACGGGGACCGCCACGGCCACGCTCGCTGCGCTCACCGCGCTCGGCACGCTCGGCACGCTCGGGGCGGGGGCCACGCTCAGCACGGTCGCCACCACGGGGGCCACCACGGCCGCCACGGGGAGCACCGCCACGGGGGCGCTGCTCGGGCTGCTCGACAAAGCGCTGGTCGATCTCGACGACCTGCTTGACCTTGCGCTCACGCTCGCGCTTGGCCTTGCCAGCGCCGGCAGCGATGAACTCCTCGGTCTCCTCCTTGACCAGGGGCTTGGCAGCGGCCCACTGCTTGTTGGCCTTGGTGCCCTCGTTGGCCTGGCGGACGGCGATGGCGCCCTCAATGGCCAGCTTCTTCTCGGCCTGCTGGGCGAGGTAAGCATCGTAGGAGATCTGGACCTCCTCGGGCTCAGCCTCCTCCTCGGCGGCAGCCTCCTCAGTGGCAGCGGCGGCCTCGTCCTTGGCGATGACCTCGCCGGCCTCCTCGTCGCGCTTCTCAGCCTCGCCCTCGACGGTGCTGGGGATGTGCTTCTCGTTGGAGCTGGGCAGACCCTTGGAGTGACGGTCGTCACGCTCGCGGGGGAAACGGCCACCACGGCCTGCATTGTTAGTTTGGGTTTTGGTCTAATGGACTTGTAGGTGATAGATGAACTTACCGCCACGGACGCGGGCACTGGCGCCGCCACGGGCACCGCCACGGGGAGCCTCGTCAGTGGCCTTGCCACGGTTGCGGTCCGAGCCGGCGTTGCGGTCACGGAAAGCTGTATTGTTAGCCATGTTGAATATCAAGTAAATATTATATAGACTTACCAGCGTCGTTACCCGAGCGCTTGGGGGCAGGGGCCTTGGCCTCGGCGGGCTTGGCAACAGCCTTCACCTGCTTGGGAGCATCACCATCCTCGGCGCCTACAGAGTTAGTTCGTGTTCGAGGTGTATACACTGTTGTACGTGTCTTGGTGTAGTCTTTCCGATCCTTCCGGTCAACCATCTATGGTCTCGACTCCTGGCTGTAAGAACCATGAGGTCAAGAAAAAGGAGCCAATTGACTAGGAGGCGTGCCACAGATGAAGTGATCGGACTGACGGTGGACGAGACGGCGGCGGTGGGTATCTTCTTACCGAGGAGGTCGTAGGGGTTCTGTAGCCATGTTAGTACTGGACCGGTAAAATAAAAAGAATATGCGCGCGGATGCATTGACGGCTGAGAAGCGAGAGTCGGTCTTGTGTGTCTTGCCCGCGGTCTGCCGTATCTTCCATTCCCATCATGCATAGTTGCTCGTCGAGTCAAGGCCTCTCGTTGCGCATTGCCGAGTCCACCAGAGGGCGGGGTATGATTGTCGAGATGGGATGAAGCGTAACCACATGGTCTGCCCATGGCTGAAGAGGTGTTGCCGAGACTGAGGACGAAGCCGGACTGCCGGTGACTCGGGCGCATGGCAGAGGAGGCCGGCCAGTCGAGGTGGGCTCATGCAAGTCGGAGAAAAAGCCGGAAAAACGCAGGCCATTCGATGTGCGGCGGAAAGCCAGCGAGGCCGCCGAAAATCGAGTTTGAAAGGCTCTGGCAAACGGGCGAAGACGGGACAAAAACCGAGCAAAACACATCACCGCAAAACAGCCGCAAACTGCACCAAAAAAGACCCAAAATATTCCAAAAAAACGTACCTTGGTAACAACAGACATGGCGTCACCCGGGCTTATTTCGCCTTTCAAAAAAGGCGAGAACTAATTGGCAACAATGGGGTTGAGGAGGGCGAGTGTGCTGACACAAAAGTTTGTGTTGTTGACGTGGTGAGGATGTGAAATCGGGAGACGAGAGACGAGCGTAGTGTGTGGGAAGAGATTGGAAAAGGACGGAGGATGTGGTGGTAGGAAAAAGTTTGGTGGAGGAAAAAGAAAAAAAGCAGAAAAGTGGAGATTATGAATTAATCTGGCGTACAGAATAATTGCGAAAATGGGCTGAAGGGAGGATGTGCTGGTGTCTTGGAGGGGAAAAAAAAAGTCGGCATGTCCAGGCGGATTAGTCATACAATGTATAGTGCCAATACGGCATCTCGCAATAGTAGTTCGTTATGGCGCTGTTGTGTCGTTCCAAGTTTACTTTTGTGATCACTGCACAGGCACAGCTCGCGCCAATGTCTATTCGCACGGCCTTCCGCTTTTGTCTGCCAGTCGCCGACGGTCAATAGTTCCTTCCTTTTCTTCCCCTCTTTCTCTTGTCCTTGTTCCTTTTACGAGACCCATAACAACTCGTTCGGGTTGCTCCTTCCCTCTCGACAACTCGGTTCTTTTTGCCATTTCTCCCAATACCTCTGTTGTACTTGCGACAGCGCCTGCCTCGCCTACAAAATACGTTCCTGCCTTTTACGTGCGAATGCCGCAAGCACAAAGATACAACGATACAAAGATACAAAGATACAAGGACCTCTACCAATGCCATGTAAAGCCTGAGTTCTAGACACGATGTGAGACTCAGACTATCAACTCGAGACCAAGCGCAGACTTCAAACACGCAAACCCAAATGTCAACCACTCAAACAAAAGGAAACGCGGAGCTCAACTAGAATATGCTTGTCCGTCTGAGACGCAACCAGCAGCTCAATTCAATCCAGAGCTGCCGCTTCCGACGCTAATGCCCCATAATTAATATTGGGAATATTTTGTGTGGGCGCATAATTGCTACCTATTAGGGCTATTGCACCAACCTCACGCACAGTAGAAAGACAACACAGACTGTACAAAGCACTGTAATCACGTTTAGTCACGTGTAGTATCACGGTGCCAAACGACCAGTGACGAGGTGTCTCGACCACGAGGGATTGTGATTGTATTGATTTATGAGGTTATCTTGCAATTTGGAAATAGAGAATTGGGTCTATCGGGATCAGGAACTAGCAGAGTGTGACAGTTGGAGGTGTGGCTGTTGAGGTTGACTGGCCGCCTCAAAAGGACTATAAATCGCGAAGAAATCCCTTTTCTGTGTAAACAGTCATCAGTGACGATGACTTATATTGTGATTTTGAATTAAAGGACCGTCAGTAAAGAAATACAGAGCAGGGTTAGTATCAACTTGAAATAGATTATTTTTTGATTAATTTGGGAAAATAATTTGATATGAATTTGTATCTGTTTGAGGTCATTGCTATTTTCCAACATTTCTTCTACAAGATAAGATCTACGGTACAAGCCATCAACCGCATTCTGGACGCTGCAGTATAATGCCCATAGACATTTGATCGTACTGGCCGCCAGGTTCGGGTGCATCCACATCACTCGCTTCGGACTCGTCGTCGGCAACCGACGTGTCGTAGTCGATCGAATTCTTTGTGGATTTATCGTCCAACGAGTAGGACGAGCCGGTGACGGTCGAGCCCGTGAGATCCGACAATGTCAGAGACGTCGCCAGCACAGACAAAGACACACTGTCGCTGTCAGAGGGCACCCAATTATTGAAGAAATTCATGTTCTCGACAGTTGGGCGGAACACGATCGAGTCCATGACGGCGTTGTCCTGCACGCACTCCGCGGAGCCTGGCCGGTATCGTCCGGGCCAGCTCAAAGGCCAGTGCGTAATCGGTTCGTCTGCAGTGTCGTCTCTGCTGTTGTTTCTTACAAAAAGTCTTCCTAATGAACTCGGGCGAATCCGTCTGAAAGTAAATACCAAGAACGATTCTCGAGACAGGCTTGTATCGGCGATGCTCGCACTTGTACGCGGCGCATCGTTTACATCGTCGGTACCGACAATGTAGTACGAAGACTGCAGGTCGTCTTGTTCGGTGGACATGGTAAATGATTAAAGGCGGAAACTGGAAAGAGTAGAGGCACTTGGTGCGAAGTATGATCAGGTTGATAATGCTTTTTTCTTTTTTTTTTTCTTTTTTTCTTTTTCTTTGGTTAGAGACCAAACGAAAAAGTCAAAACCCCAGAGTGAAGGGGATTTATGTAGTTTTTAAATGGTAATGACAAGCCTCATCGAGAAGTTGACAAGTATGTGAAAGAGGCCCAATGTGCAAAAGTGAGAGGCCTCAGTGCAGCTTCACCTTTGTCACTGCAACAGCTGCTCTACAGTCTCTACGGACTGTAGCATCTGCAGCTTGGATCATGGGAGAATGTGTGATGATGTCAGTACTGGCGAGCTGCTAGTCACAGACAGATGCCAGCATGCACCGATACTAAACAACAAAAGGCGCTGCCTGGATGTTATGAACAGGTAGAGAAGTCGTCGTAATCAGGTGCAGCATTAGACGCGAGTTTTGCAGCTCGAAAGCAACGTCGTAATTGATGAAAATATTGAATTTAACCAGCAAGTCATTGCTATGACAAGGTGAGCCTCGTTTGGTCCACCAAAGAGACGAGACCACAGAGGCAAGGCTCCATGTTGACTGGACAGAAAGCAATAAAGTAACAGTAACAGGGCGAAACAGGTGGGAGCCGAAGCCGTCTAGCAAAGGGCAATACCGAAAGCACACGAGCGAATTGTAACATAGAATAAAAAAGCAGATCAAGACAATATCAAAATAAATTACTCCGTGAGTTGTCCTGTCGGACAGCCATATGATCCGTCGGGCTGCACTGCCCATGATTTGCGCCGTGGTATTATACAAGTGATCAGTACCAGAGTAGCACACTTGTGGATGACTGGCTGACATTGGCCGAAAAGATAAAACAAAAACAAAACAGCAGAAAGGACGGAAAGGACAGAAGAATAAAATATGAACCGAAAACGCCAAATGTAGTCCAGTCCTGAGAATCAACGCCAAAATATGAACACCAACTTATATCGTACACATAATGTTTGAAAACGCATGAAAACAAAAACAAGATAAAACAAAACAGCTTACTTCCGAAGCTTCGGGCGGGCGAGGCTGTTGAGACGGCTCATGCTGATCATCGGCCGCTTCTTCGCCGACGCAGGCGTTTTAGCCCCAGCAGCAGACGGAGTGGGAGCGGCCATCTTCTGCGGGCTGGCCTTTTGGGGTGTGCCTCTGACCACGCCAAGATTGCGCGCGGCTGGCATGGTCTTGCCAGCCAGACGGGGTGCAAGAAGAGCCTCGCCCTCGGGCACTCGCTCATTCTTGCGCTTCTTGGCTGCACGCTCCGATGCCTCCTGCTCGGCCTCCTCCTCGGCCTCGCTGATCCGCTGGCGCTTCTTGTTGGTAATGCCGTGTGGGATGCTGACAGCAACCGGGCGTGCATTCTCCTTGTTTGCACCGACAGTGGGAACAAGAGCTGTAAACGCTTTGATGACCGGCGCGACCTCGGGGAAGCTACCCGGAACCTTGAGCTCAGGAGCAGTTGACGTCGATGACCGCACTTGGCGAATGCTGGACTGGCCAGGCGACGAGCCGAATCCCTTGGAGGGCTTTTTGGAGAAGCTGATCGTCTTGTCGCTGCGGAACGTAAAGGAGCCGGGGACCGATGCTGGAGGAGGCGCGAGCTTGGTCGAAGGAGAGAGTACCCCAGCATCGGCAGCGTCGGCAGAATCAGATGCCTCGTCTGAGCCAACCAGCAGTTCATGCCCAGTCAGGTCCGGGTAGAACACAGTCGCACCGAAGCGACGACGAATGCTAGGCGATCCGTTAGAGTCGACGTCCATGTCTGTGGGCTTAAGCTGCTGGTGCGACTTGAGTGCCGACCGAGGGATACCCGACCGGAACACAGACGGCGACTTCTCCGACATGAGAGCCTGCTCGGTAGTGGGAGTGAAGGACACGTGCTTGGACACCTTGCGACGCGGTGTCGTGGCAGGGAAGCGCGGCAGAGCCCGATTGGCAACGCGTGCTGGCGCGGGTGTCTTGGACGCAAAGACCTTGACAGCGGGCCCTGCAGACACGGGCAACGTGCCCCGCACAGCGCTGGAGTTGGCCACGGTACGGCCAGACGGAGGGGCCAAAGTTGCAATCTTGCGAGCCTCTGGCTTACGAGCAGACTGCGCCGGCACCTGGGGCTTGGTAATGGTAGCCGCCTTGGCGGGCGCCTCGACAGTTGCCGGCTTTGCTGCGGCATGGAGGCTGTTTGTCGAGACCGACTTTTTCAAAGCCGAAAGCAGTCTCGCCGGTGTCTTACTCGGCGTCTGAGGCTGCAGGCTGCTAGAGGGCGTTTTGGCAATTGTTGGCCGAGACAGAAGCGACTTTGTGGGCGTCATGACAGAGGCCGTCGTGTGGGAGCGTGCCAGTCCAGATGCACTGCCGGTGCCAGTGGTAGCAAGACCAGCAAGACCAGCCGGACGAGGCAGAGAGCTGCCAGCCCCATCGCGGGACATTGGCCGGCTGCTTGACGCGTCATCGCCCATGTTTTGCTTGATACGCTTGGCTGCCGGCATGGGCAGCTCTTCCTTCTTCTGCTCGTGAACAGGAGGGAACAAAAGGTTGCCCTTGCGAACCGACGGGGGAGCCTTGAACTCTGGGCCAGCAATGCTACTGCCAAACAGTGGGTTGTACTGTTTCTTTGCGGTCGATGCAATAGCCGATCCAGGTATGCGTGCAGACTTTGCATTGGGCGTGTCGTCGAGATTCGCCTTGGATTGGGTCCGCTTAAGACCGCGGGTCGGGCCAGTTGTAGTCGGCGTACCAGCTGCGCTCGGGGCCTTGGACTTAACAGGCGTAAGCTTGGTAGCGCGGTAGGCGGACGGGTGGTTGGCAATGGAGTCCATCTTGTCAAACTGTGCAGAATGAGCGGCGCTGAAGCGGCCGGCACGGCTCTTGGGCTTGGCAATCTTGCGGCCCAGCTCTTCCTCTGCAGCCCGCTCCTTCTCACGCTCAACCTCGAGACCAGCACGGATCTTCTGGGCCTCGCCGCGTAGCTCCTCCATCATGCGCTGCGCGTCTTCGCTGAGACCAATATCAATGGCGGCAGTTGCCTTTTTCATGCTGACGGGAGCTTCCTCAAATTCAGGCGTGTCCTTGACGGGAGTGTCGCCGTTACGGCGTGAGTAGCGAAAGGTAAAGGGCGACGCGGCAGTTAGGGGCGACCGACGCTTGGAGGGTGTGTCTTCGGGCCGAGTTGTGGGCAGAGTGGACGCGGCAATCTTGATGCTCTTGGCTGTGGTTGGGCTCTCGATTCTAGAGGATCTAATGTCGGCAAAGCCCAGGCGGAGGGCAGACGAGGGCGGCTCCTTGGGGCCATTGGCCTTGCCGGGGCGCATTTCCGACACGGACGGTTTCGCGGGCGAAGATCCCGCGGGGGTCTTGGGCGTATTGACATGGGTCGACGCGGGCTGCTCGTCGATTTCATTTTGCTCGGTGAGAGAGTCGAGGTTGGGGGCGGCGGCAGAGCCAGTTGGCTGTGATGTCAGTGTGTCCGACTGTAAGCGTTGTGTTTGTATTGAAGCCGACATACCTTTGAGTTGCTGGCCAAGCGTGCCGAACGACGGCGCGTCAACGGCGGCATGATTGAAGTGAGTTGGTGATATCGAGGTTAAGGATGTAGTTGGTGGACCGTGTTGACGATGACGCGGGTAAAGTAGATGAACGAAAGAGCGGCAAGCTGAAGCAAGCAGAGCACTTTGTATTGAGAGTCGAGAAGTCGTATCGGTAGATGGACCCTGTCTATATCATGAGATTGGATATCACGCTACTCTATGCCAGCAGAGAAAGAGAAAAAAAGATTGAAAGACGTCACAAGTGGCAAGACGATCCTGGAACACGCGTTGACTTTTGCATTCCTTGTCGCTAGGGAGTGGGTGTGAGGATAGACCGGGAAATGGAGGAAGGGTTTGTCAGAGAAGAAGAGGAGGAGACAATGTGGGCATCTGGCGAGTCAGAGAAGAGGTACGAGGTAGAGAGATGGACACAGAAAGAGGAAAGAGACAAAAACATTGCGAGCTGCATGGGCGCGTCTGTTTGGCTGGGGCAAGGGGGTTTGTTTACTTTCAGGGTGGCCCAAGCTCCTTCCCGTTTACTAGCAACAGCCCAAGTGGACCACACGTGACAGGATCACTGGACTCTTTGGTTCAGCCGTTGGATGACAGACGTCACAGCTGTCAACATACGAGCAGAGCTGCCACGACAACGACCAACTTTCTTTCGAATCTGTGGCTATGAGGTCAGGCGTGAGCTGGTAGTTGCCATTCAAGATTCAGGATGGGTTCATAAAGTGACGACAGACCGGAGCTAATAGCCTCCCGTGAGACATGGTCTTGACAGGATCGAGGCACTTAACGGCAGCATTCCAGAGTGAGAGGTTCACCCGTTGAAGCTCTTACGAGTTAAGCTCAAAGATCAAGTGCCATCTAGCATGCGTTGTCAAGAGTCAGTGACAGGCAGAGGAACCTGGGCTGCACGGCACGTGACGGGCTATGAACGAATGGACGGCAACATTAGAGCGATATCTCAGGTTCTGACGCCGTCTGCGCGTTGAGCGAATAAACACATGCAATAAATGTCAACATAAAGACATGAGTATGAATCATAGCCTGGCAAGCCAAATATGATCGGCACAGCAACGGCCCGTCGGCAGCATCTACGGGAGATATCCCGGAAGATAAGCATATCTATCAGCCGTACGAATATCTATTATGTCTGGAAAAGCAAAACGACATCCACGCCAAGACAAACGATACACTGTATCGTAATAGTCAGATCGCGGGATGAATATGGACAGCACAGAGTACGTGACAGACAGCCAACATTGGATATTGTGAGGCTAGGACCAGGCCAGCCTCGAATTAGACCGGGCGTGAGTGTTCATCATCTTTCTCAGCTCTGGGTCGCATGTGTCTGCTCATCTCTCGAGAGATATTGGAGGGATTTCTATCGACTCAGCTCTTACGCTAGAAGACTTCTGTGCATCTCTGCATCCTACATGCAGGTCCACATGCAGCTGCATTGGGTACAGGCTCGACGACATGTACCGAGTACGGAAATTCAAGTGTGATGACTGCCATCTGGTCGACTGTGACAGGCTCATACAAGCGAGTGTTTCCGGGGACCCCGATAAGCACTTGAGAGCAGAAAAGCACGGGCCGGAGGGGGATTCCTGGTTTCTTGCTTCTATGCTTCTATGCTTCTCTTCGAGTCGTCTGCGTAATACTCAACATAGGAGGGTATCATCATACCCAGGAACAGACGTGAGCCGGTAGTGTGGGGGTTGGCCAAGGGTATCTAGGCGGTTAGCCACAGACTATCAAAATCATATATGTTGTGAGGTTGAATGTGAGTGTAGAGATGATGTCTTATCAGTTATATCCGCTGCTGTAGGAGATACCCCGTGCGGAGGTAGTAAATTAAATACTAAGTTGCTATCAAATTGATATAATTCCTAATGATACCTCTCATCGTTAGCTGGCTGATAATTCGGCGAGTCCGTATGGTTGGATGAGTAGGATGACCTGGCTCGTGCATCTGCGCGAAACTCGATATGGACAGCGTGGGGAGACCAGAGTATGAAGTAGCGAGAGCAAGAGCAAGAGCAGCATGAGCAAGAAAAGTTGACGGCCAGTGCACGCTGGCGGTGTGGGCGGCTACGAGGCTAATCGAATTGAGAGGGTTATGGTTGTGGTTTCGTTGTGTGCTTGCAAAAGTAAGAGGGTGCACACCGCATCGCGGAATAGTGTGCGCCAACGACACGGACCAGGTCAGATGAGGTGTTGCAGATGGCGAGCTGTTGAAAGCATCCATATGCAAGACAAGTGATCAAGCTAAAGTCAACATCTCTCTCCAAACTCGAGGCTGGTGATAAAATTCAGAGTGAAGCCAACCACTGGGGAATGGCGTGCAGAATGATATTTCACAGGCATAATAGATCAGCATGTATCAAAGATCAACTTTCAAATGTGAGGTGACGGAGTGACTCTCAGACTGGCATCAGCATACATGGTACTCCACGACTCCAAGCATCAGGGATCAGTCATCAGGATCAGAGGATCATGCCGAGTTTTTCAATGCCACCCTATCCCTGGCCGTATCTTTTCATCCTCAGATGTCATTTTCAGACTTTGAATCACATACTCGGAATTCTCACTCTTCAGTATGATTTCGCTTGGTGACGCATTCCATCTCCATCCTCGTCTGCATCCTCCCGGCATCGCTTCTTTTTCTACAAAGTATTCTGCATCCCACACCTCCTGGTAATAAATCCTTCAACCTTGCACAGAGGTAGTAATTCCACTACAGCCCACTCACACCTTTCGACGACCCTTTTGCCTTTTTGCTTTTGCTTTGCTTTTTGCTGGCCCCCCCCCGCTGTTCGCTGTTGTCTGCCCCCAGCGATCGACGACGACGGCTGAAACGAGGCATATTCTTGCAGCCAGTTGCCGCTAGAAGCTTTCTAGAAGACGTGGCGCATCATTTCGTTTTCCTTTCCGAGTTGTTTCTTCTTGTTTGCAGCTACTCAGTAATTTCCCTTTTGCCACATCTCTATTTATCTTTTGTGTAGTTTTTGCTTAGTTTTTGCTTAGTTTCTCATGCATGTTGGAACGGGTACATCAGTGTGGGAGGTCTAGCAGCATCACATGAGTGGGATGAGACGAAAAAAAAGAAAAAAAGAAAAAAGAAAGGAGGAAGACGAAAATCATTTGTTCACAGAAGACATGGCAACGGAGAGTTATATCCGTTGAATTCTGTTTATCTGCTTTACGCACGGCTGCAGTAGTGTCTAAGCTAGATTAACAAGCTTATAGTCGACTTCTAAGTACGACTGGCAGATAGATGCTGTGATCGATGGCGACAGTAGAGTCTGTCCGGACTAAAGCAGTGCATCTCATTCTCCGTACATCTTACGACGCACGACGTACATGACCGCCATTCGAACCGAGCAACTGCTCTCTTTATTCCATATCCCACTGTCTGCGTAGCATCCGGGCGAGCCAGCTCTTTTCTCTTGCTTGCCTTTGCTATCCTTTTATTTCTGTATTTCCATGATCTATTTCCATGATCTATTTCCATGATCTATTTCCATGATCTATTTCGATCATCTTTCCATCATCTTTCCATCCTCTATTTCCATCCTCTATTTCCATGCCGTTTGATCCATTTCGCTGCATGCTATTGCCATGTTGGATGCGATTCTTCGTCAAGCCATGTTCTAATTACCCGTCGCTTCCCCAGAGTGGTCTGGCGTAAATCACCCGGCAGCCCCTGTAAATCCGTCTCACCTTGCTCTAATAGCTTCGGTGCAGCTGTTCGTTGCAGTCTTACTCTGTATCGATGCTCTCATCTCCACACGCTGTCTCAGCCCTGGTCCTCCTCACCTGGTCCTCGGAGATGCAAGATCCAGGCTTACCCAGAGAGGTCATGTAAGCGGTCTGTCGTCTGTCTCCTTTCTGCCGTTGATTTTTTGTGCACGCTGTTGATGTTACAAAGTGATTGTAGAATATTGCAGAAAATTCAAAGAAGCATGTGGTCTCGGTGTCAACTGCTGTCCAAACCACGACTTGACCGTAATTTGCGTTAACCTATACAAACGACTTCAAATCACAGTCACATCAAGACAGACAGATGATTCTGAGTACTTCCTGACCACCTGTGCCAAGACCTTGCTTCCCCTCGTCAGCAACTCAGGTGACGTGAAGAAAAGAGGAAAAAGACAAAAGGCAAAAGGCAAAGGACGAGAGACACCTAAGAAACAGAAACAAACACTGGCCAGTGAAAACGGCATGCCGCCGCAGCGCTCCTTTCGCGGCCCTCGTCTTCCATTTGCACACGGTGATTGGCCAGCTGTGTCCATACACACTCCTTTCTTCTTTCTCCTCTCCAGCCGTCTGCTCCTCCATAACGCCATAGCACCCGAGCGCCGCCAATTGTCCAGGCGTCGCGCAACGAATAGCACCATCTCATCGTCCATCCCTGGCAATATTGAGCGCGAATGGCGACGAAAAATTTTCACTGAGCCGACTGGCGTACGATGCACTGCTGATTTCTTATTTGCTGCTGATCTGTTGCTGCTGTCGCATCTTCCTCGGTGACGTGTGCACTCTTTCAAAAGTATTTTTCGATCCTTTCTCAAACCTGCAAGCCGCAATAATAAACACCAGACCGCGTAAACATGTTCGCAGGCCTCATACTCACATTTTGCTATTGAAGTGACCATACAGCGCGAATGTAGTCTCATCTCTATTCATAGTCTCCTCTCAGCGCTGTCTCATAAACCAAAGGCCGGACTGCTTATTCACCATCGTCGTACAAAGCAGTAGAGATGAGTCGTTCCAATGAGTTGCCATACGGCCCATCGTGCCTTCTACATTTTGTACAAAGTACACTGCACGCAGAATGCGACGCTCACAGGGTGGAGACGCCCCGATCTCGGCAGGCCTGGCACTAATACGGAAAGGCTAGCAAACTTTGCACGACCCATACCAGGCTTTGCCCTTGCTTTTTGCTTTCCTTACTTCGTACTGCTTGCTTTGTTGTAAAGCAGTAAAGTAGTAAGCGCTGAAACGTCCGGGCAGGCAATTTCTCATTACTGGCGATAAAATCAGACTTGCCAGTGACCAGAACAACAAAGACAAAGGTCATCCGTCGCAGACTTTTCACATCACGGCAAGAGCATGCTAGCCACATGGCTTTGGTCCTCCGTGCCTTCCTCTTTTATTTTTACATGCAATTTCTCGATCCGCCTGAATTCGCTTGTTATACTTTGACGCAGCACCGGTCTCTCTACTCTGCACATTCCAGTAGATAATAGAAGGATCTGACACTGTATTTCTACAGCGTAGCGCTGGCGAGCTAGCCGCAAATTCTCCGTCTGCTTAACCGCTGGGCCGCTGTGATAATACCCCGTCCGCATTACGCCATCTGGCGGTCGTCTCTTGAATTACCTTGCATCTTATCATGTTACGCCGTTCAAAGACAGAGTTCAAGATTAGCGGCCGTCTACTTCGTACTGAGTATATCAACTTGGTGAGTGCTAACTACTCTGTGACTTCTAGAAGACAAGATGGAAAAACAGATTACTGAGAATACTAAACGGCGATCATCGCGCTTGCCCTGAAAAATTTTCAGCCCATTCGCAAGCTGTGCCATGCTCTCTGTATTGCAGAGAAGAGAGTATTTGGCCGTAGAGGTGCTCTTCTTTATTCAACCAGCCTGTCAGCTTGCAAGATTTCACAGCACACGCATACAGCATTACCTGCTTGTTGCATATTTGCCTGCTTGCGTTCCGGCCTCCTGCCTGCCTCGCCGTTAAAAACAAAGCGCGCGGGTTGCACTTGCCGCATTTGGACACCCACCTCTTCTCCGCGTATTGTACTATGGTACATTGTATTTCGTACTTTTGGCTACTCACACCGTCTACTCCGTTTCTCGTTTCTGGAGGGAACGACCAGGCCACGGGCCCGCTGCTGGCCTGGGTGTTAGTCCTAGTAATGCCCCATGGACTGGCTTACGGTTGCATGTAAATATGCAGCAGTGAGAATGCTCCTGGCTGTGGAGATGCCAGCTTAAAGTACTCTGTAGCTTCTCTGTACTGAGTACAGAAGAAACACAATGTCCCTGATGCCAGTCTTGGTAGGAGGCAGGAGAGGTCGCTCCTTCTGTTTATTTCTTATTTCCCAGAGAAGGGAAAGCGCCATCAACTGCTACAGTATATGGAAGGAGAACTAGACATACTTATACTTCTTTCTTATAACGGCAATTAAACAGAGCGAGTGATCTTCCTTCTTTCCAATTTTATACACTGTATGATATTCACTTATTCCATCGTAGTCCTGTTCGCCCATCGCTCTTTCCTCAAGTAGACCCTTATTCTCAACGACTTGCTTCGACCCTTCCCTTTACATACCCTCCCATATCCCAACACATCTCCTATTTTATTCAAACTTGAACAGCTTCATAAACGTCACCAAGAAACACCGTCCAGATCGCCTGCTGCCGTCTTCGACCAACTTCTTTGCCTTCCAGCCGTTACCACTTACATTCAATACGTCGACTCCTCTTTTGCCTCCGTCCGCATTCGCTGGTCTCTGTCCACCTCGTCTCCAGCAGTCAGCCAGCAGTCCAGCTGCCCCCTCTCAAGCTCCTCTTGGGCTGCTCCTCAACGGCGTTCTTCTCTTCTCCAATTCACATTACATAAAACCAAACCTTTCGCCCTTTCAAACCCATACTCTACCTGTCATCGTTCCTCCTCTTATCTCTAGACTCTCAAACCCTCTTGCCAGACAAGCTCCAAGCTCAAGCACAGAGCAATCACCGTCCCTGACTCGGATCTTCTCAGCCTTCTCTACTCGCTATTCCCTATTATTATTATTATCAAAAAAGATACTTTCCGTCCTTTGATTACACCATTGTAACGGCGCGGCTCTTCCCTTGACTATTACATACCATTACATACCAGATTCGTTAATCTCAGATAGGCTCCTCTATCTCGCTGTCGTCCCTTTGCACCCCCCTCCCCATCATCTCTTATCTCTTCTGTGCCTTCTTTGGCTTCCAAGGACGTTCTATTGTTCCTTGTTGTTCCTTATTCCGTTCCTTTTTCCTGTTTCGATCGTCTTCCCCTGACACCCGTTTCCAGGCCCTCGGGTCATCTTGCGCCAGCTGCAGCCTTTCTCTCATCCAAGCTCGTCACTCCTTACTGCCTCGCTTGACAGCCTCACATTCGGTCTTCCCGTCAGCCACAGAGCATATATTTGAGCGTTATTGTCGTTTCTGTTTGTTCTCGAATTTTCACTACATATACTTTGAAAACCCAGCCAAAATATTCACGATACTTACTATTTGACGATTTACGACTCGGACTCGGCATTCGACGACAAAGACAACAATATCATTTATGGAGATCGACCTTGCCTGGACCCCTAGTCCATCCACCTCAACACCATAATTGCGTCAAGTACATTGTACAGCATCTCGATTTTGCCCAGCACGGCCATTTTCCGGTGTCGGTGTTAGTCGACTCAAAACCAGCCCATCGCCAGGAACGGTAAAACCACAACGCCTGCGCTACTGAATAACGAATAACTCAACATACTGAGTACAAACAGAGCCTCGCTGTCAACGCAATACAACACCTCAAACAGCCTCGCGGACTGTGCTTCTTTTGCATTGACTTGGCCCTGCCCTTGTTAATCCTTTTGTTTCTCCTCTTGTTTCTCCTCTCGTTTCTCCTCTCGTTCGTCTACTTGTCTACTTCACGCCCGCTCTCCCTTATTATTCCTTATTATTCCCTCGTTCGACCTCCACGGCCTTTTTCTTCTTCTTTTCTCCTCATCGCTTCTCCTCTCGCTCCCCTCTCCTAATTATACGGCCTGCAGACCCACCCCGCAGACTACCCAGACTACCCAGACTACAGTACTTCCCGTGGCAAAGAAAAAAAGGGACGAGAAAAAAATTAGGTTATCCAATTCTTTTTCTTTTTTCTCTCCTAACAGATTGATAGTTCGTGATCTTGCATCATCTTTCTGTCTCCCCTTCTTCCAGTCACTCATTCCTGTTATTCATCGTTTCTCTTTATCTCTTACGTCTTTTTTGATCTGTTACGTCTTCACGTCTCGTCCTTTACGACCACCTGCATCGATTTCCCCGCTGTCTACTCTCTCGGCTTCTGCTTTCCCGTCTTGTCTGCCGTCTGCCTTCTTTCCCATCCCCCACTCTCTTTCCTCTTAACCTTTCCATCTCTACACGAGGCGCCCGCCGCCTATCGGCCGAGGTGTCTGACCTTGAAATCGGAGAATATGGCAGACTCCATGTCCGTCGACAAAAATGAAATCAAGCATGATTCAGATGACTCCCTCGACTCCGGCGCAGAGGGCGACATGCCTCTCAACGGCGGCAGCCTAGACGGCGGCATCGGCAATGCTCAGGACCAGCCTATTAAGCGCAAGGGCGGCCGCAAGCCGGTATGTTTTTGTCACATTTTTGTCACATCCTGTCGCGTCAAGCCAAAGCTTCTTTTGCTCCCGGCACTGTAGCATTTGTATGAGTCGCATTGTCTAACAGTATAGATCTACGCGACATCGGAGGAGCGCAAGCAAAGAAACCGCCAGGCGCAGGCCGCCTTCCGTGAACGCCGTACCGAATACATCAAGCAGCTCGAGGAGACTATTCGCGTCCATGAGCAGAACCTACACAACCTGCAGACTGCCCACCGTCACGCCGCCGACGAGTGCCTGATGCTGCGCTACAAGAACTCGCTGCTCGAGCGCATTCTTCTCGAGAAAGGTACGCGCAAATACGTGTCCTACGTTTACTACGACCATGGTCCGCTAACATCTTAGGAATCGATGTGCAAGCTGAGCTGCGCGCCAAGACCGGCAGCCCGAGCCTGGGACCTACTCACATGCCACAAAATATGGTGCAACCACCGCCCTTGCCAAGAGCTATTCTGAACCGCCACCATGCTCGCCGCTCCGGCTCGAGCATTGCACCAAAGCTCGACATTGGCAGCTCGTCCCTGCCTCCGCCCAACATTGGCGGTATGAACCCCGGCCACCCTACTCCCACGTCCGTTGTCGCGTCGCCCAAGAGCCGTCCTACGCCATCGTCACACTCTGCTTCTCCCGCCGCTTCTACTTCCGCCTACGGCCAGTCGCCGGCAGCCTCTAACAACGACCCGTCTGCATCGATTCGCCCGATTCTCACTGCCCCTGCGCCGCCACCGCCACAAATGCAGCATGGCCAGCAAGGCCACCAGGGCCATAACGTGCCCATCTCGGCCTCTTCAATGAAGGCCGGGCAGCTTGGCGGTCCCATGCCAGGAATGAACAGTGTTTTGCCAAGAGCTGTGCAGCAGCAACACCAGCAACACCAGCAGCAGCACCCGCAATCACAGCACCAGCACTCGCAGCAGCACCCGCAACAGCACCAGCAACAGCACCAGCAACAGCACCAATCACAGCAGTCGCAGCAGCAGCAGCAGCAGCAGCGCCCTCGACAGCCTCACATGCAGTCGCACCTGCAGCACTCGCAACAGCAACATCCACAGCACTCTTCGGGATCAAACCAGCACCCCTTGCCCTCACCGCAACCCCCGACGCCACGGTCTGCGGGCGGCGCTGGAGGAGCCCCATACTATGCCGTGCCGGGGTTCCAGAACCATATCGAGCAGCTGGGTATGTATTTCTTTATATTTTCTGCAGATTCAATTACTAACCCTATGCAGAACAAGAGTACGATGCGGTTGACGATATCATGGACGAGCACGCCGAAAACCCAGACACACCCTCGGGCCCAAGCCCGTACCCGCCCAACAACTACTCGAATGCTCCTGCCCCGATCAGCTTGGCCAGCCCAGCGACGAGCGTGGGCCCCTCTTCAGCATCTTCGATGATGGGCGCGCCAGCCCCCACTGGACAGAATGGATACCCATCCATGACACAGCTCCTAGATCCTGCCCTGGACTGGGACCCGTTTGGCCTGAGCGCTAGCATGCAATTTCCGACACAGTTCTCGTTTGACACCAGCAACACCAGATAGAATCGGCCTTTTCGCAGTGGCAGCGCGCATCGACAGCGGATACATTGACGATTGCATTAATACTTAATACGCCTCATGGGTGGTGGCCACCGTCTGATTTACAGCGCAGCGTCGAGCTACTGAGTGAATGCCCGGAGCGTCGGCTCTCCACAGGCCAGGCCATTTGCCCACTTGACGGCATCGAATCGAACCACAACTCAGCCTGCCCGCCACCTGGCTTGTTCTGGTTTTCTTGGAGCATTTTTATTTCGGTTACTTTCCCCTCCCGTCCGCAGACGGAGTGGGGCCATTTGCATGCAGTTCTTGCAATTTACCATCAGCATTGTTTCTATCTACGTTTTTCTTGTTCTCCTTTCTCTTTTGGCATTTTCCCATATATTTTGATACCCCCGAGCTTCTTGCCTTTTGTTTCAATCCGTCATCCTGTTCATCCTTTTGCAGTAGTGCGGGGCAGCGGGATGATGGGCTGGATACACGTTGTTGGGCAAGTTACTCTCTGTATAGGGACTTGGATGGGCTTTTGTTTAACGCAACCGCGGCATATTTCTATGTTTTGTTTTGTTATGTTCTCTCTCTTTCTGTCTTAAGGTTTCTACATGTTAAAATGGCGCTGTGTCGGGTTTGGTTTGATTGGTACGAAACGGAAAAAATACATATGGGCGGAGGGCATCTATTCGCAGAAGCGATTTCTGTTTATTGGCCAGCTTAATTTCTTATTGGTATACTCGGTTGGGTCTAAAAGTTTATTCAATTTTACATTCGCTTCATTTTGGTCGGGCCATATTTTCATACTGGACTGGTTGCAATATATACCCGGCATGAGGTTTTGGACTACAGCAAGTACAGCTCTCTTCGTTTTGATTTTATTTATTTCACTTGGTGCTTGTTCTCTTACGTTTGGTCTAATCCTTCGGAACGTTTCGTTGTACGACGATGCCGGCCATTCCCCTTTTTCCTTTTCCGCGGCCGCCATGTCTATCTCATGTGACGAAACAACCATCGTGACCAGCAATGCTAGAGAAACGACTAGCTGCTATGCCACAGACATCGGCATCCAATACTCTATGCCTTGACCGCTCCCAACAATTTAGCAGATTATCGGTCAGAAGGTACGCGGGACGTGGATCACGAGAAACGAGAAGCGGGGCGGGCGAGACCTGCCAGCGCCTCTTGCTCCTTGCTCCATCGCATTCAATCGACTAGAGTTTAGCCTCCTCAATGCGCATTTTGTCGACGATGCCCCGTGACACATAGTACACATGGCGGCTTATTCACCCCTTGGACGGCAGCAGACGGCATACGCAGTCTCTGACTCTGGCAGCTTCGGGCAGCTCTACAGAGTAGGTTGGGGCTGATCAATGTCTTTCTGTCGGCTAGCTGAGGGCTAGATGAATCAGTGATTATCGTGGACATAGCAAGCTTGGTCCAGGTGTCATTAGTGAATGCAAGTCCAGACCAAGATCGGATTCCGTGCCGGCCGGTGGTATGCTGAGTAGGTGGAGGGCGAGTCATGCACTGCGAGCAGAAAGGCAGAAAGGCAGAAAGACGGTTTAGGGATTTGCTTATGATATTCGATATTCCAATCAGGGGTACAGAAGTGCAAAAGCAAATCCCGAAGAGCTCAAAGGCTCAATGTCAATGCGAATATGCACGAATGCAGTTGGAGAAAGGCAGTAGGCAAGAGACGCCAAGCTGACCGTGTCCTTTCTATTGAGTAGGGAGAGTCGACGCAACAAAGAAGGTGTCTGAAGAAGCTTTGGTCAAGCCACTCGGAAACAAGCGAGAACTCTACTGAGAAGCGAAACGGTCACAGAAACGGTGACAGTTGCAACAGAAATCCACGTGGATTCAGTATTTTGTACTCTGTGCACAGCATGAAGTACAACGAAGAGAGAACAGAGAACAGAGAAGAGAGATCAGAGACGCCAGACCAAAGAGGGGAGCAACCGGCGCTATTACGTACAAGCCGACCACTTTGCCTCCGAATTTCCAGTCTCACTGTGGCAGCACTGCAACAGCGGCAGTGGATCGCGAATCCGCCGTGCAGAGGGCAGAGTATTCGGACGGACTGCAATGCATGATTCTTTCTCAAATCTTCATACTTTTGCATATTCATTCGTGATACCGCATATAGGAACAGGAGAGCACTCCGAGGTCATGTGACGACCAGTATCGCAGTGATGGCTGAATGTAAGTCAAATACTGGCCATTTGACTGCGGGCAGCAATCTCTACAAAAGGAAGCAGAAAAAGACCATCTTTCCAGCCGTCTGGGCTTGTTTTCGTGCAACTTTTGTGGCCGCCCTCCCAAAAGACGACATGACGTTGAGCTGTTCCATACAAGTGCCCTCTTTATATCGTCTATCACGATAAGATACCAGATAACACAGCCTTGACGGAGATATACAATGGAGAAGCACGGCTGTTATCCGTATCGATATCGGATATCTGATCAGTATCGTCGCCATCATATGTTTCGATTGTTGATGGTGTCACCAAATCCGGCCGTCCCGCGCTTTTTGGCGTTTCGGATGTGACAACAAGGATGCGGCTTTGTTTTCAAAAATATCAAACACAAGGTATCATGAATCAATTATACCAATACGGCAAATCCCAATCGAGGCTATAGATATATATACACAAAAAACACGACACATAAACATAAAAGAGGGAGGCGATTATTCAAAACAGAAAAGACTGCACCCGTAAAGCCGCCTACTGCGGTCTTGCGTCGTTGTTATCGGCCAGGCTCAGGCCGCGCATTGCCTCGCGCGCCCAGTCGTCATCCGCATTCACAGACGACGACGTCCGGCTGTGGCCGCCCTGCTGGCCCGTAGTCAGCCGCCAGTCGTCGCTGGTAGACGGCCGTCCGTCGACGCCCGGCAAAAAGATCTGAGACGAGCTGGACAGGGTGCCGCTGGTGGTGTGTGGGCCACCAGACTGTGGCGGCGGCGGCGGCGAGTGCACATTCTTGCGCGCCACGGGCTTCCGGCCAACTGGCATAGGTGGCGGACCGCGTGCATCGTCCTCGTCTGAGCTGTCGACGTTGTCGGCATTGCGCACCGACAAAACGCCCGCGCGGCCCTGCGTCGGCGTCACCGCATCGTGGTCGTTCTTGTACGGATCGTACTCGCCGTAGTGGTCCACGTCATACTGGTTGGTGCTGTTGGCGCTCGTTGTCGTGATCGTCGGCGTATTGGCGTGTCCGGTGCCGTCGCCGGTTGCTGTTAGTGGCCGACCCATGGCTGCATTGTCGTCGGCGGGCATCTCAACAGCGCCAAAATGCGGTGGCGGCGGTCCGTCTCCGGTGTTGTTGCCGAAGCCAAAGTCGAGGTCGTGCTGCTGTTCCAGCTCGCGCTGCTCTAGGATCTGCGGGGGCGCCTGGATCGACATGCTGTCGGTGTTGCGGATGCTGCCGCCACCGTTGCCGCCGCTGCGCATGCTGCTGAGGCTGGCGCGGTTGGGGTCCAGCTGGCTCGACGGGCCAGAGTCGGGTCCGCCGCCGCCCTCAATCGCGGACATGTCGCGGATGGCAAACTGCGCCATCGTCCGCATCTTGCGCGACACCCAGCCCACCAGAATCTTGCCGCGTTGCTTTTCGCCCAGACGCGACCGCGGGAAGTCGCCGCGGTTGACAAACGCTACAATATCAACAACCACCTGGTGCTCGTTGAGAATAGCATTGACAATAACAGGCACAATCGACGCCAGGTACGCCTTGCGCGCAACCTCCACCAACACAACCACAAGACCACCAGCCTGGAAGACGGCACTGCAACTGTTAGTACTCGGCCGTAATTTAATAGCAATAGAAAAAAACTTACCATCCGCCCGGAACAATGATCCGGTGGCACCGCTCGACCGAGTTCTCAATGTCCATCGGGAAATGGCTCAGGCCGTTGATCTCAAACGTCTCGCCAATGTTGCCCAGCACAAACAGCACCTGCATGTCCACCAGCGCTCCGCTAGGGCCGATAGGCCGGCTCACACTGTGCAGGAAACCGAGGTCGCCCGTGCGCACGTAGCGGATGTTTGGGTCGCCGTCCACTGTGCGCCCGTCAAACCGCTCCGCGTCAAACGCATCACGCGAGCCGTAAAACGACTTGACACACGCCTCCGAGTCAACCCAGATCTCACCAAACTCGCCATCAAGACACAACAGCCGGCTTTCCGGGTTGACAATCGCAATCTGCGTCGACACCGGCACCATGCCCGAGTCCTGCACCAGCAGTGCGCGCGGGTTAGTGTCGGGGTCCACCGGCAGAATCAGGCCGCGCCGCAGAGCCTTGGTGTCGAGCCACAGCTCAATCGGCTCAATGCACATGTACGACCGCGACGCAATCATGGGGTTGAGCACGTGCGAGTACACAGTGTTGATGGCTGTGCGATCCAGGCCTGTTTGAGCAAAGTGCAGCCGCACCTTTTGGAACACGTCTACACGCGGGCGGCCCTCGGCCGTGATCATCATGTTCTTGAGCTCGTGCAGGGTAAATCCCTTGCCCGGCATCGTCGCCATCGCGTGGTCTAGCATCTGCGGTGTCGCGTACGTGTCCTTGATCTTGTAGCGTGACAAAATAAGGAACAGCGACAGTGGGTTCTGCGCAAACTCAACTGGGGACAGCAGGTACGTCGGCGTGCCAATGTAGATGCCCATGAGACAGGTGTGCACAAAGCCCAGACCCGTCGTACTGCGCACACATCCCAGCACAGGACGCGAGCTGGTCATCTGGCATGTCTCCTTTTGCACCTTACACATTCCCAGAATCGTGCTGTGACTCAGCTGCACCGCAATACGCCGCTGATCCGGCGTCCAATACGTCCAGACCAGCGCCGGGTAGCTCGGCTGCACCCAGTTGGGGTCCATGGTGATGCCGAGGTCACGCAGACCCTGGTTCTGCTTGGGCGGCCGAGACGTGTTGTAGATGCTCGGCAGCGCAAGCTTCAGCACCTGTGCCGACTGCTTGATGTGCTGCGAAACAGTCTTCATCTTGAGCAGGTGGTCAATCTCGTTGTTGACCAGCACGGCCTTGACACGGAAATCGGCCACTAGGTGGAGGAATGCAGGCACATCCTCGGACAGGCGGTTCTGGTCCATTGGTGCCATCGGGATAACGACGATGCCCAGATTGAGACAGGCATGCACGGCAAACACAAAGTCCTCCGAGTGCGTGTACATGAGCACCGCGTGGTCGCCGGCCCGCAGGCGCACCTTGTTCTTGAGGTAGACAGCCACCGCAGCGACGCGCGTGTCAAACTTCTTCCACGTAATGCCCTTGCCTTCCTTTCCGCGCCCGTCAATAGTGCAGTACGAAAGCTCTTCGGGCTGGCGGGCGACACGCCACTGGATCAGGTCCGTGATGCTCGTAAAGTTGTTGAGCGCAGTCGATGTTTTGTCGTCAATGACAACCTCGCGTCTGTCAATGCCAGAGTACTGGTTGTCTGCGCCCGCCAGAATCTGACCACGTGAGTCGGAGGCAATGCGCGACCAGATACCGCCCATGGGGTCGACACCAAACGGAAGGTTCAGAACAGCATGCTCTACGCCAAACTTGACGTGGACGCAAGCCAGGTTGCCATTGTCAAACTCGCGACGGCACAGCATGTTGCCGATCTCGCGGCGGCCGTTCTTGAGAACGCGCGGCAATGCGTTAGGAGCAGTAATCATAACGCAGTAGACGCGCAGATTGTGAACTTGCTGCAGCACATCCATGCAGCGCTGGGCCAGTGAATCGAGCAAGGCCGTATCCAGCTGGCGCGGCGGCCCCCCCTGGGTTGCTGGCGCTGTTGATGCGGCCGTCGTTTCCAGGAGGACAATGGGGAGATGTTCCTCGTTGACAAAAACATCAAACGCCGAGCAGTCAAAGATCTTGGGAATCGTCCGCAGAATGGTAAACACAATGTGCTGCACGAAAAAGTATCTGTACTCGATGATCTCGTTCTCAGGTTCCACCCATTCCACCTTTTGACGGATGCGGTCCTCGTACAGGCCGAGCACAAAGATCTTGCCTTCAATGATTGTTCCCAGCAGGCCCGTCCGCAGGAACTCGGGCTCGACGGGTGTCGGGGTCGGGTCACCCGGCTCAAACTTGTACGGTCGGGCGTGGAAGATCTGCTCCGTATGTTTGGGCAGCGCCCAGAAGCCGCCCGACAACGAAGGCGAATCGACCCAAATCTCACCGATCGTGTGCGGTGACGACAGCAAACAAGTTTCCGGGTCGACAATGGCAAGTGTGGCATCGGGAATGGGGTAGCCAAAGGCGCCGATGCGGACTGTGCCGGCCTCATTCTGCCGCTTGCGGGCCTCTGCACCCACAGCCAGCACGACAACCTCATTGGTCTTGAGAGCTTCACTATCGAGCAGGACCTCACTCAGTTCATTAGAAGCGCGCTGTTCCTTCTTGCTCGTAGTACCTCCGCCGAGCAGAGAGCCGAATCCACCGCCTGTGTCTTCAGTGCCCGCTGCATCAGAGGCGTCGGCTTCTTTTTCGTCGGAGTTGGCCTCATCCGTCTCTTCTCCGTCCCGAATGTCAAGCTTGAGCGCGCAGCCCATGCGTTCCTCGCCACCGAGCCAGTCTCGTATGCTGATCACCATGCCGCCGTGTTCGGGGAGGCAGAGCATGGGGGAAACAACTTCACGGGCGCGCGGGTTGCGCAGCGGGCGCAGCCAGCGGTCAGCCAGCACCTCGTGGAACTCGGGATCGACAGTCAAAGTATCAATGAGACACAGCTTGACAGACTGGAAGTTGGGCTCCATGCCCTTTTTGTAGTTGCGTGTGGTCATGGGATCTTGCTGGTAGTTGTAGACTGAGCGCTTAAGGCCGGGATAGTCGGCAGCCATGAGCGTTGCCTTGTACTTGGAAATAAGATGCGCGTAGAGGCCAGGCACCTCGGTCGTCTTGTGCTCGAGCCAGACAACGGTGTGGCCGCCGTAGACAGCAAAGAGCACGGCGAGGATCATACCAATACCCTGACGTGGGTCAAGGTAGGACAGTAGGATTTCACTGCTGGCAGCGCCGCCAATGAGCCGGCCGTTTTTGTCACGCAGGGAAGATCCGGTGAAGGAGTCGCCCGGCCGGTTCCCAGGGACGGTCGAAACAACAGCGCTGAGGCAAGCCAGCTGGTGCATGATGGTGCGATGGCTAAGCACAACACCACGCAGGTCGCCGGTTGGCGCACGAGAGAACTCAATGTAAGCAAGGTCTGGCACGGTCAGGGGCGGCACGTCGTCCTTTTTCTTCGGGTGGAAGCTGCCAAACTCGTTGGTCTTCCACCACTCGACGCCCTTGGGCCATGTGAGCTTGTGCGTAGCAATATCGCGCTGGAAGGTCTTGAGGTTGTTTTCCGTCGTGAGAGCCAGGTGCGCCTGGGTCGAGGTGAGAATTAGGTTGAGCTTCTGGTAGTCATTGAAGTCGTTGATGGGCACGGCCACGACGCCGGCAATAAAGCAGCCGAGAAGCGCAATTGCAAACTCGATGATTTCCGAGTCGCGGTAGACGAGCGCTACGCGGTCGCCTCTGTACAGCGAGCTCTTGTCACGGATGACCTGTGCGACCTTTTCGGCGCGTGAAGCCAGCTTCTCCCAGGTGATTGAAGCAATCTCCTTGCCACGACTATCGAGCACCCAGTACGCCGGCATCTTGGAGGTTGTGCGACCGCGGTGGCGCAGGACGGCGGCGATGTTGTCGAACTTGGACATGGGAGTGTTGCCGTCGTGAGGGTCGTGGATGGCAAAGGGGACATCACGTGGCTCAAGCGGCAGCTGATACTCGAGCGCGTCCGGGGGTGGGAGGTCGCTTGCCGTGAGCATTGGTGGTGCTGTTGCTGCGGTTGGAGAGAAAGCATCGCCCATGGAGTAGCGCTGGCCCATATTGTTGTGAAAAGCGTCGCCGCCTCCACCCGAGTACCGATGGCCGCCGCCGTACTGGTCGCCAGGCATAGTTCCCTGTTCGTAGGACTGCTGGCCTGCAAAGTCGGAGAAGTAGTTCTGGTCGAGCATGGTGCCTGTCCGGCTGTCGAATGGATTCTGTGAGCTCTGGGTCATGCTCATTGCACCGTCCTTGGGATTGTATTGGCCGTACTGCTGGTTGTCCGGGTTGAAAGCGTAGTCGGTCGACACCATAGTCGCCGAGCGTGACGGGTCTGTGCCAGCGCGCATCGGGTCGAAGCCATTGCCGCCAACGATCGACAGCCGGTTGTCGTTTCCACCTTGTGATGGGAGAGATAGGAAGAGCGAGTCGTGATTGCTGAGGTTCGTGCGCTGCTCGGCAATGGGTCCGCCAGGAGCAAGCAGATTCGTAGGATACGTCGGCGACTGGATGCGAAGACCTGCTGGTGCCGCAGGATGACCTTGCACTTGGGAAGGGCCGCCACTTAAGGCAGCAAAGGAAGCCGCGCGGTGATCCTGCTGTCCACCTCCGTCTGATCCGATCGGGGACTGGACATAGACGGACGCTCGTGGGTCGCCGCCAATATTGAGATTCGGTTCCATTCCATACTGAGAAAACAGCTGTGTCCGGCGCTTCTGGTATCTAGATGATGCAGTTAGCACGCGAGCTTGTGACGGGGGGTGCACGTTGACTGGCTTACCCTTTCTGTGTGATATCACCTTCCTGTGGTAGTGTTAGAATCTCGTGAATAATCTTCTCTTTGTCTATCTGTGTCTTTCTTTCTTCTTCCTTCTTCTTCTTCTTTCTTCTTTTCAATGTTCTCTTTGCTCTCCAAACTAGATCCAATCCAAACGTACCTCGAGCTCTTTCTCCAGCTCGTTGAGCTGCACCTGCAGCTCGGGAGCAAGCCCGGCCATCCCTGCAGCTGTCTGTCGAGTTTGGGTCGGGTAAAAGTGGTAAAAGTTGCGGTGCGATTAAAGCCGTCGTGGTCTTGTCGTCAAACAGCCTTCAAAGAGCCGTTAAAGAGGCAAGGGTAAGATTCGAAGAATCCGCCTTGTCGTTCCAATAACCTCACAAGAGGCTGGCTAGGATATGGCCGACGTGATATATTCAAGATATGCTTTGTAGTTCGAATTGTGTCGATGTCTCGCGAAGGTGAGGAGGTGAAGGCGAGGCTCGAGGACGGTCAGCTCGGCAGCAGGAGGATGGGCGGGAATAGCAGCCAGTTGCTGCGATATTAATATTTTGACGCAGCACAGCGCCAGGGGATAGAGTCGTTGGACGGGGTAGATAGGTATGCGTGTGCTGGACCTGAGGTTGTGGCCGTCGGTTGTGCTGCTGTCGAAGCTGCGCAACGTGGTGTCGTTGAGTGCGGCGGCAATGAGTGATGATGATGCTGGCTCGCTGGGACGGGTCGCAAGTGGGGACATTGTAGTGTGGACAGTGTGGACTTCACGTTTCATGACGTGGGTGGTCCCAAATTACGTGTGAGATACTGTGTGCATTTGGACAACTGCACTGTACATCTCTCAAGGTCTCTGGAAACTTGGCGGAAGGCACTACCCAGCGCTAAATACTATATTTCCAGGCGTAAAGGTGGGGTAAATACGGGATCGTGACCGTTTTACCGTCAATCAATGCTGTAGCCGGTCGCTCCTTCTGTCTGTTGACCATGCATCTCGTGTTCGCAGTCGTCGTTCTTTCCTCTTTACGAACGCTCTCGTATCCTATCAATTGCCTCTTGCCTCTGGCTTCTTTCTTCTTTCAGTAATTTTCTATTCTTTTCTCTAGCTTCCTTCCTTTCTTGTTGTCGTTATCATTTGACCGACACTGTGATATATATAGCTTCTTTGACGGACAACTACACCCATTGCGCCTTCCTTGTTTCTTGTTTCATGTTTCGAGTTTCTTTCGCAGTTCCCCTTTTCGGCAACCTCCCCATGTGTTCAGCCGACAACTACCTTCCCAATTTTGTAATTCTCGTGTCCCTGGCCTCTCTCGTCTTTGACCTCATCTCATCTTTGACACTTCTCTTCACATATATTTGCCCCTGCGCCCTAATTCTCCTTGTGCATCCGCTCTGCAACCATCTACTTTTGTCGTTCTCGTCACTCTGCCCTCGCTTGTGCAGTGTTGCACAGGCCGTTTATGCTGCTCAGTCCTGCACGCAATTAATGCCACCACAGCCCACCACGGCTCTCTGGCTGCAGACTACAGACTACAACCCTCAGACCTGATATCTCTCTCATGTATTCCCTTTATCGGTCATCTTCAGGAGTCTTACCTCGAGTGCCGGCTTGCCTATGCCATTTGTCACCTTTGTCCCGTAACTTAAGACTCGGTTTCGAGGCCCCTTGTACAACACACGGCTGTGCCTTCTTTACATTGTTTTCACGCGATCATGAGAATAGATTTGCAATACCAAATTGGAAAACAATTTCTGTTCCTCGCAGATTTATTGACGCTGGATTCGGCTCAAGTGAGCAGCAATTCACACAAGCAATGTAATGCAAGGAGTCTTGTATCCCATTCCAGAAATTTACTGCTCTTATTTGGTCCTCAACCCTCGATCAACGACCCCTATCAATGAATATCTGCTCTCATATTGTCAGCTGAAGCATGAAGAAGAGATGGAAAAGCTTAATACGGGTGCTTCTATTTTAAACCGTGCCGTTGAAGACAGCTCTTTGTTGGCATGGTCTAGCCTCATCCAGTCTTTGAATACTGGGCTCTTTGACTCTTTGATTCTTCGAGTCTGCCATACTATTCTTTGACAAGTCCATCCTGAAACTGGTCCAGCTAAGTTTGTTGTTGATTTAGAATCTTTAAAGAATTCCAAGATGTTCAAAGGGCAGCTCGAGTGTGCCCCTGATTGTTCTCTTTGCGGCTACGATGACAATCAAAGATAACAAGAAAGCAGACTATCACAATGAACCTGCATCTTCCCTTTGTTATATTACTTTCGAGCCTCTTCCTCGTGTCGACACAACTTTGAACGTTTTATTTCTATGCATCTCATCAAAGGCGTCAAAGAAAGAGATACTCCTGCATCATGGCTCTTGTTCAGGGTATAAATGATGGGCACCTCCTCGCTTCAAGTCTTGAAGAGGAGACGAAACATACTCAGCAGACATCATCATCTATCACAGTAGTTCAGCAGTGCTGCTACAAATATTTTCATTCATTCACACATTCCTTTTATTGTTTTCTTTTTTCCCCTTACTATACTATTTTACATTCCTTTCTACCCTTCTACCCTTCATATCTTCTAAGTTTATATCCTTTGACTGATCACAATGTCCAAGCACGACAATGGTTATGGCAGTGACCTTGATAGCCTCTTTGGCAGCGAAGATATCGCCAGTCAATATCCCGAGTCTCCCCTAGCCACCGCCAATAAGCCGTACTCGGGCGTTCATCTGCCTACGCCCGAGGACGTACCCATGACCCAAGCTCCCCGGGATCTTGCCCCCATGCCCATGCCCATGCCCTTGCCCATGCCCGACATGCCCATGCCTATGCCGGCACAGATGTCTTCGAACTTTCCGCCTCTGCCTATGACGGGAGTTTCAAAGGAATCCGACATGAAGTACTGTCAGGACTTTCAACAGCCACAAGCGGCCCAGACCGGCAGCCATGCGCATGGCGGGCAATTCAAGGATGTACAGTCTGCTTTTGGTCTAGATCAGAGCAACCTCGGTGCTCTTTTCCAAGAATTCCTGCAGCAAAAGGCCATGGGAAAACTGCCAGGTGCTTACATCAACAACAAGGCTGCTCTCTCGACACAGCTCCAAGCAAAGACAAATCCGCCACCGGTAGGTGCAAAGATTAGCCATTCGCGGAACAAGAAAGGAGACCACCGCATTGGCCAATTTGAATGGTACGATAAGCCGCCTGTTCAGAAAAGCTGGATGGCCAACGACAATGGTAGACAAGTCCAGATCAAATACTCCAAGAAGGGCGACATGAGACAGCCGTCCACCTTTGGCCGTGGCGAGATCGAAGCTTACATCCGTGGGTGTGCCGAGCGCGGTGTTCCTCTACGGCTTTGGATCCAGAACATCCCGACAATCCATACAGACCGTTACCACCATTCGGAGCACCATAAGTGCCGTGTCAGAGACTGCGCTGCAAATGGGACCCTTGGCCGCGGCGCGTACCAGGTGTGCTTTGACGAGCACCCGGAAGAGACGTCCAACGGCCGCTACGACCCATTTCACGTTGCTGCCTACATGCATCTGTTCTGTCTGGAGGAGCTGATTCCCATGGCTTACCTCATGCAATTCGCCGATGTGCAGCCAGATGTCCGCGAGCTTCCCCTGGAGGAGCGCAATCCCATGAGTCTGAAACGCGACGGCTCGCATGTGATTGAGAAGACCTTTCACAATTGGAAGGCGGCGCACCACGACTCCTATCTCAAGACCGGCTTCCCCATCGACAGTGCTCCTCGCAAGCGGGACAGCGATTGTCTGTACTACAACATGACCAAGATGAAGCTGGAGTCGCAACCCAACACGCGCCAGAGAACTCGGGACAAGCGGAATGGCAATGACATCTCCAAGCACTACGGCAACCTCCGCAAAGAGGAGGCCAACCGCAGTTCCAAGAGGAAGCGCAAGCAGGCTCACTTTAGCAGCGATAGCAGCTCCAACAATGAAGCTGGTGGTGCTGAAAACCTTGGCTCTCTCCAGGGCTTCACCTTCAACCCCATGCCGCCACCGAGTTCCAAGAGACAACGCTTGTCAGGCACTTCTCAGCCGATGATCCAGACGGCTGCTGCCCATGCTATGCAGTCCCAGATGCCTGATGGGCTGCCGTCGCCTCTTCGTCGTTCGCGGCGCCTGTCAGGTGCCCACGCAATCGATAACATCTTCATCCCGCCGTCGTCTGCCTTTACAGGCTTCCACACGGGCTTCACTCCTGGATTCCGGACTGGACTCACCCCCGGGTTCCGCTCTGGGTTTACGCCTGGGCTCCGTTCAGGATTCACTCCGCGGTCCTCCCGTGACGGCCGCAGCAACCTCAATCTGCAGACCGACAACGTGTCGCTGGGCCTGGATCAGATCAACTTCACACCCAATATTGACGGGCTTGTCTACGACTTTACCGATGCCGACTACAACCAGTACATTGACGAGGAGCTTGCCAAACTCGCTGGTAACAATGGCGGCACGAGTGGCCCTGGCAACAGCGGCAGCGGCAGCGCCACCGAATATGGCAACCCCGCCCATATCCTGCACTTTGGACAGCTCCAGACGCCCAGCGGAACGTACGACGTCACCACCGCACCCGTTCCCTACGGTCTTCGGGCAACGGCTGCACGTCGTGAGACGGCCATCAAGCAGACATCGGCCCGCATCTCGCAGACCGAGGGCATCCAGTGCGACGAGAAGAAGCTGATGGAGGCCATCAAGAGCCCTGATCTGCCGCTGAAGACACCAACTGTCCTCCCGCGCACGAGCCAGACAATCCGGCCTGTGTCACAGCAGGGCGGAGCTAATGCAAACTCCACGACATCGCCCTTGCGGCGCGTGACCCGAAGCATGAGCCGCAACGCTTCTGCCGTCGAGCAGCCCTTCGGGCAGGATTACGACTTCCAGATGGATATGCTGTTTACTGGTGGTCTCGACGGTTTTCAGGACGGTTTCTTTGACTTGGATTCTTTTGTTTAAATTGTTTGTAAATTATGTTTGTATTGTTATGTTTGTTTTCGGTGTCTTGCTTTTTCTTGTCTTCTTGTATAATAGTTTTGCCTACGTCCTATCATTTTGCGTCCCTACTTCACAAAAATGTCTAGTTGATCTAGCATTAGTTTCTCAGTAGTATGTAAACTAAATACATAAAAAATGATTTCATTATCTCAAAAATCTAACAAAAAGAGTGGATAACAAACAGTTGCAATAAATTGTTGGTTTTGATGTCGGTGTAAGTAAATCTATTCGGATACTAGTGAGCAATCCCCACACCGATGAACTATATAGAGCAGTTTTGACCTGCATCCGGCCATTATCGCAACTTTATCTACGGTGACGATATCCGTATCTTCTTTCCACCATCGATACATGTTTTTGTTGCTCGCTTCGAAGCACTATCTTACTCTCTAGTTGCATAAAAGTAGGATATACACTCCCTGCTATTTAGATAACTGCGCGTCTGCATCCTGGCCTCGCATCCCCGGATCTCGCTCACTGCCGACGCTCACCTCCGAACTGCTAGCCCCATCATCGGCCCCGTAACTCCATATCTGCTACTTATCCGGCAAATCACAACAAGATAAACACATTCAAAAATGTCACCATTGAGTATGCGATGAGGAGATATGGTAGTTTATCAAGTTCTACTTTGTATATATACCATGTCGACCTAGAGACCTTTTGCCATGTGCTCGGGACAATGAAATCGGGCATACCGTGATCATCTATCGTCAACATGGAAGACTATACAGTGAAACCGACGGCCGATGCTAAAAGTGATGAGAAGAGGTCGCTTGCAGACCTTGGACAGGCCGTGGACTCGGTGTCGGGTGAGATGCAGCCCAGCGAGCGCAGCACTATGGCTACGTGGACCGAGAAGGAAGAGAGAGCCGTTCGCTGGAAGTGAGTGCATCATCTCAAATTGTTAAAACGCGTGCGACTAATATCGCTGATCATTAGACTCGACATGTATCTGATGCCGATTCTCGTTCTGGGGTTCTTCGCCCTGCAGCTCGACCGCTCCAATATTAGTAACGCCCTGACGGACACGATCACGACAGACCTTGGAATCACATCGGACCAGGTCAGCTCTGGCACCCAGCTGCTATCCGCCGGCATCGTCATTGCCGAGATACCCTCGAATCTGATTCTACAAAAGCTAGGCGCATCTGTGTGGCTAACATGTATCCTGTGTGTCTGGGGCACCATCTCGCTCACGCAGGCCTACGTCACCAATATTCACGGCTTTTACGCGACGCGATTCCTGCTGGGAATGTCCGAGGGCGGCTACATCCCGGGCGCCCAGTACGTGCTGGCGCTGTTTTACAAAGAGGATGAGCTGGCTATGCGGACGGCTATTTTCTACTTTGGCAACTACTTCTCTACGGCAACTGGCTCTCTCATTGCTGCTGGTATCTTGAACATGGGAGGCATCAACGGGCTGGCTGGATGGCAGTGGTTGTTTATCAGTAAGTTCTTCAGGATATCTATACTACGACCCGATACTAATAAAATAACAATAGTCGAGGGAGCAATCACGCTCGCCGTGTTTGTCGTTTTTGTCGCCTTCGTTCCGTCGTCACCAGCACACACTCGCCCAATCCACAGACTCTTCGACTTCTTCAGCGACCGCGACCGCGAAATCATGCAGGCGCGCGTCGTCCTCCAAGACGCTTCCAAGGGCGCTGCCAAAGCACGCATTACATGGTCGGGCTTTGTCGGTGCCGTTTTCGATTTTCGCCTCTGGCTACACTTAATCCTCAACATTGCTGCGCTGTCGCCCAAGGCAGGTCTGCAGCTCTACGGCCCGACCATTATCAAGTCGCTCGGCTTTGGCAAGACCAAGGCCAACCTGCTCAACTCTGTCAGTAGCTACATTGTCGTGGTGTTGTCATTTTTCATCTCCCTGGCTTCGGACCGCACGCGGCTTCGCGGCCCCTGGTGCATCGTTGCTTTTATCTGGTCGATTGCGTTTTCTGCTGCATTGCTGGGCATCGGCGTCAACTCTGACCGCTGGCTGCGTTTTGCCATGTTTACCCTGTTGGCCGGCGGCAATGCGCTGGCCCAGGGGCTGAACGATGCCTGGCTGAGTGTCAACGCCCGAGACCCGGTGAAGCGCAGTCTCGGCCTCGCCTTTGTCGTGATTGGCAGCAACCTCGGTGGTATTATCGGTCCGACCCTGTTCCGCTCGTCGGACAAGCCGGCCTACCGACATGGCTTTGCCGCGGTGCTTGGCCTGTATGCGGCAAGCATTGTCATTACACTGGTAATTATGGCTGTATACTGGAGAGACAATCGCAAACTTGCCCAGCAGGAAAACGATGCGGACACCCCGGAAGGGCGGGACGGCAAGAGACGTCTGCATATTTAGCAACTTAACTTCAAGTTGTGTTTATTAAATCGGAAGACTATGCCTATCCGTTCTATGACTTCAAGTCCTACATAGATAGTAAAACGATAAAGCACTTAGCTTGATTCCATACTTGAGAATTTTAGTATATCACACTCCTCACGCCGAATTAATCATGCATAACCTGCTGTACTTGTACCATTGACAAGCACGCATCCCGTCAGGATGAAAAGTACCATGCTTACCGTTAAGTCGCAACCCTTGAACCGGCCTGGCCCGTGACAGACAGACACATAGACACTTGACTCACCAGTACTTCTAGGCTGCGGTTGCCAATATAACGCCTTCGTTGGTTTATGCATGTTTCCAACTGACATCTTGACATCTAGAATCTCGGAATCGGGCAACACCATTGACAGCTGTACGACGATTTCCCTCGACCACCCAGAAATCCACTTATACAGGTGTATTTCTGCAAGCGTGCTGCATGATAACAGTCGGCGTAGTCTTTAGTGGGCGGGTCAGCTATTGGGGCCAAGTAAACAGAAAGTAATACGACTCGGCCAAGCCGATATGCACGCCATGCCGGGCATCGCGGCGCACGCACAGGCCTGGACCGGGCACGTGCCTCTGAGTGTTGACAACACTATGTTGCTACTGGACCAATCAACCTGCCATTGTCCTCTTGGAATCCCTGTCTGATGGGAGGACAGCTATGACCACGCGCTGCACAATGTGTCAATGTGTGACTCGAGGTCTGTCCAAAGCGGAGTTGGTGGTGGCTTGTTGTGCTTTTGCTTCCTTCGTCAACGGCGATAAGTGATGCTAGAAACTAGCCAGGTGCAATGTAAAAGCAAGGTTCCAACAGGCGACGCAGGGGTGCATTGTCTTTGTTCTTGAGAATAAGAGCTAATTGTTGCCTTTTGTCACTAAAGACACTGTTCAAGTCACGTGCTATCTCGAGATACCAAAACCAAGTGACGCCTGCAATGCATACCAGCGCACTCTGTCAGGGTCAAAGAAACTAGTTCATTTCCACAACACACATCACAAAGAACGCCAGAATGTAAAGTGTAAAAAGAAGCCCTCATCCTCAGCGCGGCCACGCCGCCTAATCGCGCTTCCTTTCCCAAGGTCATTTCTTGTAGATGGCTAATTACACTATATAGATTAGGCGGTTGGGACGTTCCTTCGCTCCTTCCTCAGATCTGAGATATTAAAGCAGCTGCCTGTTTCACGCGTCTTGTCCTAGATCGCTCCTTCTCAGTTGGCTCCCACTTTCGCCTCAGCCGCAGCACATCTATATTACCATCGTGCAGGTACCCCAGCATACAACATTGCCTGCAGAGTACCTAAACGTTGTAGATTGGTGCACCTCCCCATCGCTCCTACTCCTTTGAAACACCCACTCACCGGCATGGTGACTATTGGACGCCGGTCGTACCTTCCCATGCCCATCCAAGACACCCAATCTGTCGAGTCCCTGTTCTCACAGCTCTTGCATCGGCGTGTCCGCTAGATCCCCTCCCCATCCGTCGCCCCGAAAAGCTTCATTTTTTTGGCTGCACACATTTTTGTCTTTATCAATCCCCCAGCCTCCTAAAACCCTCCTAAACTGATCGCCCTAGTTGCATTCCCACTGGCCGTGCGATGCAACAACCCTTGCTGGTGGCCTCACTCCTGATCTTTCGACCCACACATTGTACACATTGTACTTGCACGAGCTTGCGATCATACCTGTCGCAATCTTGAAGCCGCAATCCGTTCCCGCTAGTAACGAGGAACTCTTCCGGGAGCTAAGAGCTGGAAAGTGTTTCGCGCCGTACAACTTCACACCGGCACTAAACTGTCACAGCCTCTGCATCTCTGCGTCTCTGTTCACCGACACGCACTTGCATCTCACAGCCGCAGCACTGCATCGAACACAGCCGCTTGGCTTCACAGCAACTCCCACAGAAAGCCAAAGAGCCGACACAACAGACCTTTGACAGCGATGAGCAGCAGCGCGGCCGGTGCGTCGGCCGGGCCCAGCTCGCCGGCGCTGCAGGTCATTGTTCTTGTAAGATGCACCTGAGTTGTCCTTTCGATTTGATTGTGCCAAGGAGGCGAAGCTTTTTGTCGTTTTGTCGTTTTGTCGTTTAGTTCCGTCGTTTCGTCATTGGGGTGTTTCGTCATTTGTTGCCCACACAGCAGGGGCCTCGATCGTCTGATCTCTGAAACAATCTTTTGTTGCATCGATGAATGCGATTCAGATGGACAGAATCCACATATTCTCTCATCCAATCTCTCGCCATCTTGCTTCTCATGCCTTTGCATCATGCTAACGAATACAATAGGGCTCGGGCGGCGGACCACAAGAGTTCAACACCACCGCATTTCTGGTGCGGTCGACCGCCGAGGGATGGCGCCGGGGCTCAATCGTGTCTTTGGACGCCGGTGTCCTCATGAGTTCTATAACACGTATCCTGGAAAAAACACTGCCGCCAGGCCTGGCAGAAGCCAACAGCTCACCAAGTGAAGAGGGCAGCACCCCAGAACCATCAGAATTCTCTCTTCCATACACTCTCACCACCGGGCCATTTGCTGGCCTTGAAGTACCCTATGCAACAGCCGGCGCGAACGCTTCGTTTGTGCAAAGCGCACTCATTGATACCTACCTTATCACACATCCTCACCTGGACCACATCTCTGGCTTCGTTATCAATACGGCCGGCCTTCCAGGGACGCGGCCAAAACGACTTGCTGGCCTACCGTCAACTATTGCCGCATTCAAATCACACATCTTCAATAATGTCATCTGGCCAAATTTGTCAGATGAAAACAACGGCGCGGGCCTGGTCACCTACATGCGTCTAGTAGAGGGTGGCTCGCCTGCGCTGGGAGATGGCGAGGGCCGAGGCTACGTCGAGATCAGTGATGGACTAGCTGTCAAGATCTGGGGCGTCAGCCATGGCCACTGTATTGAGCGCCACAGCCATCGCGGCAGCGGAGCAGGCACACGCTTTGGCAGCATGGACGGCAGTAGCCTTCCTCTTGGATCCAGTCTTTTGAGCCCTCATGGCCACACACACCACGGTGTCACGAGTGCCACCGTCACACAGTCTCCTTCCAACGCAGTACCATCATCTCAACCGGTTCAACAGACACATGCACAAGCACAAGCCCAGGTACCAGCACAGCCTGTTCAGCCGCCTACTCTACCATCTGCACAAGGGACACCCCAGCTGGGGCCGCAACGCAGGGACAGCCTCGCGCTTCTGTCTGGCCCTGGAAGTGTCGCTGCAGCAAGCCGTGGCAGCTTGGGAATTCCATCTCAGGTGACCACGAGCGAGAGTGTGTGCGTATACGACTCCAGTGCATACTTTATTCGTGATGTCAAGACCGGCCGTGAGGTGTTGATGTTTGGGGACGTCGAGCCAGACTCTATCTCACTATCACCACGAAACTGCCTGATATGGCAGGAAGCCGCACCCAAGATTGCTGCTGGAAATTTGGCGGCTATTTTTGTCGAGTGCAGCTACGACGACTCCCAGCCCCTTGACAGACTCTACGGGCATCTCACGCCAAGATTTGTCGTTGAAGAGATGACCAACCTGGCGGCAGAAGTTGCCCATGCACGAATCATGTACAAGCAGCAAGAACTTCAAATGCAGCAGCAGCAACGTGAGCGGGACGGCCGGAAACGCAAGCGGCATGGGGGCGATGAGGATCGAGCAAGCAATGCCAACATTCCGCGGATGGACAGCCACAGTCGACGCAAGACAGATATTGCAATTATCAATACTAGCGACGCCGACCCGAACTCGTCTAGGCTGCCAGAAGACCCCGTGTCGCCAAGGACTGTCAAGCCAGCTCGGTTGGCAATTGCAGGTCACAGTGAGACTGAAATAGCCAGTGGATCACTGTCCGACACTTCTCTTACGACCCCAATAGCTGATTTATCAGTGAGTGCGGGCCTGCCACAGCCACCTATCCCGCCCATCGATGCCAAACCTGAGGCCGAAGAGCCTCAGCTGCCTCTCGCTGGCCTCAAGGTGGTCATTATACACATTAAGGAGAAGCTCCGCGATGGACCGCCAGCAGGTGAGATTATTTTGGACCAGCTGCGGGCATACGAGGCACGCAGTCCGCTTGGATGCGAGTATATTATCTCATATTCCGGGCAGAGTCTTTTCTTCTGATGTCTCTCAATTCAATATCGTGATACCATATACCTTTTTTTTTGATACGTTTGAAATAAATGTTGGCTACCATCTTGTTTCTATAGTGGGCACTTTTTTAATGATCTATACCGCGATATACGCGCCGGGTACTATTTTCCGACAGCATCAAAGACCTTTCACCTCGCCCATTTTATTTGACAAAACGTCCTCGTCTCATATCAACAATCCTATAGCTATGCAGATATCCAAAATGGCATCCAACCAAAAGACAGTCAGTATTGTCGCCTTTCTCAAGCGCAAACCCGGCCTATCGCACGACGAGTTCTACCACCACTGGCTCAACGTGCATGGCCCTCTAGTCAAGCCCTGGGCCACCAAGCACGGCTTCCTCGAGTACAGGCAGATACATCTCATCCCTTTGATCAATGCAGACCGAGCCTCTGTTGGGCCTGAAAACAAGGCTAACAAGGAACTGGAAAACTGGGACGGGTGTGCCACGTTTGAGCTGGAAAGCATCGAGGCGTTTGAAGCAGCATTCCGCGACCCGTACTACATTGACGTGATCTCCAAGGACGAAGACAAATTTGTGGACAAGGCTGCTGGCGTCATGCGTCGGCGTGGCGAGTTGAATCGTATCATATAATTTGGTTATTGTTTGGTTCACCTCTTTTTGGTTTCACAATTACATTGCACAGTTGAAAATTGTTCGGCTGTTAAAATGCTTGCTATAATATACAAAACTTGGTGACTGCCTACTCGCGACTCATCGCCCGCTTGACAATCCCGACGGCCTCGACAGCCACGTCTTGGCCACGCCGCCACGTATACAGGGCAACGCCGTGGGGAGCCAATATATCCTGTGCATGGGCCAGCCGGCGGTGCCACAGGTCAACCTTCTTGTTCGGTGGCATTTGCTGCTGCTGCTGCGGCTGTGGCGAGACTGGCGGTCTTTGGTATGGGTACTGCTGCCGCTTTCGTGCATAATCAGCACCGCCACTGCTGCCGTCAAGCCCTGAAGGTTGTGAGCGTCGTGGGGGTGGTGGAGGCGGTGGAGGACCGCCCAAGTCTGGGCTGCCTTTTTCGGTAGGGGTCGAGGCGGTAGAGCCGACATTTTTCCGACGAGGTGCCGGTGGTGGGGGAGGCGTGCTGCGGACTGAGGAAATGGCACTGGCTGCTGAAGTGGCTGCCGTTCCGGCAACGGCTGTGACTGCCGACGCTGCAGTGGTGGCAGTCGATGCGACGGACGTGGCAGCTGTTGCAGCTGACGAAGCAGCAGCCGAGGCTGTTGCAGCGGCAGAGCCCCGTAGAGCCAGCGGCTTACTAGGACGCGGTGGTGGCAGTGGCTTTCTCGACGGCAGGGTCGGGATATGGTCTGCAGACGTAGAGGTCTGAACTGGCGGCGGTGTCTCGGCAGGAGCATCGTCAAGATCTATCAGCGTGCCCATTACCGGGCCCTGTCTAGGGGCAGCCTGTCGCTGCTGATGTTGCTGTTGCTGTTGCTGCTGCTGGGGCGGAGCTGTCGCGAGCCGGGCCGGCAGTGTTGGGCGCCGTTCTGGGCCAGAGGACGATGGTCCATTGTTTGGATCCAGTGTGCGCGATGATGTGGACGAGTCAAAGTAGCCCTGCTGCTGGGGTGTTGTGACGTCGCGGATGAAAATCGCCAAGACGCGGCCTGGGTGTGCCAGAACCAGTTCCGTGTACACCTCGAGGTCAGCCTCGCCGCTGTCGCCGACAAGAAGGAAGCGTCGGTTAGGAAAATCACGCAGGATCTTTTCGAGGGTGCCGCGCTTGCGCTCGGCCACGGGCTCGAAAATGCCCTGCAGCATGCCGCTGTACTGCTTCAGATGCAGGGGTCCTTTGGGCAGGCCCGCACGCTTGAAGAACGTGGTCAGGACAGGGAACAGCTGCCATGGGCTGTTGGAGCAGTAGTGGAACTGCACACCCAGGTCGTGCAGTGCGGTGTACCACTCGCGCGCGCCATCGACCGTCATGTCGGTCAGGTCACGCACAAATGTGTTGCGAAAGATCTCACGTGTGCCGAGGGCAATGTTGGATGTCTTGATAGTATCGTCAATGTCACTGATGAGGCTGATGCCGCGGTCCTCGACGAGCTGGATGGGCGCTACAGCTGATAGAGGGTGTGTCAAACTATTGACGAGCGCAGTCTCGTTGGCGACAGAATAATTACCGCCAACTCCCTGGCCGCCGTTTCCAGAGGCACTAGCAACCAAGATACGGACATGTGTTGGCACGAAATCCAGCGAGGCACAGGTAATAAAGTGACCAGACTCGGTGGTCAAGACGGTTCTTGACTGAGACCTATCTTCGTTGTAAAAGAACAGGGTGACTGGCTGCTGTTCGACGGGCGTTGTCAAAAAAGGCCCCAGCCGTGACATCAGGTTGGTGTTGGCCGCGATCAGCTCTGCCTCTGTCATTTCCGGAGTGGCCACAGTACTGTTGACAGAAGTTGCCCAAGAGGACTTGGGCGTGAGCTTTCCCGGTCCAGGGGCGGGCGGTGGTGGTCTCCGGTGGCGGCCGGAACCATCATCGGAGCTGCTTTCGTCGTACCTCGCGGCCTGGTCCGGGGTCTCGCTGTATTCTCCGCGCGCAGCTGCATCCTTCTCGCCCTGGCCGCGTCTCTCGATCTCTTCGGCTGCACGCTGGATCTTGCGGGCCTCGTGGGCATCTTTCATGGATCCGTCACCGCCTGCAGGCATACCGGAAATATCAAGTGGTACTGCCTGTTCTGGTGCAGGAATACCGCTGAGTCTCCGCGCAAGGCCAATCAACAACCGGTTCTTGCGTGTTAGGGGGCCATCGTTCACGAGGTACAGCCAGCCATGCACATTGACGTCGACCACTGCCTTTTCGTCTTCAAGACGCGCAAACTCTTGCGTCCAGTTGGGAGGTTCGCCAGGCATTCCCGAGTCGTCAGACGAGTATCCAGCACTTTGCCGTTCTGACGGCTTGTATTTGCGTACATGCCGTTTGGCATACAGGGGAAACAGGACCATTTGTGCATTGCCGCCCGTCGCAAAGGACACATCTGGAAATGCGCCGGGGATGTGAGGTGGCCGGTCCTCTTCCCACTCAGAACCAGACCCGTCGCTGTCGCGTGCTCGTGATGTGTTGTATTGGTCGCGGATCTCGCTGGCAGCCGCGACGCCTGCGCGGTAGACGTTGTTGGCCATGGCGGCGAAGCGGCGGCGGCGCGACCCGCGCTCCTGGTTTTGGTAGTCGTACGACATTTTGGGTAGCTTTGCAATGAGGTCTCTTGCGTGCGCGTTGGCTACTTCGGATGCCGTCTTGTCTGTCAAGAAAGGCGGCTTCAGTCCCAGCGGAAGAAGACGCAGTGTCAGCTGGCGCTGCCGCTTCTGGTGTCGAGAACTGACACGGTCGACGACAAAGCGGTAGAGCCGGGAGTGCGCCCGCTGGCGGTAGCGGGGGAATGTCTCGAGGCGGAACCGAAGGAGTTTGTCGCGAAGGTAGACTCGGTAGTTGGGGCTGGGACTCAGAGGGATTCTGGTCGCGTGGTAGCCGGATAGGAAGGATGCCTTGTATCCTGTGAGGTGTCGAAGAATACACGATGAGTGCGGTTGGTTTTGCTGCTGCTGCTGTTGCTGCTGTTGTTGGAGGCGCGGCAAAATGTGTTGCTTCCAGGGCACCGTTGCGCGCGCAGACCGCGAACGCAGGAAGAGACGACTCCGCCAGGAGGGAGCCACTTTGCCTCTGTTTTGGTTTTCTAGGTTGTAGGGTAGGAGTGGGAGTTGGAGTGTGGCGACTGGCCAGACGAACGACGGGATGTGACACTGGGGTAAGGCGGAACGATTGTCAGTGGTCGAGAGAGAGGCGAGGAGGTCGAGAGGAGGTCAAGAGGGGGTCGGGAGGTCGGGAGGTCGAGGACGTGGGCAGAGGATGCGTGCCGTCGCACTATCAGGTCATTCCCGTGTATTTGCTTCTCGTCAGCAGAGATAGGCGACAGATCTCTCGCGTGTAAGGCTGTTGGAGGAAAGTGGAAAGGAGGGGCGGAGGTGAGACGTGAGCAGTGAGGTCTCAGGCTGACGACAGGCGATGCTAGGCTAGTGGGTAGCTGAAGTGGGCAGCTGAAGTGGGCAGCTGCGCGGTTCAGCATGTGCGTTGTGGCGCCCATCGTTAGGGTATCCACTTTTAGCTAAGGCCAGCCTTGCGGGAAGAACCGACTTCGCAACGTGCACACAAACGTGGTGGTGGCGATCTTAGTGGTCGGCATGTATGAGAAGACTGCATCATTTAGATTTGCGACATCTCTTGGCTCTTTGTCTTTCAGAATTCAATTTTATCAGTGCAATTTGAAGTGATAGTACTCACGTGACACTATACAGTCAAGTTGTTCTCAATCTATGCGTACCGAAAGGGAAGGTGCCATTCTAGATTTGTCTAGAGTTATCAACAGATGACGTCTGCTTCCTTTTCCGGAAACTCTCCTATATATGCCTCCGTACAACGTTATCTTGCACGTACGGATAGATATTGGAAAGTACGGGATCCGGTCCGTTCTTTCCTATTTGAACTAGTAATTTGAGTGCCGTTACCAGCGCTGCTTCTTAATTCGTTTTAAATATAGCGTTATGTACGGAAGCCGCCGGTCTTCTAAGTACTAAGTCGGGCCAGGCAGTTGTGACGGCCTCGTGTGTGTCAAAAAGCTGTATGCCGCCTTAAGTAGATCAGTCATACTTTAAAATATATAATTAAAAACTTCACTAAAAGCTATTCAAGTAAAGACTAGCATGAATAGCGAAAAAGCTCGCTGCTCTTGAATACTTCTCAACGACAAGCTTTTAACCTGTTGGGCGGCAAAGTCGTAGCCCGCTTAAAATACTATATCACAAGTAATACCAAGTATTGGTTCTTGTGATCCGTGTAGACCTTGACAGGATGTTTCGTTCCTATGCGGTAGTGCTTCCATTCTCTGAAGGCTTCGATGATAGCCACTAGTTCCTTATCATGAATTTGGTAGCTAAGCTCAGGTCCGTTGAGCTTCTTCGAGTCGAAGGCGACGGGGTGAAGTCGTCCTTTCTCGTCTCGTTGTCCAAGTTGTTTAGATGCAAGAAAATGACAGGACAGCCAAAGAAGCAAGCGAGTATAAAATAATGAAATTACAACAAAATGTACAAATCTAACAAAAATATCAAGTATATATGCTCCAATGCCCAATGAAAAAGAAAGAAACCCCGGCTTTTGTCTTTGTTTCACTTCACGCCGTCACGGGCCGGCAAGCTTTACCGCTTGCCGCCCTTTTTGCCACCCTTGGGACCGCCTTTGGATCCCTTGGCACCCTTGGCCGCCTTGATCGGCCGCGGGCCGCTGCTGCTGCTGCCGCCGCCGCCGCCGCCGCTCTTGGCCGGCGGCCGGCCCTTGTTGGCTGTAATCGACTTCTTTTCCTGCTTCAGCTTCTGGCCACCCATGCCCGACAGCCGGTCCTGCTTGTTGTCCAGCTTCTTCTGGTCCTTGCGGCTCAGGTCGCCGCCCGCGCGCTTGTGCTTGAGCTGCTCGCGCAGCTTCTCCACGCTGCTCTTCTTGGCCTCCTCGCCCACAGGGCCGTTGCGCCGCTGCAGCTGCTTCTTGGCCTCCTTCTCGCGCGGCGTCTCGAACCACGTCTTCTTGGGCCGCGACAGGATCTCGTCGCGGTGCTTGAGCATGTTCTCGCCGCGCGTGAGCTCCATCTCCGCCATTGCCAGCTTGCGCGCCTCGCGCTCCTCGGCCACAATCTCGTTGATGTCGCCGTCGAGCTCGTCAATCTTGGTCTGCCACTCCTTGGCCGACGCAGGGTCGACCGGCCGGCTTTTGATCAGGTACTTCATGCCCTTGCCGTCGTCCTTGCGCATGGCCTTGGTTGCCGCGCGCACAAACTTGCGGTCGTCCTCGGCCACCAGCGTCACGGCCACACCGCGGTTACCCGCACGGGCTGTACGACCGATACGGTGGATGTAGTCCTCGAGCGTCTTGGGCACCTCGTAGTTGATGACCGTCTGCACGCCCTTGATATCCAGACCACGCGACGCCAGGTCACTGGCAAGCAGGAACGACACCGCGCCCTTGCGGAACGAGTCCAAACTGGCCGTACGCTCGGCCTGCTTGATGTTACCGTGCAGCTCCTCGCACGTCAGGCCCATCAGGCCAAAGACGATGCGCGCCTCGTGGATGTACTTCTTCTCGCGGAAGAAGATAATTGTGTGGTCGCGGTACAGCGTCGTGCACAGGTGCAGCAGGTAGCCCATGCGCGAGCCCTCGCGGCCCTGGCGCAGACGCACAAACTCCTGCGTCAGCGTGCCGGCGGTGCGCGAGTTGGCATCGGCGACAACACGCACAGGCCGCAGCATGCCCACGCGGATCAGCTGGTCGACGGGTGCGCTCATCGTGGCCGAGAACAGCATGGTCTGGCGCGAGCGCGGCAGGAACTTGACAATCTCGTCGAGCTCGTCGGCGAAACCGTCCTGCAGCATTCGATCGGCCTCATCAAGGACCAGGATCTCGACGGCGTCGACGGCAAAGCCAGGCGTGTTGCGCATGTGGTCGATGAAACGACCGGGCGTACCAATAACGATATCAGGGCGCTCGCGCAGCTTGGGCTCGGTGGCCTTGAACGAGGTACCACCGACAGTCAGGACCATGGTGATGTTTGTGAACTTGGCCAGCTTGACGGCGACCTGGTGGCACTGCAGGGCCAACTCACGCGTCGGTGTGAGGATGACGACACGGGTCTTGGGCACCTTGCTGGGACGGTGCAGCATACGCTCAAAGATGGGCAGCAGGAAGGCGGCAGTCTTACCGGAACCGGTGATAGCCTGGCCAACGACATCCTTGCCACCGACGGAAAAGGGCATGGTCTTGGCCTGAATCTTGGTGGGACGGTTGAAGCCGGCGGCGGCAACAGCACGCAGGATCGGGCGCGAGAAAATGCGCATCGACTCAAAGGACGGCACCGACAGCAGCGAGTTGCCGTCTGCGCCCTCGTCGTCTTCGTCGTTGTCACCGCCCTTCTTGTTCTTCTTGGCCGCCTTGGCCTTCTCCTTCTCGCCGTCAGCAAAGAAGGCGTCCTGCCGCGCCTTCTCCTCGTCCTCTTCCGAGTCGGAGTCGTCCGAGTTCTTTGCCTGCTCCTCGTCATCGCTCGAATCGCCGCGGTCGTCGTCATCGGGGTGGCCAATCGGGGTAGCCACAGAGTCGTTGTCCGACGCTGCGTCATCGTCGTCATCGTTGTTCTCGTCGTCCGACTGCTCGTCAGAGTCTGCGCCCATGCCGAATCCGTCATCAGCCAGCGTCTCGTCGTCCAAGTCAATGTCGACCTCATTGTCCTCCTCCTCTTCTTCTTCTTCTTCTTCTTCTTCCTCCTCATCCTCTTCCTCTTCCTCCTCCTCCTCCTCCTCGTCCTCGTCCTCGTGCTCATCCTCCACCTCCGCCTCCGCCTCCTCCTCGTCGCTTCCCTCGCTGTCCTCCGCCTTCTTCTCCTTCTTGCTGCTCTTCACAGCCTTGGCCGCTGTTGCTGCCTCCTTCTTCTCGCGCCGCCGCTTGATAATGGCGTCCAGGTCGACTATGCGCTCGGCGCCAATCCACTCCAGATCGGCCTTTTCTCTCGCAAGTTCCAGGTCCTCATCGAAGCCCTCGCCGAATCCGTCGTCGTCGTCCCACACAAACGTCGAGTCAAAGTGCTGGCGCTTGCTCGGCGGCAGCTCGTCGTCCGAGTCGGCCTTCTCGTCGGAAACATACTCGTCATCCTCAATGGTGTATGAGACAGGCTCTTGCGCCTTTCTTTTTTGGGGTGCCATGTTGATTGTAGATTTTTGGTCTCTGGTGTTGTCGAAAAATGCGAATCAAACAACAACTCGTTTGACGTTGTTGCTGTACAAAGTACTCAACTCGTGAGTTTTTTTGCGGGGACTGGTATCGCTATTCAGAAAATTTACGGGAGCTTCCCAAAACTTTTTTTCTGCCGTACAAACTAGGGCGGTGTATGCAGGGAGCATCCAGTGCTCCACCGCTTGTAATGATGACTAATCAACACGTTAAGCATGATGTCGTCTTATATCTATCTCACGATCACATTGAAATTAGCATCGGTTTTGGTCATAAATACACAATATAACTCATTCTAGTTGGAATAATTTTGTTTGCATTTATTTAGTTTTTTTTTCGAAATATTGCACAATATTCGTTGGTTTCCAAGGCTTCTTTACGCTGCTTCGATACATTTTTATCCTCACTTTGTAAAAACAGGATTACCTTCAATTCAAGTTGCGGCTTTCTATCACATGAACAGCGAATACACTCCTTTTCAAAATTTGATCATTAGTTTATCACACCCTGCATTGTGTATCAATTAGCAGTCAAGTATTTTCAGTTTCAATTTCATTTTCATTTACTCTTTAAATAGGAAGGAACCGTCTATGGTGCCCCAGCAGCATTGGAATGGAGGCACTGTCGCCCATTGTTCAATACCAAGTTACCACACATTCCACGACATTACAAAAGTAAACATTACATAAAGAACACTAGGACGTAATATTGGGTAAAGTGTTTTCATCAATTGTCTTTTAACTCCTGGGTATATCCGCCAACTTCAACACTTTCATCACTCCATTTTCAAAATCCATCTCAACCTCGACGACGACGACGACACCGTGCCATCACGACAGCATGCCGTCAACAAATAACATAAAACAGGCCAACTAAACATAGCAGCCAACAAGAACAGAAACTGCCTCAAACGACAAAACGCTACACAATGAAGCCGCTCAAGTCCACCCAAGGAGCTGCAGCGTCGTCCGCACATCAGCACTGCCCATGCCGGCCACACCCAGCGACCGCACCTGGGTACCCCGGCGCAGCCGCTGCAGGCCAATGGACACCTTCCACGCCTCCTCTTGGTCGAGCACAAAGAGGAAGCGCTTGCCTTCCTGGTCGCGCACCGTGGCACGCAGCAGGTGCAGGCCGCCCGTCTTGAACTCGCCCATCTGTGGGGGTTTAGCAAATCCTGATCGAGAGGATCCAAAAGCAGAAGCGGACTCGTCAAATGCACCAAATGCAGAAGGGGAAACGCCAGTGTCACAGAGCCCCAGGCCACATAGCGCCTTACACTCGCGCAGCATGTCCGACAAATACGCGTCTGCGTTCTCGTCGGTCAACGAGCGTGCCTCGCCGCGCACGCCACTGCCGAGGAATGTCTTTCGCCACGACGAACGTGGTGTACTCGAGGGCTTTGCCGCACTATCGCCCCCAGGGGAATTCGCAATCACAACCGCATGGGTGGGGCACCATACCTCTACCAGCTTGAGTGTCCACGCTTTCACGTCCCACTCGCGCTGGGGGACGCCGCGAACGTCGTCATCAATAAAGAGGCCCTCCGTCGTGATGCGCAGGATGAGCCCGTCAGTGACAGTACCCACTCCCGACAGCAGCTGCGACGAGGGCGTCTTGGCGAATTGGTTGAGGAAACCGTAAACGGCCCGGATGACAATCTTGTCAGGGTCGTTTGTCGTGTACGGTTGTCTCATCGAGGGAGGTGGGCTCGTGTGCGCCGTGGAATGGGACGGTGTCCACGAAGACTCAGATCGGTCTGACACGGAGTTCTTGCGGGCCGGCTGCGGTCGCTTCGGCTTGTCGTAGGGACGGTACGAGTATGTCTCGTCATCGTCTTGCACGTGTGCTTTTCTCGAGGGGCCGCCCGTCGAAGATGGAGTGGCCGTCGGCGGCTTCCGGGGCGAGGCCGATGGACCTGTGCTGCTAGCGCCACCATACGGGCGAGGGCCACTAGTTCCACCAGCACCAGCCGCGCTGCCCGCACCACTGCCACTATATGGAGGTGGTGCTGTTGATCGCGGTGTTGTCGGGGGAACCTGGCTGCCGTGCGAAGGAGGTGGTGGTGGCGCCGAAGCTGAGGCCGTTGAAGAGGCCGCTGGAGGGGGAGCTGCAGGGGTGGCGGCAGCGGCTGCTGGGGGCTTGCCGTTGGGCCACGGGTTAGTCCGCTCATTGACCGTGGAATAGGCATACGAGCTGCCCTTTCTGTTGATCCGGTCGAGCTCTTTCTGCCGCTCCTCCTCTTCTTTGGCTTTCTGGATGCGGTCTTTTTCGGCCTGTTCCCGTGCTTCGCGCTCGTACTTCTCTCTGATTTCGCGCTCGCGCTTCTCGCGTACAGCTCTTTCACGTTGCTCTCGTTCGCGCTGTTCTCTCTCAATCTTCTCGCGGAGTTCTTTCTCAATGCGGTCCCGTTGCTCCTTGAGATCCCTCTCACGTTGCTCTTTGAGCTCGCGTTCACGTCTTTCACGCTCGATGCGCTCACGCATTTCTTTGTCACGCTTATCCTTGAGCTCGCGCTCATGGCGCTCTTTTTCTTCACGCTCGCGTTTCTCACGCTCCAGACGATCGCGCACCTCACGCTCACGAATTTCGCGAAGCCGGTTTGCTGCATCTTCTCTGCGCTTCTTCTCAGCCTCCTGAGCCTTCCGTTCTTCCTCCTTCCGCCGGGTCTCCTCTCGTGCCTTTTGCCAGGCACCCTTTGTGTCCGCCTTTGGAGTTGCTGGCTTTGGTGCGGGTGTCTCTTTCGGCGTAGGTACTGGCTGTGCCTTCTGCCACGTCGACTTCGGACGCTCCTCTGGCTGTCGAGGCGGCGGTGCCTGTTGAGGTGCGGGTTGAGGCTTGGGCTGGGCTTGCGGTTGGGGCGGAGGTGGCTTTGGCGCAGGCTCTTCAGGGGGCGGAGTTGGAGGATGGGGTGGCGGAGGAGGTTGAGGTGTCGGCTGCGGCGGCGGCGGCTGGGGTGCAGCCTGGGGAGGTGGTTCCGGTGCCGCTTGCGGGGGAGGCTGAGGCGTAGGCTGCGGAGGTGGTTGAGGTGCAGCCTGTGGAGGCGGTTGCGGAGGCGGCTGGGGCGCCGCCTGGGGCGGTGGTTGCGGCGGTGGTGCCTGCTGAGGCTCTGGCGGAGGCGGTGGTGGAGGTGGTGGAGGAGCATGCTGTTGCCGATGCTGGTGTTGGTGCTGGTGTTGCTGGTGCTGCTGGTGTGGAGGAGACCCTGAATTGTAGCCGGGGTAGGACCCGTTGGAGGTGTGGCCGTAGCTGCCTTGTCCACCTTCGGTACGGCTGTTGCCGCCGGGGCTCGATCTTTGGTTCGAAGCACCATCCCGAGGGTCAGGGGAACCTCGCCGAGGAGACCCCTTAGGCGTCCCAGGTCCGGATCCTGGCGCCTCATATTGAATGCGTCCCAGCGACCATGCACCTAGACCAACGGCGATGACCAGCATTACCATTCCAACATTTCCCATGCCCTGAAAGTTGGCCCACCAAGCCTTGAAGGCTGGGGCCATACTACTGCCCAAAGCAACCATTGCAAGGGCACTGGCAAAGCCAGCAACAAAGCTGTTGATGTTTGGTTTCAGAGATGGTAGGTAGAGGAAGCCGGCACCAGCCGAATGCTCCGGGATGACAAAAATGTCATAGTTGCCAGGTGGCAGTCCGCTCCCGCCCGTTGTTTTGGGCGCCTCGCCATGCGGCGGAGGCGGGGGCGGAGTGCTCATATTCGGAATGTGAGACCAACCAATCCAGAACGGCGGTTGAGTTTAGTCGCTCGTTTGGTGTGAGAAGTGAAGCAAGTGCTTGACTTGAAGCCAAGATACACCGAAACTATTTCCTGGGTAGCGCTGGTAGTGGCTCAGCTGGCGGTGAAGAAAGCGGAATGCAGACGAGCAGTCGAGTCCTGATTAGGACAAATGTGGGAGTTGAGAGAGCAGAGACTGGGAAAGCTGGCAGACGAAATCGAGGTCGAGATATCCGATGGAGGAGCACGCAAAGAACAGAACGCTGGTCTAAAGGTATCTATGGAAAGTCATGCAGAGGCAAGGCGCATTGAAATCGTGACGGTCGTGATGAAAGAAAACGTGAAAGCTAGAAGCAGAGAAAGCGGCGTCAGTGGTGTGGTTTCACGGCATGATTTGGCTGCAGGCCTGATGAGGCCTTGACATGTCATGCGGCCGAGATCAAAACATTGGTTTCGGATGCAGGTGATATCTGAGTGTCGGTCGTAGGGATGAAGGGGGAGAGGCCGAACTCACCAAAGAGAGCAAACAGGAGCGAACTGAAGCAAACGCAAACGCAGATGTAGAGTAGACAGGTGGCAGGTGTCTGGAAGATTAAGGTGAGTATGAACAAGGTATGCTGCAGAAATTGAAGAAAATAAAACAAAAATCAGATCGCTAATATGGCAGACAGTCGTTGATCTAGAGTCGTTAAAATGTGTAGATTTTGGAATGAAGTGAAGTAGATGTTAGAATAGATGAGGAATGTGAGGTCGGGCGAAGAGGAATCGAAGGAAAAGGGGAGACAGAAGACGGAGAGACGAAAGAAGAAGGAAAACAATGGGTGGGGAGGCTTGGATCCAAGAGTCGAGCGACGAGAGGCGAGAGAGAGACAAGAGGAGACGAGACGAGACCCAAGACCGTCGACATGTGGACCATACGGAGTATGGCTGGGGTGGTGGACGAGGGACGTACTCGTTCTATTGGAGAGTCGTTTGCAGTGTGGGACGAGAGAAGGAAGAGAACCACTTTCTGCGTTGTCGGGGGGTGCGGATTGGGTCGAGCAACGACGAGGGGCGGGCCGGTGAGGAGCGGCAAAGCAGACGAGGTCGAACGAGGAGTCGAGTCGATATGAATGCTGTGGAAGAGGCGCAACGAGTGGTGTAGACGGTCGAGTGAAGACGAGGGTGAAGCTCGAGGAGAAATCGAGGAGGAGGGGAAGATGTGGCCTTACCTGGGAAGCCAAAGGACTACGAGTGCCAAGAAAACGAGACTGAACGCTGCAATATCTTACTGAGTGAATGGAAAGGACACGATGGGGGTGGCTCGCGATGGTGATGTCGAATGGGTGGAGAGAAACACAGAGGCGAGGTATATGAGGTGGATTCTTTGGCGGGAAATGGAAAACCAGGGGATGAAGAATTGGTCGAGTGGTGAGGTTGTGGGCGGGATAAAGTGGCAGGAACGCGGTACGGGTAGATGATCGCTCCTTCCTGCAGTCTCATTTGCGTGTGGGTTTCATTGTTTACTTTTGGTAATAGCTCTCGAAAAAAGGAAGACGAGTCGGGCAGCCAAAGAGAGGAAGGAGCACTCTTCACATGGGAAAAGTGGGGCTAACTAGGCACATGCTGGGTCTAGTGCGAGTGAAGCTGGGCAACCGCCACTAACAACTCTGAAATAAAGGGGTTTAAGGAAGGAGCCTACTTGTAAGTGCGCTGGAATGCACTTATTAGTGCTGTTAGTGCTTGTTAGTGCAAAGTATAGAAGCTGATGTTCTTACCAACGCTGATATAGGCGGTAGATGGAGGGCAGGAAGATGTAAAACACGCCAGCAAGACGCTTGGTGTTGTTTTTCTATATTTTACGTGTGCTACGACGACTATGCCGTACTGTATGGTGAGATTCTACCAATATTTTGGGATCATAGGTGTCTTGTTATTGACCAGGGCGGTCGGGGCGAGCCTGGAGGAAAGGAAAGGCATAGAAGACGAGACGGGATGAGATAATACTGAGTACGAAAGAGAATAAAAGGCAAGCGAAGATAGGCAGCAGAGATGGCAACTGCGACAACAAAGCTGTCAAGGCCCGGCCTGTTTTGATTCTCATCTGCCCTTTCCCGATGTCAACAGCTGCTGTGACCCTGCTGCTGTGCTAGTTTTGCGCACGAGAGACAGAATGAGAGATCCAAAGAGCAATCAGACTCAGACAGGGTTGTGCACTGTTCTTGTTTTTGGGCTCTGTCGATCTGCTGCGGTTTCATCCTGCTTGTACTCTGGGCGGAGGTAGAAGAGTGTCGTCAACGGCCAGCATCAGTGTAGTTCTGACGTCAATTCGGAAGGCGAGACGGGGGCTCTTTCCCGTATTTGTTTACATTTGTCATCACATCAAGACGACAAGACGACAAGACGACAAGCCGGAACCAGGTTGTAGTGATGCTCGTTTTTCCTTTTGTTTCTTCATCCACATGACAAAACTAGTGTGCCTTGAAAGCTGGTGCCCGGGTGCACTCGACCGCGTTATCCGATGCACGCGGTGGCTAGGCAGCTGCAGAAACCAACAATAACAGCACATCGTGCAGCAAGTTGCGATGGTGATGGCCAGCGCGTATCAATATGAGATAAACAAACGACGACACATTGAATCCTTCAGAGGCAAAGAGGCAAAGGATACGGCGGCTGTTCACGATAATCTCAATACAAGTATCATTGCCATCACAGACGCCGCTGCAAGCAATTTAACTAATCACAATGCAACCCCATCCCAGTCATGGTTGAGTCAGATAGAACAATAGAAGAGAAGAGAAGAAGAAGGAATAGGCAGACCTCCCTACCAGTGATTAATTAGTATTATTGCTCTCTGAAGACAGAGAAGAGCTAATACCAGAAATGGTCGAGGCATCCCCGCCATGGCCGTGCCCCCCTAGGCAACCAAGGACCAGGACTGTCTTCTGCAACCGCTTTACAAGGATTGCAACCTTGACGTCGCAGGTTATCCAGTAAATAGAGTATCGGAGTACGAAAGGAAACAAAACTGAAGTTCTTACTGCACATCATGTCGGATGATTGGACAACCATTGTGAGTGAACGCGACGGCCTATCACAGCATCTCGGCACTGCATCAGAAATATGATATTCGTCGCAAGTAACTTGATAGAATACTAGAGAACACAGTGAGATATTAATCGTACAAATTCTACATCAATTACCCAATCTCTTCAGTCCTCCTGACGCTGTGATGGGCGAAATTGTCAACGCGCCAAAATGAGTGGATCCACTCACACCCAAAATGGACGTTGCCCAGCAACGCGTCAACTTTTTATATTGGTGACGTAGCGAGAAAGAAGAGAAAAAAAAGAAAGACGGCCTGACGAAAATGAAAAGATTAAATCTAAATGAAAATGAAATGAAAATGAGTGGAACATAAAAAGAACTAAAATACAAGACGGTTGGAAGACAACGGCCGTCGTCCCGAGCCCGTCCCGGGGTATCCGCTGTCAAGCCGCGGCACTTGCTAGCAGCAAACAGAGTACTTTTGTTACCGTGGCTCTAGTCGGAGCGTGCCTTCTATCAGTAGTCGGTAGTGATTGTAGATGGACTCATTGTAGTCGTATCTCTTCAAACTGGGAAAAAGTGCCGCACTTTGTCTGCAATTCAGGGTCTCAATTCAGGGTCCTATTAAAGTTAAATTATCATGTTCATGCACACCGCGGCCGCGTCGATGGCCGGTATATAGCTGCTGATATACGTAGCAGACGTGTTGGAATGCACAGCAGAGGTGCATACTTTACAGTGTGTGAGATGGCATCTTTGCCAGAGTCTAAGAGCATCAAAGATCGGAGGACCATCAAAGAGCATAGACGATGACGAGATACCGTGACAAGACGGCAAAGATAAGGAAAACGTAAATCAATGAGCTGGTATATAACAGATATGAAGCCGATCCAAGATGGCATACACAAGAAGACAAATACTTGAGCCGTATCAGACGACACAAGAGGCTATGCTATGAAGAAGAACAAGAACAAAAAGAGATACAAGGCATCTACTGATTCAGCCGCTTCGTCCGCTCCCGGGCCACCTTGACCTTGCCCTGCACCCGATCAACGTCCTCGTGCATCTGCTCGAGCATCCCCGCCTGCATGTCCACCTCCTGCTTCAACGCGAGGCCCAGCTGCCGCTGCCGCTGAACAATTTTCGCCAGCGCTTCCACCTCCTGGTCCTGCTCATTCTTCATCTGCTTCTGCAGCTGAAGCACGTCCGCATTGTCCAGCTCACGTGTGCGCTCCGTCTCCGGCAGCGGCGCCCCCAGCACGCGCCCGCTCGACCGGCTGCTGCTCGCCGCATTGCCAAACAGCGACGCCTTGTCGCCCGACACCGAAGACGCGCTGCTTTGGCTTGACGACGCCACCCGCGCTATGCTCGTACTCAGCGTCTCGAGACCATCACGCTCTACGCGCGCTGCTGCCAGCAGGTCCCGCCGCCGCCGCAGCTCACCGTCGCCCAGCCTCTTCGAGTCCTGCAGCGCCTTGAGGCCGGTCGTGAGCGCCGACAGCAGACTGCCGACTTTGACGAGCTCGGTCTTTGCGGCAACGCCAGCTTCGGCTGCTGTCGAGGGTCCGACGCCCGACCCGGAGCCGCCGTTGGCCGCTGTAAACGCTGCGTCGCGTCGCGCCAGGTGCAACCGTGCATCGTGCAGCGAGCGCTTCATTTCCTTGTGCAGGTCAATCCACGTGCCAGGATCACTGGCCGCCGCTGCATTGGCTGTGGCCAGGCCGATGGCCGGTATCCGGCTCTCGAGCGAGCCGTCCTTCGCTGCGCCTGGTCGCGACACGGCCGAGATACCGCCCTGGCTGCGGCCGCTAGCCGCAGATGAGGCGCTTGTGCTGGGGAGGTTCAGGAATGCGCGCCATGCCGTAGTGTCCCGCCACCGCCGGTCGGGCGACTCGGCAATCTCGCGCAGATACGACTCGAAGCCCTCGCGGCGGGACTCGGTCAGGTCGGGCGACCGCAGTGTCGATCGGAACCAGGTTTTGCTCGGCAGGGGCGACGGCGGAGCTTCGCCGACGAGGTTGGTGAGGGCAGTGTGGAGCGCGTCAAAGTCGGAGTAGCGCTTCTGCACAACAAACGAGCGCAGCGGCAGGCGGAGCGTGATGTTGTAGAGAGTGTGCGCCTTGTCGCCGCCAGACGCCTCGATCTGTGTCGTCGACGGGATGCAAATCTCGACAGGGGGCGCCATTTCGGCTGATGATGTGTAGTACCCTTTGAAGCGATGACCGTTGATCGTAAAGTTGAATATGGTGAGAGATAAGATCCAAGATTCGATGTCGATGTTGTCGAAGAGCAGCAGCTAGAGACGATGGATATTGTGACGATGAGCGATTGAAACAACAAGAAAAGAAAAGAACAAAGAATCAAGAGCTCAAGCTAGATGAAAGATATAGTATGGAGCTGAATCTCTTTGTATCGAACGTCAAGGCAGCAAACAGGAAAGGAGTGTGACGATGTCAGGCGTTGAATGAGAAGTTGCAGTGACAGAATAGTGAAAGGAGCCTAGACCCAGCCTGCACTGTCAGGCGCCCGACTGTCTGTGAATGTGGGTCTTGGTGCTCTTTCCACCCATTGCAAGCGGTTTAGCGCTCGGATCTAAGCTCGCTCAGGTGCTGTGGAATGCTGCTCTCACCGGGCGCAGCCACTGACGAAATAGGAAATCGCTCCTACTCCAAGGATCCGTTTGGTTGGATGACATCAATGCCCAACTGCAAATCAATGATTACATAATCAGCATTTGTCATGAATCATCCTCAATTGTCACGAACTCAACAATGGCTTCATCTTTATCATTACTGGTTCATACCATATGTGGTGTATCTCCTCCATCATGTCTGCTCACCTCCCCTTTCCCTCTCCGTTGGCTTGTCCTCCGATGCCTCCGAAACGGCCCAATGCCTCCAATGAAATGCCAACTTCCAGTCAAAAGGAAGAGAATTACGAAACCCGAAAACTGAAAACCAAAAGGCCAAAAGCCAAAAGCCAAGAGGAACACGGTGCTCCTACAACCCAACAAGGACTTTGCAAGAATATGAAAGGTCTCGTCACTCCTTTTTGTAAGGAAATTAGATGTATGAAATAGAGGCCACCATCGTGTTGTCACCCTGGACCCCAGGAATCCTCAGGTGTGCTTTGATGTGATGTGTGGAAGAGCGTTTAGAATGTCTCCTGATCGTCCAGGCCAGCCTCCTCGGCAGGGATCTCGAAGCCCTCCTCGGTCGAGTACAAGATGGTCTGGATGTGCTTGACAAGGCCGTCCTCCTGCTTCTCCAGCTCAGGGTCCTCCTCAACCGCCTGCTGGATCAGAAGCTCAATGTCGCGAAGTTTGCTAAAGTAGAAGTCGCGCTCGCGCTCAAGGCCGACAACGGTCTCCTTGAGGGTGTTGTTCTCCTGCTGCAGGGCTGCGCTGGCCGGACCGCCACCACCGACAGTCTTGCCAATCCGGGGACCGGTTGTGGGGGTGGTGCCTCGCCGCACAGCACCAGAACCGGAGCCCATCGACCGACCGGCGCCGGCACCACCCGTGGGTGTAGGGGCACCCTTTCTTCTTGCCACAGCATCGTAGTCGCCACCGGGGTAGTGCTGGTCCCAGTACCGCTTGGTCCACTGCAGGAACTCGAGGTTGTCCTGCATCTTGCACTTGACGAGGGCCTCGACGTGGACGGGCTTTTCGACCTGGTGCTTGGCGAAGCAATCTAGCGTGTTAGAAGTATTCTCTTAGGATAGTGCCTAGAGGTGACAGAACTCACTTTGTAGGACCTTGAAGTTTTGTATGTAGGCATATTCGGAGTTGACGTTGAATTTGACGCGGGACATGGGAATGTCCATGAAGATGCTGTCGAAGACCTGGCACAGGGCGGCTCTGTAGGTTGTTAGCTGGGCCTAGATGAAGCTGGTCGGGGTGTTGCCTGCAAGCAGATGGATGGATCACTTACCCTGTACCGCACTGCTCGACCTTTGTGATGTTGAGCTGCAGGAGGCTGTTCAGCCACTGCACGAGTTCCTGTCTGTAAATGAGTGTCAGCAACTTGCCATTATGTGTGAAAGCCCAGCAGCATCATGGCGGCTCCAGCTCCGGCTCCGGCTTGGCCCCGTGCAAAGAGGCGTGCAGATGCAACCCCGCGTTGCCGCGTCCGAATGACGACGCGTAGCATCGGACTGGACAACAAGACGTGAGCATAGAACCGCTCAGACAAAGGCCGTACCTTGATTCACCCATTTTGACGGCTAGAGATCTGATGCGATCGGACGAGAAGGGTGGTGATGATCGGAAAGTGTTGTTCGAAGAAGACGGCGAGACGGCAACGAAAAGGGGGGTGTCACGGCCAAACGAGAGGGGTGTCGGTGCTATGGCGGTGAGGAGATGGTCTGCGAAAGGGGTATCGTAATGCTGTCGCAAGTAAAGAATGCTCGAGATGGTCAGATGTGAAATGTCAAGATCAGAATGATACCGAAAAAAGACTTCCTTTTGGGAAAGGGAGAGAAATTACCGGCACCACCCTGGTGAACGACCTGCTATTACGATTGCCTATTTACCACTGACGGAGCACGGCTGTTCCCCCCCTGCTCTCCCTGCTGCTCCTGCCTCCAGCAATCGAATTTCCAATGTGGTCTCGCCCGGTCCAATCAACAAAACAAACCAGCTTGGGGGAGTGGGGTTGGGCGGGTTCTCTGTGGTGTTTTTACTCTTGATTGTGACTTGGATTTCTGCTGCCTTCCATTTGGGTCGCTCTGGGTGGCGTTGAGTGGGCGCGCTGTCGTCTCCTGGGTAGCTCTTTCCCTCTTTCCCTCCTTCCCTCCCTGTCGATTGTATTTATCCATTTGTTTTGTTCATCAAATTATTTGCTTATTTACTTTTACTGCCGGCTAGTGCTCCCCTATCCTGACCGGACTACTGAGCATGGTCGCCCCTACAACAGCGCGCCTCGCCCCTCTATTTTCCTATTGTTGACATGCCCCTCTATCATGGTCCGTGCACCAGATCCCGTGACCGTGCTCAACACCCAAACCATCGGATATACGAAGTTTATGTAATCACTCTATTCGTGCACATTACATGCACTTCAACCTCCTACAGCGACGGGAGTGGCCGTCGACCTCAGCCCTACGGGTGCAGTCAATATATCTTGTCTGCACGGCTGCCATGCACACAATTTTGCGGCTCGTACACACATTCAATTGGTCTATTGTTACGAGGATGGAATGAGTTCAACAGGACGCCGTGTGACCGAGCACTGAATAAAGCGATCTCTGTATTCACGGCCATGTGCTTGAGAGTATTCAGTAACTCTGTGGGCTCTGTTGTTAGCTTACGGAGTTCTCTTCTAATCATCATGTAGGCCAGTGTTGCACACAAACCCATAGTAGCTGGATTTCAGTCGGCGTCATTCCTCGATATCTCACGCGTTATCCTGAGCCATGATTCATTAATTATTTCAAGAACCCCCTAAAATGTCCTTTAAATTTATGAATATTCTAGATCCAGGTGTATTTATTTTAGAAATATTGAACATTTAAAAAATAAAAGTTAAACACGCGGTTTTCAAACATTATATAATCGACGAAAGTTATCAAGCTGTTCAATCTCTTAGCTAGCGAGATCCAACCAACCATTTCAACATACATTTCAACATACACCATTTCAACATACGTCACATAGAAATATTCTAATTGCCTGCTTGCTTTATTTCAATGCCGACTCAAGATATCACGAAGGAAGATCGGCGTCCAGATCTCACAAACAATCACTGCCGTATGCCATTTCTAACACGACATCACTCGTCGGTTCGTTCTTTCTCTAGCCCCCGAACCCGAAAATGTCCATTAATCATCGCGAACTGCATTTGCCTGCTCAAACAAGCACATTATGTCCGTTGTGCAGCGTGCCATTAGGAATCCAATGCTGACTTAGCAGTTGTGCGGTGTTCCCAATTGGGAACATAAAGGCCGCCGCGCACTTCCCAATGGGGCAACTACCAGTCACGGTGTTACGTGATTGGTCCACGCCGTAAACGTCTCTGTCCGCCTCTTTTCTGTCAACGGCGCAGGCCACGCTTTGTGTACTGCTCTCGTATTTTTGTATGGACAGGTACGCGAACCCGAGATGCATGCTAACATGCAGCGACAGATCGTATGGAAAATGACAGGGCATACTGAAGATCCGCCCTATTACTCCTTCTGTCGTCTGCCTTTGCCATCTCGCCTCGATGCAAACGCTCGTCCTCAAGGGGAAATGGTTTCTCCCAGGATTTAGGTTCTGGGATTTTTCATGGGTCTTGTGAGTTTGAAATGTCAGAAATCTGGGGCATAGAGTCGGAGCTCAACGTCTCTCCTCCTGTTTATATATCGGCTTCTTGACACCCATAGCTCAAACTGCCAATACCGTCTGACATCGGCACACCCAGTCATCACATCTTCAACTTCCATCCCTCATCAAAACAACAATACTGTCTGTCATACACTATAAAACATACAATCTACACCCAAAAGCCCAAATGGCGTCCACACAGAGCTCAATCCTTATCAAGGAGGCTGACCTCGAGTCTGGCGAGGCTCACACAGCTGCAGTTCCCCAGGACGAAAAGGCACCTGTGGCTGCTGCAGCCCCGGCGCCTTGCGTGGTAGGACCACCTCCCAATGGCGGCACCAAGGCCTGGATGCAGGTCCTCGGTGCCTTCTTCCTCAACTTCAACACCTGGGGCATCATCAACACCTATGGCGTCTTCCAGGCCTACTACTCGACCGAGCTGCTGGCTTCGTCGTCCGAGTCGGCCATCTCTTGGATCGGCAGCATTCAGGCCTTCTTGATGCTTGTTGTTGGTGTCATCTGTGGCCGCGCCCTCGATGCTGGCTACTACTACTCGGACATTATCTCCGGCACCGTTCTTATCGTCTTTGGCACCATGAGTAGGTTTTCTTTATGCTCTGTGATGCACTGTCTTCAAGAAGCCTAGACTAACAAACAGTGACCTCCATCTGCAAGGAGTACTACCAGGTCTTCCTCGCCCAGGGCGTCGTCGTTGGTGTCGGCGCCGGCATGGTCTTTATTCCGGGCGTCGCCATCGTCGGCACCTACTTTTCGACACGCCGCTCGACCGCGCTCGGCCTCGCCGCCACCGGTTCCTGCATCGGTGGCATCGTCTACCCCATCGCCTTCCGCCGCCTCATCAACGACATCGGCTTCGGCTGGGCCGTCCGCGTCATCGGCTTCATCATGCTCGCCACCCTCGTCGTCTCTATCTTTGTCATGAAGCCGCGCCTGCCGCCGCGCAAGTCGGGCCCGCTCATTAACTACGAGTCGCTGCGCGACCCCGTTGTCGGCGGCTGGCTCATCGCCGTCTTCTTCACCTTTATCGGCCTCTATGTACCGCTGTTCTACGTCGAGCAGTACGCGCGCAACATTGGCATGGATGCCAATGCCAGCGCCTACATGCTGATCATCATCAACGCGGCTTCTATCCCTGGTCGTGTCATCCCCTCCATCCTGGCCGACAAGGTCGGCAACATGTCCATCCTGATCCCGGCCGTCTTCTTTTCCGGGCTTATCACCATTGCCTGGATGGCCGTGACATCCGAGGCCGGCCTGATCGTCGTCTCCATCTTCCTCGGCCTGACCAATGGCTCCATCCAGGCCGTCGTGCCCGCCACTGTCGCCTTCCTGTGTCCCGACCTCAGCAAGCTCGGAACCAACTTGGGCATGACTCTTTTCACTGCCGGCACAGGCATGCTGATTGGTAGCCCCGTGGCCGGTGCCATTCTCGACAAAGAGTCCACTGCCACCCACGTCGTCTTCCGTGGAGCGCTTATCTTCGCTGGTGTCACAACCATCGTGGGCTCTTTCATCGCCTTTGCTGTCCGCTACCGCAAGGTTGGATTTGCCATGGTGAAGGCATAGTCTTGTCTAGACTTTCGGTGCGGACTACGGGTGGCTACACTTATTGACTGGCGTTGTCGCAAGGCGTTTCCTATTGTTTTAGGACTTGTATTGGGTTTCTAGTTTACTTTTAATTCTTTTCACTGTCTGATTTCCTTTTCATGGCCAACGGCAGTTTCATCGAATGCTCCCTTTTTCGAGGCCCAATCTGTCACCTTTCATAGAATATACTACTCTGTATAGTAGGAGGAAAACACCAATATTTCTAATAAACATGTTCGCTAACTTGAAACACAAATCTACTCAATACAAGGTCATGATAGTCTCCCCATTGAGCCCCATAAACGTGCCGTCAACCTCGCCTGTAAAGGGGCACACTAGTGGTTCATAGCCCGGCGCACCACTATATGGGAAGCTCATGGGCGCATTGTATTCCATTCCAAACAAATTACTGCCACCGCCCACTGCGTAGTCTGGAGAAGCTCCTTGCGAGGCAGTAGATGAGCTCGCAGAGAGGTCAGGGATGTGTGCGATATTGTTGTTTGGGTCAAACGCCGTTGTCGGTGCCCATGCATAGCCTGACGTTTGTGGGATAGCATCACTGGGAGACACTAGGCCTGGCTGATTGGATACAGCTGAGGATACACCAGGGACTCCTTGTGGAAGAGAATGCGGTGCAGCTGAATATGACTGGGAAATCATGTTCTGTGCTGCCTTGACACTGGGTTCCATGCTGTAGATATTTGATGTGCTGGCTACAGCAAAGGCCTCGCGCTGTGCCATTTCATCCTTGATGTCAGATATCAGCTGGTTGGCCGCCTCCACACCACTGCTCAGCACATCTTCAAAGTTGGTGTAAAGGTTCTCCGTGACAGTGGCAGTGACTGCGAGAAGCAGGCTGGTCTTGGCTGTGACAGGGCCCATGTGGTACTTGCTGCGCCAAATCTGCAGCAGTGCTTCGAGAGATTCAGACAACATCTGCTGGAAAATGGCTGCCGTGTGCTGCTGCTGTGGCCGCACGGAGAATGGCACAGCCCTGTCCACCTCCTGGCGGCGTAGCCGGCCAACAACAAGGCATGCGCTGAGAGACGCCCGCCCAACATCGGTCCACAAAAGCTGGTGGGCAATTATGCTGGAGTCGGCTGTGGAAGGCTTGAATGCCACAGCCGACTTGCCCTTTGACTTTGACCTGGAGGCTGCTTTCACGGTGCTTGCGCTTTCCTGGCACATATTCCGAAACTGGCTCAGGATGGAAGTAGTGTAGTCCCATATCTCTAGCAACTGGGGACGCTGAGCCGAAAAGACTTCCGCCGTCGCAAGTTCTGGACTGGCACTTCCCCGAGGTGACGGCGACTGGCCAGATCCGGCGAGTAAGTTGCTTAATGACACAATCAACAGGAAGCTGTGGACACCGGTCGAGAGCATGGTGCGCTGGAGCTCATTCATTGAATCCGTTGTAATCGTGTCCGGCTGGAGACTTGCAGGCAGCTGTGTCATCAGGGCCGAGAATTCCTTTTGCAGATTTTCTTGCTGCTCAGCTGTGACTCGTGGTTTTGTCGAACACAAAGTCTGGTGAACAGGCGCCACAATGTTCGCTAGCTTCGCAGAGAAGTGGCCGTAGTAGGCATCGTTCTTCGCCTTTACCTCGCCCAAACACCACCTGTTTGCACTTGTCCTGATTGTCTCACTGGCAAGAAGAGACTCCGTGAACGGTGGCTGTAGGATATCCGGAGTCGGAAGAGGACAGTCACAGTCCTCCAAGCGAATAGGGAACTGAGTACCAGCGCGTATGCAGTACGCCAAATGCAACCGGAAGAAGCAAGCCCACAACCGTTTCCGCTTTTCCGCGTAGTAGGGAGGCACTTTCTCAAAGAGCGAAGGATCACGATGAAGACCCATACTCATGACAAGGTGACTGGTTAGACCAAGGGACCCCATAATACCATGCTCGGTATCGGTATCAGCGGCCATGATGGTCTTGAGCAGAACAAGCTGGAGCAAGACCTGTATGCTGCCCATGCACGGCTTTTGAACATGAGAGGCACGGTGAATGTAGTCTTCGACAAGGCGCCCAAGCTGGCGGCCATGGAGACGATACGGGGCAGACAGCTGCATCCCGAGGGCCACTGTGACCAATATGCGCAGGAGAAAGACGGAGTTGATGGCTGTCGCATTTTGATAACGGTCGCCCGATAGGCTGTCAAAGGCTTGGTCAACATCGGCGGCCAAGGTCGCCGGATCCACAATATCGTAGATGCGGCCGTAGCCGTTGAAGTGCCGGCCAATCCACTCCTCGCAGATCTTTTTGTCCGGAAGCCCTTCAAGCAAGATTGATGGGGACAGTCTGCCGCCTGTTGTTGTCGCATTGCTAGGAATGTGTATCGTGACAGTATTCTCGCGCCGCAGTCTCTCTTTCAAGCCAGCAAACTCTTGGAGACTGGCTTGAAACTCCTTTGAGCCGGTCAGCATGGCCTTGATGACTTTCATCTCGTTGCAGGGTGCCATCCAATGACCGACGCTGACGAGGCGCGTCTTTCGGTCGGAGCCTTGGAACACATGGCTTCTAGGAACCGATGCTGCGCTGGCTGGGGGTGCTGGCCGCGCCGTGATATGGGCTGTTCTTTCCGGCTCCCTTGATGTGATTTCCAGACGATCGTCTGTCAAGGGAACACGGGAAATAGAACCTTTCGACAAGGCACGCCCTTGGGCGGCTGGCGATGCCGGCAACTTTCCTGCAGCTCTATGTGTCACTGCATTTGTGAGTTTACCACCTGGCATCGCCTTTGTCTGGCTGTACGTGCATTTAGCGCCGGCGTTGCGTTCGACACAAGGCTGGCAAGGCTGCTCACGGTCGCACCGGATCTTCCTGGAGCGGCATTGCCAGCACGAGACCGCTTCGCGTATCCGAGGGCGCTTCCGGCCGGCTTTCTTCTGCGACTCCTTCTCGAAGGTGTCCGAGTTCAGGTGACTAAAAGTGAGGGCGGACATGACGATGGCGTAGTGGAAAAACGTGGATAGACGCGGATAGGCGTCGATCGTGGTGGAGAGGTGCAAGACGCAAGGTGGAACTGATGTATGACAGACACAGCATGCGCGTCAGTGATTGGCAATCCGGGGCTAAGTATGGCGCTCAAGCCGGTAGGTAGACGGAGATGGGCATGCTATTTAATACAAAGGACTGTGTAGATTGATGCAGGTAGGTGCCGAGGCTGCGCTATACACTTCGAGATAGTCAATGGTAGTTGCTTGAAGATGCAGATGCAGGGTTGAGAGATGCTGGGAGGAAGGAACAATCAATACCGTTTCCCGAAAGGGGAGCAATTTTGAGGGGCAGGCTGCTATTGGACCAGGAAACGATAAAGCGCTCTTGGAAAGAGCGAATGAGCGCGGCGTTGGCTAGAAGGAGCGATGTACTCTGTAGAGTTGCACTTTTGGAAGGCGCACTGCGCCAGTTGCGCCTTGCTGTATTGCTTGCTCTTTCCTCTACTTTATGACTTACTCCACTGTAAACGGAGATCGTCAGGCGGGTGAAATAGCGCCCGACTCTAAATGTACTTAATTCTACCACTGACAGCGGGCATCTTTAGGCTTGTCTGGGTCGCAACAGGCTCATACATGCGCTGTAAGACGTGATCAATGCTGCGAAAGGGTGTAGATAGTGGATACGGTGCTAAGCATTACGGCTGACTGGAAGTAGCTTAATTCAAATCTGTAAGATATTAGCCAGTCGCGCCTGCCCTATGACAACAAAGACAACCGGTTCCGCTTGCACTTTGTCGCGAGCTCCTTCCATCCTCCATACGATACAATACGAAATAAGCAATCGCGACCGTGACCACCGTTCCAGATTGGTCAGAGACAGGACCAAATCAATGTACGGGGTACGGGCAACTGTGTGATGCTGACACTGAAGCAGCAAGTACATGTTACATTTCCAAAGCCTACGAGACTGAACTTAATATGCACTTTCAAATTACGATGGGAAGGTACGAACGGCGGAATAGTTGCAACCCCCTCTGTCACAGTCTCAGAGCACAGACGTCAATATCTCATCTCTGGATCATGCTTGGTCCGAAACATACGAAACACGTATCTGCAGCACATCATTGACAAGACCTGGAGAGCAAGACAGGGTGCGGTAGTGTCGCGCCCCCACAGTGAATGGACAGGGCTGAAGCGCGTTTTGCGAGAGCAACAGCCACGGGATGCACTCATGCACCTCAAGTGAGTTTGTATGATGAGTAACCTCATGCCGAGCACAAGCTATCCGATGAATCCCGCCGGTCCATAGGGACTCCAAACGACTGGGCATGCCCAACCCCTTAGCCGCTGACTTGCGCCGGCAACCTCCGTCGCCCGAGATGGCCCCGAAGAAATGCACAACCAGCAGAGATCAGCAGCAGAAAAAAAGACGCAACTCACAAGACGTTGCGAGTATGTACCTGGCATGCAATGCCGGCTACAGAGGTGCCATCTCACCTTCTGCCGCTGTCAATAGCCAGTCTCGCAAAGAAACCCTTTTTTGCACAGCCCATATCGATATCCAGCTCGGATGCAATGTTTGAATGCGAGTGTGGCCAGATCTTAATCGCTGCCTATCGTTATCTCACCACTCTGACGGATTGCCACTGAGTTTATCCGTTGCTTAGGCTTGGTTATCTTCTGGCGGCCTGGGTACCATCCCCGATGGCCATGCCACCATGTCAGCGATGTGATATAGTGCCTATGGCGACATCTCTAGGCCAAGATGCTGTTTTTGCCCGAGAGCAAAATGCGGCAGTGCCAAATGATCGCTGTGTGGCCAGAACACGGATGCAACCGCCAGGATTGAAAATAAGCAGCTGCCAAGAGATTCATGGGCCGCCTGCGATATAGTCAAGGCTGTGCCGCACTTGGAATGATCTCACGCGTACCACTAGGAGGTTGGTCCCGCGAAACAATACATTGCTTGTCGCTCTTTATTTATGATCACTTTCATTGCCTGGAGCCTGTCTGTTATAATTTCCACGATAGACGCCTTGTGGTATTCATTGTCAACATGGACTGTCTGCGTCCACCGGGGAAAATGGCAGGGGAGCCGTTATAGTGATATCTCTTATGTATATAAGACGCCATCCGCAACAGACCCTCAGTTCTACACAAGCGAACCGGGTTTAAATTCGATGCAGCCCCCACGACACTCTACTTCGATCGTTGTGTCCCGTCTGGCTGGCCAGATCGCCAGGCCTGACCAAATTTAGCCACATGGCTTACGCACAATGAGAAAAAGTCAGACCAAAATGCTTACTAGTTTTCGGATCGTGCGCCCTTTGTTTATCGTGCTGCAGTGAGGTTGGCATGGTACTACTCCGAGTGGGCGCCTTGGACGCCTAAAAGCTTGGCCTCAATGATATATTATAACGGCTTGCAAGCGCAAGGACATGATAGGCTCGATATACGTTCCGAGCACGTATGAATCACACCGGCAGAGTCGTAGTGGATTATTTTCTCCGAAACATGTCATCATGGTCTCCGTTTGATGTTCTAGAAGCTCATCTTGTATCAATTATTCTATGGATATTATCGCGGGTCTAACAAAAAAAAGCAAATCATCAGTTTATGACCAAAAGAAAAGGTAAGACAAAACGCAAAAACAAAGTAAAAGACAAAAGAGAGAAACAGGCTGTCAGCAATCTTTATTATATGAGACAACTTCACACCATCTAGCGACCCGGCCCCGAATTACTCCGAAACACTGGAGCGAACTTGCTCGCCCAGGGCCGTTACGCCTGGTCTTCTCATGATAGTGAAATGGTCACCAGGAACGATCTTACACTCGATGCTGGCGCCTGGCAAGAGGGTCTCCCAGCCGTTGGGGCCCTTGTCCTTGCGCGGATCCATGATCCAATCCTCGGCGGCATTGACTCCGCCCTGGATGCCACCGTTTTGGCGGCGCACGTCCTCACCCACTGTCTCCCACACGCCATCGCGAGCCCACAGTACCGACACTGACTTGGGAACCGACTGGGAGGGAATGGGAACCGGTTTGTATTGCTTGAGGGAGTTCACGGAGCCCGCAAAGTGTTCCCGTACACCAGAGCGCATCTGACTGGAAGAACGTCCCTTGAGGCCGTCAAATGCACCGATCTTGTCAAGCAAGTCGATGGTCTGGGTGGGAAGAGGCGGCAGTAACTTGGGGCAGGGAGCGTCGATGAGAACAAGACTGTCGATCTGCGCGCCGTAGCGAGTAGATAGCTGCGAGGCTACCTCAAATGCGTACGAGCCGCCAATAGACCAGCCGCCCAGATGGTAGGGGCCGTTGGGCTGCACACGGCGGATCTCATCAATGTACAGGCTGGCAACCTGCTGTAGTGAGACTGTGAAGTCCTCTGGGGTCTTCAGAAAGGGGCTGTTGAGTCCATAAACAGCTCCCTTGAGGTTCATTGGCGGAAGGCCGACGTAGCTGCTTGCACTGCCTGATCCGTCTGGGAGAAGAAAAAGAGCAGGAGAGCTGGAGCTGGGCGATCCCTGCAGGAGGATCGACTCAGCAGCGTGCTTGACAGCACTTTTTTGGGGGGTAGTAGCCGCCTTTTCCACGGCCTGGGCGAGTGCCTGCGGTGACGTATGCGAGTGGCCACCCAAGACATTCTGAATGTCGTTGAGAGTGGGGTGGTCAATCAGGAAACTGGAGGGGAGCACTCTGCCCGTCTGCGCCTTGATGGTGCCAAGAATAGACAGAGACAGAAGACTGTCGACACCGAGGTCGGCGAGAAGGGTGTCGTCCTCGATCTCCGAGGGATCAACGCCGACCTCCTCGGCAATGATCTTTCGGAAGAGGTCCGAAGAGTGGTCACTGGCAGCACCAGGCTCTGGGGTCTGGCCAATGCTGCTGAACGGAGTGTCTCCACGGCTTACAGTCGGGCTGGGGGTGATATCTGACTCCTCGTCATCACTGCCGGGCTCAGACTGCGGCGGAGTGTCATAGGAGGCGGCGGCGCCACTGCCGACATCAGCGGCAAAGTAAGTGCGCAGCTGGCTGACGCTGAGGCATTCGGTGAACAGCGTGGCTGGTAGGTGGCGACCCATCAGCGTGCTCAGCTTTGCGGTGATGCTGATAGCCAGCAGGCTGTCAACACCGAGGTCAGCGAACCAGGCATCATCTGTGAGCTCGCCAACTTCAATGCCGACCTCGGAAGCGACAGCGTCGAGAATCTCCGAGAACAGAAGAGAATCCTTGGAGATAACAGCTTTCTTGGGTGCGGCCTGGCGCTTCACCGGGCTGGTTGTCTTGGAAGCGGCGGTCTTGCGTGGTGGAGTTGAGGGGGGTGTAATAGGCGCGCTCGACCGTGCTGGCGCAGCACCCGAAGGAAGGAGATATGCGAGGATCGACCGCTTGACGCGCTGGAACTTGAGGTCTTCGCACATAGCAATCACCTCGTCGCCCTCGAAGAAGAAAACATCACCAGAGAAGACACCCTTGCTGCCAACTTCCTCCTGCATGCGGACATAGCTTCGATACGACTTGTCGGCTGAGAAATCGCATGTGAACTTCATGCTACCCCAGCCGTGGGAGATGAACACTGAGTCTGCAGGGGTGGTATCGGCTCCATTGAGAATGAAACCAGACAAGTGGGCGAATCCATCGATCCAGTATGGGCTGCATGTGAAGGTGCCATCGGAGTCATTGGTCAGGAACTTGACCTTGGCAGCAGCCTCGAGCTGGTGGCTGTCCATGTACACCTCTTGGAGACCCTGGTACTTCTCGGCATAGTCGACAAAAGATGCGAACAGCTTGTAAACCATTGGACGCAGAAGCTTGTGGGCACGGCCAGTAGCGGCAGCCTCGACAAGCTGGTCCATACGGCCCTGCACCAGGTACGAGTTTCGCTTCCACAAGGACTTCCAGGCGTTGCCATCGGAAAAGGTGGCCTTGCAGTGGGCATGGTCCTCCTTGGGACCATCCTCTCCATCACGGCTGCTGAAAGTGAACGTAACGGAGCTGGATGGAGACTCCCACACGGCAGTGGTGAGGATAGTCTGCTTAGTCTCACCAGGCTGGATCAAAAGAGGCTTGTGGATGCCCATCTCGTGGACATCAAGGCACAAGTCCTTGTTGAGAGGAGATGCTGAGCCAGACTTTTCAGACAAAAGATGGGAAAGGCGACGAATATAGTTGGAAGCCGTGAGTGCCATGTCACCAAGGACTGAGCTGGGACAAAGACCAGCTCCGTTGACAAGGTGGCCGCGAAGCGCCTTGTTCAGCTTGGGCTCAATAGCATCGGTGGCAAAAGTAACAGCAATGGATCCATTGTCACTGATGACCTGTGACTCAATGCGGTGCAGGCCTGTGGTAGCCACGAAAGCAGGGTAGGTAACAACCTTGGGTTCAGGAGCAGCGGCTGCGGGCTCGATAGCCAGATCACCTTTGCGTAGGGCCCAGTCGCCACGGTACTGGATCCAGTAGTTCTTGAGGTCAAAGGCGTAGGTGGGCAGCTCCAACAGGCGGAGAGAGGATTCGAAGGCGGAGTGGAACTCTTGCCAATCGACCTTGACACCGGCTTCGTGCACCTTGGCCACAGCCTGTGAGAACATCTTCCAGTCACTCTCCCCGCGCTTCAGCGATGCCAGGAGAACTGGGGAGGAGATGGCAGCGTTGCTGCTGAAAGTTGATCTGGCAAGACCGACACAGATGGGGCTGGGTCCGGTCTCAATCCATACAGACTGGTTGGCCTGAATCGACTTGCTACCCAGGAGAGACTCGAGGGCGTCTGTGAAGCGAACGCGCTCGCGCATCTGGCGGACCAGGTACGAGCCATCGATGGTAGGCGTCTCTTCCGAAGCATCGACAATAGTACCGAGAAGAGTCGACGCCAACGGGATCGACGGCGATGCGTAGTGTACCTTGGCCGTGTACTCGGAGAACTTGGTGACGAGGGGGTCCATCTGGGCCGAGTGGAAGGCAAATTGGACATCCAAGAGTGTTGTCTTGACAGTTGTTGCCTTTTGCAGCTCGGTAATGTCTGCAGCAGGGCCGCTGATGACAGTCGATGACGGGCTATTCACACAAGCAATCTCGCAGCTGCTAAAGGCAGGGTTGCTGCTCAGCAGAGCCTCGGCATCAGCAAGGCTGGATGCGAGGGCAAGCATGGAATGGGTATTGGGAGTGCAGTAGGTCAGCATCAGCGAGGCACGGCGGGCCACGAGGTAGAGACAGTCGCTCAGCGACAGGACACCGGCCGTGCAGAGCGCAGCGTACTCGCCCAAGCTGTGACCAATGACGGCAGCCGGAGTGACGCCGACAGATTTCCAGAGGGCGGCCAGAGCCAACTCGATGGAGACAATTGCGAGCTGCACCTGTACAGGCGAGGCACCGGCAAGAGCGGTCTCTAGGTTGTCAGAATCAAAGAGAGAGAGGAACGACCCGAAACCTTGGAACACGGCGACCCGGTCGCACTCAAGCAGCGTCTCGCGGAAGGTAGGCTGGCTGGCAAAGAGCTCGGAAGCCATGCCGGCGTACTGCGAGCCCTGACCGGTAAAGCAGAAGACAACAGACGGCGGCTGCTGCGGGGCCCTAGCCTTCTTGGCTTTCTCCTCGTCACGCGCAGCGGCCTCGAGGCTGGCAACCAGGCTGTCTAGGTTGGAGACCACGTGTGTCTGGCGGAGACCCTGGTGCATGCGGCGGGCAGTGGTTGTGTAAGACAGGTCAGCCAGCTTGGTGTCGGGATTCTTACGGACAAAGTCGAGAAGACGCTGGTTGTTGCCAATAAGTGCGTTGGCCGTGCGGCCAGAGACAGCGATGACATGGTGCGAGCGGGGATCGCTGGTGGTGACGGCTGTCCGAGGCGCAGGGGCATCCTCCATGATGATGCTGGTGTTGCCACCGGCTGCGTCAAAGTTGTTGATGAGGATGCGGCGCTTGCCGTCACCACCGGCGCGAGGCAAGAAGGGCGTCTTCTTGAAGGCGATGTGGGTGTTGAGCTCAGCAAAAGGCGGCAGCTTAGGGTTCATCTTGCCCTTAATGCCGACGTGGGGAGGGATTGCGTTGTTGCGCATCATAAGAATGACCTTCATGAGCGAGGTAACACCACTGGCAGCTTCACCGTGGCCCAGGTTGGGCTTCACTGTGCCGACGTACAGCGGCTGTGCGGGGCCGCGTCCGGGCGCCAGAACGTTTGTGACGGAGCGAGACTCGGTGGCATCGCCTGCCTGAGTGCCGGTACCGTGAAGCTCGGCGTAGTCAATATCATGGGGGTGGAGACCGGCACGGTTAAGGGCAGCACGGAACAGGCGTTCCTGGGTGGCTGCGTGGGGGTGTGTGATGGAAACAGCCTCTGCCGAGTGGTTTGTGACAGCTGAGCGGACGACAGCCAGAATGTTGTCGTTGTCGGCAATAGCATCAGACAGACGCTTGAGAACAATGACAGCGACACCGTCGCTACGGACATAGCCGTCGGCCTCGGCATCAAAGGTCTTGCAGCCGCCTGTCTTGGAAAGGAAGCTGCCGCGGCTCAGACCGGCAAACAGATCCGAGGCTGTGAGAAAGTTCGCACCGCCAGCGACGGCAGTGTCGCACTCGCGCGAGAGAAGCGATGTGCAGGCCAGCTGGATGGAAGCAGCACTGGATGAGCAGGCAGTGTCAACAGAGTAGCTAGGACCCTCCCAGCCAAAGTGGTAATTCAAACGACCGGGACCAAAAGCACGGATACCGCCGGTGATAAAGTATGTATCAACGTCCTGGCTGGCGTTCACATCACGGTAGTCGTCGCTGGTCTGTCCGACAAACGAGCCAATGCGGCGAGCGGCTGTGGAGGGAGTGCGGTCAGGAGCGTAGCCGGCCATCTCCAGAGCCTCGTAGGTAGTGAGAAGCAGCAAGCGCTGCTGAGGGTCAGTCTGGGCGGCCTCACGAGGAGACATGTTAAACAGACGGGTATCAAAGTAGCCCGGACGGTCAATAAAGACGCCGTATTTGGACAGGCTGGTGTTGCGACGCTTGCCGGTAATATCGCAGTGAGAGTCGACATCAAAACGGTCTGCGCGGATGGGCTCATGCAGATCGAGACCCTTCTCGAGGACCTGCCAGAACTCCTCGAGAGTCTCGCTGCCAGGCAGGCGGCTGGCCATGCCGACAATGGCGATCGCATCGTCTCCGGGCGGTGCTGGGAATGATGATGAAGAAGCATCCTCGGGAGTGGATGAGGATGTGGTGTTGGCCTTGCAGTCAATGGTCGTGCCGTTGGCCTCAAGTTGGCGTGCAATGGCCTTTGCGGAGTTGGAAGGGCCGAATGAGGCCAGGGTCACGGTAGGGGCAGTGATAGCCTTGGACAGACTGCCGACGGCAGCCTCAAGCGCAATGGGCTCCTGGAAGATGTCCTTGAGCGCCTGCGTCAGAGCTGTGGTAAATGACCAGCTTTGCAGATACTGTTGTCCGAATCCTGCAGACAGCAGAGCAATATCAGAGCGCAGTGTGCGTGCCGAGAGAGAATCACTCAGTGGGGAGCGCAGCAAAACGGTCTCCAGCGAGATGGGCTGCAGGTGAGAAGCGTGGAATGCAGCGCAGATGCCAAGGGGGATGAGCTTGGTGCCAGCCAGGGCGGGGGCTGCACTTGACGAGGAGGAGAACAGGGCCGAAGTTGTGGAAGGAGGGCCGCTGATGGTGATGACGGATGAAGTGAGACCGCGGGCGCTGATGTATGCCTGGCGGTCGACAGAGAGAACGCTGTTGGTGTTGAACTCGACCAGAGCCGCTTCGACGGCGGCAATGTCGGAGATGTTGGAGACGAGGGTAGCCCATGACGAGGTGCCTGCAGACGAGTCGTCAATAGTGGCTGTGCGACGGACGCTCTCAAGGCCGATGTTGAAGGCCAGGTCGACGACCTCGTCGGCAATGGCGAGCAGGTCGGTCAGGTTGTCAGAGCAGGCAACGGCAATGGCGGCCAGCAGGCCAGTGCACGTGCCGAGCAAAACAGTGTTTGAGTTGTGCTTATCCTTGTGCTCCAGGACGCGAGGACTGGCCTCAAGCTCGACAATGATGTGGCCGAGCTGGGCAAGACAGAGGAGGGTAGCTGAGAGGGCAGGACTGCATTTAACAAGGGGACCCGAGGTCTGAGATGAGGCCCAGGTGGCGAGCTCGAGGGGAGTCTCGAACGACGTGGGCAGAGAGCGGCGGTATGAGGCCGGAGCACGGGCAAAAGATGCCCGGAGACGATCTGTGGAACGGAGGAAGAAGGAGCGCAGGTTTGAGCTGCGAAGAGCATGGCGGTTGAGCTCTTCAATGGAGGGCAAGACCTCGTTGGTCTGATCGCCGAAGAGAAGCACCAGGTCAGCCATCTTGACGTCTAGCGCGCTAGAGCCGTTGAGAGGAGAAAGTAGAAGAATCTGGACTAGAAGAAAGTTTGTAGAAGAAAGAGAGGAAGCTTGAGAGACAGGAAAAAACAGGAGAGGAAGACGTTTATATGACTGAGGGTATCAACAAGATCTGATGAAAGGCGTGACTGCGTGATGAAGAGCAATGGATGGAAAAGGTGGCACCGAGAATGAGTCGAGGTGCAAGATGGAGATGAAGATGGAGATGGAAACGAAGAACAACAAGGAAAAGAAAAAAAGAAGCAAAACGAGACACAGTCGCGGCAGTATATATGCAAAGCTGGCCGAGCAGCTCACCTCGAGCTCAAGACGACCGCAACCCGGCCTGGCTGATACGTTGATACTGATACGTCGTCTTCGACTAACTGTTTTTGATTTTGCTCTTCTTACTTTTGCGTCTGCTTCCGCGGCTACTGCTCGTCTCGTTGCAGTCTGTTGCTATCTCGACTTGGCTTTTCCAGATGAGGCCTGCTCCGAACGATAAAACAAAAAAAGCTTAATCCTGGAGGTGGGAGGACACCCGTGCCGGCGTTGATCTACTCCATTCGTAAACCTGCTTTCTTATTTGGGACATGTGTGGTCTCTGTCGTTTTGTAGTTTTGCGTAGCAAGAGTGCCTCGCGTTCTGGTGCCAGTCTGGTGCCATACCCGCAGTGCTTCGTAGTAGTTACATGTATTGTATGCACTTGTAGAGCCATGTACATGAGGCCCATCCATGCATGTACCATGTATGCGTGAACAAAGCATGTATCTACCAGTGTATGTATGTACGTTTGTGGCGTCTCTTACAAGACAGGCCCATTTAAGCCCATGCTGACCCATGCAAGTGCATGTTTTAGTATAGAATAAGGCTGCTGTATATTGCCCAAATGGGAAAGAAGGGGAGGCACGGCGACATTCAAAACGGACGGCCGTACAGAAAGGTACGTAGGGTAGTAAGCATTATGACACGATCCTTCGTTGAGATAAGAACCATTCTCACAATGTACTTTGTATGGAGTGGAAGTAGGAGTAGGAGTAGGAGTAGGAGTGGCTGGAGTAGAAATCGACAGTACGTGATAGAGTAGTAGATGTGAATAAAAAGCAGGCAGGAGAAGCAGACGGTAGAGTAGTATCAAAGACATGAGCAGGAAGTGCATGTACATCGTAGAGTAGGAGAGACATGAACAACCAGGAGACCAGGTAGTAGCAGAGCAGCAGCAAGGTGCACAGAAGCGAGCCGCCAAGTCGGTGCAGGCTTCGGAGCGAGTGGGAGCATGTCGTATGTACACAAGTAGAATGGTGAGGCCGAGGTGGGACACCTATTTGATGACACGTCGGTTCAGAGGAGCAGCAATGCTGTGGCGAGGTATGTACACAAGCAGGTGCAGATGCATATGAAGACTGCATGTAGTAGAATACTCTTGGAGTGGGAGATACGCAGGAGCGAACATACGGTGAAGGTTGGGGGCTAGGCCGGGGGGAGGACAAATTGCACCGACAAAAGGAATCATATGCAGATATTGAGACGGCGCAGAAGCAAACGATTGAGCAGATAGTAAACATAGGTAGACAGCAGAAGGATGAAGAGAGTAGAGAGCAGAAAACCAAACCTAGGTGGCAGGATGAGATGCAAAAAGACAGACTACCACAAGCTACAGCTGCAGAGCCTGGGTAGGACGAGAGCTAGAGAGACGAGACAAGGGTCGACAAAGAGAGAGCAAGGGTACAACCAGGGTTCGGATGCAGACTCCATGATCGAGGTGAGACATTTTCCTGCTACTTGCTTGCCAATGCGCTGTGTTTTCCTCCTGCTCTGCACATTTTCCACATTGCAATACACGGGCGAGATTTTCCACATACACACATGGGTGTCTGCATCGCGACATTATCCATGAGATCCATTCGCCATATCCATTATACAGACCCGTTTACGTATGGCTAGAGTAAGACTAGAACGGTTTGAAGCAAGTGGCCTAGGAAGAGAGCAGCTAGGAAGGGCAAAAAACGGCTAGGGACGAGGGCTAGAGGAGCGGGAGAGTTGCAGCGGCGGTTCTTTCCGGGGATATGGCGTAATGGCGTGAAGAAGAAAGCAAGAGAAACTAGAAACTAGAAACTAGAAAGAAGAAAGAAGAAAGAAGAGCGAGATCAGTGGATACTGGGTATGTGAGAGGGAAAAGAAACAAAAGACGGGATGATCAGAGGGTCAAGAGGAGCACGAGGGGTTGATCAAAGGGTCGACAAGATCGAGGGATCGAGAGAAGATCAAGAAGATCACGAAGATGGAGATGGCGATGGAGAGAAGAGAAAATCACGTCGGTCGAGACCATTATGAGCATACTCTGTAGAATAAAAACACCCAGCTGCCATTCAAAGCTACAGAATTAGTAGTGACCGATAGGATCCAATGGAGTCGGCCAGAGACCAATAGGAACATTAGAGACGCGGGTTCCTGTGCAGTCAAGCTCGCAGCTCAAGCTTGTAGAATCTGCTCGGATTCTGCATAATCTGTTTAGACTGCACATATTGCAGACAGCCCACACCTAAAAGGGGCAAGTCAGTCTCGACGGAGCAGGACGTTGCATACCGCGCACACACTACGACCACTGCGACGTGCAGTGTGTGCGACGTGCGACGAGCGACGAGCGACGTGCGACGTACGACGCACACAAAACGGCAAGTGGCAGCATGTGGGCATGTTGTCTATTTAGAGTATGTTGGCAACAAGCCACAATGCCCTACAGCGTACATTGTACTAAAAGGTAAGGGGGGGATGTTTTCACGGAAAAAAGGCAAAAGCACGAACCAACAGCCAACAACAGCCACGGGCAGCGGATGTTACCGCTACCGCAACCGCTACCGCAATACAGGGTACAGGGATAAGGGCACTGATAGTATTGCGGGGGATCCTTGAGGGCTATCTGCCCATCTGCCCATCTGTACAGTGTATGCTACCATTGAGGAGATAATACGATTAACTGTGTGAGACGCCACTCGCAGAGGTCAGGGAGGCATGGCAGTTGACAGTGTGCCATGACAGTGTGGCTATGGCTGACACTTGGTGTGTGAGACGCCACGCTGCATACTGTCTGCATACAATGGAAATCAATGGGAGTGAGACGGAAACATGAGATCAGGCACGGGGAGAATTGGCAACCAATGGGGGCCAAAGAATTGGTGTAAGCCGTGATAGGATACCACCAGAAGATGCCATCGGCGTGATTAGTATACAGTAGTGAGTGAGGTTGGTCCAGGATGGGGGCTAATGGGTTCAGAGTAATGACAGCTCGGATGCGATGAGTAACTGCAAAAAGGACGGACCCCCAATATTCAAAACGTCAAATCAATAATTAAATAAAAGATATGAGAAAAGCGTAGAGATAAGAGTAGAAGCGAGGCAATTAAGAGGCAAAATAAAACACAACACGCAAACTCAAATCATACCAATCAAAATATATATCAGAAGAAGCCCAATAACACCCCAACAAGAGAAGATACATTTATTCTGAACAAACAAGTAAATCAAATACAAAAACAGATATCTACAACAAAACTGGGCCGATTGACAGCTGGCATGCATGCTGCGGTGCAGTGACCAGGGTATTGGGACTCTAGTGATACGAAGTGCATGATAGGCAGCCGGGACGAGACAAGCTGATAAATAGCACGAAGCAGACAAGCAAAAGCGGCAGAGACCGGCAGCGGCCAGCATAAACTGGGAGAGACCAGCAGAGCCGAGAATACGAATGGGGACGACGATCCGGGAGGTGAGACATTATTACCGTTGGGAAGGAGAAGACGACAAACGGGGAAAGAGCAGCGGACACAGCGTGGTAGACGGAGTAGCACAAAAGGAGTTATGCACATATTGTTCGCACGGCCGGCCGATGGGCAGACTGGAGCAATTTGAGACAATCTGAGGATGTGCGAAGACCTGGAATTGCAGGATCAAGACTCGAGAGCAATCAACATCAACTCAACGACAATACGTGTACACCCAGATAATAAACCACACATATCTCACACAAAACATGGTCGACCAGTCTTGGCTGGGAAGTGTGCATTAGAGACAGCATGATGTCGGCAGAGACGATGTGGAAGAATGATAGACGATGGCACGGTAGAGATAACGTCGTGAAGAACGACAGGACAGATAGTGAGGTCGGCAGGCAGGATGCAACAGGAATAGATTGATGTAGAAAAAGATTGAAATGATGAAGAAAACGAGAAGAAGAAAAAAAGAGAAAAAGAAGAAGAAAAAACAGGAGACCGAAAATGAGAAAAAACAGAAAAATCACACATAACCACCGAGGGTGAACGAATAGCCACAATGTGTACTAGGCAGGAGATAAATCCAGTCGCCACATAAAGCCGGCCGGTTGATAACCTCCAGCTACGAAGTACATAGCACAACCTGCAGATGTAAACAGAAAAAGTCGGAATAGATACATAAAAGTCTGCATATAACTTAGTCATCTGTACTGCTTTAGGCAGGTTCACGGGCTCTCGGTCTCCGCGTCCCTCCTTCCTGCATGATCTAGATACAGAGCCCGTTTCGAGGTGTCTCCAGGGAAGGAGCAAGTGGAAGAAGCACCGAAATAGAAATAGGTGAGAACAAATGAGAAATAATAAGAAATAAATAAGAAAATAGAAAATGTTTAGGCGAGCAAACGATTTGAAATAAAGAATATGCTGCAGAATACAAGTAGATACGAAGAGTACAAGTCGACATCGCAGACACATGGCATGATCAGCACAGAAAGCACGTTTCGCTGCAAAGTACACTGACATTATGACTTCCATCGCCTCCCGGCCGCCGTGGGAATACTGTTCCGACGGTCTCAGACCACCCAGCGTTCCTGCTTGTTTTGGCTTCACACCGATCATCCACATGGGGAAGCCTCGACTGGACCCTTCCACTTTTCCACGTTACCACCACGACTGCCACGCTCTCATCACGTTTTATCACGTAAGCACACCGACGACCCTTTCACATCAAGACGAAGATCGACGGTTCTTAACTTCCTAATCAGGAAGCATCGCGAATCTTACATCGCCGTTGGTCGGCCTGGCCTCGAGATGAAAGATGCGAGATGACTCAAGCTCAGCCCAAGCAAGGTTCGTGACCTTCCATGACTGTAAATGGCTCGTCGACAACAGTCTTCCTTCACTGCAACCGTAGGCCTCTTTCGGCTAATTGTATATTACTTGTATAAATTTAGCAATCCGTATCCGCCTGCAACCTTGGTATCAATTTGCACATCTTGTGCACGTTTGCATCGACTTTCGCGGTTCTTCTGCAAGCCCCCTCACACCGATGCACACAATGCGCCTAGCCTTGTATGGTGTTCTTGTTCTGCCCTCCCCCCAAAAACATTTCAGCCCAATAATACCATTGTAGTAACCGAGCATGCGTCTTTGTCCCGTCCTGCGTCCCCCATCCTGTCGGCTGGCCTCTGTTCGCACAGTACGCGCGGCTATTATCTAACGGATGGGATCATGTCGTGCGCCCACATCCTCCCGAGAGTGACTGCCTTGTCCATTTTCATCTCCTCCGTGTGTGCCACATCCTGGTTCTAGGGTGCAAAGTTGTATACCGGCTACCATCACCGTCACAGTCGCCGTCATCCAGGAAACCACCCTGCTAGTCGCCTTGCTAACCATGCTGGCGACCATTCTGCCAGTCCAGTTCTTTCCAAACTATCCGTCCCCGATGTCTCATGACTCAAATACTGCTCCTTTTGGATCGTATAGACCACTGGCGACTCTGACTGACTCTCCGTGTTATCCAAATGGGGCAACTTCACCACCGCGCTACTCAAAAATAGAAGCTATTGCTGACCAGGCTGCGCACCCCCCTCGAGAAAGTCTCGATTTATCAGCTTATTTCAGCAAAATCAAGCATATGAAATGGCACTGGTCGGAGCAAGTTTCACGAGTCCAGAAGCTCTAGACAAGGCAGACCGTGGTTGGCGGTTCCTTACATCACGATAAAAGCCGTCCAGAGCCCATAGATGAGTAGGCCGTAGATGTAATGACAATCCAAAGACTTGTACCCTTTTGAATCCCAAGTACTGCATCATGACTATTATTTCTCTGGAAGACAGCTGGTCTGCTGTAGACAGCAGTCTGATCCTTCCCGTATCCCTCATACTTCTTGCCGTTGCGGCTGGCACCTGGGCTGTCAGACGTCACGTCCGCCTGTCCCATATCCCCGGTCCCTTCTGGGCCAAATTCACTGATATCCCTCGCTTCACTTGGGCATGGTCGGATAAAATCCACGACAAGCACATTGCCCTGCACCGCAAGTATGGGGATGTTGTGCGAGTCGGTCCTAACTGTGTTAGTGTGGGCTCGCCGTTGGCTATTTCCCAGATTTATGGCACTGGTGCCAATCTCCAAAAGGTAAGACTTATCCTCAACGTAGTAAATTATCCATGGCAAAGAAGCTCACAGCCAGTCCAACTTTTACCGTGTCCTGCAGCCCATGGCCCATGGCCGTGTAATGCATGGTCTCTTCAACACTCAGGATGACAAGCTCCACCGTGCCCTCAAGCGGCCCATTGCCGGCATATACTCCATGACAAACCTCGTGTCCTTTGAGCCCTATGTCGACACCACCATGGACGTCTTCTTCGAGCGGCTTGAGCAAGAACAGGACCAAAAGGCCGCTCACGGCCTGGATGTCACAAGTGATCTCGGAACATGGCTGCTCTACTTTGCCTTTGACGTCATGGGCGAGATCACCTTTAGCAAGCGCTTCGGGTTCCTTGATACCAACACCGACGTCGACGGCATAATTGCTGATATTTACAAGTTCTTCTGCTACACCCATGCTGTTGGACAAATGCCCATCCTGGATCTCCTATGGGCTAAGAACCCGATTGTCAACTGGTTCCGGTCGTCCAAGACGTCGGCCGTCGTTGCATTTGCCCAGGCTCGGGCCAAGGAAAGAAAGGAGGAAGAATTGACCGAAAAGGCCGATGCTTACAACTCCCGTGACTTCATGTCCCGCTTCATCGAAACGCGGCTCAAGGACCCATCGATTCCCGAAGGCTTCCTCACAGCTTGGGCCACGTCCAATGTGCAGGCCGGCAGCGACACCACGGCCATCTCGCTGCGTGCCATTGTGCACTTCCTGCTGACACACCCTTCCAGTCTCGCAAAGCTGCGTGCCGAGCTGCGCCTAGCACAGCAAGAAGGCCGCCTGTCTGCATCGGGTGGACATGGTATCGTCACTTGGAAGGAGAGTCGGGAGCTTCCATACCTAGATGCCTGTGTCAAGGAGGCCAGCCGCCTGCACGCGCCAGTCGGTGTCACCATGGAGCGAGTCGTCAAAACCAAGGACGGCGCAGGCATTGAGGTTTGTGGCACACACTTACCCGAGGGCACTGTCGTTGGTATGAACGCATGGGTCGTGCACCGTGACCAGGGTATTTTCGGTGCTGATGCCGACGAATGGAATCCTGACCGTTGGATGGGGCCCAAGGACGAGCGCCGTGCCGCCATGGAGCGATCGCTTCTCACTGTGAGTTCTTAATGTTACTGAGTAATACACAATCGGCAATCTAACAATAAAGTTTGGCGCTGGTCACCGCACGTGCATTGGCAAGAACATCTCTTACCTGGAGATTTACAAGCTCATCCCAACCTTGTTTGCCAGATACGATGTAAGTATCAGCGAATGGCTCCATATAGTCACCAGAGCGACCAGACACTAACATAATAGATCACTTTGGCAACCCCGGACAAGTACAACATTGTTAATCACTGGCTTGTTTTCCAGAGCGGCCTTAATGTCCGCATGACACCGCGTGACGAGGAGAAGGAGGGCAGTTTGAAGGACGAGTAGATGAGACACAGGTTTTCAGAATGTATTCAACGTGGATATAAATCCTGCTTCAGGCTCTGCTTTCATAAGACACTATAGATCAATATCAGATCGAGGTCACAGTCATCTCATTACCAGCCTGATCGACCTTGCAAAAGGCCTTCTCGGCCGTAAAGTTGGCCGTCGCCGACGAAAAATGCACAGTGCTACCGTCCATATGGTCAGAGTCTAGCGTCTGGAAGTGCACTGGCTCAAATGCAGCAAAGTAGTCGCCGGGGCTGGCATGTGCCGGCACAATATCATGGACATACCACGACACTGTACGGCCGCACATGACGTCGCCTGCATGCACATTCTTGTCGAAAGCCTGCTCCGTCCGGTTCAGGTTGTTCCAGCGGATATTCACGACGTCGTCCTGGACAAGCGTAATCGTGACATGCACATGCTCGTCGGGCTGGACATTCGCAATGCGTGTGCCATAGAAGCCGCCGCCAAACTGGATAAACGGCACATGCTCCTGCGTCCCGTTTTGATGGATCTATTTGTTAGACAGTTTTCGTGGAACAATCTAAGTTGCAAACTCACAGTGGCATAGATGCCTGCGCGGACAGTTGTGGGACAGACAATGCCATCCAGACCCGCAGACACGGCAATCCGGGGCAACGTCTCGGGAGTATGGGTCCAGTTGAACTTGGGCCGTGAGGTAATCTTGGGTGCCACAAAAATTGCATTGACAGACGAATACATCGTCGTCGCATCCGGGGTGCTTTCAAAGGCACCACACGACGTCAAGGTGATATCAAAACCGTCGCCGGCAGCCAGCCCCCCATTGAGAGCTGCGGCATGATAATGGGCTGTCGCCGGCAGAGGAAGAAGCGACTCCAACTCGCCTTCCGCAAAGGTATTGGCGATAGCCTTTGTCGACTCTAGGGGCGCAGCACGAACCAGCGCCGCGGCGACAGACAACAAGATGGACGACTTCATTTTGAGTTATTATCAGATCAGTCCTTTGTCATCAAGATTCTAGTGGAGATGGGAACGGGAATAAGAAGCGGAATAGGGACATAACGGTGAGAACTGATGGGAGAGTAAAGGAATATATATATGATGTTTGGGTATATTCAACACGCGGGTATAAACACAGCATGCCGTATCCTGTGAGCCTGTATATTAGTAGGCACCGAGACCAGGGCCGCCAAGATAGACATGTTCGAGCTAAAGTGTCGTGAGAAGGGTAATTGATGACTTCCAGGACGCTTCTCGACGTACAATAGGGTCAATCAACAGACCATGAGCCGATCTCAAGATACGCCTTGCCGTGGCCCTACATGTTGCTGGTCGCATGTTACTGCCGACCAGCTTATTAACATCCAACATTCAGCAAAGGCGGGGAAGCTGAGCTCCAGACTGAGTCGTGGCCGGCTGTAATGTATATCGCCAGTATGCATGCTTCGGTATTAGCAGACGGTCATTCATGTGTAGACGTTTACCCGGCAATCTGGAGCCGCCGGGGCTTTCTTTTAGCCCGGAAATGGTATGTTCACTATCATCTTTTGTGCTCTGCAGTCCTTGTGAAGCGAAACATTTTTATTATATTTTCTTCATAATCTAGAAGTATCTAGGCGGATCCGTTAATAATCTTGAGCATTTCCTCCGGCTCCTTGGGGGCCGTCGTGAGGTTGTCGTAGCCCGTCTTGGTGATGATGATGTTGTCCTCAATCCTAGTTTGTTAGTCTCAACATAGACGTAATGTGTAAATAGTCAAGAGTGGCTTACCGAACACCACCAACATCCCAGTACTTATCCAGGACAGTCTCGTCAATGTACTTGGCCTGCTGGGGGTTCTTGAGGAATGGGCGAATAATGAACTCGCAGAAATAAACCTAAAATATTAGTACTTGTACAACACTAAAAACAAAAGGCTGGGCTGGAGACTTACACCTGGCTCGACGGTGATGACACTGCCAGCAGGCAGGGTGCCACGGACACGCAGGTAGCGGAACAGAGTGTCCTTGTCGGCATAGTTGGGGTGGCCGCCAGTGTCGTGTGTGTCCATGCCCAGGTAGTGGCCCAGACCGTGAGGGAAGAAGGCCACGCTGATACGGTCGCGCAGAATGTCTTCCTTGTCACCCTTGAGGATGCCAAGTGCCAGCAGGCCGTCAATGGCAACCTTGTGTGCGTGCAGGTGCACATCGTCCCAAAGGACGCCCTCCTTTAGCATCTCAATGCACTCGAGCTGCATGCGCAGAACAATGTCGTAGATGGCGCGCGACTCGGTCGTCCACTTGCCGGAAATGGGGAATGTGCGGGTAATGTCGGCGGCGTAGCAGCTGTACTCAGCGCCAGCATCCAGCAGCAGGTTGAGCTTGTTGGCCATGGGCTTGTCGTTGTCGACATAGTGCAGTGTCGCTGCCGCGCGGCCGCTCGCCACGATACTGTGATAGGCCTGGTTCTTGAGGCCCTTGGAGATGCAGTGGCCCAGGAAGCGGCCCTCGAGCTCCTGCTCGTTGGACACCTTGCTGACGTGCGACAGCACATCACGGTGCGCCGCGCTCGACACATCGTTGGCCTTGGCCATGAGTGCCAGCTCGTATCCAGACTTGATGACGCGGCACTCGTCGATTGCCTCCTTGAGCAGTGTGAAGTCCTTGGTCGCAAAGTCGGGGAACGTCGTGCTGGCCGACACCTGGCCCTCCATGGCAAACACGGTCGGCTTGGACTTGCTGCCGCTCGATGCTGATACTGCAGCCAATGATGCCAGTGTGGGAGCGACATCTGCAACGTACTTGACCTCGTCCACCTCCCAGTTTGCCAGTGCCTCCTCGGCGCTGACGGGCAGACCCGACCAGATCACAGACTCGGGGTCGATGGGCGGGATAAAGAGTGTCGACTTCTCAGTTGCCAGGTCGTAGACAAAGTACGAGTCGGCGAGCGGGCAGCCGGTCAGGTAGTAAAATGGGCGGCGCTGGCGGAAAGGCTCGGCCTCGTCGTTGTCTTCGAGCAGCTTGGTTGCGCGACTCTCCAGGTACAGGACAGCGTGGAGAGCGGCACCGTCGCCATTATCGGGGAACTTGCTGCGGATGTACTCGGCAACGCGCTTGGCGTGCGACTTGGTCGGGTACTTGCCCTTGAGCACCTGCTCGTATGTCGAAAGAGCAGACATTGTGGATGGTGAGGCGGAAGTCGAGAATGAAGTTGTGGGAGTATAACGGAGATCAATGTGCAGTGATCCGTCAATGATCGAGGGTGTCATATGACGACTAGAGCCTCTTGTTGGAGAAGCTCGAGGTGCAGATCGGGCAGTATGCAGAAGCCGAGACTTGGTCGCTGAGCTCAAGCTGAAGCTGTTCGGAAATCTGGTGATGTAATTTAGCGGGCGGATATCGTGTCTCGCGTGTAGCAAGTCGCAGGCGAGGCGCATGAGACAGCTTGGTTTCGAGGTGGAATATATGTGAGGGTAGGAGAAGAGAGGAAAGAGAATCAAAGACGGAAAGAATAAGAGAGAATTTCCAAGTGGATTTCAATTGTCGAGAACAGAGACAAAACGTGGATGACCTGGCCGTGATAAACCGAGCGAGAGGAGACGCCGATGCTGGAAGAGGAAGGAGCCCCGCTGAACTTTGCCCGTCCGCAACAGGTCACCAGATACGATTGGGGAAGGTGCTGACGGCCGCGATTGACCGTATTACGTGACAATAGAGTGAAATGCGGAAGGTGGGGTATGCCGATAAGACCTGGTAATAGCAGGTGCAGTCCATTGTACGAAAACAGTATCGCAGATACGGGCAGGAGCGATCATGTCTAAGCAAGGAATATGTATATGTGAGACATCGACACAGAAGAGATGGATGGCTGTGTAGTTTTCTCAGGCCAGCGAAAGAAAGAGCGACTGTTGTGTCAGAGCGAATGTTGTGAGAAGGAGCGACAACAGCCAAAACCAGCAAAAACGACAGCGCCAGAGCTACTCCAGCTTCCTCCTTTTATGATCTCTTTGTAAATCAAATTACAAATCATCTATCAATATCACAGTCGCAAATAAGAAGTGGTAACGTGTACGTATCCAGGTCATACACACTGTCTCGCTTCAGATAAAATATTGTTTGGAATTAAATAAAAACTTATGATCGTGGCTAATCTCGACTTGTGTAGTTCATAACTTCGTGGGTATGCTGTGGTAATTAGTGATAAACGCTGGCTTCATTCTTGTGGCCGTTTATCGTATGGGGTTGTGAAAGGGTTGTATATACGTCTGTGTGGGTGTGCCCGGTTCAGCCCTGGATCGGAGCGACTGCCTTTGGTCTGCGAACAATGTTGCCCGCATCCATAGATGCCAGGACTGCCGCTGTGCCGTCATGGTCAAGGCTGCCTACGGCCCGTCCGCTTTTCATCAGCATCCAGTGCTTCTGCATGTCGTCGGCGCAGATCGATAGCTCAAACCCGGCAAGGAAACAGAAGCTGATCTCGAGCCGTGACAGCTCGGCGTCTGTGACACCGCCAACAAGGGCGATTTTGTTATGCTTATAGCTCAAGTCTTCGAGCGCCTTCATGGCTACCCGCAGACCAGCGAGCAGGAGACGATGCACATTGCGGCGGGTCACGGCGATGGCTTTTTCGGCAACAGCCAGACGGTAAATGTACAGGCTGGTTGCCAAGTACACGCCCGTGCTCATGGGACAGAAGCGGTGCAGGCGGAGGAGATATTCGGAGATGCTGATCGGGGGTGCCTTTTTGCTGTAGAATTTGCGAGTTATTGCCGAGTGCTGCAGATTCAGCGGTTGTGAGTTTGCACCAATGACAATATAGGGCTCAGCCGGTGGCCTAACGAGAATCGGCACACCTGATGCTGAGAGCTGTACTGGCTGAGATTGCGACTCGTCGGGACCGCGTTGTGGAGATGGGGTACGCAGGTGGACGCCGTCGATTTCAGATTGCACTGGCTTCGCTGGCGGTGGTGTTGGTGGCAGCCTTGATGGTGATGTTGCTGACGGGTTGTGTGCGTTGTCTCCATCGTGTTCGTCTCGTGGTGGTGTGCTCCGGTTCTTGGTCTCTTGTGAGGGCTTCTCGTCCTCCTTTCGTGCCCTTGTCGCATCTTCCTTCAGTGCCCGTTCGCGTAGTTTGGCAAGACTGTTCGCGCTGAGAGTCCGTACTATCGATTCCTTCTCGGCCTGCATGCCCCGCATGTTGGTAGAGGCCTCTGCGTGTGCGAGCGGGGGAGTTGGCGGGATATCGCCTGTTATCCGGACCAGTGCCTCGACGCCTGCCCCCAGCATCTGGAGGGCAGCCAACGGGGTCAGGTCAAAGATGTCATCCGTAAGCGATGCAAGGCGAGGCGAAGAAGAGGCGTCGCACTGTATCCTTGATGTGGTGAAAAGGTGCGGATCGGAGGCGGGAACAGGCGGTGGTGGTGGTGAGTCCGGCGTCGAGCCGGAGCTCTGGTGAAGTTCTTCCGCCATTTGTGTATGGTGTGTTTGTCTGGAAAATGTCTGAAAATTATATGCTTTTGCAGGCTGCTATTCCAAGTCGATTTGATGCGTTTGCTGCTTTTGAAAACAACTGGAAATAATCGGTGACGGCAAAGGCGATTACATCTACCTATGTAGTGGTTTCTGACTGAGTGCCAGTATCCTGGAAGTGGTATGCTGATATTTGGTGGTCAAGGCTCTGCGCGCCAGCGCGCGTTATCGAATGCTTGTGATCCGGGGAGTTGCTGAAATAAAGCCGAGACGGCGCGGTACAAGATGTGAAATGCCAAGTGAACGAGTCAACCAAATAGAGATATGTAGTTTGATGAGTCGCGGCTACTATCTTTCAACTGTGGTCATTATTCGAGATCGCCGGTGTAGGAATCCCAAATGTGTAAGTAGTACAAATGATGTGAAGGATTGTAATTTCCGCTCGTGGTTTGTCGATTCTTAGTATCGTATTCTCGGCTGATGGGAAGTGCGGGCGTCGTGTTGGACCGGGTTTGTTTGGGGACAGGCGCCGAGAGGGGAATGCAATTAATAACCCCAACGGTGAGGGACTGTTGTGGTGGAGGATTGACACGTGCAGCGCGGTGAGCTGCGGAGTGCTGAGTGTTGAGTTTGGAGCACTGAGGAGCACTGAGGAGCCGATGAGGAGCGCTGGAGAGGAGCAAGGGTGACGAGGGATGATGTGCGGAGGGAGAGCAATGGTGTGTGGGCGATAGGACGAGCGATAGGGTGTTTGATGGAAGTAGGGAGACAGAGACAGGAGACGAGGGCGTTGTTGGTCGTCTCGTCAAATGTGGTCGCGGTGTCGTTCCTGGTCATTCAATAGCGGGAGTCGGTCCGAAGATGCAATAAAGGTGAGATAAGAAGCGCCCGAGGCCGTCAAAGGTCACTGTAGAAATGGATGCTGGTGGGCAGATGCTAAGAGTAGCTGTTTGGCGGCAGTCGACGCGGGGGCGGCAGACTATTTATTTGTAGTTGAAGTCGGGAGAAATAGCACATCTGGTGAAGACGGCGAGATGTCGACAAGACTATCAAAAAGGAAAGGGGGGCGACGCGTAGAAAAGAAGAAGTGGGAAAATCCAAATTAGAGCAGACATTCGCTGGTCGTTCTCCCGTGCCCAAAAACAGCAAGAGCGATGCCGCCAGCGGGTGGATTGCGGCTGCCACGAGACTTGAAATCCAGAGGCAAATAGAGTGCAAGTCAACGCAAAGTCGAGGAAGGCACGGCCAGGCCCAGTGTAAGTACCCCACCTATGCAAATATGCGGGACGGTACCCGCGTGGCCACCGTTGGGGCAGGTGCGCTGGCTGGCTTTGCCTTGCAATTTTCACTTTGCGCAGAATTCTGTTGATTTCGTAAGCTTGTCCTCTGACTTTTCTTTGATTCCAGCTGGCCTATGCTGTTTTCCTGCGAGCCTGGCCTGAACGGGTGGCCCGTGTGGGGCCTGTTAATACGCTAGGATGTGTGCCAATGGCGGCGACAGCCTGTTAGGGCCCTGGAAAGTGCTGCGGTTTTCTTAGCGCGCTGCCACTTCAGAAGATTCGTAAACCGAGCTGTTGACGACAAAGAACACAATGAAACCCAAATGTCAGAATCAAACAAAGACTATTCGAGAAGAAGTGGCTCAAAAGCTGTGCTCGATAGCGAATAAAGAGAGGGCTGGCGATGATTAAGCACAGGGTCGACGGCACCCAAGTAAGAAAGAACGTGTGGACCACGAGAGGGCGGAGCCGATACAAGTGCAATCACGCCCAGAGAGGAAGTCGCGGGCATCTAGCACGCTATAGATTTGCTGCAGAATGTCAAAAGTGTTTACTCCGCACGATGCTCGGCAAAGGTTGGTGCTCTGTGAGAGGAATCATCAAAATCAGAAAGAGCGATCGAGTTCATCTAATACTCGGGCCTTCCAATATTGGACGTTTCTTTTCGAGGTCACAGCAATGTGGTCCCATCTGACTGGCGGTGTCGTTGCATGCAACCCACCATCACCTGCATGTGTAACTGCACCGGGTGACGGCGCGAGTTTCCAAGTGTTGGTCTTGGGTTGAGCGGTATCTGAATGATTTCTCTTTTATTTGAGGTTCGGGGTATTCTCGATATTTCTACCAGTATCAACAATAAGGTCCCAGCGGAAGGTGTAAACGGCGTACCTTCCGAATACGTCGGCTGACTCGACACAAGTCGAGTACCTCGAGAACGCAGACCCTTATTTGCTGCAAACAAACACAAAGAAGACAGCATATCACAGCCGCCGCTTGCACGACCGGCCACTGCATACAGGCAAGTGCCCGCCCAAGCTGTTTACTGCTTGCATGTGGACATCTATGCCGAGCCGTGTCTACCCCACGTCCTGCATCCAAGCCGCCGGGGGTTCTGGCCATCCTCGAGTTGACCCTGAGCTGGCTTACACTGGCCTTTTAGCTGGCCAGTCTTGCTAACCAGCTGACGATGTTGTGTAAACCAGCGGCCCATCTTTCTGTGCCTCTGACCCTGCTCTGCACCACTGACAAGACCTTTTGCAAGCCGCCCGGTCGAGCCAACAGCGTAGCACTGCATATGCAGATGTGCATATACGACTTAAAGCGAGCTTATTCCCCTCGCGTGCCCCGTTGCAGTTTTGAGGGTCCCAGAATGTCAGAAAACCTGCGAGAAAAGAGAGGAATCTCGGTTTTTAATCTCACATCCCACAGCCTTGCCCACTCAGCCAGACCCCGACTGATGTTTGCAGTCACCACCCGTTTCCTCCAGACCGTCAGAGTACCGCATCGTCCTGTACTGTAACAAATACCCCATCTTTCTTCCCGTCCCCCACGATCTAGTCTGTTTCAATACTGCCATCACACCCGGCCGCCGTGTAGGTGCATCCCCGCAAATGCGGAGAATCTAGGCGCGGGCGGTACGTGAGGATATCCACGATGTGTAAAGATGTGTAAATCATGCGCAAATTATGTGCAGAATATTGCAGACTGCCAACATAGTTTATGAACCATCGGTGTAATTGCTCCGTTGCCAGCTCACAAGACGCCGACAAATGGTGAGTTGATACGCCAACTCATGCATGGCTTGGTTCTGAAACTGTCAGGCTGCAGTACATAATATTGACTGGGTTTATTCGACATCAGCTTCTGATAGGCATCGACTAGCCTCAGCTAGTTCATGCCGAAGCTGTACCGGATAGACACCGCGTCACTTTAAACTCGTTGGTAAACAGCTTTATCTCAAATACATGTCCCCAGAAAGGACTTGCTTTGACCAACGGCGAGCAGGTATTCACAAAAGCACATGTAGCGCCCAAGGTTACATAAACACCCCACGGAGAGATGACTTTTTTTTTATAAGATCATGCATATGTACAAGTAGAAGTAGTTTGAACTGGGCTGTGGTGACTTGTGAAGGCTTTCAACACTCTCTGACAGACTGGCCTTGCATTTATCGCATTTAAGCAATGCCGAAGAAGGCAATGTCCATGGCTTCATGGACAGGGACGGTGTGGCCGACACCCTGCGCACTGTAGCCGACAAGCTGGGCAGTGGCCGCGGTACCCTCGCCGTAGATGGTCTGCGTGTAGCCGCTCTGGGGGTCGTTGGACGCCGTCTTTGGGTCCGAGACCTTGAGGACATTGGACCACTGCTTGAGCATCTCCTGGTAGTTGGGATAGCGCAGGGTCGAGTCTGCAGTTCCGTGCCAGCTATTGAAAGTTAGTCATGTTCAACGGTGAATGTTCGTGGGGAGGATGATAAAAGGACATACATCTGCATGCGAGGACGAGGGCCCGTGTAAGAGGGGGAGTACGAGCGCACGAGGTCGCCCCATTGCTCGGCAGTCTTGATGTTCTGGCCATTGGCACAGGCGTTGGACCATCCTGGAGGGTCCTGGGTGGCAGTCGCACCGGCGACATAGAAGCAGCCATCGGGGACGCCCGAGTAGGCCGAGCCGGCCTTGAAGAGATCGGGGTAGGCACCGACCATGACGTTGGTCATCATAGCACCGGAGCTGGTGCCCGTGACGAACACGCGGTCGGGGTCGCCGTTGTACTTCTTGATGGCATACTTGACCATGTTGGCCATGGTCTGGCTGTCGCCGCCGCCATCGTGGGTCAGCGAGGCGGTCGACGACACATCGAAGCAGCCGCCGCTGGAGCGCGAGTTGGGGTAGATGACAATGAAGCCGTGCTTGTCGGCGAGCGGCTGGTACTTGGTCTCGGTCGAGTAGCCCTGGGCGGAGCCCTGGCAGTGGTGGATGGCGAGGACGATGGGGGCGGGCTTGGTCAGAGTCTTGGGCACATAGACATACATGCCCAGCTTCGTAGGGCCGTCGGTGAAGTCGGTGACCTTTGTGATGGCCTGGCCGGCGACGGCAGCGGCCATCATCGACACGAGGCCGAATCCGAGAGAGAAGTTGACCATTTTGATGAGTGTGTTGACGTTGGACACTGAAAATACCTGGCGGGAAAGGGACTTGATAGCCATGTCTTTATAGTACCGACGGGTGCCAAGTGTTATATAGTATTTACCCAGCCCAAGCTTTGTGAATTTTCATATGTGTTTGTTGTATTCCTTGGATTCCGGTTCTTTGCAGCTTCATCTATTTTCGGCCGGTGACATGACGTTCCGCACAAGTCTAAAAAGAACACAATAGAAGACAAAAGCAGGGGCATCGTTTGTCAATCACCGCCAATTCCTAGCTGGCCGCAAATATAAAGTTAAGCTCAGATCGAGCTGCAACGCTATCGGGCTGTAAATCCATTTCGTCTCATTTATGCTAAATAGCATCCTCCACTTTACTCGGCATGCAGGCACCGTTCGGGCGGATGGCTTCCATACTGTTGAGGGGAAGGTTGTAATAGTGTTCGGTTAATGTAAAGAGTCTGCGGTCTGTCCCTCCCTGGGTTATTTGCAAGCAAGCGACAATATATTTGAATATATGCGCCGCATATTCCGTGGACTTTTTTGCTTTCTGGTTCACGTCATGCCTGTTCTGTACCTTCCTTGTTTGTCCATGGCGCCCGCGATCGCCGCTAGATCTTAATAGCCTCTCTACTCTGTATTTACCCGCTCGCATGTCATGTGGAGGGGACCGACGAGAGTCATGATCTCCATGCGTTTCTTTAAAGTCACTAGTCATCTTGACATATATTTCAGAACATGTCTGGTTTTTGGATGTGGCTTATGTCAGTGGCTCGACGTTATAGTTGAAGGCATATTTCGTGTCAGAAAATCAGATGCATTTGGCCCGGTGGTGGTTTGCGTAACCGGCTATGTTCATATGTGATCAAGTATAATAGACAAGAAGGGTCACGCTGTAGCCTTGTTTGCCGTCTGAATATTCAACCAATATCAAGTAATGGCACAAGGCTGTGGGATGATCCGAAGTTCCCTTTCCCATACAGACAAATGGGAAAGCATTTGCGGTGTGTTTAGTATATTTGTTGGTGTGTTAGACTATATGCACCGATTACCTTTCTAGTGATCGAAGCATCGTGTGTTGTGTAGGTAGTTCGTACAATATGTAGATGTGATTATCCTCGCTATGCAGACTTTTCTAATAAAACCGTCACGTTGAGCATTGATAGACAGACATACTGCAATCAAAGAATGCTTGAATCAAATAGGTGCCAAATTTCTGAAGTTTAAATAAAATAGTTTGACTTTCATGCAAACAACTCACATTAACGTTACTTTTCAGCCTCGCTGCCATGGTCTCTAGACAGACTCCGTTCGTCTCAGTTTATATTTATCTGATGTATAAAGCTGAGGTCAAACCCACATCTCGGTGTGCCAAAGCGCACGTATACGATTGCGAAATAAAGAGCACGTTTACCTATCAAGCTCTCCTGTTGATGATCCTTGATCTCAGGGTCTTAAATTCTGGCCTGCCTAGTAGAAGCCTTCGGCCCTCGAGACGCTGATACTGGCGCTTGTCTGAAAAGGTGCTGGTGCTGACGGAATCAGAAACAATGGATAGATCCTTCGAAAGGCTTCGGCGCAAGATGTAACTATGGCGATGATCATCTTCCTTTTGGGGTGATTTTATGATCCTGCAGTCTCAGCTGTTGAGCCTCACCACCGCCTTAATGTTTTAAAGAAATGTTTTAAAGAAATTTTCAGAGAAACTGGCAAGGATAAAAGGGAAGCCATGTTCACGATGTGTAGGAGTTTTGATTGTTGTGATGCCATCACAATTTTGTCTGCATTTTTCTGTGTTGGTCAACATCCTGCCTCCTTTCACCATGGTGTCCAGTTTTGTGCTGGCCTTGACTGCTCAAGCCGCTCTTGTTCTTGCCCAGTATGAGCTGCGCAGAGAGTACAACGCCACCAACTTTGCCGACTCGTTTCACTTTATAGAAACGGCGGTCGATGAAGACCCAACGGGTGGCTTTGTTAATTATGTCAGCCACGCCACGGCGGTTTCTCAGGGCTTGTTCCGTATCCTGGATGGCACAGGTGACCAGGGCGAAGACCAGATTTTCATTGGCGTGGACAATACTACCGTTCTTTCGTCGACCGCGACAGGCCGTGACAGTCTTCGCCTCGAGGCCCTCGATACTTTTGATGTCGGCCTACTGATCGCCGACATCGCCCA